>CM066037.1:145843460-146443460 GCA_033557465.1 Ichthyophis bannanicus
CATTGAATATCCGAGTTTAAAGTTCATCAGTGATGACTAGCTGCTGCTGAGGAATATACCCCCTATATTTTATAGACCACAAATTGAGAATTACATCATTGCAGTTTATAAAATACATACATAATATGAAATAATCTGCCTCTAGATGTGAAATTGTAATTTAATTGTCTAATCTTCCTAAAAACACTTAGGGGTATGTTTACTAAAAACCCCGGTAAAGTGCGAGCCGCGGTAGTGTGCATGTGCCATATAAGGAGTGGGCGTTCCGTCCTGAAAAAGAAAAGCCGGAATTTACATATGCGCTAAGGTGCGCGGCGCCCATGTGCGCCCCGCACCTTAGCGCATGAGATAGCTGCGTGGGAGGCATAAGTGGCACGCTGAAGTACAAGAAAGAAGAGCAAGCCACAGCACAATGGTTAGGACCACTGACCAATAGTTGCAGGGATCAGGGGTTCAATCCCCACAGTGCCCAATGGAGACAGCTGGCAGAGGCATTTTTAAATGATGGGCGGCATAAGGCAGTGCACTAATGCTTTAGGAGGCTTTTTAATACTGGGCAGCATAAGCGGCGCTGATGTGCAATCACAGGAGCAGAGCCACAGCACAATGATTAAGACACTGATCAATGGTGCAGGGATCAGGGGTTCAATCCCCCAAAGTTGACCAATGAACAAGGCTGGCTGAGGCAGAACATATTAAGGGAAAGATTGCTTTAGGAGGCATTTTATTCATATTTTAATTATCACTACTAGCAAACGCACTCCCAAAGCGTGTTAACATAAGGTGCCCTAATAAGGCACATTTTAAAAGTGCACTGTCAGCCAAGGCACCCTAGAATGTTGCTTATAGGGCGCTTTAGAGGGTGCCGTATGAGGTACCGCAAGGTCAGTGTACTGTTTTTCATGGCAGCACTGTGCAGTTTAAGGAATGAAAAGCATAAGTAGGTGCACTGACAGGCAAGGAGGAGCAGCAGTGGAGCACAATGGTTAAGGCACTGACTGCTAATACAGGGGTCATGAGTTTGCTCCCCAGTGTGCCTAATACGTAAGGCTGGCTGTGGTATCAGCTTTGCATTGTACATATTTTGTCCTGCAGCACTTTAATTTTATGTTATTCATTGCTGCCAGCAAACACGCCCTCACATGCCGTAATGGAATGGTGCCGTATTAAGGCACCCTATAAGGCACTGCCATAGGGCACAATAGAAATTGCACTGTCCACCACAGCACCCTAAAATGTCCCCTATAGGGCACCCTATAGGTTGCATCATAGGATATTGTATAGTGCACCTTATATGGACGGGAACCATAAGGTGCCCTATAGGGTGCCCTATAAAGCACCCTCAGAGGCACCTTATGGTTACAGTACGCTGAAGGGTGTTTTTGCTGGCATCAAAATATGTACACTAAACAAAATGCATTGGACAACCCTATCCAAAAGCCCCACTGTGGGTTTGAACCCATGACCTCTGACTTCAGAGGCAGTGAAGTAACCATTGGCCTACAGCTCTATAGCTGCTAGCAAGCCCCTGGCTGGCTGTGGAGAGCCTGCACGTCACCACACAGACAGTCCGCTGTGGTCACCAGGATAGGGTTAGCCCACCCATACTCATGATGCAGTGCACATGCAAATCAGCTGTCCACAGATTAACACAAGATGGGCAATGCACCCCCACAGCACCTCGGCCCGGTAAGGGAAGTGACCATGTGCACCCACACACCACCATCGGCCTGGTAGGGGGTACTGACCGTGTGTTTTACTGGCACAGAGTAGCTACACACTGTCACATTGTGCGGGTACTGTGCTCACCCTGAAAGTGCAATGAGGCGCGCCCAGGACCAGGTCCACAACACCTTCCATGGCTGAAAGAGGCCATGCTGGAGGTCCAAAGCAGTGTTAATTTGTGAGATAGGTAGTCCCTGCACAAACACCTTGGATATTTCTGTCTGATTCAGTCAGGTGTAACCCCCAGGTGGGCCATGCACCACCACCACCCCACCCCCCACAGGGCCGAGGGTGGCAATCAGGGTCTCCCATCAATAGATCCACATTCTACCTCCCTGCAAAGGTGGCAGTGGAGGGGTCCATCAACCCCAGTCCCGCTGCAGAGCAGACACCCCACAGAGCAGTCAATGCAGCTCTATACACATCCATAACACAATAGCAGACAGATATTAGGCCTGGATATGGTAAGCTGCACCCCACCACTATCTGATATTCTCCTGCAGGAAGTCATCAGCCACTGCACCCTGCAAGCTGCTCCATCACAACACATACCAGCTGCAAACAGTGTGCTAGTTAGTCCACAGTGCATGTTCCCAGTGGAGATGCATGCACCCAGAACTAGGATGTCAGCATACACAGCAAGCAGATAAATCAGTGATTGGGCCCCAAAAGGAAACCCATATCTATCATATGAGAAAAATACTATATAGCACTATGGGGGTGCCTAGCCATGCTGTGGTCACTGCACAGTCAGGGTGAGAGTGATCTCTCAGCAGGACATACTGAGGTCACCCTGTCTGTGTAGGTGGTGGCCGGGCACTAAAATGTCCCAGTCAGTGCCCTATGCCCTGTGCAGATGCACCCTGGCCAGGCCACCCTGTCCGGCCTATACCCATGGTACCTTGCTCCTCATTATGCAAATTGGCAGACCAATACTGGCAACATTGCTGGCAGTGTGGTCTGTGGAAGTTGTTTGCAGCCACCACACACTGGATAGGCAGACAGCCACCCCCACACCTATGCCAGCATTGTGCTACTATAGAGGAGTCCAGCAGCCATACCCACCACACCAGTCCTGGGCACAGTACAGGCATGGATATGGTACGCAGCGGCCTGATTAAAAGAGTGCCGCCGGCAGGAGAGAGCCCTTTAAAACCAACGCAGCCATCTTCGAAGGCTCCCCGGTCGGGGTAGAGCACAGGGCGTTCAACAAGTTCCCGCTCCTGCACTCCAACCCAATCGGGGTTGTGGGAGGTCCCAGCGGCCTGATTAAAAGAGTGCCGCCGGCAGGAGAGAGCCCTTTAAAACCAACGCAGCCATCTTCGAAGGCTCCCCGGTCGGGGTAGAGCACAGGGCGTTCAACAAGTTCCCGCTCCTGCACTCCAACCCAATCGGGGTTGTGGGAGGTCCCAGCGGCCTGATTAAAAGAGTGCCGCCGGCAGGAGAGAGCCCTTTAAAACCAACGCAGCCATCTTCGAAGGCTCCCCGGTCGGGGTAGAGCACAGGGCGTTCAACAAGTTCCCGCTCCTGCACTCCAACCCAATCGGGGTTGTGGGAGGTCCCAGTGGCCTGATTAAAAGAGTGCCGCCGGCAGGCGCACCCGCGCCTTGCGGGCCCGCGCCTGAGGGCCTCGCAAGAGGGCCCTTTGGCGTGGCCCTTAGGCGGGGCACGACAGGTGTCAACCTAAGAGATTAATCCCCGAACGAAACACCAGAACACCATACAGCAGATAGTGACAAGACCTACTCACTAGCAAAGAGACTGCTTTTGGAAGAGCACCAGCTGGGCCCAATCCTTTCAAGAGATTGTGACCCAAGCTCTCCCAGGAAGGACTGAACTCCCAACGAGGTCCACACCGCCCACAACCTTACTCGGACGTATTTCCGGAACTGCAATTATTATCAACACTACTAGAACAGTATTAACCTCTACCATATTTCTTATCTCCTCTAACGCTGCCCTCCCAGGCGTCCTTGATCGCCTTACTGTTGCAATTAGCCCACTCTCATTCACTGTGCTGGGGCCGTCACTGTTGCTAGTGACCCAATCTCAACCAACTGTGTTAACCAATTTACCGATGCCAATATTTACTGTTGCCAGTACCTACTATTTGCTTTATCTACTGTTGCCATTAATTACTGTTGCCAGTATATACCCTCATTTACTGTAATTACTGTAGCCAGTATCTACTTTCAATTGCTATAATTATTGCTGCCTGTATCTACTGTTGCCAGTATTTACGTCATTTACTACATTTACTGTTGCCAGTATCTACTCTCATTCTACTCTCAATCCACTGTGGTTACCTTCTACTGTTGACAGTAATTCCACCCTCACTCAACTAGGTTGCCGTACTACACTCACCAGCAAATTACTCTCATTCAACTGTAATAGTCTTCCTTAACCACATTAGAAGCAACCACCCGAGGAAAAAACATCCTCAGCCAGAAGCCACACCAACTTGTCCTGCACACCCCCCCCGCTCCCCCTATACCGACTCAGAAAGACCCAAAATGAAGCACATAATCTTCACCCTAGTGAGTCTTTATCTTCTACTCACAATCTTGCCATCCAGCTCACTAGCACTAATGACAACACAAAACCACATCCCAACGCTCTCAACTGGTGGAAGAAAATGGCCCGACAACTCCAACAATCTCTATCATGGAGCTAGCTATCCACGCCGCCCCCACCTAGTTTATATTCCACTACAAAATTCCTCAAAACCCAAGCAAAATACACGCCCACACACTAGCAGCCTGAAGTGCGCACTCATTAACTCTCGATCACTTCGCAAAAAAATGGCCAGCAATCACTGAAACAATAACGCACCTTAAATTAGATATCATTATGATCACCGAGACCTGGCTCTCACCGGAAGATAACACCATCCTCAATCAACTTCTACCACCTAACTATGTTACTTTCACCAGCCATAGGCAAAACAAAAGAGGTGGAGGAGTTGCCGTCATCACCAGATCTGACCTTCAATTCAAAATGGTAGAATCCAACAGCATCAATACCCTTGAAACAGTATCTATAGCCAACCATTCCTGCTCCATAAACCTCATTTATAGAGCGCCTTCTGCTGATCCAGACAACCTTTCCAATATCATAAACCTAGCATCCAACACCCATGCTCCACATATACCAAATTGGATCCTAGGTGACTTCAACTTGCCATCCCTACAGGACAATCAGGCAGCCACCTTCATTGAAGCCCTAGATATCTTGGGATACACCCAATTGGTACAAGAACCAACACACACAAAGGGCAACATTCTCGACCTGATATTCGCCCCACAAACAGTGCTTCAACAAGCACAAAACATCACGTTATCTTTAACAGAAGTTCCATGGTCGGACCATAAGCTCATCTCCTTCCAGATTCCAACCCCATCAAGTCACAAAGGCCCAGTACGAACTCACGCAAGAACACAATCTCAACTGCTAGAAGTTTTCACCCGTTTAATAAAGAACGTATCCTGGCAGAAACAAACACCCTCCTTGACAAGACCTCACAAGACTTAGATGTCCTAATCTCCACATGGAACAGCAAACTCAGCACTATTGCAATCCGTCCCCCCACTACTAAAGCCCTAAACAAAAGACCATCCGCACCATGTTTCACAGCTGACCTAAGGGCGTCACTAACCCTCCTACGGAGATTGGAAAAGCGCTGGAGGAAATCACGTACCAGCAGTGACCAAGCAGCATACACCCAACACCTACACACATCGCAGGGCTGTTACAGACAAGATGAAACAACATCACTCAGACACCCTGAAACGTTCACTAAACAAGCCGCATGACCTCTTCAACCTGGTCAAATCTCTTGCCAAAGAACCGACCCCAGAGCACCCAGGAACTATAGACCCGCAGGATTATGCCGTCTTCATGCAATCAAAACTATGCAAGACTGACAAAATGGTGATACCGGACTCCTCTGATACTCAAGCATGCTCAGCGTATCTAAATACCTTCACCACACCATCTAAGAGAACTATTGAAGAAACCATCGCTACCCTAAATACTTCCACTGCATTCTCAGACCCATGTCCAGCATTCTGGATAAAAGATCTGCGATCCGACCTAGCCCCAATCTTATCTAAAATGATAGGACTATCTTTTAGCACCGGGTCTTTCCCCTCCACGCTCAAACAGACCTCCGTTAGACCACTGCTCAAGGACACCAAATTAGACCCTCAAAAGGTCGAGTCCTACAGACCCATATCCAGCATCCCAATGCTCGCTAAAATCATTGAAAAGATAGTCTACAAGCAATTACAAGATCATGTGGACACTAACGCGCCCCTAGATTCATCACAACATGGATTCAGAGAATCACACGGAGTGGAAACACTACTCACTACTCTTTTCAACACCATAATCTCAGGCATTGACAACTCACGGACAGGTTTCGCTCTCATCTTTTTAGATATAGCGGCAGCCTTCGACTCAGTCTGCCACGAGATTCTCCTGATTCGGCTAAGAGAAAAAGGCATCACTGAAACAGCTCTAGAGTGGTGCAGGTCTTACCTGTCTGGAAGATGGCAACAAGTCCGAGCAAATGGAACAACATCCGAGCCATTCTTACAAAGTCAAGGAGTACCTCAAGGATCCTCCCTATCATCACTTATGTTTAATATCTACATCCAACCCATTTGTAACATCATTAGATCATTCAACGTGAGTTGCATGATATACGCAGACGATGTCCTACTGTACCTGCCAATATCGCTGGACTGCCCGGACCTCTCCCCACTAACTAAGTGTTTCAACGCAATATCCGAATGGCTCCTCTCCCAAAATCTGCGCATCCAACATAAGAAAACGGAGGTCCTGTTCATATCCAGAAATCCTGAGTTTACACCACCTAGCCACCTGGTAGTGGACAACGCTGAATTGCAAGTAAAGTCAGCTATACGGTACCTCGGAGTCACATTGGATCAGAACCTCAACATGAAGCAGCATATAGCCAAAACAGTAAGAGCGACCTACTTCAAGATCAAATCTCTCAGACACTTACGCCCCTTACTCGAACCGACCGACTTCCGCACCATTTACCAAGCCCTCATCCTCCCTCATTTTGATTACTCAAACGCCATCCTACAAGGACTCCCTCAGGCAACCTTACATCCCTTACAACTCGCCATGAACAGTGCTGCGCGAATCCTTCTCGGAGCACCAAGGAGAGAGCATATCACACCCCTCCTGAAGCAGCTGCACTGGCTCCCCATTCAAGCCAGAATTAGCTTCAAGACCTTAGTGATGACATTCAAGGCCATCAAGGGGCTCTCCTCTTCTTCACTGTGTGACCTCATTCAACCACCCACAACCAACAGGCTAAGAAGAACCTCAGTTGCCAACATGCTAGCGATACCGAGAGACATGACAAAATGCTCTAAAATAACATCAAACAGAGCCTTTAGTCTAAGCGCCCCAAGTCTCTGGAATTCCTTACCACCACACATCAGAGCCACCTCCAACCTGAGGCAGTTCAGGAAGGCCTTAAAACACCTCCTCTTTACTAAATACCTCACAGACTCCACTGAACCCCAACCACCATGTTTGATCAACGCACAATAACTCCATCTCACATGTATATAGTTATTTATTCAAAGTTCCGCACATGTAGATAGTTTCCCCTGTTATCCAAGTTAATTGCTCCTGTTCTTTGTAATGACCAGACTCTTGTTTATTGTCGGATACTGTTTGTTCTATGTAAACCGCGCTGATCGCAAATAGTGCGGTATATAAGAAATGTAAATAAATAAATAAAAATAAAATAATAAATACTGTTGGGGGTCACTCCCCAGGGTGGTAAACACTGTCAGAGATCAGACCTGCAGCGCACACCGCAGACATCACAATGATTGTTATGGTGGAGATCAATGAGCAAAATGTGCTTAACGTCGGAATGGATACCTGACAGTTATCATGGGCAACGTTTGATAGCTGTGTACCATATACCCAGGTGTAGGGTGGCAGTGCTAAGGTATGCAACTGCTAGTATTGGGAGATACAGGCAGGGCCCAATGTCCTGCCTCTCCAGGAGGCATTGGCCAATGGGGCCTGTGGGGGTGTGTGTGGGTGTGTCTGGCCCTGTTGGCTGCTGCTTTACGGCAGAGTGTCCCAACTCCAGTCCTGGTGTTCCAACCACTATTCGGGTTTTCATGCTGCCCCTCATAGATATGCATGAGCTACATCAGCATACCATGGGGGTGGTGCATAGATATGCAGCACAGGCATCTTTATTAGAGGCAGCATGGATCCTGAATGGTGTGGGGCCCTCCAGGACTGCATTTGGGAGACTCTGCTCTAGGTAATGCGGCTGTTTATGGTGTCTGTGTTTGGTGTGGTAAAATATAGGCATATGAACCATGCGTATGCTCTCAGCAATAAAGGTTTGTCCGTGCTATCACGGTTTAGTTGTAGGAAAAATATGTGGACTGGATTGACAGTAGCCCCAGCTGGGCTTTGAACCTGTAACCTTCTGTTCCTGCATATACTGTTTGTGTGCACTGCACCACTGTGTTGCCACAGATATGCTGTGTTCCCTGGGAAGTCCATGACTGTACATCCTACAGAGCCTGTCTGTTGCGGTGGACGGTGCCAGCCTGCACAGGCCTAGGGCACTGTCTGCTGTGGTTTGCAGCCACTGCCCCCTCCACCACCTGTACCCTTCTGCCAACATGCAGACATGTCCCTATCTGGGAAAAAGCATATGACCTGATTGAGTTGTAGCACTCCAGGACTGACTTTGGGGGACTCGGCTGTAGGTAATGCCTATTGTTATGGTTTGTGTGTGGTGTAGGGTAAAATATAGGTGTTGGAACCATGCTTATGTTCTCTGCAATAAAGGAGTGTCTGTACTATCACTGTTTAGTGGTGGGTAAAACTATAGGGACTGGGTTGGTAGGAGCCCCAGCTGGGATTTGAACCTGTGACCCTCTGGTCCTACAGGCACTGGCTGTGTCTGCTGCACCACACTGTGGCCACAGAGACAATGCATTCTCTGGAGATAGGAAACCTGGCCGCACGAGTCAGACACCCTGCTCTGCACAATTTTACTGTGGGCTCGTTCACCTTGTATGGGGACAAAGGTGCGAATAAACCTCAGAAATGCCCTCCAAAAAAGGGGAGGAAAACCAAAACCAAGCTGCGCAACAGTGATATCAATGGGCAACCTGGAAAACACTCCCAGGAAAACTCCATTAAAATGCAGTGCTTTTGAATGAGTCTACGGAGCGTAGACCCTTCCAAAAATCATTTCTTTTTTTTGGAGCTTTCCTGGGAGTGTTTTTTATGGTTGCCCATTAATATCACTGTTGCCCAGCTGGATTATAATTTATTTGGAATTTGTTGTGGTCATTTGCAATTTATATTTGCTATTTTGTTCTGTGCACATGTATCACACTGCTCACGTTTTGCATGTTTCCCCGGTTTTGCTGTACATTGCTGACGGAAATGGTTTCTCTTCCCTTTAAATCACCTCTAACGCGAGTGTTTCACTCGCGGTATTTTTTGTCCGAAATTCAGCCCCGCTCCTGTGCGGGGAGCCTCTCCCCTCCCACTCTCCACCCATTGACCCCGTCCCTCCGCCCCTCGGGGGCCTTCCTCCGCCCTCCGTACGCCTTTCCCCGCCTCTATCACACATCAGCGCCCCGCACACGTGCGCGGGCCCGTTAATGTGACGCGAACGTGTACTGGGCACTTAAGAGCACTTAAGTGCATCATTAGCGTATGCTACTATGCACCGCGCACGTGGGCGCGGTTTAGTAAACATACTCCTTATTCTTTTTATTTTCAAAGCTCTGGGAGGATTTGCTGATACAACTTCTGAAATGCCTGTATGCAAATGCTAAACGTCTTAAAAAAAACAAAACAAAGACGGTGAGAGTTATAATGTATATAGCACTAAATGAAAGATTAGATGTAATTTGCATATCAGAGACCTGTGAGTTCTGTCTGCAGTTTTACTGATTTGCATTTGGGATTTGAGTGGAGGAGCGATGATGACACAGGTTATAGAGAAAATAAGAGAACTAAATGCTGTTTAACTGTTTTGTCACTAGTAGTCACAAATGCCCCCTGTACTCAGGCCTTAAGGAGAAAAAAGTGAACTCCCCTTAGTCAGGGGAAACCCAAGGGGTATGTTTACTAAAACCCCGCTAATGTGCGGGCCCTGGTAGTGTGCGGGTGCCATATAAGGAGTGGGCGTTCCCCGCTAAAGAAGAAACGCCGGAATTTACATATGCGCTAAGGTGCGCGGCGCCCTGGTGCGCCCCGCACCTTAGCGCATCAGACAGCTGCGCGGGAGGCATATGTGTCACGCTGATGGGCAAGCAAGCGAGTAGAGTCACAGCACAATGGTTAAGGCACATACCAATGGTGCAAGAAGCAGCGGTTTGATTCTCCACAGAGCCCAATAAAGACGGCTGGCTGAGGTGTTAATTTATGAGGCAGTGAAATAATGGGCAGCATAAGGCGGCGCACTAATGTGTTTGGAGGCATATGAATGATGGGCAGCATAAGGCAGCGTGCTGATGGGCATAAGGTGGCATGCTAATTTTCTAGGAGGCATCTCAATATGGGGCGGCATAAGGCGGCGCGCTGATGAGCAAACAGCAGAGCAGAGCCACATCATAATGGTTAAGGCATGCACCAATGGTGCAAGAATCAGGGTTTCAATCCCCCACAATGCCCAATAAACAAGGCTGGCTGGGGCAATGTGTATTATGGGGAAGATTGCTTTAGGAGGCATTTTATTTATATTTTAATTATCAATAATAGCAAACGCACTCTCAAAGTGTGTCAACATAAGGCGTCCTATAAGGCACATAGTAAAGTGCACTGTCTGCCACGGCACCCTAACATGTCCCCTATAGGGCACCCTATAAGTTGCGTCACAGGATAATGTATAGTGCACCTTATATGGACGGGAGCCAGAAGGTGCCCTATGGGGCGCCCTATAAAGTGCCCTGAGAGGCTCCGTATGGGTACAGTACGCTGAGGGTGTTTTTGCTGGCATCAAAAATGTACATTAAAAAAAAGATGCTATGACCAACCCTATCAAATAACCCCACTGGAGGCTTGAACTCATGACCTCTGGCTTCACAGGCAGTGATGCAACCATTGGGCTACAGCTCCACAGCTGCTAGCAAGCTCCTGGCTGGCTGCAGAGAGCCTGCACGTCACCACACAGACAGTCTGCTGCAGCCACCAGGACAGGGTTAGCCCACCCGTACCCATGATGCACCGCACATGCAAATCAGCTGTCCACAGATGAACACAAGATGGGGAATGAACCCCCACAGCACCTCGGCCTGGTAGGGGGGAGTGACCGGGTGCACCCCCACAGCACCTCGGCCTGGTAGGGGGTACTGACCGTGTGTTTTACTAGCACAGAGTAGCTACACACCGTCACATTGTGCGGGTACTGTGCTCACCCTGAGTGTGCGATGAGGCGGCCAGGACCAGGTCCACAACACCTTCCATAGCTGAAAGAGGCCATGCTGGAGGTCCAAAGTAGTGTTAATGTTTCAGATACATAGTTTCTGCACAAACACCTTGGATATCTCTGTCTGTGTCAGTCAGGTGTAGCCCCCAAGGAGGACCATGCCCCACCACCCCCCCTCTCCCCCAGGGTGGCAAACAGGGCCTCCCATCAATAGATCCACCTTCTACCTCCCTGCAAAGGTGGCTAGGGGACCATCAACCCCAGTCCTGCTGAGGGACATACACCTCTCAAGGCAGTCAATGCAGCTCTATACATATCCATAACACAATAGCAGACAGACATTAGGCCTGGATATGCTAAGCTACACCCCCAACACTATCTGATATTCTCCTGCAGCAAGGCATCAGCCACTGCACCCTGCAAGCCATTCCATCAAGACACACACCAGCTGCAAACAGCCTGCTAATTAGGCCATAGTGCATGTTCCCAGTGGAGATGCATGCACTCAAAACTGGGATGTCAGCATACACAGCAAGCAAATAAATCAGTGACTGGGCCCCAAAAGGAAACCCATATCTATCACATTAGAAAAAAGCTATATAGCACTATGGGGGTGCCTAGCCATGCTGTGGTCACTGCACAGTCAGGGTGAGAGTGAGCTCTCAGCAGGACATACTGAGGTCACCCTGTCTGTGTAGGTGGTGGCCGGAAGTAAAATGTCCCAGTCAGTACCCTATGCCCTGTGCAGATGCATCCTGGCCAGGCCACCCTGTCCGGCCTATACCCATGGTACCTTGCTCCTCATTATGCACATTGGCAGCACAATACTGGCAACAGTGCTGGCAGTGTGGGCTGTGGAAGGTGTTTGCAGCCACCACACACTGGATAGACAGACAGCCACCCCCACACCTATGCCAGCATTGTGCCACTATAGAGGGGTTCAGCAGCCATACCCACCACACCAGTCCTGGGCACAGTACAGGCATGGATATGGTACGCAATACTGTTGGGCAGGGGTGGGGAACCCTGGTCCTGGAGAGCCGCAGACCAGTCAGGTTTTCGGGATATCCCTAATGAATATGCATGAGATATATATGCATTAGAGATATCCTGCCAACCTGACTGGTTTGTGGCCCTCCAGGGCTGGATTTGGAGAACCCTGCCTTACACCTCTGTCATTTAAGATTGTGAGTGGGCAAGGTGCAGATGTCCAAGACATCAAAAAGGTTAGATAGAACATGTCACATTCCTCCTCACTTCTCACCACCACCAAAATATGTCTATTAGACAACTTTTTGGTGGTGGTGAGAATCGAGGAGGAATGTGACACATTCTATATACCCTTTCGATGTCTAGGACATCTGCACCTTGCCCACTCACAATCTTAAATGACAGAGGTGTAAGGCAGGGGTCTCCAAATCCAGCCCTGGAGGGCCACATACCAGTCAGGTTGGCAGGATATCTCTAATGCATATATATCTCATGCATATTCATTAGGGATATCCCAAAAACCTGACTGGTCTGCGGCTCTCCAGGACCAGGACCAGGGTTCCCCACCCCTGCTGTTGGGGGTCACTCCCCAGGGGGGTTAACACTGTTGGAGACCAGACCTGCAGCACACACCGCAGACATCAGAATGATTGTTATGATGGAGCTCAATGAGCAAAATGTGCTTAACGTAGGACTTGCTATCTGCCAGTTATCATAGGAAACGTCTGATAGCTGTGTACCGTATACCCAGGTGTAGGGTGGCATTGCTAGGGTATGCATGTGGTAGTATTGGGAGATGCACGCAGGGCCCAATGTCCTGCCTCTCCAGGAGGCATTAGCCAATGGGGCCTGTGGGTGTGGGTGTGTCTGCCCCTGTTGGCTGCTGCTTTACGGCAGAGGTTCCCAACTCCAGTCCTGGTGTGCCAAACACTGTTCTGGTTTTCATGCTGTCCCTCATAAATATGCATGAGCTACATCTGCATACCATGGGGGTGGTGCATAGATATGGTGGTGCATAGATATCTTTAGTAGAGGCAGCATGGAACCTGAATGGTGTGGGGCCCTCCAGGACTGCATTTGGGAGACTCTGCTCTAGGTAATGCGCCTGTGTATGGTGTCTGTGTTTGGTGTGGTAAAATATAGGCGTATTAACCATGCGTATGTTCTCAGCATTAAACGTTTGTCCTTACTATCACGGTTTAGTTGTGGGAAAAATACATGGACAGGATTTGCAGTAGCCCCAGCTGGCCTTTGAACCTGTGACTTTCTGTTCTTGCACACACTGTCTGTGTGCACTGCACCACTGTGTTGCCACAGATATGCTGCAGTCCCTGGGGAGTCCATGACTGTACATCCAACAGAGCCTGTCTGTTGCGGTGGACGGTGCCAGCCTGCACAGGCCTAGGCCACTGTCTGCTGTAGCTTGCAGCCACTGCCCCCTCCACCACCTGTACCCTTCTGCCAACAGCAGACATGTCCTTATCTGGGAAAAAGCATATGACCTGATTGAGTTGTGGCACTCCAGGACTGAATTTGGGGTACTCGGCTGTAGGTAATGCCCATTGTTATGGTTTGTGTGCGGTGTAGGGTAAAATACGGTTGCTTGAACCATGCTGGGCAACAGTGATAGCAATGGGCAACAATAAAAAACATTCCCAGGAAAGCTCCAATAAAATGAAATGATTTTTGAAAGGGTCTACGGAGCGTAGACCCTTCCAAAAATCATTTCTTTTTTTTGGAGCTTTCCTGGGTGTGTTTTTTATTGTTGCCCATTGCTATCACTATTGTCCAGCTGAATTGTAATTTTTAACATTTTTGTTGTGCTCATTTTTGATTTTTATTTGCGAGTTTGTTCTGTGCACATGTATCACACTGCTCACGTTTTGTAGGTTTCCCCGGTTTTGTTGTACATTGCTGACGGAAATGGTTTCTCTTCCCTTTAAATCGGCTCTAACGCGAGGTTTTCCATCGCGGTATTTTTGGGTCTATTTTCAGCCCCGCTCCTGTGCGGGGAGCCTCTCCCCTCCTACTTTCCACCCATTGACCCCGTCTCTCCGCCCCTCGGGGGCCTTCCTCGTCCCTCCGTACGCCTTTCCCCGCCTCTATCGCACATCAGCGCACCGCACATGTGCGTGGACCCGTTAGTGTGACGCGCACGCGTGCGGGGCACTTAAGAGCACTTAAGTGCATCATTGCCGTGCGCTACTGTGCGCCGCGCACGTGTACGCGGTTTAGTAAACATACCCCCAAGGGTTTCTGCCACTCAAGGCAGCAGAAGCCCCTGCCATGCCGTCCTACCCCTGCCACTGCTGTTGACCCAAATCCATCTTCTCATCTTGCAGCTGCTGCAACCCGACTCCATTTTGAGTTGCTGCCACTTTCAAATCAGATTCAGGCTGCTGCTGGAAGATGACAGACATGGATTAGGGGGGCGGTGACAATTTGATTCCATTTTGAAAGGGGCCATTGTTTTCAAAATGTAATTGAGTCGCCCATGGAGGGCCGGCCCTGCCCATGGGGTTCACCTTTTCCTTCTCAGGCCCGAGCAGAGGGGTGATTAAAAACTTCAGAGCCTGTGGCTTCCTGTTCCAGTTCCTATGTGACCAGAAGGGTCTGTGCAAAGCTCCAGGCAGTTGATGTCAAAAACTGTTCCTTTCCACCCCCCCATGAGTACTGGAGAGCTCAGAGGCCATACATGGAATGCCCAGAGGCTTAAGGCCCCGATGGGACCCTCTGCTTGTGCAGTGAGAGCGAAAGAAAGAAAAAAGCACTAGTACTGTGAGTGGCACCCTCAACTAAGATGGAAGCTAAAAATGTGCCAAATCCCAGTGAGCAGGGGAAGGGAATTGCATCCAGTGGGGTGGTGGAGCTCCTTTTGGCCATCCAAACCTCTAAGGAAGAAATAATCTCCACAGTCTCAGCCAGATTTGACAAGCGCTTTCATGAATTAGACACCCGAATATCAGAGGCAGAGGAGAGAATTGGACAATTAGAGGACTGGGAGGCAGAGGGATATAAAGTGCTTGAGAGACTCCAGAAGGCTGTTCGATGGCTGGAAAACAAAGCCAAAGATCAAGAAATCTGAGATAGGTGACAGAATCTGCGGATCTTTGGAGTTCCGGAGGGGGAAGAACTCCATAATGCCTGTAGTTTTGTACAGCGCATGTTGCTTACCTGCTTCCCCTCCAAGGTATCAGACCCGGCCTATGAAGTAGAATGGGCACATCGAGAGACCAGACCAAGGCCTGGATCAAACCAGAGGCCACGTGCACTTATTGTACAACTTCTGCGATATCGTGAAAAAGCCGCTATAATCCTGGAGGCGCGCAAAACAAAAAGTGTGGCATATAAAAACTGGTCCATATCTTCTTCCCAGATATGAGCGCTGAAACGGCGCACAAGAGGAAGGCTCTTCTAACCTATAAAAACTCGCTGGCTGAGGCAGGCATTACGGCTGTTATCTAGTTTCCCACTGTTTATAGAGAGAGGCGCATATTTCTGCAGTCCCTGGAGGAGGTAGCGCAGTTGCTCAGTTGGTTGCGCAAGGAAGCCACTACATCTAAGGAACAGCCACAATCTCTGCTGAACCAACAGAGGCGTACAGGTATGGAGATCCTCCGGCCCGAGGACACTGCCTCACTGGAGGCCTCTAGTACACCGGAGGGCCTACGAGAGCACCCCTCCTTGCTGGCATCACCTATTCATCATGCCTGATGCACCCTCCAGAGACAAGTACAGGAATGGACAAATGCCAAAAGGTGGCACCCTGAATATTCCTTCAATGACAGGCAGTAATAATTTGCAGAGACTCTGGTAGAGGACTGGGGACTCATGAAGAACTTGTGGGTGAATGGGTTGGCCAATGCCAGACTAATGAACTACTGGGGTAGGGAGATGCATTGCACTGTCCCCCTTTTCTTGTATTATCTCTCTCTTGTTTAGCCAATTATTTATTTATTTATTTATTTAACAGGTCTTGTATACTACCTTAGTCATTCAAGGCGGTTTACATAGAACAGGGTTATGCAACTTGGAGGTAACTGGGGTATAACAAGCAATTAACAATTGCAATTATTTACAAGGAAACGTTTTATGGTCCCTTTTGTTAGTGATTATTGTCATCTTGGGTAGGTCCAAAATATTCTAGGAAAAGTTGGGTTTTTATTGCTTTCCTAAAGTCCACTAAGGGGCATGTTTACTAAAAGCCGTACAATTGCGTGCCGCACAATAGCGCACGGAAACGCGGCACTCAAACGCTCAGAAACGCTCTTAAACGCCCCGCACAAGTGCGCTTGGGCCCCGCACAATTGCGCGCCGCACTAACGTGCCCCGCAAAAGTACCCAGCCCGCAAATGTCCGATAGAGGCGTGGAAAGGCATTCTGAGGGCGGAGGAAGGCTCCCGAGGGGCGGAGAGACGGGGTCAATGGGCGGGGAAGGGGAGGGGAGAGGCTCCCCGCACAGTATCGGGGACGAATTTGCAGGTTAAAAATAGCGCGAGTGAAACACTCACGGTAGAGGGCATTTAAAGGGAAGAGAAACCATTTCCGTCAGCAATGTACAGGGAAACCGGGGAAACCTGCAAAACGTGAGCAGTGTGATACATGTGCACAGAACAAAAGTGCAAATAAAGATAGAAAAAGACCCAAACAAACATATTAAAAATAGGAAGGCAGCTGGGGAACCCTGATATTAATGGGCAAACATAAGAAACACACCAAGGAAAGCCCCAAAAAAATGAAATGAAGTATGGAAGGGGCTACGGAGCGGAGACCCTTCCAAAAACCATTTCCTTTTTTCTGAGCCTTCCTGGGAGTGTTTGCTATGGTTGCCCATTCATATCACTGTTGCCCAGCTTGGATATATTTATCCCCAGTTCGTCGTGGTCGGTTGAGGGGTTTATTTGCACGTTTGTCACCAGACAAGGTGACTGAGCCCACAGTACAAATGTGCAGAGCAGGGTTTGTGACTCCTTTGGTCAGGTTTCCCACCCCCAGGGACTGCACTATCACTGTGGCCACAGTGTGGTGCAGCAGACAGAGGCAGTACTTCTAGGACCAGAGGGTCACAGGTTCAAATCCAAGCTGGGGCTCCTGCCAACCCAGTCCCCATATTTTACCCACCACCAAACAGAGATAGTAAAGACATTCCTTTATTGCAGAGAACATAAGCATGGTTCACACACCCATTTTGTACCCAACACCGCACACACACCATAACAATGGGCATTACCGACAGCCGAGTCCCCCAAATGCAGTCCTGGAGTGCCACAACTCAATCAGGTCATATGCTTTTCCAAGATACGGACATGCCAGCATATTGGCGGTAGGGTACAGGTGGTGGAGGGGGCAGTGGCTGCTAGCCACAGAAGACAGTGGCCGAGCCATGTGCAGGCTGGCACGTCCACTGCAACATAGGCCCTGTCAGATGTACAGTCATGGACTTCCCAGGGAATTCAGCACATCTGTGGTAACACAGTGGTGCAGTGCACACAGATAGTGTGTGCAGGAGCAAAAGGTCACAGGTTCAAAGCCCAGCTGGGGCTACTGCCAATCCTGTCCACATATGTTCCCCACAACTAAACCATGTTAGTAAGGGCAATCCTTTATTGCTGGGGATATACGCATTGGTCATACGCCTATCTTTTACACCACCAAGCACAGACACCATGACCAGGGGCATTACCTAGAGCAGAGTCTCACAAATGCAGTCCTGGAGGACCACACACCATTCAGGTTCCATGCTGCCACTCATACCAATAACCGTGCTGTATATCTATGCACCACCCCCATGGCATGTAGATGTAGCTCATGCATATTCATGAGGGACAGCAGGAAACCCCAACCAGTGTATTGCAAACCTGGACTGGATTTGGGAACCTCTGCCGTACAGCAGCAGCCAACAGGGACAGACACACCCACACCCACACCCACAGGCCCCATTGGCCAATGCCTCCTGGTGAGGCAGGACATTGGGCCCTGCGTGCATCTCCCAATACCAGCACTTGCATACCTTAGCAATGTCACCCTACACCAGGGTATATGGTACACAGCTCTCAAACGTTTGCTATGAGTACTGGCAGATAGATATCCCTACGTTACGCACAGTCTGCTCTATGAGCTCCATCATAATAACACATAATCTATCTGATGTCTGCGGTGTGTGCGTCAGGTCTGGCCCCTGACAGTGTTTACCACCCTAGGGAGGGACCCCCAATGGTATTGCATACCATACCCATGCCTGTACTGTGCCCAGGACTGGTGTGGTGGGCAAGGATTCTGAACCCCTCTATAGTAGCACAATGCTGGCATACGTGTGGGAGTGTGTGTCTGTCTATACAGTGTGTGTTGGCTGCAAACACTGTCCACAGTTTTGGCCTGATGATGTGCATAATGAGCAGCATGGTACCATGGGTATAGCTCAGACAGGGTGGGCTGGCCAGGATGCATCTGCACAGGGCATAGGGCACTGGCAGGGACATTGTAGTGGCCGTCCACCACCTCCACAGACAGGGTGACCTCTGTATGTGCTGCTGGGCTTTCACTCCACCCTGACTGTGCAGTGATGGCAGCATGGCTAGGCACCCCCATAGTGCTTCATAGCACTTTCCTCATGTGATATATATGGGTCACCTGTTGGGGCCTAGTCACTGATGTATCTGCTTGTGTGTGCTGCCATCCCAGTTGTGGGTGCATGCATTTCCAGTGGGACTAACCAGCAGACTGTTCACAGCTGGTATGTGCCCTGCTGGAGTGCCTTGCAGGGTGCAGTGGCTGATGGCTTGATGCAGGGGAATATCAGATAGTGGTGGGGTGCATCTTAGCATATCCAGGCCTACTGTCTGTCTGATATTGTGTTCTGGGTGTGTGTGGGGCTGCTTGGACTGCCCTGTAGGGTGTCTGTTCCCCAACAGGACTGGGGTTGATGGTCCACTCTACTGCCATCATTGCAGGGGGGGGGGGGGGGGGTGGGTGGATAAGGGGGATCGGTTGATATGTGACCCAGCCGGTTTGCCACCCGCCGCGGGGGGGGGGGGGGGGTTGGGGGTACATGGCCCACCTAGGGGTCTGTGGGGTTTCCCCTGACTGAGACAGACAGAGATATCCAAGGTGTTCCTGCAGAAACTCACAGATTATGACTGTTTTGGAGCTCTGCCATGGTCTCTCTCAGCTGTGGACCTGGTCCAGGGCGCCTCATCGCACACTCAGGGTGAGCACAGTTCCCGCACAGTGTGGCTGTGTGTAGCTACTCTGTGCAAATTAAACACCCGGTCAGTACCTCCTACCAGGCCAAGGTGCTGTGTGGGTGCACACGGACACGTCCCCCTACCAGGCCGGGGAGCTGTTGGGGTGCATTCCCCATCTTGTGTTCATCTGTGGACAGCTGATTTGCATGTGCAGTGCATCATGGGTATGGGTGGCCTAACCCTATCCTGGTTCCCACAGCAGACTGTCTGTGTGGTGACATGCAGGCTCTCTGCAGCCAGCTAGGGGCTTGCTGGCAACTATATAGCTGTAGCCCAATGGTTACTTCACTGCCTGTGGAGCCAGCGGTAATGGGTTCGAGCCCACAGTGGGGTTATTTGATAGGGTTGTCCAAAGCTTTTTTTAGATTTAATGTACATATGTTGCTGCCATCAAACACACCCTCAGTGTACTGTACCCATAAGGTGCCTCTGAGGGTGCTTTATAGGGCACCCTATAGGGCACCTTATGGTTGCCGTCCATATAAGGTGCACTATACATTATCCTGTGACGCAACATATATGGTGCCCTATAGGGGACATTCAAGGGTGCCTTGGCGGACAGTGTACTTTAACATGTGCCTTATGGGCCGCCTTATGTTAACACGCTTTGTGAGTGCGTTTGCTAGTAGTGATAACTGAAATAAAAATAGCTTGCCCCCTACAGCACTCATCCCCATAATACACACTGCCTCAGTGAGCCTTCTTCATTGGGCACTGTGGGGGATTGAACCCCTGATCTCTGCACCATTGGTCAGTGTCTTAACCATTGCGCTGTGGCTCTGTTCCTATGCTTGGGCATCTGCGCACCGCCTTATGCCGCCCAAACCTAACAGTGCACCGCCTTATGCCGCCTGAGATTAACAGTGCACCGCCTTATGCCGCCCAAAATTAACAGTGCACCGCCTTATGCCGCCCAAAATTAATATGCCTCCTAAAGCACTTTTACCCATTACGGTTAATGCCTCAGCCAGCCCTTTTGTTGTGCACAATGGGGAATTGAACCCATGGCAGCTGCACCCACAGTCAGTGTTTTAACCATTGTACTATGGCTCTGCTCCTTTGTATGTGCACATCAGGCGCCACTTAGCCTTCCCACGCACTATTGTGCCCCGCGCAAATGTGCGATCTCTTACTCCCGTTTTTTTTCTTTTCTCTGCCTGAACCGCCCACTCCTTATATGGCACAGGCACACTACCACGGCCCCGCACATTAGGAATGTTTAGTAAACAGACCCCTAAGTCTTTGATCTCACGTGTTGAGATGGGGAGATTGTTCCATAGCTGGGGAGCAAACATGGAGAAGGCTGTATTGCAGGTGGATTGATTTGCTTTCCTGAATTTTAGTGGGGTTTCTAGGATGTTGTTGTCTGTTCCTCTTCTTGTTCTGGAGGTGTCTTCCTGATTAGTGGTTGGAGAGATGCTGGAGAGAGGTTATTTAATGTTTTGAAGATTATTATTATATTTTTGTATTTGGTTTGTACAGCAACGGGGAGGCAGTGTAGCTGATGAAACGTGGGGGTTATGTGATTGTATTTTGCTGTTCCAGTGATGATTCTGGCCGCAGTGTTTTGCACCAGCTGTAAGGGGAGAGTTGCTGTCTTTGGAAGTCCATGGTACATTGCATTGCAGAAATCTATTATAGGCATTATTATGGCTTGGAATACAGTTCGGAAGTCATTGTTGGTGAGTAGTGGTTTGAGTTTGCGTAGCATTCTTAGTTTGTGGTAGGCTGATCTGGTCGTCTTTTTTGATGTGTGGCTGGAAAGTGAGTTCCTGGTCAAAGGTGACTCCGAGGTATCTGACTTCCTGTTTATTACTTATGGTGTGGTCTAAGATCTTTATTGAGTCAATTGGTGAGAATATGGTGCTCCTGGTGATGTGCATGAGGTCAGATTTCTTGAATTTATGAATAGGCCTTGACTGTTGAGCCATTCTGACATTGATTCAAGGCATGCTGTGATTTGTGTGTAATCTGGATGTTTGATGTTTATGGGGGTGAATATCATGATGTCATCTGCATATATTCTGTAATGGATGTTGAATTGTTTTATAATGATGCATATTGGCTGAATGTATACATTAAATAGTACTGCTGAGAGAGCTGAGCCTTGTGGGACGCCTTGGTGTTAGGTGAAGGGTGCAGATTGTTGGGTTTTGCTTTTTACTTGTTGTGTATGGTGGGATAGGTATGAGAAGAACCAGTCTAACACTGCGCCATTTATGCCCACATCTCGGAGTCTTTGTAGTAGTGTGTTATGATTTACTGAGTCAAAGGCAGCAGTGATGTCTAAGAAGCATAGTACAAAGCCACTGTGTATGTTGTTCATACCTGTTATGGGGGTATCCAAGAGTGATGTAATAAGTGTTTCCACGCTGTGGTTTTGTTTAAAGCCGTATTGGTGGGGATCCAGTGGTACGTAGGTGTCAATGTGGTCCTGCAGTTGATGCTGTACAAATTTTTCAATTATCTTGGCTATGAAGATGAGGCTGGATATTGGTCGGTAGGAGTTTGGTTCATTTTTGTCGAGATTATTATTCTTAAGGATTGGACTGATGGAAGCTTTCTTGAGTTGTTGGGGTAGGTATCCTTGTGTGAGTGAGGATTCAACAATCTTTTGTAGATGGGGTGTTAGATATTCTTTTGTTTGCTTGATCCAGGTAACTGGGCATGGGTCTGTAGGGGAGGTTGTTGTGTTTATGTTGGTTATGATGGAGTCGAGTTGTTGTCTTGGGATGTAGAATGAGTCCCAAGTTTCATCTTTTATGCACTGTGCATTAGCTTTGGTTGGTTTCTTGAGTGGTATCTGTGTGTATTTGAGTTGTATATAGTCGGCTAGATCTTGTGGATGAATGGAGTTTTGGTCATCTTTATTTGTCAATTCTTTACTGTTAATTAATGTTAATTAATGTTTTGTACGGGTGGGAAGAGGGAGGGAAAGGCTGATCACCGTCCCCATCCCAGTTAGGGAAGGGGAGTTATGGCGCAGCCTAGATAAATGGAGCACGCCCATACATTATAATGTACACTGGTAGCCTGTGCATTATAGTTGATAAAAGATTATTGTTAGAAAGTGAAGGAGGGGTGGGAATAGGGGGTTTGGGTGAGGAGGGGTAGAAGGGTACACAGGGAAAGTACATGATGGGACAGTTGTATGAATTTTGAGGGTGAGACTGAAGGGAAGGGGTTTTGCGGAAGATTGGTGGCTGCAAGAGCATCTGAAGAGAGACAATAGGGTGTATGAATGTCTGGATGGATGTGGAGGGAAAGGTCATTTAAGGTGTGGGAGTAGGACAGGGACAGGTTGGGGCAGCATGAAATGGCAGAAGAGAATGAGTGGGGCCTGGGAGCTTATATGCGCTGTACCAATGAATATTATCAGTCTGTTTGTGAAGAGGGGAAATGTCTCTTAAGATTGTAACCTTAAATGTGGGGTCCTGAATAGCCCAATTAAGCGAAAGAGGGTGCTAGTCTACCTGAAAAGAGAATGGGCAGACATTGCTCTCCTACAGGAGGTACGGCTCACATCACCTGAGATGGAGAAACTGTGAGCTGGGCACTGGGAGCAGGTATATTTCTCTTCCTACAATTCAAAAAAGAGGGGTGTAGCCATTCTCATGAGTAAAAATATCCTTTTCATGGGAGTGGATTCTGGTGGTGATTCCTATGGTTGGGTGGTTGAGCAGGTCAAAAACCAAGAACTTTCATTGTTGAATCTTTATGCCCCCAATGGACCCAAAGGATGTTTCTTCCAGCAGTCATTCTCTTCCTTTGTTCAAAAAACCTAGGGTGCCATTTGGGTGGAAGGTGACTTCAACTGTGCTATCAAACATATTGACCATTCGGGGCCGATCACCAGAATTCAGCTGCTAGCAGAGGGGAAATCCTTAGAGAGGCTCTACAGACGGCGGCATGGGTAGATATCTGGAGAGTGTTCCATCCAACAGAGCATGATTATACACACTGTTCCACAAAGACCATGGGAATATTTAGTCAGAAATATCTGCTTCAGAGATTGAGTAGGCGATTTGCTCCCTAGCCTTCGGTAAAGCTATGGGCCCAGATGGCTTCCCCATATAGTAGTATAAGAGCACCTCAGACGTGCTGGCCCCTCTCCTCCAGTGGGTCTTTAACGAAGCGCTACAGGAGGGGCTTCTGTCAACAAGTATGTACGAGGTGGAAATTATCCTGATCTCCAAAGAGGGGCATCCCATGGAGAAGTGCGGGAGTTATTGCCCGATATCCCTGCTTAACAGTGATTTCAAATATTTGCTAAAGTATTGGCTGGCAGATTAGACCTAATTATGACCATTCTCATACACTTGATCAAACAGGATTCATCCGGAGATGGCAAATTTATGATAACATTCATCATCTACTTAATATCATCCTCAATGTGACAAAGGATCAGAAAGAGGCCTGGTGCATCTCAATGGACGCAGAAAATGCTTTTCACCACGTGGAATGGGCCTATCTCTTTGTGGTCATGGCCCCTTTGGCTTCTGGAAACAGTTTATTGGGTGGGTCCAAGACCTTTATGCAGAGCCTGCAGCATCAATAGCAATCAGCGGTACCCACTCGGCAAAGTTTAAGCTTTATAGAGGTACAAGACAGGGCTGCCCTTTATCCCCTCTGCTATTTGCCCTGGCAATTGAACCCCTAGCAACTTGTGTTAAGGGAAGCCCCAGACATAGCCCCAGTAGTCATTGGAAACATCCCCCATCAGGTATCCATGTACACAGATGATGCCTTGAGTTTTTTGGAATGACCAGCTTGATCTCTACCTGGGTTGCTTAAAGTTTTTCGCAAATTTGCCAATATCTTGGGCTTCAAGGTGAACGTTGATAATTTGGAAGTCCTATCTTTAGGGCCGGGAATGGCAGATGCCCCAAGACGATGCCCCTTTAAGTTAGCATCAGTCTCCATAAAATACCTGGGAGTACACCTATTATTCAATATAGCAGATTTGTATAAACTAAACTATACCACCATAGCGGCAATTATTGCGGACGAACTAGCCCAGAGGGACCACCTCACACTTAGTTGGATGGCCCGGGTGGCCGCCTTGAAAATGAATATCATACTGAAACTCATCTACTTTTTTTCTCAATTGCCTATACATATCCCAGTGCATTTTTTCAAGGCACTGGAAAAACAATTTAGTAGATTAATTTGGGGCAAGTCTAAGGTGCATATTGGGTGGAGACACATGATAGCCCCCATCATAGAGGGAGGTATGAACTACCCAAAGCCCTCTTTGTATTATAAAGCAGCAGTGTTGCGTGGCTTACGGTATCACTATGTGAGACCCCCTGACACTCATTGGGTAGCATTGGTGTGCAGATAGATGGCACCATAGTCTGAATGCTAATATAGCTTCTCCTCACACCCTGTTGGACCCCCTTCTAAAGATATGGAGGAAGGCCAGGGGGGCAACAGGGGTGCGGTCCCCATTGGAGCCAGCTAGCAGACTTCTTACCCTTTAGCGGCCCCCCCTCTGCTAAACTGAGAACTGCCTGGCACTCCAAAGGAGTGCTTGGTTTTGCAGACCTATTGAAAGACTGGGTTTGTATGAGTATGGCTCAGGTGAAGGATTGAGGAGGAGTATCAATTCCCTTCTACCAGTATTTTCAGTTGCGATTTTTTATCATGTGCCTGGAGCACCAATTACACTTAACACAGGCAATGACGCCTCTGGAATGGATTCTTGTTCATAAAGTAGCAAACTGGAAGGGATTACTCTCTAGGCTTCATAAAGCCTTATTGGATATCTGTGACCACAGAGAGGACTGCCACCATCAGCAATGGCACCAAGTGTTGGAGAGAACTTTCACAGAGGAGGAATGGCAAATTATTTATAAGAGAGGGTACAATGGTGTCAGTAATGTCTCGGGCAGACAGACCCAGTACCAACTCCTGATGCAGTCCTAATTCACCCCTGTCCGTCTACACCGTTTGGGCTTCCGCCAGGGAGGTGACTGCTGGATGGAGTGTGGGCAGAGGGGGTCCTTCATTCACATGCAGTGGGAGTGTCCGAAGGCTCAGCGATATTGGGATAGGGTCATCTCAGCCATTAATGAGATGGTGGGGTGCAAACTAGAGGCTGACCCTGACTGCTGCTTGCTGGGCATGCTGGATGCCTCCCTGATGAACTCTCACTTATACGCTGAAAAGTACACGCAGAAAATATTCATGTTAAAGGCAGCTGTTCACTGCTACATATCTTAAAACAGTGTTTCCCTACATGCACAAGATATTTAAGTCACCTCAGACCAAGCAAAGAGATAATAGCTTTGCTGCTGTTTATGTAATCCTCAATGCATTTCTCTGCATTGAGGATTACATAAACATTATTATATTATTATTAGCATTCCACGTTAATAAGTGCAGCTCATTCACATTTTATTTAAATATACTTGGTATTGCTGTGTGCTCATATTGTTTTTTTCTGTCACACACACGTCAGTCTCTTCTGCTTTTGGTGTAGTGGTACTTGTGCATATATGTTGTGTTATCTGTGCGCAAAGGGCAAGTTAGCCTTTCTGCATTGGCCTTTAAGTTTGTACTTGAGGCAGTGGAGGGCTAAATGACTTGTTCTCTAGGAACAAGCAGGAAGACTGTCCTCACAGATTGGTGGCGTCGGCACCAACAGAGCCTGCTTGGTAAACACTCCCCAGCTTTCAAAGCCTTTGGGAGGTGTAACATGCATGCGTGACCCCCTTCCCACCCAAGGGTGCCATCTTGCCTCAGACTCCTTTTTTCTACGCAGCCCATCGGACATGTCTGTTTATTTCTTTCTCCGGTCGCATACTGGTCCCTTCTCGCCCCCATCCTGCTTGCCTCGGAATTGCGTTCTTGGGTTCTTTTCCTTTTCTCTTCTGTTATTTTTTCGGTTTGTGCGGGTTTGTGCCTTCATGGCCATGCCAAGTGAGGTTGACCTTGCGTGGGACGTCTTCCCTTCCATGGCCTCAGATAGTAGCTTCAAGCCATGCGACCACTGTGCCCACAATATGTCACGCACAGATCTGCACAACTGCTGACTTCAATGTCTTGGTCCAGACCATGATCCCTTGGTCTGCAATTTCTGCAAGCAGATAACTCCCAAGGCCCTCAAGAGCCGTCAGCAGCAGCATGAGTCCATCTTCCACAAGACTGACTCAGCCCCAGAGTTGTCCGCGGGACCACGCTCCAAGAGCCCCTCTGGGACCTCAGACCCTCGCGGAGACCATGCTGCCTTGGAGCCATGGAGCCTTGAGCTGAGGCACCCTAGACATGGACCATTCCAAGATGAGCCAGAAGCCATCGAAAACCTCGTCAGGTGATGAGTCAGAGAAAGTGGGAAAGTCCCACAGCCCCACAACGCGATGTCGAGAGCAACACTGAGACAGGCCTACCAAGTTGCCTTGACAGGATCTGTCGATGTCACGGGATCGATCTTGGACCCCCAATGTCATCCTCGTTGAGGACTACCCCTCAACAGAGCTGGCGTCAGACCCAAAGTCCTTGTTTCCCACCACAAAGGCTGCGGAGCCATCTGGCCTTGAAGCTGAGATGCTCGCCTTGCAGTGCAGTTTGTCTGCCTTCATGGCCCAGCAGCAGGCTCAGATGCCCGGTTCCTGCAGGTCATCACTTCCAACCACTGGGCCCTCTACCTTGAGGGATTCATCGGAGATCATGCTGATTCCCAAGCACCGCCAGCCTCGAAATATGCCAAGGTCTTCCCTGCTTAGTGCCCTTGGCTTGATGTGCTGGGCCGCTGGGGACAATGGGGTTGGGGTATGAGCCTGAGCACATCGAGCCTTTGACTCCTCCACCAACTCTGAGTCAGACTTGAGAGACCGAGGATGATGCGTCCCCGGACACCTACCACCACCGGGATGTGCCCTCAGACCCATCTCCCCCGGAGACGCGCTGACGGCCTCCACCCAAGAGCATGGCCTTTCTTGACTTTGAGCGGGACATGGCAAAGGCCATTGCCTTCACTACTGAGTCAGAGGAGGACCCTTACATGAAGAAGGCACTCACAGTGCCCGTTCCCCTTATCCTGGAATGGCGTCTCTTCTATATGTGTGAGAGCCCTGCCTCAGTGCCGATTGTGAGCAGGCAGCTGGACTTGATGTTCTGGGTCCATTGGAACCCTATCTTCCAAAAAGCTTGACTGCCTCACAACTCCATGATGATGGAATCAGCCATGCGTAGGCTCAAGAGCCAGAAGACCCACTCCTCCGTGCCCCCGGGTAGGGAGGCCCACGCAATAGATGCCATGGGCAGGAAGTGCTTCCAGGGTTCGATTCTTGTAGCCTGATCCGGGCCTACCAGTTGTACATGGGCATGTATCTGCGGGACCTGGAGAAGGAACTCGCCAGATTCTCGTCTGGTCTCTCTGAGGAACCCCTCCAGCGGGTCCAGACCCTGGCTCCACAGTCAGAGTGTGCTCCAGGTTCAGCACTCAAGCAGCCTATGATGGCTTCGAGTCGGCAGCAAGAGTAGCTGTGGAGGACATTAGTGCTCAATGCCAGGCTTGGCTACAGTCCTCTGACCTGGAGCAATGGGTGAGAATCTCTTCAGCAAACCCATGAAGGACAAGACCACTGAGCTGGAGTCTGAGTTCCTAACCAGGACCAGGTTCCCCAAGAGTACTGACCCTTTCCAGAGGAAGGCTTTGAGCAGAAAGTCCTCATACCTGAAGAAGAGGAAGGCTTACGGTAACTACCTCCAGTAACTAGCCTTCCCAGTTCCCCAACAGGCTAAAGGTCAGGGACATGGCCCACGTAAGCCTAAAGCCCCCAAGCCCAAGCCCACCCCCGGCACAACTTACAAGGGTCTTTTGACTGCTTGGGCATAGCCTCTCTTCCCCTATGAGGCACAAGTCCTGCAGCACATAGGGGGACGTCTGATGTTGTATGCCCTACAGGAGGCCCTCCATTACCACCGATGCATGAACCCTTCGGGTACTGAGGGAAGGTTACCTCCTCCTCCTCCTCAGATGCCTCAGCATTCTTCCCGGGAGAGCCCCCCAGGACTCCCCTTCACTGGGCCCTGCTCCAGCAGGAACTTGCAAGCCTTCTGGCAGCCCAGGAAGAGGAACCCATCACAGCTCATCTCAGGGGCATGGGGTTCTATTCCCGCTACGTTCTGATTCACAGAAAGACCAGAGGGTTCTGTCCCATCTTCGACCTGTGGGACCTCAACAGGTTCCTGGTGAGGAAAAAATTCAAAGTGCTCTCTCTTGGAACATTACTGCCATACCTCCAGCAGGGAGACTGGCCATACTCCTTGGAATTAAAAGATGTGTATACTCACATCCTCATCAACCTCCTACACAGTCAGTACCTTTGCTTTGCAGTCAGAGGGGAAAATTATCAGTTGAGAGTGCTACTCTTTGATCTGGCCTGCACTCCATCGGTATTCACCAGGTGCCTGGTGGTGGTCACGACCTCCTTCAGACTCCAGGGGGCCTTTGTCTTTCCCTTTATAAATAACTGGCTCATAAAGGGAAGCACCGTCGCTGAGGCTTGTCAAGTGATGGTCCACACCATCCTCATTCTGGAACATCTAAGGTTCATCATAAATTACACCATCTCGAACTGAATCAAATTTTGGAGTTCATAGGGGTGCAGCTGGACACTGTCCAGGCCAAAGATTTTCTCCCATGGGACATGGCCCTATGCTTCCAGGTGCTCGCAGCCAGCACCTGGCACTGTCGCTTGACGTCAGCCCACTTCATGCTTCGTTTGCTGGGGCATATGGCCTCCACGTTGCACATCACTCTGGACACATGCCTGCAGATGCTAATGGACCAGTTGGCCCTCCGCTCACAGTGGTCCCAGGCCACGGGGCAGGACAGGACAGAGAGCTCATTATATGTCCCCTGGCCACCTCTCTCAGCTGCTGGCAATGCCTCAAGCACCTGCTAGCTGTGATGCCTTTCCAGACCCCTACTCCCCAGAGGATCCTCACCATGGATGCCTCCAGATAGGGTTGGGGGCCCATTGTGATGATCTCTGCACTAAGGGCAGCTGGTTGCTGATGGAGATCCTCCAGAAAATCAACCTCCTGGAGTTCCGAGTCATATCCTTAACTTTGAGCTTTTCACCACCATCTGTAGTATCAGGCGGTACTGATCCAGACTGAAAATGAGGTGGCCATCTTCTACATAAATAAACAGGGAGGCATAGGTTCGGCCCTGCTTTGCCCAGGAAGCAGTGAGCCTCTGCTTGTATACCAGTAGCAATGGAATGTTCCTGTGAAAAGTATACCTCCCAGGCCAGGACAACACCCTGATGGATCAGCTCAGCAGGGTCCTCCAGTCGCATGAGTGGAGGCTACACCCCGAGGTGGCCGGCCGGCCGGCTGTTCCAGCACTGGAGGCTCCCGAGAATGGACCTCTTTGCCAGCCCAACCAATGCCTGACTGCGTTGCTTCTGTCCCCGACAGCCACACCACACCCAGGTGGTGACGGATGGTTTCCTGATCTCATGGATAGCCTTGTTCTGGTTCAGCCTCTCTAGTGAGGTGGAGGAGGTCCTTCTGGCCTCCAGTAAATCCTCCACCTGCCAGGTGTACACCTCCAACTGGCAGTGGTTCTTGGTCTGGTGTGCAGAGAAGCAGGTCAAGACTTTCTCCTGCTATGTCCAGCTGGTGCTGCAGTACCTGCTTCAACTATTTCAGGCAAGGCTGAAGTCTAACTCTGTTAGATTGCACCTCAGCACTCTTGCGGCGCACCTCCATCTCTTAGAGGGCAAGTCCCTCTCTGCTCAACCCCTCATGTCTAGCTTCCTGAGGGGCTTCCTCCTGTTTAAGCCAGCCATTTGCCCTCTGGCGGCAGAGTGGGATCTTAACGTCATGCTCTCCAAGCTCATCGCGCTGCCCTTTGAGCCTCTCGTCTCCTGCCACCTCAAGTAAACCGCTTTGACCCAGTGAAAAGTGGCATAGAAGCACAGCTAAATAAAAAAGCATTTCTCCTGGAAGGTGGTGTTCCTCATGGTGCTCACCTCTGCTTACAGGATCAGCGAGCTCCAGGCATTGGTGGTGGAGCCACAGTACACTAGGTTCTACAAAAACAGGGTCGTGCTTTGTACACGCTCCAAGTTCCTACCCAAGACAGTGTCAGCATTCCACCTTAATCATCAGATGGTGCTTCCCACCTTTTTCCCATAGCCTCACACGAGCAGGGTGGAAGCCATTCTTCCTATGTTGGACTGTAAGTGGGCGCTAGCTTTCTACCCAGAACTACCAATGAGCCTCTCAGTTCTTTGTGTCCTACGACCAAAGTTGGTTGGGAGCAGCGGTCTCTGAATGCACCCTGTCCGCCAGGCTCAGCACCTGGGCCATGGCCTCTGTGGCAAATCTGCCTTCAGTTTCCTTCTAAGAAATCTGCTGGGCCACTACCTGGTCCTTAGTCCATACCTTTGCAGCTCACTACTGCCCAGAGAGAGAGTCCTGTCAGGACAGCGCTTTCGGCCAGGCACTACTCCATAATTTGTTTGGGATGTAAGGCAGCTCCTGCCCTCCAGCCTTCGGTGTGTTCAGGCTACCGGAGTACTGGTTTCTTGATGGACACCAGGGCCTTTCGGGAGTCTGTGGTCTCTCGACTGTATTGCTGCTGCTCATGGCTCACCTTTTCTGGTCACCCGTTGCTTTTTACAGGTTCTTTCGGTAGCCTGTAGCTAGGGTGTCCCATATGTGAGGACTGACTTTCTACTTGTTCCTGGAGAAAGCATAGTTACTCATCTGTAATAGGTGTTCTCTGGGGACAGCAGGAATCAGTCCTCACAACTCTCCCTCCTCCTGTGGAGTTGCTTTCCTCTTTGCTGTCTTGTGCTATGTTATCATATTGAGGCAAGATGGCACCGTTGGGTGGGAAGGGGACCATGAATGCATAGTTTATCTCCCAATGAACGGAGCTGACCGGGTGAACAGAGTGGAACGGGTAAACGTAGATTGATTGTTGACATTATCAGAATATAGAAAGATTAGGGGACATGCAGTGAAGCCACAGGGTAAACTATTTAAGACAAATAAGAGAAAATATTTTTTCACCCAACGTGTAATCAAACTCTGGAATTTGTTACTGGAGGATGTAGTAAAAGCTGTTAGTGTAGCTGGGTTTAAAAAAGGTTTGGACAAGTTCTTGGAGGAAAGGTCCATAAACCATTATTAAAAGGGACCCAGGATATCACTGCTAGACCCAATACAAGCATTGTGGAACCTGTGTCTTTTGGGGAAACTGCTAGGTACGTATGACCTAGATTGGCCACTGCTGGAAACAGGATACTGGGCTTGACGGACCTTGGTCTGACCCAGTATGGCATATCTTATGTTCTAAATGCTTTCTTTGAAAGCTGGGGAGAGACTACCACATGTGCTCCATCAGAGCCGATATTACCCATGTGTGAGGGCTGATTCTGCTGCCCCTGGAATACACCTGTTACAGATGAATAACTATGCTTTCAAGACCACAAGGAGTGCTAGTGAGATTCGAACTCTGATCTTGTTGACCACAGACAAGTGCTCTAACCAATAGGCTACTACTTTACTCCATGAAAATTAAAAAAAAAAATTAACAAATACTTGAAATGCTGCAATGTTTATTTCTCAAAAATAGAGTGATTACACAGATTTTATTAAATTAACTGAAGGATGTATAATTTGGTCTTAAAATAGAAATGTTAGCGAAGATTACTGTTGTATACATTTTAGGGCTATAAAGAGCATTTAACTAACATACAGGAAATTTCAGGTTTTTAAAAGCAAAATTTTGATTCTGTGAGCTTGCTGTTTCCTGATAATTTTGATACATCTTTAAAGATTACAGAAGGCTAACTGAAAATCCATTAAGGGTAATGTCACCCCATATGGTGATGCTGCTGATGTCTTTCAGGGGTTTCATCCGCGCATTGAACGTTAGGAGGTAGTTATCATCCACAAATACCTTAATGCAATCCTCCAAACCCTCGAATTCAATCTGTAATAAGTTGAAATGAAAGGTCAACAAAATGTAAGTGATTCACAGATAGGGCATCTCAGCTAAAGCTATGCAACCAACATTTAAGATAATCTAAAATCAAATATGGAAATAGAAAAAGTTCTTATGGCATTCATGATCATCTTTCAAGGTTCTTGCTGTAAGTTCTAATACTGTCTGCAGAACATCAACTAGAAAATAAGCCTTCTGGAGTAAGTTAGACAGTAAAGTTGTGCTAGGACTGCAGCACAGGAGACCCATGCATGACTAGTAATGGTGTCTTCTCAATCACTTAGAGGGCAATTTTATAACAGATTGCTCAGGCTGGAGGGTGAGTTAGGTTTCTATTTGAGGCTATTTTATAGATACATCTCAAAAGCAGACACCCATTGCAGCTGAAATGCAGCTGCACACATTTACATCAGTGTGGGGGCAGGTTTAAATGTACATGGGTGAAGTATATGTCTAGGTCTTTTATGTCCTATGAGCGTACATCATGACTCCACCTGTACTCTGCCCAAACTCCTCCCCAAACGCACCTATTCATGGGGTACATAGCAGTATGCGCTTTTCTCTTCACTGCACATGTTTTTACATATAGGGTTATTTTATAAGCCACCTTTTATATGGATACAACAAGGAATTTTGCATTCAGAAAATCCTTTATAAAATTACCCTTTATAAAATTGAAGGACTACAAAAAGGGACTGCTACTTCTGGAGAGAGATCTGCAATTTTAAGTATTTACTTCTGGACTTTTTTCTAAATCTTGGGGAAAAAGGAATTCTTTAGAGTAAAGCTGATAAATCTGTGTAAATTAGAATCCAGTGTATTTGTTAAATCAGTCAGGGTTTAGTATTAGCATTTAGTTAAATTAGAAACGCATCAGGTAGCTTTCAGTTAAATTTAAAACCCACCAGAGAGCTTCTAGTTTACATTTAATACTCAGTCATGGCCTAGTATCAGCAAAGAGCTTTCAGTTTAAATCAAATCAGAGTATAACTTAGCATAAAAGGAAAAACAGGATCAGTATTCTTTGAGCAATAAATTGTTTCTAGAGACATTTACAAAGAGGTCTTCTAGATATGGGGCAAGAGACCTGTGAAATTGTTTTAAATAGGTGTTAAAGCCAAATGACAGATCAAATGGACATTTTGAAAGACTCCCTCTATCCAAGCAAGGGCTGTGTGAATCACCCAGGAAATTGGTCACATATTATCTTAGAAGCACAGGACAGTACTGTATAGCAGCCAGCTTTTAATAAGTCTTCTTTCCCTCCCTCCTTCCCCGATTCCCACCCACCCGTGGGATAATCCTAGCTTTATAGGTGTTTAAACCCTTAAAGGAAAGGAGGTGCCATATTCACTCTCAGATGCAGCTGTTTATCCTCATCAGGCATACATTAAGGACCTGAGATCAATTAAGCTTGAGATGAACAAAGTCCATTAAACGTATTAGGTATAGTTTTATTAGTATAAGTATTCCCAGCAAACTTTAGTAAGTAAACAACTTAAATACCTAAACACAACCTTAAAACTAAGATGCTGACAGCAATCCAGCAGTGAGATGGCGGCTTTCCAGTCTTTTGCATTGAGTGTCACATGAATGATTTTCTCCTAGTTGGTGTTATGTGTCGCTAGGTGCAAGGAGCTCTTTGCTCTGAGGGAACAAATCCGATCTCTAGAGGCTAGAGTAGCAGACTTGGAGGACATAAGGAAGACAGAGAGGTACTTAGACAAGACCTAAAGGGGTGTAGTACTGAAGTCTTACCTCCAGTCAGGCAGTCTTCCTGTTGCCATGGAGGAGAGAGGTCACGGGACAGGACAGCATCACCCTGGTGTGGCAGGAAGTGATCCTATAGCTAGGACCTGTCCTTCAGGTGATATAAAACACTCTCGCACCGAGAAGGTTTCATCAGGGCCAGGTGCCCACAAGAGAAGGGTTAGGACAGCCATTATAGTTGATGATTTGATAATTAGGTATATAGATAGCTGGGTGGCTGGTGGATGTGAGGATCACCTGGTAATATGCTTGCCTGGTGCGAAGGTTGCAAACCTCACGTACCACCTAGACAAGGTCTTAGGTAGTGCTGGGGAGGAGTCTGCTCTCTTGCTATATGTTGATACCAATGACATAGAAAAGTGTGGTAGGGAGGTTCTGGAGGCTAAGTCTGGAGTGGAGGAGTGGCCTAGTCGTTGGGGCAAGGTACTTCAGGCCGGAAGGTCGGGGTTCAAATCCCACTAGAAGACAGCAACCTTGGGCCGGAAGGACTGGGGTTTCTAGTCCCACAGGTGCTGCTCCTTGTGGTCTTGGGCAAGCCACTTAACCCTCCGTAGCCCATGTTCCCTGTAAAATAGTTATCTCCAAGTTATAATGCCCTGTTCAATGTAATTTCAGTTTGTTGAATGTAAACCGCACTGATGCAGAATAGCGCGGTATATAAGAGAATATAAATAAATAAGTTTAGGCTTTTAGGTAGGAAGTTGAAATCTAGATCTTACAGGGCAGCATTTTCTGAAATGCTTTCCGTTCCACTCGCAGGACCCAAAAGACAGGCAGATGAAACGATGGTGCAAGGAAGAGAGGTTTGGATTTGTTAGGAACTGGGCAACATTCTGGGGAAAGGAGGGGCATTTCCAAAGGCATGGATTCCATCTTAAGCGGGCTGGAAGCAGGCTGCTGGCATTTAACCTTTAAAAAGCAGATTGAGCAACTTTTTATCTAGATAATAGAGGAAAGCTGACAGTTGTCCAAGAATGCATAGTTCAGAAGAATATATCCTTGAAGGATACTAGCAAAAGACTGAAGTTAGGGCATATCATAGAAACATGATGACAGAAAAAGACCACATGGCCTATCTAGTCTGTCCTTCCATATCAACAACTACAACAGTCCACTTTTTACCTTTAGAGATCCTCTGTGTTGGTCCCATGCTTTTTTGAATTCAGTTACTGTCCTCATCTCTACCACCTCCACTGGGAGACTATTCCATGGATCCACTACTCTTTCCGTAAAGAAATATTTCCGCATATCACTCCTGAATCTATCTCCCTTCACCCTCATCCCATGTCCCCTCGTAGCAGAACTTGCTTTCAATTGAAAGAGGTTCTCTCCCTGAACATTTATGCCACGAAGGTATTTAAACATCTCAATCATATCACCTCTATCCCGCCTTTCCTCTAAGGTGTACATATTAAGATCCTTAAGTCTGTCCTCATATGCTTTATAATGAAGCCCACTAATCATTTTAGTAGCCACCCTCTGCACCGACTCCATCCTGTTTACATCCTTTTGAAGGTGCGGTCTCCAGAATTGCACACTATACTCCAAATGAGGTCGCACCAAAGACTTATACAGAGGCATTATCACCTCCTTTTTTCTGCTAGCCATTCCTCTCCGTATACACCCAAGCATCCTTCTAGCTTTTGCCGTCGCCTTTTCTACCTGTTTAGCTACTTTAAGATCATCAGACACAACCACGCCTAGGTCCCGCTCTTCTTTAGTGGACAAAAGTACTTCACCTCCTATACTGTATTGCTCCCTTGGATTGCTGCAGCCCAAATGCATGACCTTACATTTTTTAACATTAAATCCCAGCTGCCAAATTCTAGACCATTCTTCACGCTTAGCTAGATCCCTCCTCATGTTATCTACACCTTCCTGGGTGTCAACTCTATTGCAGATTTTGGTATCATCCGCAAAGAGTGGAGTGGAGGAGTGGAGTGGAGTGGAGTGGAGGAGTAGCCTAGTGGTTGTGGCAAGGTACTTCAGGTCGGAAGGTCAGGTGTTCAAATCCCACTAAAGGACAGCAACCCTGGGCTGGAAAGACTGGGGATTCTAGTCCCACAGGTGCTCCTTGTGGTCTTGGGCAAGCCACTTAACCCTCCATAGCCCATGTTCCCTATAAAATAGTTATCTCCAAGTTATAATGCCCTGTTCAATGTAATTTCAGTTTGTTCAATGTAAACCGCACTGATGCAGAATAGCGCGGTATATAAGAGAATGTAAATAAATAAATAAATAAAGAGGCAAACCTTACCCGACAGCCCTTTCGCTATATCACTAACAAAGATGTTAAAAATAATCGGACCAAGGACAGATCCCTGGGGCACACCACTGGTAACATCCTTCTCCTCAGAGTGAGCTCCATTTACTTGTACTCTTTGTCGCCTCCCACCCAACCAATTTCTAACCCAAGCAGTAACTTTAGGGTCCATCCCTAGGGTGCTCAGTTTGTATATAAGTCGCCTGTGAGGAACAGTGTCAAAGGCTTTACTGAAATCTAAATACACCACATCTAGAGCTCTCCCTCGGTCCAACTCCCTGGTCACCCAGTCAAAGAAATCAATCAGATTTGTCTGACAAGACCTGCCTCTGGTGAATCCATGCTGCCTCGGATCCTGTAATCCGCTGGACTCCAGAAACTCACTATTTTCTCTTTCAGCAGCGTTTCCAATAATTTAATCACCACCGAAGTTAAACTAACCGGCCTGTAGTTTTCAACCACATCCTTACTTCCGCTTTTGTGTAAAGGCACCACATGAGCCTCTCTCCAGTCCTTTGGCACCACTCCCAACTCCAACGAGGCATTGAAAAGGTCAGTCAGTGGAGTTGCTAGAACGTCCCCAAGTTCCCTCAGTATTCTAGGGTGTATCCCATCCGGTCCCATCGCTTTGTCTACTTTAAGTTGAGCTAGTTTCTCACGAACACAGTCTTCTGAAAATTGTTCAAGATGTCCCTTGCTTCTGTTCCTATTTGTGGGTGTTTTCTGAGGTCCTGCTCCTGGTTCTTCATCTGTGAACACAGAACAAAAATATTTGTTAAGCAATTCCGCTTTATCCTGATCAGCTTCTACATATTCCCCCCCTGCACCCTTGAGTCTGACAGTACCACTTTTGCCCTTCCTCTTCTCACTAATATATCTGAAAAATGTCTTACCCCTCCATTTTATTGCATTGGCTATTTCCTCCTCCTTTTGAATCTTTGCCTTCTTGACTACTTTGCTAGCTTCTCTAAGTTTTTCCAAATACAGATGCCTGTCTTCCTCTCTCTGTGATCTCTTGTATTTCATGAAGGCCTCCCTCTTTTTCTTCACTTTTTCAGCTACTTCCTTCGAAAACCAGAGCGGTCTCCTTTTCCTTTTGCCTTTATTTACCATTTTAACAAAAAGGTTGGTTGCCCTTAAAATACCCTCTTTCAGTTTTGCCCACTGTTTTTCTACATCCCCCAGCTGTTCCCATCCGACTAACGACTCCCTGAGGTATTGGCACATCTTCGCAAAGTTAGTCTTCCTAAAGTCTAAGATCCTCACCTTGGAATGGATTCTAACAGCCCTAGTCCTAATACTGAATCACACCATCTGGTGTTCACTGGATGCAAAATGATCTCCCACTACAACATCAGAAACAGTTTCACCATTGGTAAGCACCAAGTCCAGTATGGCCCCTTCACGTGTGGGGTCTCTTACCAATTTCCTGAATAGTTCTCCCTGTAGAGAATCCAGGATCTCCTTACTTCTAGATGATACTGCAGCAGGAATGTGCCAATCAACATCTGACATATTGAAATCTCCTATCAGTAGCACTTCCCCTTTCCTAGCAATGCTGTGTATGTCTTCAATTAACTCTTTGTCCACCTCTTCCTCTTGTGAGGGAGGTCTGTATATCACACCAATGCAAATAGATTTCTCTTTCCCTCTTTCTAGTTTAACCCACAATGCCTCCTCTCTCCCTTTTAAGCTCTGTAATTCCAAAGCTTTAATAGTAGTTTTTACATATAGTGCCACTCCTCCTCCCCTTCTTCCTAACCTGTCCTTTCTGAATAAAGTATAGCCAGGTATAGTTACATCCCAGTCATGGTTTTCTGTGAACCATGTTTCTGTAATTGCCACTAAATCCAAGTCAGCCACTCCCACCAAAGCTTCAACATCAGGGATCTTATTTCCCATGCTACGGGCATTTATACACACTGCTTTCCATATGTTACCCCTGTTACCCATTTCCATAAAGGTATTTAATGTATCACCTACCTGGGGGCTTTCACTTACCTGGGGGCTTTCTTCACCTATCCCCAACAAATCTAGTTTAAAGCCATCTTCAGTAAATTAGCCAGTCTACTACCGAAGATGCGTTGACCTTTCTTGGACAGATGGATGCCATCTCTGCTCTGCAACCCTTGGAACAGCATCCCATGGTCTAGGAAACCAAAACACTCTCGATGACACCATCCACGCAGCCATGCATTCATCTCCAGGATGTGAGCCTCTCTGCCTTGGCCTTTACCCTCAACAGGGAGGATTGAAGAGAACACCACCTGTGCACCTAACTGCTTCACCCTCTGTCCCAGAGCCATGAAGTCACTTTTGATACGTTCTGAGGTATACCTGGCAGTATCATTTGTTCCAACATGGATTAGCAATATTGGGTAATAGTCAGTGGGCTTGATGAGTCTCGGAAAACTCTCCATAACATCTTGGATTTTGGCACCAGGCAGACAGCATACCTCTCTGGACATCAAGTCTGGTCGGCAGATGGACGACTCAGTACCCCTCAGAAGAGAGTCTCCAACCACCACTATGCTTTGTTTCCTTCTGGTCACTGATTCTGCAACTTTGGGGTACTTGAACTCTGGTTCTTCCCTTTCCAGGGATGCTTTCACCTCCTCCACTTCCAGGGCTGCATAATGGTTCTTCAATTCAAGGGCTGGAGAAGTTGGATTGGTGATTTTGCAGGCCCTGGTGACTTGTGTCCAACAATCGACATTCTCTTGGCACCCATCTTCTCCTGTGCTGGAGAGTTTGGCTGCTGCAAGAAGCATCTCATCAATGTACTTCTCACTGTCTTGAATGCTCCTCAGCCTCGCCACCTCCTCTCTGAGTTCCTCCACTTGTTTCCTCAGAGCCTCAGCATGCAGGCACCCTGCACATGGAACTGGTCCTTCAACTGGCATTAGGACCTCTGTCTGGACCGAGGCAGAAGCTGTAACGGGGGCAACAGCTTTAGCAATACGATTTTTCCCAGCCATTGTTCTGTTCGTGGAGCTTAGGTATCTGTTAAAGCAAAAGAGAGAGATCTACCAAGTACCAGCCGGTTTCCCAGCTGCCCTTTCAGAGAAAAAGCAGTTAAATCTCTTTAATTATATTCAAAATGTGCCGGTCCAATTCTCTGTGATTTGTTAAAGGGGGAGGTGCCCTATAAAGCAAGACTTCTCACTAGGGGTGGGTGGGAGTCGGGGTGGGTAGGGAGGGAACTAACACCTGATTAGGTGTTAGCAGTTTCCAAACCTGAGGAGGTTACTAGAGTTCAGCAACCTACTGTGCTCAAGGAAAGTTCCCCTAAAGCACCAAAAAGAAAGTAACCTTGCTTTTAAAAAATACACAAAAAACCCTTTTAAGAGCTCCCAGTCAGAGAGCTAGCAATGTAATATAATAAAAACAAACAAACAAACCCTCAAATCCTTACTGTTTGTTGATCTGTAGAGCCCTGGTTAGGAAAGCCTCAACAAGGCACGGGCACTGGAGCCTTTTATGCAGGCCTCAGCTGCACGCAGGAAATCAGGCCCACTAACTCCTGATTAGGTGTTAGCAGTTTCTGAACCTGAGGAGGTTACTAGAGTTCAGCAACCTACTGTGCTCAAGGAAAGTTCCCCTAAAGCACCAAAAGGAAAGTAACCTTGCTTTAAAAAATATACAAAAAACCCTTTTAAGAGCTCCCAGTCAGAGAGCTAGCAATGTAATATAATAAAAACAAACCCTCAAATCCTTACTGTTTGTTGATCTGTAGAGCCCTTGCTTAGGAAAGCCTCAACAGGGCAGGGCACTGGAGCCTTTTATGCAGGCCTCAGCTGCACTCAGGAAATCAGGCCCACTAACTCCTGATTAGGTGTTAGCAGTTTCTAAACCTGAGGAGGTTACTAGAGTTCAGCAACCTACTGTGCTCAAGGAAAGTTCCCCCTCAAATCCTTACTGTTTGTTGATCTGTAGAGTTCTGGTTAGGAAAGCCTATTTGGAAAGTAGATGGAAAGTAGAGGGTACGGCTAAATGGCCAATTTTCCCAATGGAGAAAGGTAAATAGTGGAGCATCTCAGGGATCCGTTGCTATTTAACATATTCATAAACAACCCAGAAATAGGAATAACAAGTGTAATCATATTTGCAGATGACACAAAATTATTCAGAGGAGTTAAAACACATGAGGATTGTGAAAAATTGCAAGAGGACCTTGATAAATTGGAAGACTGGGCATCCAAATTGCAGATGAAATTTAATGTGTACAAGTGCAAAGTTGTGCACCTAGGAAAGAACAACTGAAACTATGGTTAGATGATGCAGGGTTCCACATTAGGAACCACCAACCAGGAAAACGGATTTAGGCATCATACTGGATAACATGTTGAAACCTTCTGCCCAGTATGCAGCGGCGGCCAAGAGAGCAAATAGAAAGTTAGGAATCATAAGGAAAGGAGTGGAGAATAAAACAAAGGATATTATAATGTTTCTGTATCGTTCCATGGTGGAATTCTGGTCGCTGTATCTTAAAAAAGGATATAGCGTTATTAGAAAAAGTACAGAGAAGAGCCACCAAAATGGTAAAGGGGATGGAATGAGATCCCTATGAGGAGAGGCTAAGTAGGTTAGGGATCTTCAACCTAGAAAAGAGATGGCTGAGGGGAGATATGATAGAGGTCTATAAATTAATGGATGGAGTGGGATGGGTAAATGTAGATCAATTGTTTACGCCATCAAAATATAGAAAGTCTAGGGGACATGCAATGAAGCTACAGGGTAAACTCTTTAAGACTAATAAGAGAAAATAAGAGAATTCATTACTGGAGGATGTAGTAAAAACTGGTAGTGTAGCCGAGTTTAAACAAGTTTTGGACAAGCTCCTGGAGGAAAGGTCCGTAAACCATTATTAAAGGGGACCTGGGGTATCCACTGCTTGCCCCAATACAAGTATTGTGGAACATGTGTCTTTTGGGGAAATTGGTAGGTACTTGTGACCTAGATTGGCCACTGTTGGAAACAGGATACTGGGCTTGATGGACTTTGGTCTGACCCAATATGGCATGTCATGTTATATTATGTTATATTACCACCTTAAAGGGCTCTGGACCACTTTGCGAAGCGATGGCATAAAGTCAAGAAATTTGATCTAACATCCTCATCATTTGGTTGCAAGGGAAGTTAGTATTTGAAACATGTGTTTGCTCAGAGGCAAATCATCCTGTTTTATGATCTTACAGGACATATGACCTGTTTACTAATGTTTAGCATGTTCTCTATGAAAAAGACAAGTGTTGCTACTGTTAAGAAAAGATAAATAACACAATGTGTCTTCATGTGGTGCTGGCTGCTCTTGACACTGGGAATGTGGAATAGCTGCTTTTTCTTGGCCAACACAAACTTGGTGATGAGCTGGGAGGCCTTCCACTGATGTTTCTGCATATGCTTGGATGAGTGTGAGCCATACATGGAACATACTGTGATGCAGCGGGGGCTGATGAGAGCCCTGGTGAAAGAAATAAAACTGTTTTACACAGAGAGAAAGATGTGCACAGAGTGCAATGTTCACAGGGACCAGCTAGAGGGAGCAGGAGTGCAGTCAGAGAGACTGGAGTGCCACGCCCAGCTGGTCAGGAGCACATGACAAACAATTCACATGCCTCAAGGAGAGGAGTTCTTTATAAGGAAGAACTGCCTCAAGCTAAACGGAGAGGACCAGGTCGGATTCGGAGAGGACCGGGTCAGGTCCAGGAGAGAGGACCAGGTCGGATTTGGAGAGGACCGAGTCAGGTCCAGGAGAGAGGACCAGGTCGGATCCAGGGAGGATCAGGTCAGAACCAGAGAGGACCAGGTCGGGCCCAGGAGAGAGGACCGGGTCAAGCTGGAAGAGAATCGTCTCAAGCCAGAGAAGGACCTAACAGAGAATCTCCAGGAGCTAACAGGAAGCCACAAAGAGCCAAGGAAGGACCGGCTCAGGTTGGTGAGAAAGCTGTTGGCTGGCAGAGGAGAAAGCCTTACATTGATTGCAAGCAAGAAGCACGTGGGAATCAGCTGGGAAGGAAAAGCCAGGCTGAGCATGAAAGCCAGGATTTGGGCTGTTGCAGGAGCAGGCATTTACCAGGAGAGCTGTTCCCACGGTTGAAAGATAAAGCAAACTTTCAGAGAAAGGATTGGCACGAAGCTTCTGAGGGGAGGAAGCAAGCCAAAGGAGAAAACCTTTCATCACCAGGCTGCTGCAATAAAAGGTATGGAAAATATATGCCTAAGAAGAATGCTGTGAAGGATAAAGGTTTATATAATGCTGATATAAAAGCTCCAGGAAGAAGGGATACTTGTAAGCTCAATATAGCACAGGGCCGACGCCCTAGGTTAGGCCCAGGACATTGGGACTTGCTAGAGCAAATATATAAAACCCCTGAATATGGTTTGCATGAAACCAGGGACACTGAATCAGAGGTATCGGATTGTGAGCAAATGTAAGTGGATCCCATAGAAGATGTATCTGACCATGACATGGATTGTACATTGTGTATTTCAGGAAGTCTAGAAGCTCTGCCAGGCTTATGATCTGTTTAAAGCAACAACAGAGCATTCTTGGTTTATATAAGCACCACCATTCTTGCAATGTATGATAGATTTGTTTGAAAAGCCTAAGTTTGTTATTCTACCTGAAGTAAGGACTTTTGCTTTCACGTTGTAACCCAATATTTTTGAACCTCAGCAAAGACGGGAAATAAAAGCCTTATTTTTCCCACCACTCTGCTTAAGTATTTCATTAAAGATTTGGAGCTCAAGGAAACTACCAAGACCAAGAGCCATTTGGGCCTTGTAAAAGACTCTCAAATCTTAACTTTATATTTTGTGTCGCACCTGCCCTGGCATCCACTGGCCACCAGGGAAGTGTTGCTGACAATATATGCATTAGATTGCTGCACATTGTACATGCACATATTTTTAGCATTCTGAACATACTTTGGAGGTGGAGATATGTATATTTTACAAATTATGAGGGGGTCCCACATCTTTTATAACATACTGGTGTAGTTTGATGCGTGTTTATACCGACTTATGTGACCCAGTGATCATTAAGCCCTTTTGCCCTGTCAGGTAATGCTGGGCAAATTAGGGGTTGGATGTGCTCTGGATGCAGCATAATTGCAATATCTAATACTTTTCCATGAGAACACTGAGGGGAGTCCAACCCATAGGAGGGACTGGCAAGTTACCTGTTTGAGTATACAAGCTAGTGCTTTTGGAAGAAACTTATCGTTTTGAATGCCCTTAGTAAGCACTTCTGTCGATCTTACACAGGTGACAGATTTAAGGAATGAATGACCTCTAGGTATGCTAGATGGTTGAGCCCAGTTAAGCATCACAGCAGGTACAAGGGGAAAGGCTGCCATTCTAATGGCTTGTTTCTACTAAGCTGGCCCAATTGCTGACACAGTGAGTGCCAGTGGGGTCTCTAGTGTCAGCTGGAGGTAAATGAAAGAGCCGGGAGAAGAGCAGGGGTCCATGAGGTGCATGTTAATCCTATAAGACATCTTCAGATGGACCTATCACAGGACATATTCCTGCTTACAGGACAAAGGAGTCCTTGGGAACCATCCTATGAGTGAAGTCACCATAGTGAGTGAGTGGTATAAGAGGACTGGAGACATGCTTATCTGCAGAGACAGAAGATGAAAGTAATCCATTTGTTCAACTGGAATCTGCCTCATTGTAAATATGCTGTGGAAAGTTAATAGCTGTATCATTTGTTACAATTTACTTTGTTGGGATCCCATTAAAGTATCAAATTTAGTTACTTCTCAAGTGTGAGTGACTTGTTGGAGTAAACACTCCTTACCCCAAGTGAACCCCATTCCTATGAGCCCAGAGGCTGGCCACACCCAAATTTGATTCTTGAAAGTGCCAGTGGGGTCTCTAGTGTCAGCTGCCTTTCATGGAGCCAAGCTAAACATCCAAAACTCATTTGTGTAAGCCTTGAAAACCACTGTACAGCAAGCTGCATGGGCAATCCCCTTTTACTTTTGTGCTATATATAAAATTGCCCTTTTCAGCCTACTTAGAAGTCCCAAAGTTGGATGGAATTCTTAGATAAAATATAGCACAGGTTGGGTTTTTCTGGATATCCATAAAGACGATGCACAAATTAAATTTGAATGCAATGGAGACCAAGTGCATGCAGACTTGTCTCAGGCTTTTTCGGTATAGATTTCCTGAACCCAATTGTTCTGCCATAGGAATAGACCTATTAAAATAGGCATATTTTATGCAACAAATGCAGAAGAAGAATCTGCTGTATTTGAGGGTGGACATCCCAGAAGAGATCATTTTCACACATCATCAATTTAAAACCAATGTATTCTCCGATTTCCTCAGTTTACTTATTTGTTTTTGTATTTTTGTGATTTTAAATAATTTACCTTAAATGTTTTGCCAGGAAAAAATGGAGCATGGTCATTCTTTCTTTCTTCAATTCCCCAAGCCCCGTTATTCAAAGAGTTACAAATTATCTTCTTTTCTTTAAAGAACACATTGAAGTGGAAGTAAATATTTTTAGCATGCTCAAAATCTATTGCAAACCTGGAATAGATAGAAGACAGGAACCAATTTTGAATGTTGCATATGATAGCATGATCTACATATAAGCATTTCTCCGGGAAAGCAGGAAATCAGTCCTCTCATATAGGTGACGTTGATGCCGACGGAGTCTGCATGGAACATTTCCCCAGCTCTCAAAGAAAGACTTTGGGAATGCTACCATGCATGTATGGTCCCCTTCCCACCCTCTCTGGAAAAAATCTCTCCAAAATTATTCGTAAAAGTTGGTTTTTCCCGGTTTGCTTACCGGTTCCTCTTCCTGCCTCGATCCAGCGCCAACCGTGGTGCCGTTTCTTGGCTCTCTCCTCCTTTTTAATGAGGATTGCCTTGACCGACGTGCATGCCCTTTTTCACCCAGGGAAGTCAACCCCGGCCGTGTTTCTCCCACCATGTCTCCCGGTGGGTTAAAAAATGTGACCGCTGCAATCAAACTGCATCTGTCTCAGACACCCATGACTGCTGCTTACGCTGCCTGTGTCCAGACCATGACAGCACCACCTGCGACCTGTGCCAGGCCATGACTCCAAAAAACAACAAGAAGCGGTCGGAGTTGCAGGGGAAGTTGTTCCCAAGGTCCGACTCAGCTCTTGCTTCCCCCGATGCTTATCTCCCAACCTAGCACTTCCCGCAAAGCCCGGGCATCCTTGGAGTCCCATGGCGGCAGCGCCTCCGAAAAGACCCCTGACCCTGAGAAGAAAAAGAAAAACTCCTCGAAGTCAGTCGAGGTTCTAACAATGAAACCTGGTAATGCCCCTCTGAAGGTATCTAGGAAGGAGTCCTCGGCCAGCAGAGACCGTGCGAAGCTCCTTGAGGCCGTGGTCCTCATCAAGGATGCACTCACTAGAGTGCCAGCATCGGGCTCAAGAACCTTGGTGCCCATGCTGAAAGCTGAGGAGCCTTCTGGCTTCGAAATTAGAATGGTGGCCCTGGAGCAGAATATCTCTGCCATCCTGGCCATGCAGCAGGCAATGATGTCTCTCTCATCTACATCATCTACCCCGACAACTGGGCTTCTGACTGCGGGCGAGTCCCTGGGTGTTGAGCCAGGCCTCGAGCACCACCTGCCTGTGGTGAGCCATTGACACCAATCGAGGTCCCATTCCTGATCCTCGGGTGTCCGGTCCTCCTTGGCTAGTTTCCAGGAGTCGGACCCGAGATCCTCTGTGGGAACCTGGTTCCCCAGAGCCAGCCTTGAAGTGCAGGAACCTGAGCCTCAGCATCCAACGCCCTCCGGCTCTGAGTGGGAGCCTGATGATGAGGCCTCCTCAGAGACCTCACGACACCAAGATGTCCCTCAGAGCATCTCCCCCGGCACCCCAGCGCCATTCTCCCCCAGAGGATATGGCCTTCCATGATTTCATCCAGGATATGGCCCAGGCTCTGTCCGTCCCGACCAAATCAGAGGAGAACCCATGCACCAATAAACTGGAGATCCTCCAGTATGAGTCTCCACCAATGGAGGCTCTCACAGTGTCGGTGTAACCTATTCTTGAGCAGCTGCTCCTATGAATGTGGGAGACCCTGGCCTCACTGCTAATGGTCAGTTGATGCCTCAATGCCATCTACCACGACAAGAAGGGTCCTGGCTTCCAAAAGGCTCAACTCCCGCCTAACTCCATGGTTGTGGAGTCATCTATGAAGAAGCTAAAAAGCTAGAAGAATTATTCCTCCATCCCTCTCTGCAGAGAGGCTCGAGCCCACGATGTCCTCAAGGACTTTCAAGGCTCCATGCTCAGCTGCTGGATACAGGCCTATGAACTGTACATAGTTTGTACCCCAAGGGCCTCATCTGGGAACTGGCAGGGTTCTCCGCAGGCCTCGCCAGAGAACCTCTTCAGAGGTTCCAAACTCTGACAGCCAGGTTCCGGGACTGTTCAAAATTCCTTCCCATGCTGCCTATGATGGCTTTGAATCAGCAGCCCAGGTGACAGCAGCCGTCATCAGCGTTCAATGTCAGGCCTGGCTGCAAACCTCTGACCTCGAGAAGCGAGTACAAGAAAAATTGCTTGACGTCCCCTGCACTGGGGGAAACTTGTTCGGCAAACCCATGGCCTACAAGGCAGCCGAGATAGAGGCCGAGGTTGTGACTAGGCAGAGGCTCTTGAAGAAGACCTCAGCCCTCCTCTAGAAGACACCATCGGGGAAAAGACCCTCTTTACTGAGGAAAAAGGGGTCCTTTTATCAGGGTCACTACCAGCCCTTCTTGGGACAACAACAACAGGGCCCTCAGCCCAAGAGTCAGAAACCCCAAGCTCCGGCCTCCACCCAGCTTGGTGGGAGCTTATGACTCCCTGGGCAGGGCCTCCTCTCCCCCTGGAGACCCTCCCCAGCTTACAGGGGGCTGCTTGGCGTTCATTGCCCACAGGTGGGCCGAGGTCACCATGGACCATTGGGTCCTACAAGTGGGTCCTCCACTTCCAGCAAACACCCCCGGAGTCCTTCCCAGGAGAGCTAGTGAGGCCTCTCCTTCACCAGATGTTGCTCCTTTCAGAGCTCGCAGTCCTGCTCAAGGACAGGACAGTGGAACCCATACCCAAACATCTATGGGGAAAGGGCTTCTACTCCAGGTACTTCCTTGTCCCCAAAAGAACTGGGGGCCTCATGCCCATACAAGACCTGCAAAATCTGAACAAGTTTCTGGTGAGGGAGAAGTTCAAGATGCTCTCTCTTGGGACACTGTTGCCCTACCTCCACCAGGGAGATTGACCGCTCCTTGGATCTGAATGATGCATACACCCACATTCTGATCCACTCCTCCCACAGACAGTACCTAAGATTCATGGCGGGAGGAGAGCACTACCAGTACAAGGTACTCCCCTTCGGCCTAGCTTTATCGCTAAGGGTCTTCACCATGTATCTGGCAGTAGTGGCCACTTATCTGTGCCTACAGGGGGCCTTCATCTTCCGCTATCTGGATATTTGACTCATCAGGGACACTATGGCCATCAAGGCCAGCCAGGCTGCAGGTTGGGCAATCTACCTCCAGCAGCACCTGGGATTTGTCATCAACTACCCCAAATTCCATCTCTCCCCGGCTCAAAGACTAGAGTTTATAGGGGTAAACCTGGACATGCTACAGGTAAGAGCAGTCCTCCCAAGAGAAAGGGCAGCACATCTCCAGCAGCTGGCACGGACAGGCCCAGCATGTCTCCTCCTCTTTCTCCTGGGCCACATGGCCTCGATGGTCCACGTTACACCCTCGGCCCAATGGTGCCTGCACACACAGTGGACTCAGGCCACAGGCCAGCTGAGGGACAGGGTCAGGGTCACCAGTCAACTGGCCGCCTCATTAAACTGGTAGCAGAACTTGCACCACTTATGGCCGGGAATGCCCTTTCAGGCACCTGCACCACAAGCGACCCTGACCACAGATGCCTCCCTCCTGGGTTGGGGAGCGCACTGCGATGGTCTGTGCACACAAGGCAGTTGGTCTCCGGAGGAGTCCCTCTTACAGATAAATCTCTTGGAACTCCGGGTGATCTTGCTGGCCCGCCGAGTGTTCCGCCACCGCCTATGGCATCTGCCAGTGTTGATCCAGAAGGACAATCAGTTGGCCATGTTCTACATCAACAAGCAGAGGGGTACGAGCTTGTACTCTCTTTGTCAGGAGGTGATAGCCCTCCTCTCTTTTGTGGCGTGCCACAGCATGCTGCTGCGAATGGTATACCTCCCAGGCCAGGACAACTACCTAGAGGACAGGCTGAGCAGAGTCCTGCAGCCACACGTGGCTCTTGAACCCTAGGGTAGTAAGACAGCTCTTCAACCTCTGGGGAAAGCCCACAATGGACCTCCGGACAACATGCAGCTGGCCCACTTCTGTTCCTGTCAGCTGCACCCAGAGACAGTGGCAGCAGATGCCTTCCTAATCTCGTGGGCCGAGGGCCTACTCTATGCGTTCCCACTGACCCCCCTGGTGGCCAGGATCCTCTTCAAGGTTCAGAGCAATGGAGGGTCAGTAATTCAGATTGGCCTCAGGTGGCCCAGGAAACCTTGGATTCCCCTGCTCCTCTCCTTGTTGGCGGGACTCCCAGTTTGACTGTGCTGGACCCTGGACCTCCTGTCCCAGGAGGGGGGCTCACTCTTACATCCCAATATGGGGTCCCTGTCTCTTACAGCATGGCTGCTGAAAGGATAGTCCTGGTCCCCTTTCAGTCTTCCAATGGAAGTTGAGGAGATCCTGCTGGCCTCCCGGAAGCCCTCCACCAGAAGAGCATCTTCATCTGGTGCGCAGAATGAGGGGAGAATCCCTTAACCTGCCATGTACAGCTTGTCCTCCAGTAGCTGCTGCACTTATCGTGCACTGGGTGCACCTGAGCGCCATAATCGCTCACCACCACCCCGAGGGGAAACCTCTCTCCAGCCAGACCCTGGTCTCCAGGTTCCTCCGGGACCTCCTGCTAACCAAGCCCCCTCTCTGCCCTCCAGCAGCGGAATGGGACCTCAACGTGGTGCTCTCCCAGCTCACCAGATCACCATTTGAGCCCCTTACCACTTAAGGTACTTATCTTGGAAAGTGGCCTCCTTGGTGGCCCTTACATCCACTCAAAGAGTGAGCAAGCTCCAGGCCCTGGTGGCAGACCCACCATACACATGGTTCTATAAGAACAAGTTGGTGCTCTACATACACCCCAAATTCCTCCCCAAGGTGGTATCTCCTTTTCAACTTAACCTAGAGGTAGTCCTCCCCACCTTTGTTCCACAGCCTCACGCCGGCTGGGAGGTGCTGATCCTTCATACGCTGGATTGCAAATGGGCCCTGTCCTTCTACTTAGTGGACTCAAGCCCATTGAAAAGCTCCTCAACCTTTTTGTGACTTACAACCCATGCAGACTGGGGCTCCCCATGTCAAAGCAAACTCTGTCCACTTAGGTGGCCAACTGTATTGCCCTCACCTGTGAGCGAGCGTGCCTCTCCCTTGAGCACCGGATCACAGCGCATTGTGTGAGGGTGATGGCTACATCAGTAGGCAAACCTCTACTCAGTGCTGGTGACGGAGATCTGCAAGGCCGCCAGATTGTCTTCAATTCATACGTTCGCAGCTCACTACTGCCTGGAGAGTGAGTCTCGCAGGGACAGTGCGTTTGGCCAGGCAGTACTCTGTAATATTCTTGGGGTGTAGGCAACTCCTGCTCTCCGACCCTTCTGTATTCAGGCTACCAGAGTGATAGTGTCGCTGAATGCTAGGGTCTTGCAGAGTCTCTCAGCTGGGAACTCATCTTCTGCAACTCAAGGCTACCTGACTGGTTGCCATTGTGCTATCCTGGTTTGGTCCTCAGCAGCCTGGAGCCAGGGAATCTCATATGTGATGACCGACTTCCTGCTTGTTCTTGGAGAAAACGTAGTTACTCAACTGTAAGAGGTGTTCTCCGGGAACAGCAGGAATCAGTCCTCACAACCCTCCCTCCTCCCTTGAGTGTTGCTCCTTTACATTGCCTTATTTTTACTGCCGTCCTAGCTATGTCATCTGACTGAGCAAGATGGCACCCTTGGGCAGGACGGGGACCACGCATGCGTGGTAGCATTCCTAAAGGCTTTCTTTGAAAGTTGGGTAAATGCTCCACGTGGGCTCCATCGGCATCGACATCACCCATATGCTGTTCCCAAAGAACACCTGTTAAGGGTGAGCAACTAAGCTTTCCCCATAGCATTTTCGTCAGCTGTAATATTTAAGTCCCTAGTAATCCGGAGTTAATTTTCAGAGGATATAGGTACCTAACTTTGGGGCTTGTTTACTGAAGTGCATTAGCTGGTATCGTGGGGTTTAGTGTGAGAAGTATACATGTTTGTTTGGGCCATGTAGTAGCAAGGAGTACGTGGCCCAAAGGTGACTGCCATGAATCCCACATTACCCAAGCAACGCACAAATAGGCGGGGTTGAGGTGTAGGCTGAGTGGAGTTAAGGCATATAACAGTAGTGGGCATGCTAGTCACATTTTAGCTATACAACCATGCTGCTAGCATGGATGCAGGTATCACTACTCTCTGACTAGGCGCTAGCTGCACTCGCCATGTTTACGTGCTCCGATGGCGCGGATTGGACTCAAATATTGGGAAATAGGAAGGGCCAAACCAGGACATACATGCACAAATAATAGAGGAACAATAGGAGAATTGAGCTGAATATCAAGGCGCCTCCCTACGATGTCTATTTGAGGGGGGGGGAGGGTTGCATGGTGCATCAGACATGGCAGTGGACTGCACCTGCCCAACAATAACAAAACTAGGGTCTGCAAGTATACATTCACCCTGCTGGAACAGTGGACAAACATTCACAGGTATATCAAAAGCTGTCCTGATGGACTGCTGTTCATGTCTGTATATGCATTTGATAGGTGTAAGAGGGCTGTTGATGATGTATGCTGAGGAGGTGTCAGGACATACTAGTACTTATAGGGCCTGTGCTCTGTGCTGCAGTAACTACTGGCCTCAAAGCCAGAGTTGAAGGCAGCAGAGTACAGTGGGGGGAGGGATATGCAAATTAGGAGATGCATTTACTGGAAAAAATGACTATGTCACTACAAGAGCCATCTGATCCCTGCCACCTCTGCATGGGGGGGACATACGGCAGTGCATACATGAACCTTGGTGGCAATCCCGCTGCCATGTGCTATAACCCTGTAAGTGTATCACCTAATTGCATTCCCCTCCCCCCCACTGTGCTCTGTAGCTGTAACTCTGGCTATGAGGGCAGTACTCACTGCAGCACAGAACATGGGCCCTTTCTTCTGACACCCCCAGAACACCAAACACCAGCAGCCCTTCGACACCTATCCAGCCCCTCCAAACAGGTGGCCGAGCAGACAACTTGGTAGTCAGCTTACCTCTCTTATTAGCACTATGTTATTCTTATGCATTTTCTGTACTTCTGTCACTCATATTTTCCAACATGCATGTCTGAATCGTCGAGCATGGCGAGTGCAGCTAGCACTTGCTCAGAGGCAAGCATTAGCTGTGCCTGTGCTAGCAGTGTCATTTGGTGCCTAACACAGGATTGGCATGTCCGCCCTGGCCATGCGCTCCAACTCTGCCCCCTTCTCTGATCAGTCTGCACCTTAACCCCAACTATGCAAGTGCTGCTCGACTGATGTGGGATTTTTAAGGTGGACACTTTTGGGCCATGTGCTCCTTGCTATCCTGTAGTCCAAATGCATATTAACCCCCCACAAAACCCCATGCTACCGGCTACTGTGCTTTAGTAAACATGCCTCTTAGAGTTTCCACCGTGAGAGTCCTTACTTTCCCACATCCCCATGTTCCCAGTACCTGTCCTTCTGCCTCTTATTCCCCTTCGCAGCACCCCTCCCATCTACTCCTCCTCCAGTATTCATTAACTTTGCCTCCCTTCCTCCTTACCTCAGCATGTGTTCTTACACCCCTCCCTCTCAACCTTCCCCTGGTTTTGACTTTGCTTCTTTTTCACTCCCCACAGTATCAGTCCTCCTCTCCCTTCTCATTCCCCCATCATCTCCCTGTACACTTTCTTTTGGAAAGTCCTCAGATTAGTTGCTGAATGGACCTTTCAAATAATGTATATTCTTTGCTGCTTTATTCTTGCTTAAATCAAAATAAATATTTAAATATTTTAGAACATAAAAGAGAAACATAGCAATACAGAATATTTTGCCATACCTGTCTGGATTAGACTTAACTTCTCCAAGAACTGTTACTATAGAATGAGGGATAAATCCTTCATTGAGTGGTTGGCTAAGCACTACTTTCTGTAGAATAAACATTGATATTTATTTAGTAATGTTTTAAAGGAATAAAAACAAAGCTCATTAAGTAAAATATTTGCATTTAGGTCTTCTCCCCCCATGTACAGTTGTGGTCACATTATTGGCACAATTGCAGTTCAACTCTTTAATGTCCAGTATCTCCTAAAACAAAAGTGGCCAGTGAAATGGCTTTGCACTATATATGCACACATATTTGACACATAAAAGAATCAGATTAAACAAGACTAATTAAAAAAGGAAATAGTATAAAAAGTGGGACTTTGCCAGAGGCCGACTCTCTGTATATATGTAAATACAAAGTTTGACACACAAGTTTGTTTGTACAGTATGTTCCTTGTAAATAGTTAATACCACTGTTACATGTAAAAGTTGTTTAACTGTTGGAGTGGAGGAGTGGCCTAGTGGTTGGGGCAAGGTACTTCAGGCTAGAAGGTTGGGAGTTCAAATCTCACTAGAGGACAGCAACCTTGGGCCGGAAGGACTGGGGTTTCTAGTCCCACAGGTGCTCCTTGTGGGCTTGGGCAAGCCACCTAACCCTCCATAGCCCATGTTCCCTGTAAAATAGTTATCTCCAAGATATAATGCCCTATTCAATGTAATTTCAGTTTGTTCAATGTAAACCACACTGATGCAGAATAACGTGGTATATAAGAGAATATAAATAAATTAACTGTAAACTGCCCTTCATCTCTGGACAGGGTGGTATAGAAGAAATATACATATAAATGAGGACACCCTTATTAACAATTCAAATCAATTTGAACAGAAGAACCATATTCCCATTGTAGTAAAGTTATATACACCTGTGATCAATTGTCAGTATTTAACTATTTACTTAACTAGGCTTATATATTGCTTTTCTGCCAAAGCGGTGTACATTCATATACTGTATATATATTTTACTTTGTCCCCAAAGAGCTCACAATCTATGTTTTTTGTACCCGAGGCAATAGAGTGCTAAGTGGCTTGCCCAAGGACACAAGGAGCACCTATGGGACTAGAAACCCCAGTTCTTCCAGTCCAAGGTTGCTATCCTCTAGTAGGATTTGAACCCCTGGTAACTTGCTCTAACCATTAGGCCACTCCTCCCATACCCACATGAATTGAATCAACCAATGAATGATGACTCAGTATTTAAAATGGCCACATTCAATCCCCCGTTCCATTTTCACAGTGGTGTCAGGACATACAAGAGAGCTGCCTGAGACTGTCAGAAAAGCCATTATCACCAAACTTCAAAGGGGTACAAGGCCATCTCCAAAGAACTTGGGATTCCTGTGTCTACAGTTTGCAATGCTATTAACCCTTCATCACACACGTTAAATTACCGACGACTTTACACACCTGGGGTCAAATTGACCCCATCAGTAAATGACCAGAAACCGTGAACAATTTCATCCACATAGGATTGGTATTTTAATGCATTTATTAAAAACAGTTATCAGTTTTTGCTGTTTACAAATGTTCAGTGTTTATGATATAAAAGTAGTCTAACTAGTAACTTCAGTTTATCACTTAATTGTAATTAAGTCTCGACACCCCTAGTATAATCATCTATCTAGGCGTCTTTTCGTCAGCACATTCATTGCATAACAGCTGGCAATGTTCTGGGCATATGGCTATACCACATCGCTTGCAGTATTTTGATGTTTTCTTATCTGATGATCTGGTGCAAAGCTGGCAGTGCGATCGTGCCCCTCTGGATTCACAGCCTGTAGGACCAGGTAAGCTGAATCCAAGTATTTGCATGCAGATCCGCACCCCTTTCTGAAGTATTCTTGGGTTCTGCAATCACAATGTCTGCTGTGGCAGAACTAACTCCTTTGCCAGTTCTTTTAGGAACAGTCGCCGTTTGTTGGACACCTCTGTTTGCCATTCGGGTTTTTGCTGCACCCAAATTATGTCAACTGCCACACCAGCGACATCAAACATGTTCATCGGCAGGCAGAACGGCCATCTTCTAGTGCCACATTTGCATGTATATGTATGCACAAGCTTGTCCAGATTGTCTACTCCAGACTTAGTAGCATTATAGTGCAGAATCATCTCAGGCTTCTTTTCATTCTTGTCGTCTATCGCCTTGTCATGATGCATGCTGCTCAAAACAATGACTGTTTTGTTTTTCTTTGGAACATAACTCACTAGTGTGATCTCTTTACAAAAAACAAACTGTGATGAAAACAGTTCCCTGGAACAATAAAATAACTGAAATCATAATAAATAACTGTTATTACCAATCAAATATATCTCAGAAAAAAGAAACAATGTTGGTGGCAAAGCGCCATTACTTATATAGCAGCAATGAATAGGACTATATGAACACATGCCTGGTATGAACTCAAACGCTAAAAAATGTCGCCTTAATTTCACATGAAGATCACAGTAGCCTACAGATGAAATAGCCTAGCAATGCCACGTTAACAATAATAACTACAACATGAACCTGAAACAGGAATTCTGACAACACTGGTTTCGCTAAGCTGGGGTCAATTTGACCCCAGGTGTGTATAATAGGTATATACACCATAAAAATGTTAAAATAAAATTACTGTTCCGATTAAATGATAACACCCTATGGGAAATTCAATGGCTGTCAATATTGAGAAGCTACCGGAAGTTTTAAGTCATGGCTGAAATAAATAAGTAAGTAATTTGACATAACAAAAGGCTTGGGGTCAAAATGACCCCACGTGTGTGGTGAAGGGTTAAGAAGTTTTTTGCTCATAGAACTGTTAAGAACCTCTGAGGACGTTATGGGAAGAGGAATTTATCCAAGAATTCTTCGAAAGTTAGTGCAAACTGTTGGAAAAACACCATGTACAATATCTAAAGAGCTTAAGGCTGACCCGGAGCAATCTAGAGTGGTGGTTTCAAGCTGCCCCATATACCATGCACTAAGCAAAGAAGGACTTCATGGGCAAAGACCAAGGAGGATTCCACTGCTCAAAGACACATAAAAAAGGCATACTTGATCTTTGCCCAGATTCAACTTGAGAAACCACAGCCCTTCTGGAATGTCTGCCAGGCTCTCATCGCACCAATACTAGACTACGCAAACATCATCTTTCACGGACTCCCAAAGTCTACATTACTATCTCTACAACTTGCACAAAATACCACTGCCAGGATCATCACCAGAGCCTCCAGATGCACCCACATTACCCCCATCTTAAAACAATCCACTGGCTTTCCATTCACATATTGATTAAATACAAGTCGTCACTAACCATATTCAAAATCCTCCACAACTTTTCAGAAGAAATACTCCAACATCTTATTCTCACACCTCCAAGCAACAGAAACAGGAGGAAAGCCCATCTAAAGTTATCATTCTGCCTTCCATTTGCTTCACAATGTATCCGTGCAACCTCTAATAGAGCCCTCTCCCTCTACGCCTCAGCCTTATGGAAGTCCCTTACTTCAGAAAATCGATCAACTACAGTCTTGAAAGAGTTCTGTAGCTGTCTGAAAACACATCAGTTTATAGAACAGTATGGCTTAGACACCTAACCACACGCACTGACTGTGATACGATTATATGTCATAGACAAGTATAGCCATTGTGGAGTGTCTCCCCCATTGAGGGGGGACGTTGGAGGCCAAGCACAATTGGAACTTATGTACAGGGAAGCTTGCACCTCCATCTCTACCACAGGGGATGCATGGGGCTAAGAAACACCTTCATGGTCTTCCATATGGAACACCCACCCTGCGACCTGATATCTACAATGGTGGGGTGAAGTCTACCCATAAAGGGCATCCAGGAACCCTGCTAGAACACCACCTGGAAGTTGCTAATTCCCAACAGCTCCAAAGCTGAGCATCCTATTTGTCAGGGAACCAAAGGCCCACCAGACCAGGGAAGACCACAAGAGCTCCTAAATCCATAGTATGCCTCATTCTCTGGACAAGAGGGCAATAAGAGGACAACAATCACTGAACTCCAACTAAGCAAGTTCATGTTCTATGCTAGAAACATTAAGTAGCCGCTCAGAGCCAGTAGGCCTCAGCCAGGTCCTCCTTTGGTCAGGGTGAGGATCCATTTACCTATAGGAACATGGCCATGGCAGTGACATAGCCCACTAGGTGCATGTATGCACTGCTGTATGCCTTCACATTTAGGAGAAATAGGAGTCAGGGGTACCTTGTGATGCCACACCATTATGTTGCCAGTATGTGAAACCCCTCATTTGCATGTCCCACCTCCACTGCACTCTGCTGGCTCAAACTCTGGCTGTGTGGCCAGTAATGGCTATAGCACAGAGCACAATCCCTATCTCATGACATCTCCACAACACCCAACACCAGCAGCCATAAACAGCAACCCATCAGACAGCTGTTCATGGTTTATTAGCCGTTGATGTGACTGTGGCTGTTTGCTCACTGTCATAGCAGGGTCACTGCTGAGCTGCAGGCCCTGGTTTTGGAGTTGTCAGGCTGCTGTGAGGCACTGCCATGGTAGCTGCACCATGCAGACCTGTCTCCCTATGGCCTAGGCAAGTGCCTGGATACTCTGGTACTCTCATTGTTTCTTTGCCTTTTTTTCCTTCCATTGTAGTTGCCCTGTTTCCTAATGCTCATGTCTGAAAAGAGCATTCACGACACACTTGCAAAGCAGGTGCAACTACTGCCTGGTCAGAAGGCAGGTATTAGTTGCACCCACACTAGCAGCGTGTTTCTTGAGTGCAACTAGCATGGCTGCTACAGCAGCGTAGCATTGTACTACCACTCTCTTTTAACCCCACCTATTCATGCACTGCTTAAGAAGCGGAGCATTTTTAGCAAGTTTGTCTTTTGGCTGGGTGCTCCTTGCTACCGCACAGCCAAAATTTATATATTTATTTGATTTTATATATTGCAATATTTCAAAATCAGCATGGTTTACACAGAACAAGAATAAATGTTTTATATTGAACAGGCATCACAAAACAATACAATAACAGGGTTATTCTGAAGCACAAATAGAGGGGATGGATTTTCTGTTGGGACATCCATCCCCACTATTCGTGCTTTTTCCGGTCCCATCTACCTTTTCTGCATCTTGTACGGGGAAGGTAGATGGGTGCAGGAAAGGGGCAGATCGGAGGCGGCATTAGGGTGGGCAGTGGGCGGTCGTCGGCCCCAGACATAAAGGGCCGATTCTAATGTCGGCCCTTTACATCCAGGGCCAGCGACTAGCACGGGGAACTTATTCCACCTCAGAGGTGGAATACGTTCACCTAGTGTCAAGGCCCCCCTGGTGGCTAGTCGAATGCCTAGGCATGATGGGGGTACCTTGAACGTCCTTCTTAGTAAACTGGAACCCAGTACTATGGCTTCTTCGCAATGTAGTTGCGTCACAAAGATTATAGCCGAGATTTGAAGGTCACAGGAACATTTCTTTATTTGAAAAATAAAGCTCTACATAACCAATTGAACTCTTTGGCTAGAAGTTCCGGTACTACAAAACAAAACTCAGGATACTTCTCCATTCAAAAAGAACTTAAGCCTTGATACATAGTCCATGCCTTGACTTTGCTTCTGCGGCTTAACTTAAACAGCGTGTCTCACAAATCATTCTTTTACGAACAGGTTCGGGTTCCAGGTCTCCAAGTTATGCGGCACAACACTCAACTGTTTCTCTCACATGTTTTTGCAGCACCTTAACTTCCCGGTTACCAACTGTTTAAAATCTTCTGACATTCTTTTCCAAACGTACTTTCACTCTTTAGTTTTCCCAGACATTCATTAACTTCTTGGAGCTTATTAGATCAGCTCTTATTAATGCATAAATAAAGGCATGAGCTTCAGCAGAGAATGTACTTCCTTTAAAAACTTCTGGGTTTTCCTAATTACTTTTAAAAACCCCTCAGTTTCTTATTTTTGACTAGAACAGAAAGAGCATCCCATCTCCATATCAGAATAATCATTCTCTACACCATTGATTTCTATTTCCATTTTCTCTTCACTGGGTTCCTTCCATAACGTGTTATCCACAGCAACTGCATGGGAAGGCTTCAGCAGCTTCAACACTCTCAACAACTGCTCCCACTGAGACTCCTCTCTACTTGAGGCTATGGGGGAAGGGCATGACAAAGCTTTCTTGTTCAATAACTTTTTAACAGCTTGCCATGGGCTCACCTTTCGAGCAGCGACCTGTCCCCTCTCAGAGCCTGCCACAGGTGTTAGCTTGCTTTCTGGTCCTCCCAGGGATATTCCTCTCTCCTGCTTCTCAACAGTACCTTGCTTAGAACAGGTTCTCCAGGGCTCCACCTTAGCTGCAGACTTTCTGCCAGCTGAACTGCGTTCTGGGCTCAAGCTGTCTCTGTACTGCTTGCAATAGGATTCCCCCTTGAGGCTTCCAATGAGATATTTGTCCCTCAGCCCTGTTCTTCGAGTCTCCTTACTTCTAGTACTCTCAGGAGTCTCTTGGCCAGTCCACCACTTCCTAGAGAATATCTCCTCTTCAGAAGATTCCTCTCCAGGGCTTACCACTGACCTTTCTTCCAGCCTTATTTCAGACCTCTTCCTGAGACACATACACTAATACTTACAGGGAACATGGGCAATGGAGGGTTAAGTGGCTTGCCCAAGACCACAAGGAGCATCTGTGGGACTAGAAACCCCAGTCCTTCCGGCCCAAGGTTGCTGTCCTCTAGTGGGATTTGAACCCCCGACCTTCCAGCCTGAAGTACCTTGCCCCAACCACTAGGCTACTCCTCCCTTCACTCTCCTCACTTCCACTTCCTCTTGCTATAGCTTCTCCCTGCTTAAATGTTTGGGGCTGTCCTATAGCTCTAGACTCCGCCCCCAAACCTCTCCCGTCACCTCCCTTGGTTTCCTTGGAGATTGGGTGTGTCTCCAGTTCTACACTTCTGTGTAGGGAGTTTTTTTCTTTGTTTAGAGTTTTAACCCCTGCTGTGCCTGCAGTTCTCTTGGGCTCAGGGAAAAAGGACCGTTTTCCCCCCTTTTCTTTACACTCTAAACCTACTTCGCCACCACACTAGTCACCAGGGATCAGAGGGCCCACCGTGCGGGGGGCTGAGGACATTCCTTGCAGACCCACCCTGGCCGTGGGAGGCCAGATCATGGTTCGGGCTGCAGGGAAATCACTGCTGGAGCCACCGACCGGGATCGCAGCTCTTCAATGGAGCTGCGTTGTCATGGCAACCAGACGCCATGGTGCCGCGGCTCCATTGAAGAGCCATGACTGAGTCAGCCGGGGAAGGCCTGTACATGCAGGCTGGATGGAATCGGAGTCCTGGCCTGCAAATACAGGCCTCTTTGCAGTTTTTATCCCACAGGGCTAGACGTGCCCCGCAGGATCAGAATCGTGATTTCCTCTGTGCGTCCGGTTCCGCACGGACACACAGAGGGCCTGGACGTGCTGGATAGAATCGGGCTGCAAATGTCTAATATGGCAATAAACAATATGCATATTACATTGAACAGGGGCGTAAACCTGGGTAGAAACAGGGAGAACTAAGTTAAAGCTGGTATGTGGTCCGTAAGCAGTTGGGGTGGTCAGAGCTAGGACTGGCAGCAGGCAAAGTCTGTATCATAGCTATGGCATGTGGTCATAGTATAGTTGGAACAAATGAGTCTTTATTGCTTTCCTGAAGGTTGAAAGGTTGGAGATGGGTTGGATCAGGGCAGGAAGGATGTTCCAAAGTGTTGGTGCGTATAATGAGAAAGCTCGGTTCTTAGCAGCTTGGGAACTCTTTCTTATTGCTGAAGGAGTAGTGAGTTCTGTTATTTGGTGTCCATTGTATGATTTCCGCAAGGGAGACTGCAGAGAGGTTATACAGTAATTTAAATGTCATCAATAGAGCTTTATAATTTAGGAAGCTCGCTATTGGGAGCCAGGGCAATTGCCTTAGGTTGAGCATGACATGTTCATATCTGGAGACTCCATATAGGGTTCTGGCCACAGTATTCAAGGCCATTTGCAGAGGATGAAAGTGCGTAGCCTGGCAGACCTTGGAGAATGATATTTGCATAGTCAAAGTATGGAAGGATAAGTGCCTGGAATATGGTACGGAAGTCAGCAGCCTTCAGCAGTGGACGTAGATGACCTAGGGTCCTTATTTTGTGGTATACTGCCTCAGTAACATTATTTATGTGTTTCCATACTCAAATCATTGATCCTGGGTGACTCCTAGATAGCACACTTCTTGCTTCGTCATCAGTTCTGCATTTTTTACCAGTAGAGAAGATGATGGGATGAAGGTTGGCTCTTTTGTGAAAAACTGCACTTCAGTCTTGCAGTTCACTCTCAGGTTGTATGTATATCAGCACAGATGTGTGTGAGCCCTGTGCTAAACTCCCTACTATCAGCTATAGTGCTTTAGTAAATATGCCCAGTGTCTTTTCTAAAATTGCTTTTTACATGTCTTATGAAAATTTGCACATGCAAATCAGACATGTAAATGGTGCCTCACCTTTCTAACATCACCTCTGATATGTATTATTTTCAAGTTTTGCCCAAAAGAAGCCTCTGGCCGTACCTTAGAAAGACTAGGGCATACGCAATGAAGCTATAATGTAGCACTTTTAAGACTAATTGGAGAAAATGTTTTTTCAGTCAACACCTAATGAAATTCTGAAATTTGTTATCAGAGGATGTAGTAAAAGTTGTTAGTGTAGCTGGGTTTAAAAGAGGTTTGGACAAGTTCCTGGAGGAAAAGTCCATAAACCATTATTAAAAAAGACCATTGAAATCCACAGGGAAATCTCTGTGCCTTTTGGGATCCTGACAGGTATTTGTGACCTGGATTGGCCACTGCTGGAAACAGGATACTAAGCTCGACAACCTTTAATCTGACCCAATATGGCATATCCTATGTTCTTACCTAAATGCAGCTAAAAACATATATGATGTGGAAGTTTTACCCTGAGGTAATCTATTTTTGCAGTTCTCCTCCCAAATGAAAAGGGAGTTATTCTGGAGTTGAAAATGTTCCTATTCATGTTATGAGGATTCTGCAGAAAACATGGAATTAGAAAATATGTTTGATTTATTGCACTATTGCAGAAGTGTGGTCTTCTAAAATACACATGATTCACATGGTTCAGTCTCAAGACATGACATGTCTCCTTTGAATTAACTTGCATGCCTGATAATCCAAATTAAAGCAACATTAAGTGAAAGCTTATCAGAGAGAGTGATATAGGATTGCATATTTGTACTGTTAGTTTCAGTCATTAATTTTTAGGCATTTCCAGGATATTGATGATACAAATTGTCTTCGTTCTTATATAAAAATGAAGGAAACTTACTGAATCTGTGGCCATTGTACTTTTCCTAAAACCAAATAAAAGCAAACAAGTTGTCAGTAAATTTTTTCACCAATACCATAAAAGTTGGAATTTAAACTGTACTTAACTTAATACATTAGTAGACTGTTGCAGGCATTGCATTGCACTTATTAATGGATTAATTTAATGATATGGAACTGGTCTGGACCATCTATTATGCACTGATAATTCAAGTGTGTGTAATATAAAGCAGCACATTTTACTCTCTAAGACACCATTCTAAATTTTAAGGGGAAAGATGGATATAGTAGAGAATAGATCATATCTTTCTGTATGCTTTCTGTGTAGCAAGTTGCTCATAGAAATCAGCCTTTTACATCAGCAGTCAAAGCAGCGTTAAAAAGAAAAATAAAGTTTGACATTTAAGTTTTTTATCCTATTGCATGATTTCTAACCGAAATAGTGCAATATAATGTTATTTTCTAATGGATATTGAAAATGAAATAAGTCAAAATTATTTATAATTGCATGCAAAATACATATAGGAAAAAGGAAAATACATTGCTACCTATTTAACAGTTTTAGAAGAGAACTAGAATGTATTAGCAAGTGAGAAGCGGGGCTTGATTTAGGATATAAAGACTGTTGGTAAGACATGCCAATGCTAGGTAGCTCACTCCAGATTGAAGATATAGCAATAGAGAAAGACTTGGCTAGATTAGGTACTGAGAAAAGGAAAAGACAAGAGTTAAAAGACTGGAGGAAATGATGACAATGAAAATTAGAAAGAAAATTGGAGCCAGAGAGAGAACCAAGGTCATGAATGAATTTGACAATAAAGAAGGAGATTCTGAGTTGATCGCTGAAAGAGAAGGAAAGTCAATGGAAACATAGCACAGGACTGGGGATACTGGCCTGCCTAGAAAACCACAAAGAATAAAGGCACATTAATAAAGAATCTACAAAGTGAACACACAAATGATAGTCTGAGTAGAAGGAGATCATGAAAGCGGCAGATATAAAAAGAAAAAGTTAGATTCTGCAGACAGTTTGGAATCAGAAGCTGATACCTCATGATTCAGACAACACAAAAGATACAGTTTCTGTTATTAGAGAAAGAATTACTGTTGGTAAAATGATTCTTGTTCAGGAGAAGGACTTCAGATTTGAAAACAGATGCAGGACATTGAGATGAAATTATGTGACATGTGTACAAATAGGCTATAAAAGTAAAGAATCTAATTAATGCCCCTGTTTAATGTACATTGCCAAGTTTAAGTTACAATGTAAACCGCTTTGAATAAAATGATAAAGCGATATAACCCCCCCCATTAAATAAATAAATAAATAAAGTTAATGAGATACGTGGCGCAGTATCAGTACAAAAACGGATGATATTAAATTGGAAATATGAGCAGTAAAAATCTCTGCCCCTCCCCTTAGCTTATCTGTGAACATACAAAGGTCCAGGAGTGGCATAGGGCTTTGAAGCAGTCAGGAACTTAGTAGAGAGGGCAAATCAATGATAGAGAAAGCCCCAGGGAGCAGGTAGGGCAAAGAAGGTGCTGAAAGCTGAAGAGTGGCCACTTGGATCTATCCTTCTGTGGTAGGCTATGGCTTATAATAGCCTGTAAACGTATGAGAGGCCTGTAAACTAGGCCTAGATCCTAACCCCCACCTGAGAGTAGTATTGAAAAGAACTAAAGTTTAGAAATCTTCTTTAAACTGCTTTTGATAAGATTGTATGAATCCTTTATTAAAATGCTGATGATAGACATGTTCCAGTGTTCTGCATTCTCACATTCTCTGAGCTTAGAAATGACCTTGCAGTAGAAATGTATCTAAGTCTAAAAGCAGAATAGCCTGAGTAGGGGGAACAGGGTGCTAAGCCCAGAGAGGGTCCCCGATTGGACAGGTGCAGGGGGTGTTGGGACCAATAGAAAGTTTGCCTGTATCAAACTGTGAAATTGTATATAATGAATCTGCTGCTGTATTTCGTTGCTCATTCTTTTCAGACACAAAAGTTGTCCGTTTGAGCCTTGTGCACAATAAATTGGCTTGGATCCTTGAACTGACTCCTGGTATTATTTATTGCATACTTATCGGCTGCTACATTTCTTGGTGCATTGGTCCGGGAAGTGTGAGTAGTGTGATGGTATTCAAGTAAATATACCACGACTTCTCGCCTCAAAGGTTTGGTCCGGCTGGAGCCGCACCTGAATGATCGCAGAGGAGCCTCTGGCGCCACCGGTCCTCTTGTATTGGAGAAGACTCCTCCTTGCCTCCGCAGGTTGCTGGTTCTGGCTGGCCAACACCTCCGAACCTGAGGGGAGTCCAGGGTCCAACCCATGTACTGGTTTGGTATCGGGAACCGGATCCGGTGAGTAGAAAGTTTTCTTTACTACTCAGATAGTCAGGTTGGGAATTTGGTATATTACTATTTGGTATGGTAAAAAAGAGAGCCTGATCACCTTTCAAGGGTGGTCCTAGTACGCTTCGCATAAGGGTTAGCGAAGCAGAAGCCATCGCCCTTTGGTATGTTTAGTCAGTAAGGCCTTGGGTACGTCACTGAGCATGCTTGTCTGAGTGTGAGTGAGAGGTCTGGAATGGCAGACCAAGCGAGAGCGGACTCCTGAGTAGCGCAGTTCCTGGCTGGGCGACCGCGCCCAGGTCGCAAAAAGGAGGAAGCGTCTGGTGTTTGTGTCCTTCATTGTTTCTAGAGTTGTACGGACCCCCTGTTTGTTGTTTGTATCTGGTTTTGTTATCTGTTGAAACCACTGGTTTCCCTTCTGGTATAATGTAAGATTATTCTGTTGGGTAATTCATGAAACAGTTTATCGATTAAGGAATAGTACTGAGAAAGGAAGAGAAGAAGAAAAAAAATAAAAACAACTCAGGAGTCGCTTCTAAGCACAAAGATTTTTCCAGCACAAGCCGAGAGACTGTATCTTTAGCAGGCAGAGAGAGAAAGGGTGTGGTTTTCACACAGCCCTGCAGAGAGGAATGTTTTAGTATTCTTTAACCCTTCGAAGGCTTACTTTCAATTTTTAATCCACATTCTGCAGCTGGGTTAATTTGTGCTTATTTCAGGAAAATTGTACCTGTCTTATTCAATATGTTCTAATAGTGATGTTCCTTCTGCTATGGTCATGTATCATTTGGTAGGAATATTTAGTCAGAATTTTGGATCCCAACAGTTTTGGGCTCAGCCTGGAGAGGGTTAAGTTCTTATTAACCCCTTTCGATCTCCTCAACTGTTTTTGGTTAACAAACAGAAATGATAGGAAAATTAAGGAAACTGCTTCTGTTTTTCCTTTGACCTTCGAAGTAGAGGTTAAGAGCCCCGACAGAACAATGAAGCATCCCGAGCTAGTAGTTACCAGATCGCGACTTGAAAATGATTTAAATCCTGAGTGAATGAGGAGTTACTGCGTATGCTATCGAGCAAAATTAAAAGTAAAACGGGATTTTATGTTCATAAATTACAGAAAAAAAAGAGGAAAGCTGTAACTCAGCTGAATGTTAATTAGTTAAAAGTCAGAAAGGAAGCCTATTGTTTATTTTGTTAAGATACCGTCAAGGCTTCAGTAATTTGTTTTCAACTACCTTAAAAATGGGAGCATATGCATTCCAGATATCCACCAACTTTATGAAAAAGTATCCATTTCATGTCCTTTGAATATCTGCTTTCTGAACTGTAAGATTTAAAGTAATTTCTTTGCAGAGACATTGCTCAGCTTAGTGCTGATGACTTCTGGTAGTTAGTTTCATGCCAAGTATTTTTATTCTAGTCATACGTAACAGATATGTGGCCGTCATGTTAGGAGCCATATTTCTTTCTATTGGGATTGATGTTATAACATGTTGCAAAATAATAGTTTTATATTTTAAGGACTTTATCTAAATTGTTCCTCATCCATTATGCTTATTGCACATCCATTATGCTTATTGCATACCAATCTAAGCTTATGTTTTCTGCCTACCCTTTGTTTACAGCAATAATACGTTTTTTAATAATAAGACTAAGTGCACCCAGAGGAAAATTGGTGCATAGTTCTGACTCGTAGTCCACAGGAAAATGCAGCCTGACTGCCCGCCCCCTCTGTCTGTTGTCAAGTACGTCATCATGGGGGGGGGAGGGGGTCGGAGTCCACGCAAACTCCGTTGAAATGTATGACTAGGAATTTTAGCAAGGGATTTGCTGGAGACTATGGAATAGAAATGTCTCCGTCCCGATTAGAAATGCTTTGTGATAGGGAGTGGCCGGAACTGGTCTCATCGTGGCTCCCTGGTGGTACCTTTGATGTTAGTAGCATATCCTTAGTTCACCAGATTGCACGAAAAGAACATCCTGACCAGTTCCCTTATATAGACTTCTGGTTAAATGTTTGTGAAAAAGAGCCCTCCTGGATGAAACATTGTTATGAGGAACAGTGTAGGATATTTGTAGCAACTACCCAAGGGGCCCAGAAGCCTGGGGAAAAGAAACTGCCTGTCTATTCAGCCCCAGAGTTCCCAGACATTCCGTCCCTTCCGCCCCAGTTCCTCTATAGGCCAGTCCCCTCAGCTCCACCACTATCCCAGGCAGAGCCTGTCCAGGAGGAACCCATTCCTGCAGTTTTACCCCGGGTGTCCTCCCAATGACTCACGCGGCTGGAGGAGGCGTTCCCCTCCCCGGCCGGAAGCCCCGGCTCAGTTCAAAGTACTCCAAGTGGGCCACAGTCCACCGATGACACTACAAGCAGGGATTCATTTGCCAGTTCAGGGTCACTCACAGCCAGCGCCCAAGAACATGAAGTGGAACCCCGACAGTCCCGATTGCCGTATGCCTTCAGAAGTACAACTACCACTAAAAGGGATGGTCACGTTATACCATTGCGCCAGGTCCAGGGCCTACCCACCCTTAATGCCGAAGGCCAGGTCATGGTAGGGCCGACCAGCCTTGTTTATGTGACTTTTTCCACCACTGATTTACTGAACTGAAAGACGCATTATGCCTCCTACACTGAGAAACCTTAGGATTTGATTGAACTAATGAACAGTGAACTAATGAACTAATGATTGAACTAATGATTGAACTAATGAACTAATGCAGACCCATCAGCCTTGATGGCCCCAAGTGGGATCCAAATAGTGCAGACAGCCCTCAATCAGTTCCACCAAGCCCTCATGCAAAGCCTAAAGAAGGGAGGCCAGAAAGCCATGAATATTGGAAAAATATCCGAAGTTCTCCAATGACTAGATGAGAGCCCAGCAGCCTTCTATGAATGATTATCTGAAGTCTACAGACTATATACCCCATACGATCCAGCAGCCCAGGAGAATTTGCGTATGGTAAACGCAGCTTTTGTTAGTCAGTGCCAGAGAGATATAAAATGAAAATTACAGAAAATGGATGGATTTGCGGGCATGAATACAGCACAGTTAATGGAAGTTGCTCAGAAAGTGTTTGTGAATCGTGAAAATGAGCGTTACAGAGAAAGTGAATGTAAGATGAAGAAGAAAGCAGATCTTCTTGCTGCCGCTTTAGTTGAACGACGTGGAGGAGGTTTTCCTAACCGAAGGAGCAGAGGACGTGGAAAGGGCCGTGGAAATAGTGGACCCCCACTGGGTGCAAATCAATGCGCCCATTGCAGAGAAGAAGGACATTGGAAAAATGAATGCCCGCATCTTGACTCCACCCCCCCGGAGGGGAGGAGGGAGTACTAGGAGAACAGGAGGTCGATTCCAGAGTCGTGGAGGGATAAACCGAGCACAGTTCCAGCAAGAGAGGGAAGAAGCTATTTGGGGAGTGGCAGTTTGCAGAGGGCTTATGACATGGATGAAGACTAGGCCAGACCGGGCTCCAAGTTCACCCTGGGTCCCCAGGAGCCTATGGTCAGTTTGAAGATAGGGGACCAATATATGGACTTTATGGTGGATGCAGGAGCCGAACATTCAGTAGTGGTGAAGCCAGTGGCCCCTTTGTCCTCTCAATCTGTCACCATTTTTGGGGCCACTGGGGCTAAGGCCACTAAGCCATTCCTGCAGAACCGCATGTGTGAACTAGGGGGGCAGAAATTAACGCACCAGTTCCTGTATATGCCTGAATGCCCTATTCCACTCTTGGGCCGAGATATGCTTGCTAAGCTCCAGGCGCAAATATCCTTTGCTGAAGGGGGAGAAATGCAAATGACTGTAAACTCAAAGCTTGCTGGATTGATGGTGCTGACTGTCCCCCGGGAAGAGGAGTGGTGGTTCTATAATGTATCTCCAACCAAGCCAGCTGGTTCCTGTATACCCACCAATCTTTTGGCTCCGCCTGAAGTAAGGGCGGAGGATAATCCACCTGGCCTAGCGAAGAACATAGCCACCATCATTGTCACCCTCAAGCCAGGAGCGGAACCAGTGCATGTGAAGCAGTATCTTCTTCCTCGACCAGCCATTGAAGGTATCCACTGCCATCTGATGAAACTGTTGAAGTATGGACTTCTTACAGAATGCCAATCACCTTGGAATATCCCCCTTCTCCCAGTCAAGAAACCTGGGACGGGAGATTACCGCCCAGTACAAGATCTGAGGCGAGTGAATGATGCAGTTGAGACTATACATCCAGTGGAACCAAATCCTTATACTCTCTTGGGACTGATACCCGCTGAGGCTACTCATTTCACTGTCCTGGACCTGAAAGATGCCTTCTTCTGCATATGCCTAGCCCCCACCAGTCAACTTTTGTTTGCCTTTGAATGGCAAGATCCTACAACAGGAAGGCGGGGCCAACTCACCTGGACTCGATTACCCCAAGGATTCAAGAATTCACCTACCCTCTTCAGTGCTGCTTTAAATCAGGATCTTTCCAGCTACTCCGTGGACCCAGGGAAAAGGGTCCTTCTCCAATATGTGGATGACCTGATAATAGCCACCAACTCTAAAAGTGAATGTTTACAGGCCACCAGTGATCTCTTGCATCTTCTGAATGAAGCTGGATACAAGGTCTCAAGGGCCAAGGCACAGTTATGTCAAACTGAAATTAAATATCTAGGATTCCAATTGTCTAGTGGAATCCAACACCTGGGACCAGAACGCAAAGCAGCTGTATGCAGTATTCCTACCCCAACCACCAGGAGGCAAGTGAGAGCCCTTTTAGGAGCTGCAGGTTATTGCCGTATATGGATACCCAACTTCGCACTGTTGGCAAAGCCATTGTATCAAGTCACCAAAGGAATAGAAAGGGCCCCACTGGAATGGGGACCTGAACAGGATGCAGCATTTCGATCTTTGAAGGCCGCCTTGATGTCATCACCAGCTCTGGGTCAGCCAGATGTCCAGAAACCTTTTCGCCTCTATGTCCATGAGTCACAAGAAAATGCTTTGGGAGTGTTGACTCAATCTCTTGGACCTTGGCAGCGACCAGTGGCCTATTTATCAAAACAACTGGATGTGGTTGCAAAAGGCTGGCCCCCTTGTTTGAGAGCTGTTGCAGCCACGGCCCTCCTAGTGAGCGCAGCTGACAAGCTCACTTTAGGACAGAATCTTTGGGTCATTGTGCCACACTCCGTCTTGACCCTTATGGAGCACAAAGGAAACTTATGGCTCACAAATTTGTGAATGTTGAAGTATCAGAGTATGCTGTACGAGAATCCTCGACTACAATTGATGGTCAGTCAAGCTTTAAACCCTGCTACGTTGTTACCAGTTGGTCCTGGCCCCCCTGATCATGACTGTTTGGAAATTATGGACACTGTATTCTCAAGTCGCCCGGATCTAACTGATATTCCTTTGGAGAATCCTGAACGGACTTTCTTTGTGGATGGAAGTAGTCTCATCATCAATAGACATCGTTGTGCTGGCTATGCAGTAGTGACCCTGGACATGGCAGTTGAATCTTCAGCTTTGCCCCCGGGGACTTTAGCACAAAGAGCTGAATTGATAGCTCTCACTAGAGCACTGATAATAGGAAAAGGGCTCCGTCTAAATGTGTACACAGATTTCAAGTATGCTTTTACAACTTTGTATGTACATGGGGCCCTGTACAAAGAATGAGGGTTGATAACCTCAGGAGGCAAGTCCATGAAGTATGGCCCTGAGATATTGACCTTATCAGATCCATACTGCCTACAGACCTCAGAATTTAGGAAAAGTAGAACGTATGAATAGAACCCTGAAATCTTAGTTGTCTAAACTTTGTCAAGACGTTCACCTGAATTGGCCCCAGGTTCTTCCTATAGCCCTTCTTAGGATACGCTTAGCCCCTACTAAGTCTTTAGGAGTTTCCCCTTTTGAGATTCTCTATGGGCGACCCCCGCCTATTGTACAAGGAATAAAAGGAGATATGAGACAGATTGGATCTGAAATTACTAGATAAGAGCTGTTGGTTTTAGGTTCTGTCTTACAGAGTCTCCACGTTTGGGTACTAATGTAGAATCTACAGCCCTACTCCTGCCACCACTGGAAGCTGACAGGTCTACATACGGTGGAAGATGTGGAAGAAAAGAACTTAAGTGATAGCTATGTGTTTGCTTCTCCCATGTTTCCTACCCCTTTGCTTGCGAATGTTTACCTCAATCATAGACAGTACAGTTGAATGTAAGGCAGCAACCAGGGTACTAGCCATGTGGAAGTATCAAGCTATATCCGGGGAAGAAGCCTCAGTTTAAGGTGACTTTGATATGTGATTTAATTCTCACCCTTTCTCTCTTGCGGGTGAGAATAATCAAAGGGGGGAATGTGGTAGGCTATGGCCTATAATAGCCTGTAAACGTATGAGAGGCCTGTAAACTAGGCCTAGATCCTAACCCCCACCTGAGAGTAGTATTGAAAAGAACTAAAGTTTAGAAATCTGCTTTAAACTGCTTTTGATAAGATTGTATGAATCCTTTATTAAAATGCTGATGATAGATATTTATTTTATTTATTTATTTATTTAAAGTCTCTTTTATACCGCGCTATTGACATCAGCGCGGTTTACAGTGAACATTAAACTACACATCTCAGATTGCTGATTTGTGTTTACAAAAAACAGGTATCATAACTTGGGTATACATTAAAACAATTTTAACAGGGAAAAACATGATAGATATATACAAACCACTTTATGTAGCTATATAAAGGGTTAAATGAACTGTACAAGCATCTCATAGTGGGGGAAGGTTAAATGTGTGATTGCGAGTATTCAGTCAAGAGTGTGAGATGCGTGTGCTTGGGGAGCTGCGTTGAGGTGTGGAAGTGGGTGGATGTGAGGTGGAGACTGAGGCATCATAGTGAAGAAGAAAAAGGTGATGTTTCAGTGCCTTCTTGAATTGACAGAGATCACTGATAGTTCTGATAGTTGCAGGTAGAGCGTTCCAGCAGGATGGTGCAAAGAAGGCAAAGGCTCTAGAACTGGTAACTTGGGAGCACTTAGTGCTTGCCTTAGGGAGAATGAGGGTATTTGAGGCATTGGATCTTCTTACCCGATTAGGAGGTGTAATTGATACTAGCTCAGAAATGGCAGTGGCTGGGTATTTCTTGATGGCCTTGTGGGTCATAGTTAGAATCTTAAAAGAGATCCTGGCTTGTATGGGGAGCCAATGCAACTGTTTTAGTATTGGAGTAATGTGGGATCTTCTGGAGGCTCCGTGGAGGAATCTTGCGGCTGAGTTCATTGCAAGTTGTAAGGGGTTGGTCGTACTCTTTGGAAGGCCATGTAATATCGCATTGGCGTAATCAAGGTGGGGCATTATTAGGGCCTGAAAAACAGTTCGAAAGTCTTCAGGTTCTAACAGCTGACGAAGATGGCGAAGGGTCCGAATTTTATGATATACCAATTTTGTTATGTTGTTGATATGAGCCTTCATGTTGAGCTGCTGATCAAGTGTAACTCCCAGGTATCTTACTGAAGCCTTGCATATGAGCTCTGCGTCACGAACTTTGATGGATATGGGTGGAATAAATGCCGGATTCCTGGTGACAAAGAGGGCTTCTGTCTTTTTGAAGTTTAACTTAAGCCTTTGCGCATTTATCCAGTCTGTGACTGCGTCAAAGCATTTGATTAGAGGGGAAAGGTCAAGATGTTCAGTCGAGATTGGCATGTACATCAAGACGTCATCGGCATAGACAAGGCAGTTGATGTTAAATGAGTGGATAAGGTCACAGATGGGCTGCATGTAAATGTTAAACAGCAAGGCAGATAGGGAGGAGCCTTGTGGAACCCCTTTCGTTTGGAGGAAGGGGTCGGACGTGGAGGGGCCAGAACGGACGTACTGCCAATGATCCGAGAGGTATGACGCGCACCATGATAGCGCCGAACCGTGGACTCCCTTCTCTCGGAGGCGTCGAAGAAGGACTTCATGGTCTACTGTATCGAAGGCAGCGGCAATGTCCATAAAGATTAGAACAAAGCCTTGTCTGATGTTATCCAGGCCTATGGATAGAGTGTTGAATAGGGTTGTCAATAGCGTTTCAACACCATGCGCTTCACGAAATCCGTGCTGGCAGGGGTGCAGTGGCGCGTTGGTATCTATGTGATCCTGTAATTGACGTTGAGTGATCTTTTCAATGATTTTCGATAGGAGGGGTATGCTGGAGATAGGTCTGTAGGATTCCATCATTGAGGGGTCCAACTTATTGTTTTTTAGGAGAGGTCTGATGGCGGTCTGTTTCAGGCTTCGAGGGAATGTTCCAGTAGAGAATGATACATCTATAAGCTTGGATAGGAAAGGGCTGAGCTCAGCACGTAGGGATTTTATCCAGGGAGCTGGACACGGATCAGAGGGTGATGTAGTGGTGTTTATACTTGATATAGTGTCTTGAATGACTCTGTTGGTTGGGGTAGAGAAGGATGTGATGGTGTGTTGGGTCACACTTAAGGAATGATCAAGTGGGGGTTGAGGAGCAGATAAGGGTGGACTAGTTGAGAAGAGGGGCTTAGTAGGTTGAATAAGCTGGTTACTTTTGTTTCGCAAGTAGTAAGCGTATTCCTGGGGGTCTGGGTGAGTCGAGTTCCCTTGAGATGGTTCTTTTGTTAGGGATTTTACAATTTGGAAGAGCTCGTGAGGTTTGTTTAGGGAGCGTTGTAGTCTGTTTGCATGATATTGTTTCATGCTTGATGCCACGGATAAACAATGTTTTCCTAATTGTGATGTATATGCTTTGTGGCTCTCAGTTGTTCTTGATCGTCTCCAGTGCCTCTCAAGACGTCTGAGTTGAAGGAGCGATTCGCGTAGCTCTTGGGAGTACCATGGAGCATTCTTTTTCTTATGTGGTGCTTCGTTTGTAGCAGGTGCGTGGATAACAGCATCTAGGTTTGAGTTCCAGGAGGCGACCATGTCATCGAGGCCTTGATCGTGAAGGTCAAGTAGGTTCTGTGTCCTCTTTAACAAATCTTCTCTGTTGAAAGGATGGAAGCGCTTTAAGTGTTCTGAGGTGGGTTTAACATCAGGATTGGTTTTGGCAGAGATGGTGCCAGTCGGAATCTGGAAACGTATCAGAAGATGATCTGACCAAGGAACTGGGCTTACATTTAGTTGAGATTTATACCCGTGAAGGAGGGCTGGCTGTGGTGCAAAGATCAGATCAAGTATGTTACCTTTTATATGGGTAGGGGTATCAACCAGTTGAACGTAGCCTAGCTCACTGAGAGCATCATTAAAGGCATTGGTGTGACTGTCTTGAATGGATGGGAGGTTAAAGTCGCCTAATACCCAGTTCAAAGTATTCGGATTTGTGGTATTGCAAGCAAGATCAATTATTGTGGCTAAGTCATCTGGAGATGATGAAGGTGTTCTATATATCAAGTTGATGGTGACTTGTTTATTTGTAATGGTGATGGAGTCTAGGGTCGAGGTGCTACTTGAGGCAGCAAGCTGAAAGTTGAGATCGGCTTTTGTTAGGATGAGTACTCCACCACCACGCTGGTCAGCTCTGTGGCATGAGTGGACTGAGAAGTTGGGGGGGACACTCTGGTGAAGGATCACGGAGTCAGATGCAGATAACCATGTCTCTGTGATACATAGGATATCAAGATTATAAGTTGAGAGCATATCAGTTAAAGCTGGCCATTTCTTTCTTATTGATCGTGCATTTATTAGTGCACATTTAAGCTCAGGGGGAAGGTGGTGCTGCACACGTCGGGATAGGTTGTGTTGCTGTAGGTCTACATAGATAACATGTGGGCCTGGTAGGCTCCGGGGTGTTTCGGTTTGATGTTTAGTGAAGTCAGGGAATCTTCTCCAAGATCTTCGAAGGACAGGTATAGAGTTATGAGGTGAGGTAAGAGCTAAGGTGTCAAAGGTCAGAGCTATTAGAATATAGCAAATGGCAAGGGTCAAGGGGTATGAAGGTACCCAGTGTGATAACATTGTGGGAAATATAAATAGTAGACCACAGAAGAGGTATCACAATTAATTGATAACTGAGAGGTAAGCACAGGATAACAGAAAGGCTATTGTATTGTAAGGCAAACAGTAAATCAGAAAGGCTCAAATAATGTAGACTATGAGCGCTAAAGCTAGCAGTATGACAGCAATTTGGATTAGGTAATGCTTGAGTAGTATACACAATGTGGTATTAATATACTTAGATATTATGTTACAAACTTGGTTGCTGGAACAATTCAATGGACTCTGGAACTCAAGAGAGGCAGAATAACTAAGCTGGAGTCGGTTGTGCTCTTCTTTTATCCATAGGGAACTGATGAGCTTCTCTTCTCGCTGGGGACGAGGTAGTGAAGATGTCCGTTACCGTGGCTGCGGACCACCGCCTAAGGGCCACGCCAAAGGGCCCTCTGGCGAGGCCCTCAGGCGCGGGCGCGCCCGATCGGCGCTCCTTTAAAGTTGGCCGCAGGCTGCCCGGATTGGGCAGGGAGGCAGGAGGGGATGGTCTTCCTCGCGGTGCTCCGGCCTGCTCGATCCCGGCCGGGAGAGCTGCTGGCGGGCCGGAGTGCTGCAGGCAAGGGGAGCACGTGCCCGATCGGCGCTCCTTTAAAGTTGGCCGCAGGCTGCCCGGATTGGGCAGGGAGGCAGGAGGGGATGGTCTTCCTCGCGGTGCTCCGGCCTGCTCGATCCCGGCCGGGAGAGCTGCTGGCGGGCCGGAGTGCTGCAGGCAAGGGGAGCACGCGCCCGATCGGCGCTCCTTTAAAGTTGGCCGCAGGCTGCCCGGATTGGGCAGGGAGGCAGGAGGGGATGGTCTTCCTCGCGGTGCTCCGGCCTGCTCGATCCCGGCCGGGAGAGCTGCTGGCGGGCCGGAGTGCTGCAGGCAAGGGGAGCACGTGCCCGATCGGCGCTCCTTTAAAGTTGGCCGCAGGCTGCCCGGATTGGGCAGGGAGGCAGGAGGGGATGGTCTTCCTCGCGGTGCTCCGGCCTGCTCGATCCCGGCCGGGAGAGCTGCTGGCGGGCCGGAGTGCTGCAGTGTTCTGCATTCTCACATTCTCTGAGCTTAGAAATGACCTTGCAGTAGAAATGTATCTAAGTCTAAAAACAGTGCCTTTGTTAGAATAGCCTGAGAAGGGGGAACAGGGTGCTAAGCCCAGAGAGGGTCCCCGATTGGACAGGTGCAGGGGGCGTTGGGACCAATAGAAAGTTTGCCTGTATCAAACTGTGAAATTGTATATAATGAATCTGCTGCTGTATTTCGTTGCTCATTCTTTTCAGACACAAAAGTTGTCCGTTTGAGCCTTGTGCACAATAAATTGGCTTGGATCCTTGAACTGACTCCTGGTATTATTTATTGCATGCTTATCGGCTGCTACACTTCTGGGCCTGATCTGGTAAACCACTCGCCTGCCTCCCTCTTTCTATTTTGTCCTTTCCACACTTCTAGCACATGAATAGATCACCACCAACCCAGACAGAATTAAGGATATACCAGTGCACACAGTCATCTCCCATTCCCACTGCACTCACATCCAGAGGCAAACTAGCTGATTGTAACACCTAAATGAACAGTACTCTCCACCCTCCTCACAGGATAACATGCCAAGAATTGCTGCCTATAAAGCAGTTTGGAGGGCAAAGGTGGTAACAACTAAAGAGCGTGCCTAAAACATACCACATTAATGGCCAGTTACCACAGTTCCTCTTGCTTAGCATGGCTGTGTGTCCATTTAGACCAAAACTTTAGTTTGGCCTTGGTAGCACATGTTAAATATGCTGTTAATACACAGGCCTCATAATCTTATCTCTTTCCTTAGTCCGTTTCACTTTTGCAGCTTAATGGTTAGAGCAGTGGGCTGAGAACCAGGGAAGTAGGGTTGAAATCTCTCTCATGCTCCTTGTGATCTTGGAGAAGTCGCTTAACCCCCATTGTCTCAGATAGTATTACTAGGTGACTTTAACATGGCATCTCTACACAATGTCCGTCTGAAGCCCTTCCTCGATGCAATGACCGATATGGGCTATCAGTAGTTAATCAACATTCCTGCGCATAATAAAGGCGATTCACTTGATCTCATATTCATGCCTAATGAGATCTGTGAATACAATGGTCACCACAAAATACAAACGGTACAAGTCCCTTGGTCTGACCACTATTTAATCAGTTTTACAATTATGAAAACAGCATCTCCCCCTATACCCAATAATAGAACAGAAACACATCAATGATTTAAAAAGTTTGACAAGGACTTAAGGATAAATTACCACAAATCACATCAGATTCAGAGAACTTTATTGGAATTTGGAACACAACCATATCTGAAGCAGTTACCGCACCTACTCCCAAAAATAACAAAAGACAAAGACAATCGGAAGCATGGTACTCGCAGGAAATATGGTCTATAAAACAACACTTAAGAAAGCTTGAACGTACATGGAGACTATCTATAAAAACAGAAGATAGGAAATTACATATGAATACATTCCCTGAATACCAGGAAGCCATTACCAACAAGAAGAAAGAGTACCATAACAAAATCCTCATGAATTCCCTTAATTTTTGAAATAGTAAGTCCTTAATTCACCCCCTCAATATTAAATTGAATAATGATAGTGTCAATCCACAAGAACTAGCAAATCATTACAACAATAAGTTAAAGTGTCCAAACTCTACAGCAACAATCTATTAAAATAACACCATAAATTATCCTACTGTACAGCAATCATTTTTTCAAATTGATCTAGAATACCTATGTAGAATACTATCCAACATTAATGCAACTACTTCTGTCCTAGATCCATGTCCAGTCAGCTGGATAAAATATCTCACTCTGAATTGGCTCCAAACATTCAGAGAATAATATCCTTGTCACAGGGCTATATGCCAAACACCCTGAAGAACGCGATAGTCCATCCCATTCTAAAAAATGAATCCTTGGATAAGGCTAGCCCTCTTTCCTACAGACCAATCTCTAACCTGCTATTGAAAAGTTTGTCCATATCCAGCCACAGGATCATATTGACTTATGTGCCCCACTGGACTTTCATCAGTATGGTTTCAGGCCAAACCATGGGGCCGAGACATTATGATTATCTCTTTTTGATACACTCTTCAAATGACTCGAAGACTCCAGGTAAGTATTCATACTGATCTTTTTAGATATTGCGTCTGCCTTTGACACAATTAGCCATTATATTCTACTACAGAGGTTTCAACAAATTGGAATCTATGGCATGACCCTACTTTGGTTTCAGTCTTACCTGACAGACTGCACTCAAGTCAGCATTGGCACACATCATCCTACACATATAATCAAGAGCAAGTGTTCCCCAGTGTTCAGCCCTATCAGCGTTACTGTTCAATATAGAAACATAGAAACATGATGACAGAAAAAGACCACATGGCCTATCTAGTCTGTCCTTCCATATCAACAACTACAACAGTCCACTTTTTACTTTTAGAGATCCTCTGTGTTGGTCCCATGCTTTTTTGAATTCAAGTACTGTCCTCATCTCTACCACCTCCACTGGGAGACTATTCCATGGATCCACTACTCTTTCCGTAAAGAAATATTTCCGCATATCACTCCTGAATCTATCTCCCTTCACCCTCATCCCATGTCCCCTCATAGCAGAACTTGCTTTCAATTGAAAGAGGCTCTCTCCCTGAACATATATGCCACGGAGGTATTTAAACATCTCAATCATATCACCTCTATCCCGCCTTTCCTCTAAGGTGTACATATTAAGATCCTTAAGTCTGTCCTCATATGCTTTATAATGAAGCCCACTAATCATTTTAGTAGCCACCCTCTGCACCGACTCCATCCTGTTCACATCCTTTTGAAGGTGCGGTCTCCAGAATTGCACACTATACTCCAAATGAGGTCGCACCAAAGACTTATAGAGAGGCATTATCACCTGCTTTTTTCTGCTATGCACCCAAGCATCCTTGTAGCTTTTGCCGTCGCCTTTTCTACCTATTTAGCTACTTTAAGATCATCAGACACAACCACGCCTAGGTCCCGCTCTTCTTTAGTGGACAAAAGTACTTCACCCCCTATACTATATTGCTCCCTTTGATTGCTGCAGCCCAAATGCATGACCTTACATTTTTTAACATTAAATCCCAGCTGCCAAATTCTAGACCATTCTTCAAGCTTAGCTAGATCCCTCCTCATGTTATCTACACCTTCCTGGGAGTCTACTCTATTGCAGATTTTGGTATCATCTGCAAAGAGGCAAACCCTTACCCGACAGCCCTTCCGCTATAGCACTAACAAAGATGTTAAAAAGAATCGGACCAAGGACAGATCCCTGGGGCACACCACTGGTAACATCCTTCTCCTCAGAGTGAGCTCCATTTACTTGTACTCTTTGTCGCCTCCCACCCAACCAATTTCTATCCCAAGCAGTAACTTTAGGGTCCATCCCTAGGGTGCTCAGTTTGTTTATAAGTCGCCTGTGAGGAACAGTGTCAAAGGCTTTACTGAAATCTAAATACACCACATCTAGAGCTCGTCCTCGGTCCAACTCCCTGGTCACCCAGTCAAAGAAATCAATCAGATTTGTCTGACAAGACCTGCCTCTGGTGAATCCATGCTGCCTCTGATCCTGTAATCTGCTGTACTCCAGAAACCTCAATATTTTTTTCTTTCAGCAGCGTTTCCAATAATTTACTCACCACCGAAGTTAAACTAACCGGCCTGTAGTTTTCAACCACATTCTTACTTCCGCTTTTGTGTAAAGGCACCACATGAGCCTCTCTCCAGTCCTTTGGCACCACTCCCGACTCCAATGAGGCATTGAAAAGGTCAGTCAGTGGAGTTGCTAGAACGTCCCCAAGTTCCCTCAGTATTCTAGGGTGTATCCCATCCGGTCCCATCGCTTTGTCTACTTTAAATTGAGCTAGTTTCTCATGAACACAGTCTTTTGAAAATTGTTCAAGATGTCCCTCGCTTCTGTTCCTATTTGTGGGTGTTTTCTGAGGTCCTGCTCCTGGTTCTTCATCTGTGAACACAGAACAAAAATATTTGTTAAGCAATTCCACTTTATCCTTATCAGCTTCTACATATTCCTCCCCTGCACCCTTGAGTCTGACAACACCACTTTTGCCCTTCCTCTTCTCACTAATATATCTGAAAAATGCCTTATTCCCCCCATTTTATTGCATTGGCTATTTCCTCCTCCTTTTGAATCTTTGCAGCCAATCTGTAATATGTTCCAAAGGTTCAAAGTAGGATATCACATCTATGCAGACGATGTAATACTATACCTACCATTTGATGTCACAAAACCTGACCTTAACCAAATTATATCATGTTTCAGCAAGGCCTCAATGACTAATTTGAAATAACTTATGGATAAACTCTAAACTGAAGTATTGTATGTCACTAGGAACCAACAGTTTATCCCACCATCCAAACTACAGGTCAAGCAAGCCCACCTTTAAGTAAAGGATGAAATAAAATATCTTCGGGTTATCCTTGATTGAACCCTCAGCCTATCTACACACATAAAAATAACCACTAGGTTATTCTATAAGACATCAAGGATGATCCAGCAAATAAGACCCCTCCTATCAAGCCAAGACTTCCGCTCAGTACTTCAGGCAATGATTTCCCCCCATTTTGATTATAGTAACAGTATTTATCAAGGACTATCTAAACAAGCAATAGAGCAACACAAATGGCTCAAAACACAGCCGCACTTGTAGTCTTTAAAACTCACAGTTCTGGGGAGGTCACGTGATGCGATGAACTGAGGCGGTCGCATTTTCCTCTGCTCTGCGGATTCCAGACCCTGAATCGATATATTCACTACCATTTCTATTAATTCCAATGCAAAAATAATTATTTCCCAACTGCGGACCTTGCCATTATACCCTGGATTGCTCACATTCATCCTGACTGCTGATGACATTTAAAACGGCACCGAAAGAGAGGACTCGTACTTGGATTATTACAATGGTGGACACCTGCCCGCCGAGCCCACGTTTGGTGCAACTCACCAGCATGATTGATGAGGTCTCACTGGCATAGTAAAGGCCCTAGAGGGGAACCTGCAAGACATTTCTATGCAGCTCACTCAGATGGCCCAGGGAGTGGTGGAGTTCAAAACCTAAATGGAACAGCTGGAGAACAGGTGTCTACAAAGGAGGATGACCAGCATGCACAGGTTATAACCTTGAAGCGGATGGAAGAGCAGTTACGCCAACATAGTGAAAAGCTTGACAATTTGGAAAATCAGAGGCGCAGGAAAATCGTTTGTGTAGTGGGCATTGCAGAAAACATTGCAGATAACGAATTGTGAGCGTTTCAAGAATCATGGTTTTCCCTTAAGTCTCTCACTGGACCACCATGTGGGTAAAATCATACTGGAGAGAGTACACCGTGTGGGCCCAAGGAGAGAAGGTGACTCCCAGTCCAGAGTTGTCATTGCCCGATTCTCGAATTATGCTCAGAAGGAAGTAGTGCTTAGGGCAGCGAGAGCATGCCACACCACAGAACCTGGATCTCGGGGCCTCCTACTGTTTCAAGGTTATTCTGCGGCGGTGAGTAAAAAATGCTTCGAGTTTGCAGAGACATACAAGTGGCTGTATACTCATGGCCTGCATTTTTCTCTGCTCTACCCCACTATGGAAACTTAATGAGCGCGAGATTCCCATTAAACTTGATGGAGAACTACTGGTTAGCTCATTGTTAAGCTTATTGTCCTAACTGAATGGTTTGATCATTTCAGTATGTTGAGTTGTCGGTTTAATACCTGTTAACGAAGATAATAATAATGATTATATATAATTGTGGGGTACCTTTCACTAGGGAGACTTGTTATGCTTTGTCCCTCATGTAACTCTGCACGAGGCCTCTGCCCTCTTCCCCAGCATTTTAGGCCTTTCCTGAGACCCTTGTGACCAGGGGCTGCCCTGTGGCACCCTTGGAATCCTAAATGGGAATATGACGTATCCTCGGGGGCTTGGGGCCTGAATTTGGCACTTCAGGAGAGGCATTGTGCACAGGTCTCCCCTTCCTCCACTGATGCGATTAGGAGATGTACTGCTTATTGGGGTCTTCACGAGGGGGGTGGGGGGTGTTGGAAGACCATGGCTGGCTTGGGAGACAAGCTCCTTCTGTGCTGCCTTCACACCCTAGCTGAGCTGTAGAGCTACACTTGGGGTAACAGCAAAGTTGAGAAGGGGATTGCTTAGGAAGGGGTCATAGGGAAAATAGGGGGTAAATGCACCCTGGGGATGAGAGGGAATGTATGGGAAAGCTTATTAGAAGATGAACATTGCTTACAAATGGATGAATGAATGTGGGAAAGAGGGAGTGAATGAACCTGGGGGGGGGGGGGGGGCTGTATATAGATAGGAAGGCAGACCTTGAACATTAATAGGTCACCCCCAAGCGGTAGAGGGATTTAACGGGGAAGTCAATAAAATAGGGTAAAGCTGAGGAATGGTGGATGGTATGGAAAGTATACACGATAAGAGGCTGGACCCCATCGCAATGTTGACCTCTATGGTGGGCTCCCACAGGGAGTGCTGGTTACAAAGAATAGGGAAATTGGGAGGAGAGGGGAGAGGATGGGGTAAGGTAGTAAGTTACAGTAGAATGGGTTAGGATGACTGTAGGGGAGTATGGGAGGCTAGGGGGGAGCAGTAGAACCCAGGGCAGTGACATACTCATTTGGATACCAGAAAGGGGAAAACTGAAACTTCACAAGGGACACTGGAGGGGGTCTTAGGCTGGGAAAACCCTCGACGCACAGGGGAAGAATTTTCCATATGGAAATTCTTATCAATTAGAGATCACATGAATAAGCAAGGCTTAAAGTTGATCACATGGAATTTATGTACTGTAGCATTGGATGTCCATTCAAATGCCACAAAGTGTTGAGGGTCTTAAGGGACCAACAAGCAGATATAGCCCTATTACAGGAGACCCATATGACAATAGAAGGGAACATGCTAAATTACAAAGGTGGTGGGTGGGAGCGACTTAGGGAGCATCTGCTGGCACTAAACATGCGGGAATGGTTATAATGGTCTGTAAGTCAGTGGACTTTCAGGTAGAGCAGACCATCTTTGATTCCGGGGGGTGATATGTCCTGCTCAAGAGGCAATTATGTGGCATGCTTGTTCTGCTGGGGAGGATATATTGTCCTAATCAATATGATTGTACCTTTTTTGATGTGCTGGTGCAACGCCTGACCACTGGGGGCGATTATGAGATTGTCTTGGGGGGATTATAACTGTGTCCTTGACCCCGAGGAAGATAGATAAAAAATGTTTAATGGGTGCTGATTCATGCCAGCGACGCAGACTATTAAGTCTCTGTGAAATGTGATTAATTAGACATCTTGCGGGTTCTCCATCCTGGGGAGAGGGACTACACCCATCTCTCTTGAGCACACAAAACATGGCCAGAATAGACTATTTTCTGGTATCTCAAGGATTCTTGAGCAAGGTCCGGGGAGCACAGATTGGTACCAGTCAGATCTCGGACCACACTATGGTCTGGGTAGATGTTGGGCTTCCTCTCTCGCCGGTGGGGAGAGGAAGTTGGCGGTTCCCATTTCACCTTAAAGAGGATATAGATTTCAACCGTTTCTTATGGGAACAATGGCATTCTATGAGGACACTAATGGGAGACATAAGGACAATCCCTCCCTCTTTTGGGAAACAGCTATTTGTGAAATGCGATTATTGGATATCAAAGTTGTCACCGAAAAGAGACCAATTATAAACTGGTTAGCCGGGACAAACAACTCCTAGCCCTTAGGAAACATTTGGCATGCCAAGACAAGAGCGGAACACTGCGAGGCCTACATGGCCTTGCAGAATCAACTGAATACATTCATTCATGCCTGCATGAAAAAAACTGTTAAATTAAAGATATGCCTTGTATAGATTTGGGAATTGACCCGGTCACCTCCTTTCATCTCTTATTAAAAATTGAAGGGGTGTCCAATCAATAGGGGTGATAAGAAAGCAGACGGAGAGGTTAGCACCTCACAACAAGAGGTGGAAGAAGCCTTCTTGTCTTATTTTCGTCAACTATACACAATGGAGGATTGTGACAAATCTAGTGCTAGGACATATCTCCAGACATATAATCTGCCGCAGCTGGACTAGGCACAACGAGATTTATTGAATGCCCCCATAACCCCAAGAGAGGTTCAATAGGTAATCAAGAATTTACATACACTGCACGCACCTGATCTCGATGGATTTAGCAAGAATTCAACCAAATGTTGAGCGATGAGATCAGTATACCTTTAATAGACATGTACCAGCAACTGGCCTCACTAAAAACAGTACCTTATTGCAATGATGAGGCTATGATAACGCTTATCCCTAAACCAGGTAAAGGCCCACTTCTCCCGGTGTCTTATCACCCTATTTCCTTACTTAATGTGGATCTTAAGATTATGACCAAGGTGATGGCAGAATGCCTCTTACCTTTGCTGCCTCAGTCAATTCACACATCTTAGGTTGGATTTGTCAGAGGCTGGCAGGCAGTAAGGAATGTGCAACAAATCTTGGCCTCTCAGCACTACTGTGTGGCCATAGGACTTCCCTCGCTGCTTATAAGTTTTGATGCTGAGAAAGCATTCGACAGGGTGGGATGGCATTGCATGTTTCTAGCTCTGGAAGAATTTGGGTTTGACGGTCTTTTCATACAGATGCTCCAAGTACTTTATACAGTCTCTGGAACACAGATCTTGGTTAACAGGCTGAAGAAGGAATATTTTCCTATCCGCAGGGGGACGTGACAGGGCTGCCCCCTGTCTCCCCTTCTGTTTCTGCTCACGTTAGTATCATTGCTGAAACGCTTCCGCACAAACCCACAGATCTGTGGAGTCTGTATGGGCACACATGAATTTAAAATTTCAGCCTGTGCTGATAACCTGCTGGTCCATATTACAGAACCAAGGAAGACCTTAGTCATCCTCTTAGAGGAATTTTATAAGTATGGTAACTTGTCAGGATTTAAGCTTAACCTAGAGAAATCGGAGGCTCTGCCTATGCAGACTTCGCTTCGTACTTCTTGGGGGACAGGGAGTTTTCCTGCTACATTGGGCAGATCATTCCTTCCATTATTTGGGGTCGCAATGCCTGCCTCCCCTACAGATCTGTATAAATATTATGTGTCGCCTTTGTTGACCTCGACTATACAGAGATTGGAGCGATGGAAAGACCTGCTGCTTTCCTCGGGAGGACATATTGCTCTATTTAAAATGGTGGTATTCACCTGCTAACTATACATGCTCCAACTCTTAACCACATGGCTCATAAGGAAAGGCCGAGCTCATCTGGATGGCTGTTTATCTCATTTCCTTTGGCAGGGCAGGCGAGCATATATAGCACTGCGTACTGTTTTCTTGGTGTCGAGGGGGCATGGGAGTGCCTGACCCCAGAGCTTACAAATTTGGCTTGTCTTCTCCGCCTCCTTAGAGAGGCAGTTTGACATGGAAGATTATACCAACCTGGTATGCGAAGAAGCCTTTCTCCAAGAACAAGCAGGAAGTCAGTTCTCACATATGGGTGACATCGGCACCGATGCAACCCTCATGGAAACATCCCCCCAATTTTCAAAGAAAGCCTTTGGGAGATACCAAGGGTGCCATCTTGTTCAGTCTCCTTTTTTCCGTTGTCTGGCTTATCCTACGAGTTGCACACTCGCCTCCGGTATTACATCGGTACTCTTCCCACCTACCGACCTCCTTGCCTCGGCATAGCGTTTGGTCTATTTTTGTGGTCTTTCGTTCTTTTGTTTTCCCTGGCATCTTTGTGTCTTTTTTCTCCCACTGGCAGCCCAGGGAGTCTTTGACCTTGCAGGGGTACTTTTTGCTCCCATGGCTATCAGTGGATTTAAGAACTGTGATCGGTGCTCTAAAATCATGCCTTTGACCAACACACATGACTGCTGTCTTTACTGCCTTGGGCCAGACCATGACCCAGCAGTCTGTGGTCTCTGCAAGATGATGCCCAGCAAGGCCCTCAAGAGCTGCCAGCAGCAGCATGATAAGTTTTTCCCCAATGCCTCCGAAGGCCAGGACCTCGTCTGAGGCCCCAATATCTCGGGCTGAATCCTCCAAACCAGAGCCTTGTGGATCCTCAGAAAGGGGGTCTGCCTTGAGGGAACCCAGGAAAAAGAAGAAACCCTCAAAGGTGGTGTTCTTGGATGGTTCCGACCAGCCGGGGGCTCCCCGGGCCTGGTCCCACAGTCCAAGACGCTCATCTGAGGGGTCGGAGAAGGAGTGGCCAGTGAAGGTCCCCTGGAAGAATCTGACCGCAGACCGGCCTCGGTCCCCAGACACCATCCTTGTCGAGGATTCCCCTTCAGGGGAGCCAGCGTCAGGTCCGTGTCCAGAATGGCAACCCTGGAGTGTAGTTTATCTGCCTTCATGGACCAGCAGTGGGCACTGTTGTCTGGCATGACCAGTTCACCTGCCCCGACCACCACATCCTCGACATCTAAGATGTCCCCAGAGGCCAAGCTGATCCTTGAGTTCCTTCGGCCTCGATTCAATCCTCAGTCAAGGTTGTGCTCTGAGTCCCACTCGACGGGACCGTGGTCCTCTTTGGCAAGTTTGCCAGGCACCAGCTGCAGGGCATCAGGGGCGAGTGGGAGACGGAGGACAAAGAGTCCCCTGATACCCATCGCCACCGTAATGTTCCTTCTGACTCTCCCCTCAGCGGTGGTCCCCGCCAGAGGACATGGGCTTCCTGGATTTTGTCAGGGATATGTCCAAGGCCCTGGCATTCACGACCGAGTTGGAGGAGGACCCTCGGGCAGATAAATTGGAAATCCTCCAGTACGAGGCCCCTCCGTGGGAATCGCTCATGGTGCCCATTCCTCCCATCCTGGAATGGCTCATGCTCCAAATGTGGGAGATACCGGCTTCAGTGCCAGTGGTGAGCAAACTGCTCGTCTCGAGGTATCGAGTCCGCGAGAGCCCGGGCTTCCAGAAGTCACAGCTGCCACATAACACCTTGGTGGTGGAGTCTGCCATGCGTCGACTGAAAAGCCAAAATGCTCTCCTTAGTGCCCCCGGCAGGAAGGCTCGCACCTTGGATGCCCTCAGCAGAAAGTGCTACCAGGGTTGAATGCTCATCTGCCGCATCCAGGCCTACCAGCTGTACACGGGCATGTATCTGAGAGACCTGGTGAAGGAACTCGCCGATTTCTCGGCTGGTCTCTCTGAGTAACCTTTGCAACAGTTCAAGAACCTGGCCAAGGCAGTCCGTAATTGTTTCAAATTCATATCTCAAACGGTCTATGATGGGTTTGAATCAGCGGCACGGGTAGCTGCGGTGGGCATCAGTGCATTCCGCCAAGCTTGGCTTCAGCCATCCGACCTCAAGCAGTGGGTTCAGGACAATTTGGTCAATGTCCTGTGCCAAAGAAAGAACCTCTTTGGCAAACCCATGACCGACAAGGCTGCCAAGCTGGAGACTGAGTTCATGATGAGGACCAGGCTCTCTAAGAAGACAACTGCCCCTCCCCGATGGAAAGGCTTGGGTAAAAAGGTCTTCTTGCCCAGAGACCGAGCCGATCATCTCGGGGCTCTAGCTCAGGACGTATGGTGCCGTCCCTCGGTGCCTGCTCGGCTTCTCCTGCACCTCCTTGGGAGCTGCTTAACAAAACTACCCACCTTATCAGGCCGCCCGGCTCCCCAACAGGGTCAGCAGGTCAAGGGACATGGGCATGGCCCGCATAAGCAGAAGGCTCCAAAACCACCGGCCCCGGCCCAGCCAGGGGGGAGCTTTTGACTCCTTGAGCATAGACTCTCCAGCACCTTCTCGGGAGCTGCTTAACAAAGCTACCCACCTTAGGCCGCCCTGGCTCCCCAACAGGGTCAGCAGGTCAAGGGACATGGGCATGGCCCGCGTAAGCAGAAGGCTCGAAACCACAGGCACCAGACCCAGCTCAGCCAGGGGGGAGCTTTTGACTCCTTTAGCATAGCCTCTCTACCCCAAGCAGATTAGCAGCCCACAGGGGGACGTCTGACCCTTTATGCCCAGTGGATGTCCATTTCCACAGATCCCTGGGCACTTCAGGTGGTCAGGAGGGTTACCTCCTCCATCTGATTCAGACACCTCCCCCTTATTTCCCAAGAGAGTCCCTCAGGTCTCCCCTCCACCGGGACCTTCTTTTGAAGGAGTTGGCAGGTCTTCTCGAGGAGAAAGCAGTGGAACTGGTGCCCAACCATCTCAAGGGCAAGGGGTTCCACTCCAGGTACTTCCTCGTGCAAAAAAGAACAGGGGGCCTAAGGCCCATCCTCGACCTGCACAACCTCAACAAATTCCTGGTGAGGGAGAAGTTCAAGATGCTCTCCTTTGGAACATTGCTGCCATACCTCCAGCAGGGAGACTGGCTATGATCCTTAAACCTCAAGGATGCTTATGCCCACATCCTTATCCACCCCAACCACAGACAGTACCTGCGGTTCATAGTGGGGAGCAGGTATTTTCAGTACAGGGTGCTTCCCTTCGGCCTAGCCTCTGCCCCAATAGTTTCACAAAATGCCTGGCAGACGTGGCCGCCTTCCTCCGGCTCCAGGGGGTCTTCGTTGTCCCCTACCTAGACGACTGGCTCATAAAGTATTGCACGCCTTAGAGGTGCAGCAGGCCATTGCACACATCATCCAGCTCCTGCAGCACTTGAGGTTTGTCATAAGCTACCCCAAGTTTCACCTCCTTCCAACACAGTGTCTGGAGTTCATTGGGGCAAAGATCGACACTCTCCAGTCAAAGGCCTTCTTGCCCAGAGACCGAGCCAATCATCTCGGGGCTCTTGCTCAGGATGTATGGTGCCATCCCTCGGTGCCAGCTTGGCTTCTCCTGCACCTCCTCGGGCACATGGCCTCCACGGTCCACATCACCCCAGATGCTCATCTCCACATGAATGAACCAGGTAGCCATGGTTCCTGCTGGTTCTACAGTTGACGGTGGACAACCCTATCCCCTTGGGAACCACCTTGGGACTTCTTTCTCAGGATGGGGGCTCTCTCCTGCACCCCAATCTGGGGTCCCTGTCGCTGACAGCGTGACTGCTGAGAGGGTGACTCTGGCCTCCTTTAACCTTCCGGTTGAGGTGGAGGACATTCTGTTGGCCTTTCTCAAGGCCTCTACTAGGAAGGCTTATGCCCTCAAGTGGTGCAGTTTCTCTGTTTGGTGTGCCGATCATGGTGCTGACCCTTTCTCCTGTCCATAGGCTCTGGTGTTACAGTACCTTCTCCATCTCTCTCAGTATGGGCTCAAGTCAAACTCCGTTCGGGTGCATCTCAGTGCCTTGGTGGCGCACTACCATCCTGTAGATGGTAAGCCCCTCTCGGTCCAACCATTGGTGACACTTTGTCTTCAGGGCTTGATCTTATCAAAGCCCCCGGTTCACCCTCCAGCAACCAAATGGGACCTCAATATGGTGTTGGGGCAGCTCACAACCCCACCCTTCGAGCCTCTGGCTACTTGCAATCTCTGCTACCTGTCTTGGAAGGTGGCAAACTTGCGCTCTCTCCCGATGGTGGACATCTGCTGGGCCGTCACCTGGTCTTCAGTCCATATCTATGCAGCCCATTACTGCCAGAAAAGAGAGTCCCAACAGGACAGTGCCTTCGGTCAGGCTGTGCTCTGTAATCTTTTCGGGGTTTAGGCAATTCCTACCCTCCGACCCTTCTGTGTTCAGACTACTGAAGTGCTGGTTCATCGGACATAGGAGTCCTACTGTGGTCTGTGTACATGGACTAAATTGCTGCTGCTTGTGGCTCCCCATGAGGGAGCCCCTATTTTTGCTATGAGCTTTCGGTATCTTGGGAGTCCCATATGTGAGGACTGACTTCCTGCTTGTTCCCGGAGAAAGTGTAGTTACTCACCTGTAACAGGTGTTCTCCGGGGACAGCAGGAATCAGTCCTCACAACCCTCCCTCTTCCACTTGGATTTGCTCTTTTACCATCTTTTATTTTTGCCATCTTTAGCTATGTCATCTGACTGAGCAAGATGCCACCCTTGGTGGGAAGGGGACCATGCATGCATGGTGGCATCTCCCAAAGGCGTTCTTTAAAAGCTGGGGGGATGCTTCCATGAGGGCTCCGTTGGTGCCAACGTCACCCATATGTGAGGTCTGATTCCTGCTGTCCCCGGAGAACACCTATTACAGGTGAGTAACTACGCTTTCTCCAGGAACAAGCAGGAAGTCATCTCCTAAAGGCTTTCTTTGAAAGCTGGGAAGATGCTTCCATGAGGGCAAAGTCGGCGCCAACGTCACCCATTTGTAAGGATTGATTTGTGCTGTCCCTGGAGAACACCTGTTACAGGTGAGTAACTATGTTTGATGGCTCCCTGGCTCTGAAATACATTATGCATGCACGTACCTCTAACTTGCCTGGCTACCTACGGAACTGTGTTCTCATCGGATCCTCTCAACAGGTTTGTAGATGGATATGTAGTAAGTCGGGACACTCGTCCCTGTGATGAGTGCACCTGACATTGCAGGGCAATGCTGACGTCACCCCCTGAATGTCACCATCATGCTTTAAATATTGGCACTAATAGGGCCTCACCCAGATTGACCAACTTCTGACAGAGGATGGAGGAATGATAGCCTTCTCAGAACTTTGCAGGCAATATGGTTTGGAGGCAACAGATTTATTTCCCTATTACCAAATTTGAAGTTATATCCGAGGCCTGGAGCAGGCAGACCTGGAGAGTGATTTTTGTTCTGATCTAGAATACTTCTTTCTTAGTGCAGACTTTGGCCAAATCACAGTGTCATGGTTACAGAGTTCCTTTGCATCCGCAGATTCCCAGACTACATGCCATCACCTGGCGGAATTATGGAATGCGGATCTAGGGGCAATAATAACTGGTGAAGCCATTTGGAAGCTGATAGGTAAAATACCTAAATTTAAGCTATGGTTACTCTTCGAGATCAACAATATCACGTGATTCGGTGAGCCTTCCTTTCCCCAGACTGATTTCAACAAATGGGTTGCGAGGGATGGACGGCCTGTCCTAAATGCTGAGAGGCAGGAGCTCCATTGGTACACTTGCTGTGATTCTGTCTCCAGATATAGGAATATTGGGCGATGATCTCTTCTTTTGTGGATCAGATCTTTGGCCAAAAATGTCAGTTGACTCCACAATCGGCCCTCCTGCAGATGATGGAGGGGATAACGGTTATGGAACAGTAACGGAGGCTGGTTAAAATTGTCTTGGGCATTAGCAGTTCGTATTATTCTATAACAATGGAAGAGTGTGGCGTTCCCAGTTATTTGCAGTGGAGGAGTGCATTGCACCAGCACATGCAACTCGATAAACTATGGGCCAAGGTTACTCGACAGCGAATACCTAGATTTCACGAGGTGTGGGATGATTATATCCAGCACTTCCCCTCTCAGGGCCACAGCTTGGTTCTAAATTATTTATAATGGACGAGCGAGGTTATTTATTTTATTTACATTCTCTTATATACCGCGCTATTCTGCATCAGTGCGGTTTACATTGAACAAACTGAAATTACATTGAACAGGGTATTATAACTTGGAGATAACTATTTTACAGGGAACATGGGCTATGGAGGGTTAAGTGGCTTGCCCAAGACCACAAGGAGCACCTGTGGGACTAGAAACCCCACTGTGGTCATATTGGAGAGCGTATCGCTGGGAAGTTGGGAAGCAGTTTCATGTCCGGTTCATGTACTGACATTGGATGGAAGCTGCTAGGAGGATAAAGATGGGGGGGAGAGAGGTTGGGGGGTGGAGGGGGGGTGAAAGGAATGAAGACCATTAGGATGTAGACACTGGGTAGCACTCCCCGGGTTCGTGTAAGAGCACCCACGCCACGGAGGGGTGTGTGTGTGTGTGTGGAGGGGGGGTTATACTTGTGCATTATTTGATGGAAAACAATTATAGGGATAATGAGGGGGGGAGGAAGGGCTGAAGAAAAATGTATGAAAGAAGATACATCAAAATGCTGTGTTTGTTTTTATATACACTGCTGCTGTATTGTGCTAAAAGGTTTATGTTGTTGAATGGGAAAGTGTGTGTGTGTCTGTTTCTCCATTTTTCTGGTGCTTTCTGCACTTCACTCTGCCTCGCATTGCCTATGCTGTTCCCAGCATTAGTCTGCAAATGTGAATGCTGAGGAGCAGAGGATTGTGAGTATAGCCTGAAGCAGAGCAGATTGGCCAGGATGTGTCTGCCTCGGCTGTAGGATTAATGGCTGAGACATCGTAGTGCCCGTCTGACATGTGCATTGCCTGGGTGGCCACAGCATGTCATGCTGAGAGGCCACTCTCACTCTGACCGAGCAGTGACCATGGCACGGCTATGTATGCACATAGTGTTATATAATGTCAGACTCCAGTGATGTGAGTGCAATCTCTGTCCAGGGAGCCCACTCACTTAATGCTGGTGTTCAGAAAGTTTATCCCAAGCCATTGTCACTCTGTGCGCATACATTGTGTGCAGAACAGCGTTCCAGCCTCTGTTGTATGTGCATGGCTGAAACAGCCCAGTGGTGGGCAGCAGGTGCAGTCTGACTGAGCTTGTTGTAGTGGACTGTTAGTCCTAGATGTTTGGGAAACAGTTTATTTATTTTATTTATTTATTTAGCTGTATTTATATACCGCTTTTCACCGGGTCAAAGCGGTGTAACATAGGGGGTGGGGAAATTAAATACAAGGGTAGGGCCATCACCGAGGAGGCAACAATGATGATTTTGTCATGGGACAGACTTAGGTCATGGGACAGACGTTGGTCAGACATAAGACATGGGGCAGGTAATGGACATGAATGGGTTGAGGTGGCTTTGAGTTAGTGGTTCATTGTGTTGAGATCAGGGGTTTGTGGGTTCTTCGGTGGAGTCTGAGTTGAGGTATTCTTGGAAAAGGATGGTTTTGAGCTGTTTTCTGAAGGATAGTAGGTCGGCATTCTTTCTAAGGTATCTCGGTAGAGAGTTCCATAAGGTTGGAGCATAGAGTTCAAAGGCTCGATTGCAGGTCCGTTGCGAGCATTTGGTTCTTTTGTGAGAGACGGTGAGGGAAACGTTAGAGGCTTGTCTAGTAGATCTGCCGTGAGCTGGACGAGCCAGTAGGGCGCGAAGCTGTGTCTCCTGCGTTTGATGGATAGCTTTGTGGGTGAGTAGTAGGGCTTTATATTTTGTCCGTGCTTCGAAGGGGAGAATGTGTAGTTCTCTCAGAATTGGGGTGATATGGTCGGTTTTCTTTGCGCTCTGGATGATTCTCACCGTGGTGTTCAATGCAGTTCGGAGGGAGTTGGTCTGTGTTGCTGGAAGGCCATGGTAGATTATGTTGCAGTAGTCGAGATGTGGGAGTGTCATGGCTTGCATCACTGTTCGGAAGTCTTGGTGTTCCAGCAGTTGCCCCTGGCCTACTCACTGTGGTCATAGCAAGACAGTAGCAGTGTTCCACATAGACCTAGAAGCCCCCACTATATTTGGCATCCATGGCAGCAGCTTTGTAACACTGGGCACTGACATGCACTGTTCTAGGAAGGTTCCTGTCCAACATGGGCAGAATACAGGGCCCAGTTATAACTGGCACCTACAGCATGCTGCAATTGTGCAGGGAACAAGGGGACTAGTATAACACACTGCAGACAATGACTACCACGTAGTGGCAGTGATGTGGATCGTCAGCACAGCCAGCAGAGACCATCTTTAGTAGTGCAAGTTCTGGGAACCAGGTGCTGTGCCCCCATCCTTACCTTCAGGGTGACTGCTAAAACTGCTCAGTAACACAGTTTGTAGCTGTTAAGTGATTGAAGCACACACTGTCAGTGCATCATACTGAGTTAATGTTATGGATCAGTCCATTCTCCATTTGGTGATCAGCTGCAGATTGCTGTTCTGCGTATGCAGTGCATCATGAGTACTGGAGAGGGACTAACCTCTACCGGCACACACAGCAGACAGTTTAGGCAGATCCCTGCAGGCTATTTGAATCCAGACATTGCAGTTTAGAGAGGTGTGGAGATGTAGCATACTGGTTAGTGCAATGTGCCGATAAACGGGACAAGGGTTTGATTCCTGCTTGTTCATTTTGCACCTGTGTGTTACTCAGGTCATATCCCTGCCTTTAACAGTTCAGGCTCTGCTGTGATTTGCAAACACTCATCCTTCTACTTTATTTGTTCTGGTGACACTTTGGGTCAGCAAACATGCTATTCCCCATCATGCCCCTCTGAGAGCATGGCCTTCTTGGCTCTACTGCAGTCCATTGCAGGGGGTCAGATATGTTCACCCTGCAGATGTCAAGCCCACTCTTTAAGGCGTGGCGTGATGGTCATGCCAATAGTTTGGTGACCAAGATACCACGGTTTGAGGCCCATTACCACTCCTTATGTGACATTTCAGAACGTGTTACTGTTGCATTTTATATCGGCCACAACCTTCATGGACCAACAGCACCTCCTTATGACCTTGAACAGATCACTTAACCTACTAACGGCTCAGCTGACTGCAGGTCTGTACAGTCTCTGTTTAACATCAGACATTACCAATTGATGTTGAGATGTACCCCGATGTGATTGCACTGCTGCAGTGGTATACTAACAGGCAGTTAAATGCATACATCTGAGGAGGTCACATGATGTGGAGAGAGCTGGTGGATGGACTTTGCTAGCTCTCTGGGCAAGTTACCTCAGGCCAGAAGGTCGGGGGTTCAAATCCCACTAGAGGACAGCAACCTTGGGCCGGAAGGACTGGGGTTTCTAGTCCCACAGGTACTCCTTGTGGTCTTGGGCAAGCCACTTAACCCTCCATTGCCCATGTTCCCTCTAAAATAGTTATCTCCAAGTTATAATGCCCTGTTCAATGTAATTTCAGTTTGTTTAATATAAACTGCCTTGATATTATGAAAGGCGGTATATAAGAAATGTTAAATAAATAAATAAATAAAATAGAGCAAAATTGTCCTTATACTCGCAGAAAAAAGCATTAAATAATAGTGTGCAATCTGCTGAGAAAGTTGGGTGGCCAGGCAAGCCAGAGTGGTGATGAAATTGACTCGCAAAGAGCAAGTGGCAAGTTGGCAGACGGGCCTTCCTCCCCCGTGCCACCAAACCCAGCTCGTCAATGAGGTAGCCACGGCAGTGCTGAATGCTTTGACAGGGCGATTCGATGAAATGGGATGTAAACTAGATGGATTCTACATTGGAGGGGCTGGGAGCCTGACTACAAGAGGCAGAGCGTAGAATTTCATGGACTGAGAATGAGATGGCTAATGCCACAACGGACCTGAGAGCTTTGCAGACAACAGTTCAGCGGCAGGCGGAAAGGATAGAAGATAAGGAAAATCATAGCTGTCATAACAATCTGAGGATCATGGGCATCCCTGAGTTGGTGCATGAGATGGAGCAGCGGAGGTTTCTGGAGACCCTCTTGTCTGCAGTGTTGCTCCTGGGAAACAATAACATGCTACTAACTGTCGAGTGGGTCCATCGCCTGGGGCCCGGCAAGAGGGCCATAACAAACCAAGGGTGGTTATTGCCTGATTTTTGAACTTTGTGCACAAAGAGGCAATTCTGAGAGCCACCCAAGGACAAGGACAGTTGCAGTATGAGGGCCAAAAAATTTTGCTATTCCAGGACTACTCAGTTTTTCTTAGCCAGCGATGCAGGGCCTTTGGGGAGGTGTGTCGGACTTTGGTGGCAGCCAAGGTACAATTCACCCTGCAATACCCAGCCCATCTGAGAATATCTTACAATGGAGTGACACATACGTTTGATACACCAGAGGCTGCCATGGCCTATGCCCAAGAATATGCGAGAGCCATCTAATTTTAATACTTAGACATAGAGGGGTGGTGGTATACGAGGGAGAAGGTGACAGAAGTGAAACTCTGGTAATTTAAAAAGGCTGAGTTGAGCGAAATGAGATCTGGGAGTGTTAAACTTGCTGAGTGGGGCCTGTGCCAGAAAGCGGGGCTTGCAGGTTTCAGTGCTACACGGACTCGATGGACGGAGCTCTCCCACCTGCCATCCATTTTAACGAGTGGGAATGAAGGCTCAGACTCAATGTAGTGTTTATTTATTTGAGGCTGTTTGGTGCGGGGGCCTGTTTCAAGTACATTTCTATGGTTATGCAAAGAGCTTTGTAAGTGCTGGAGTGATAAATCCACTGAACAGGACCTGCACCGGGCTTTGGAGAACATGGATTGGATGGATGGAGTTCCCTCGCCCTCCATTCATTTGAGAGATTGGAGCGGGTACCTTCAGTCCCTGTCAATATACAGCACAGGGGCGGGTGTAGAGATGGTTTTGGTTAAACAGTATTCTTTACATATGTGAGGTTGTTTTATTACTATAAATATATACGGGCCTGTTCCATAGAAGTTGCCCTAGCTTATGTTAATGTAAGGTAACTATAAGGGTGGATAGACCTTAGAAGGTAAAAGGAGTTTCAAAAGCAAAGTAAGGAAACTAAAAATTATTTGGGACAGGTTAACACAACAAGACAAGAGAAGAATAAGGGTTTTCTATGAGACTCAAGATGAATATATAACATAGTATATGACGGCAGATAAAGACCAGTATGGTCCATCTAGTCTGCCCAGCAAGGCGGCAAATGTAGGTGCACTTGCTGCTCCGTGCAGGTCACCTCTCCCCATGCCTTTGTTTATGGGTGTACCCACCGCTCCGTGTAGGTCACCCCTATTTGTTCAGATATAAGAGAGAGTTATGCTTATTTTGATTGTATCCTGTTGCTATAACAGGATCCTCTATGTCTGTCCCATTCGAATTCTGTCACTGTGTTTTCCCCACCACTTCCATCGGGAGGGCATTCCAAGCATCCACCACCCTTTCAGTGAAAAAGTATTTCCTGACATTGCCTTTCAGTTTACCCCCTTGCAGCTTCATGTTATGCCCTCTAGTTTTACAGCGTCCTCGTCTTTGGAAGAGGTTTGTTTGTCCATTAATACTCCTTATGTATTTAAAGGTCTGAATCATATCCTGTCCCTCCCCTCCTCTAGAGTGTAGATATTTAGGTCTTCAGGTCTCTTCTCATAAGTCTTCTAACGCAGGCTCCAAATCATTTTGGTCACCTTCCTCTGAACTGTTTCCAGCCTTTTTATATTCTTTGCAAGATACGGACTCCAAAACTGAACACAATATTCCAAGTGAGGCCTCACCAGATACTTGTACAGTGGCATTAGTACCCCTTTCTTTCTGTAGGTAATTCCTCTCTGTATGCAACCCAGCATCCTTCTGGCTTTTGCCACCACCTTATCACACTGTTTCGCCACCATGAGATCATCAGAAACAATCACACCGAGGTCTTTCTCCTAGCCCGTGCACACCAATCTCTCGTCCCTTTCGCATACAATTCCCTTGGATTTCTGCTTCCCAAGTGCATGACACTGCACTTCTTCACATTAAATCTTAACTGCCAAGCATTAGACCATTCTTCCAGCTTTTGTAGATCTTTCCTCATTTTGCCCACTCCCTCAGGAGAGTCCACTGTGTTGCAAATTTTGGTGTCATCTGCAAAAAGACAGACTTTTCCATTCTGCCCCTCAGCAATATCACTCACGAATATATTGAACTGTATCGTTCCCAAGACTGAACCCTGGGGCACACCGCTAATCACCTTCCTTTCATCCAAATGAGTTCTGTTTACCATCACCTTCTGTTGTCTGTCAGTCAACCAGTTTCTGATCCAGTTCAACATCTTGGGACTGGTCCCCAAGCTGTTGGGTAAGGACTTTACAAAGGTGGGATGAGTGGCAGGGTAGGTGGAAGGCGGACGGAGTAAGGGGGTGGGAACAGTCCGAGAGGAGTGGAAGAAAAGTAGCAGGGGTGTACGGGCATAGTGGGGTGGGGAGATGTGGTGCAGGGAGGGAAGGACAGTAAACAGGGGAATTGTAAATTAGGACCGGGGGAGTGGTTTAGGGGGACGTCTGTGGGTGGTCTGGTGAGGGGGTGCCCTTAGATATCTAAGATGACCAATATAGATGAGAAAAGGAGTGGAAAGAAGGAAATGGGGAATCAAAAGGGAAAGGGGAGAGGATGGGAGGAGGGTAGGGGAGGGTACAAGTTAATCGTTGCATGTAAGAGTGGAGCAAAGGAGGAGAGAGACATGTTCATGGAAAAAAATAGGAGTAGCTCTAGGCTAGGGGAGCTCTCCTAAACCATTGGAAATAAATGCTGAAACAGTATTGGAGGGATTGATGAATACCTGAAGTGAGAGTATTGTAATGGAATGCCTGTGGGCTTGGCAGCCCTATAAAGAGGTATAAGATATTGCGCGCCTTGGCACGACATCACTGTCACATAGCCTTCCTCCAAGAAACCCTTCAAACAGCGGAAGAGCATGCTAAACGTTGAGAGATTGGGTGGGGCAGGTCTTTGGAACCCCTGCGCAGGGAAGGAAGGGAGGAGGTGGTTATTTTAATACATAAAAGAATTCAGTTTGTCGGCTCTATGACACTCCCAGATGCAACTGGTAGATACCTGATTGTAAAAGGGGAGGTGGAGGGGAAACCCATCATTTTTTGTAATCTATGTGGACCTAACGTTCCAGAGGCTTTTTTTTGTGCCCAGTTGGCCACAGAATTGGAGCAACTCCCGGAGGACCTGTTGGTGGTGGGGGGAGATCTTAATTGGGTTCTCGATCTGAGCATGGATACCTCCAACGCAGGAGGGATGGGAGCACACAGGGGAGTAATGCGTCTCTTGCAGGGCTTTCGACACTGGATGGAGCTAGTTGATCCCTGGCGCTTGTTGCATCCTGAGGACCGCAATTATATCCACGAATCACGAACTCATGCGTCGAATGCACATACAAATTATTTGTTAGTTTCGGAAATGTTATTTCATAAAATAGAAGAGGCAGTGATAGGACTGGATGAACTTTCGGATCACGTCCCCATGTGGCTGGATGTGGCCTGGCAAGATAATGTAATCAAAACATCAATCTGGTGTTTTCCTTTAAACTTATATAAAGATAAGAGATTCCAAGTTCATATCCGGGAATGTTGGCAGTCATATACAACACAACAGAAAGCACATAGAAACACCAGACCTATTCTGGGAAACTGCACAGACACTGTTGTGGGGCGATATAGCTTATGTTGTTTAGAAAAGGTGACTACTTAATGCCCAAGTAATCCGTTTAGAGAAACAGACAATCCTAGATAGAAGACGCCCTCCCACCCAACATCCGGTCCATTACAGATCTTACCCTTTTCAGGAAGGCACTGAAACACCACCTCTTCCTGCAGCATTACGGTACCATACAACAACCACCCATTCCCAGTCACCTAAACAGCCACTCCATCCTACCCACCATACATGACACCAACACAGCACGATAGCTCTACCAGAATCCTAGTAAGATCATGTATATGGTAACCTAAGAATGTAAATACCTAGCCTAGGGTCTGTATATAGTTTACCCAGTTAACCCAAGTTTATCTATCCTATTCTCTGTAAGTTCAGTGTGGGCCCCACCCGTGCCTGGACAAAACTGATGTTATTTGTAAACCGAGCTGAATTTGAAGAGCGCGGTATAGAAAAGACTTTAAATAAATAAATAAATAAATAAACAGTATGCAGCACAGCCCTCTGCAGAGACACAAGCTCAACTAATGGAAACTTGTGTGACTTTGAATGAAACTTTGCACCAGTGTACTAAAAAGTCACTAATGTATTATAAATATCAACTTTACCAGTACTGAAATAAGTCGGGTAGGCTTTTGGTCCACTGCCTTAAGGGGTAGGGGGACACGGGGTGGTGGGGCTGAGGGACGAGGCAGGTTGGCTCCATAAAGACTTGCTGGGTATCACACGTTTATTTTGAATGTTTTATCAAGCCCTGTACACAGGGAAGGCTGTGTCCCCCTCGCGGGTGGCGAGATATCTGGAGGGTTTGGCGCTACCTAAGATCTCGGAGGCACAATGCAAATTTTTTTTTGGGGGGGGGGGGGGCAATCTCAGTTTCCAAGGTTCAAAAAGGTATACAGCAGGCCAACTTTGTAAATCCCCAGGCCCAGATGGATCCACTGCTGAATTGTATAAACTAGTTCAGGATTTAGTGGCTCCCTCATTGGTAGTCACATATCAGGACCGGATAGAGAGGGGTAGTTTTACCTGGGGCAGCAACCATACCCATATCATCTTGCTACCTAAGCCGTGGAAGGATCCTCAACAAGCCTTGTCATACCGGCCAATTTCACTGATAAACTTTGATTTGAAATTATTGGCAAAAATCTTGGCAGACCAACTTGCATTGTTGTTGCCTAATTTAGTTCAAGAATCCCAAGAGGATTCATGAAGGGCAGATACACAGCATGTAATCTACATAAAATTATAGCGTCATTAGAATGAGTACATGAATATCAAATCCCGTCTTTGTTAATTAGTTTTGATGCCAAGAAGGCTTTTGATAGAGTAAGGTGGGTCTATCTTTTTCACTTGTTGTCCTCTTATGGCCTGGGAGAACAATTTTTAAATATGGTGAAACTACTGGATACTCAGCCCACAGCAGCGGTGATAGCCAACAGGTAGCTCTGGCTGATTACTTCCATGATAAAATCCATAAGATCACTCTCCAGTTTCCCTTTCCTGCTTTCATTCTCTCCCCCCTTCTCATCCTACCTCTCTTCCTTCCCCACAATTTCTATTGATGAAACTGCTCTTCTTCTCTCCTCCTCCAAGCTCACCACTTGCTCCTCTGATCCTATCTCCTCTCCTCTATTTCCTCTACCGTTGTCCCCTCCATTTCTCATATTCTCAACCTTTCGCTCTCCACTGCTACTGTCCCAGCTGACTTTAAACATGCTGTGGTCACGCCTCTCCTTAAGAAACACTCACTTGATCCCTCTTGGCCTTCTAATTATCGCCCCATCTCTCTCCTTCCTTTCATTTCTAAACTGCTCGAACGTGCGGTTTACCGCTGTTGTCTTGACTTCCTCTCTTCCCATGCTCTTCTCGATCCCTTACAATCCAGTTTTCATTCTTTGCACTCTACTGAAACTGCTCTTGTCAAAGTCTCCAGTGACTTGTTCCTGGCTAAATCTAAAGGCCTTTACTCTGTCCTTATCCTCCTTGACCTTTCTGCTGCCTTTGACACTGTTGACCATGATCTTCTCCTTGACCCTTTGTCCTCGCTTGGCTTTAGGGACTCTGTTCTCTCCTGGTTCTCCTCATATCTCTCCCATCGCTCCTTTAGTGTATGTTCTGGTGGCTCCTCCTCCTCTGTTACCCTGCTCTCGGTTGGTGTCCCTCAGGGTTCTGTCTTGGGTCCCCTTCTTTTTTCTCTCTATACCCAATCCCTTGGTGTGTTTATTTCCTCTCATGGTTTTCAGTACCATCTCTATGCTGATGACTCCCAAATCTATCTGTCTACTCCTGATCTGCTTTCCAGTCCCGGATCTCTTGCTGTCTCTCTGCCATTGCTGCCTGGATGTTCCATCGTCGCCTGAAATTGAACATGGCCAAGACTGAACTTCTCGTTTTTCTCCTAAAATTTCCCTTTCTCCTTCTTCTTTTTCAATCTCTGTTGATGGCTCTGTTCTCCAACCTGGTTCATCTGCTCGCAATTTGGGTGTTATTTTTGACTCTTCGCTCCCTTTCTCCTCTCATATCCAACTCATCGCTAAGATCTGTCACTTCTTTCTTTTCAACATTGGCAAAATCCGCCCCTTTCTCTCTGAGCTCACTACTAAAACCCTCATCCATTCCCTAATCACCTCCCACCTTGATTAGCGTAACCTCCTTCTTGCTGGTCTCCCTCAGTCTCATCTCTTCCCTCTTCAGTCTATTCAGCACTCCGCTGCCCGTTTGATTTTCCGTGAGCCTCATTTTGCCCACATCACTCCTCTCCTCAGATCTCTTCACTGGCTCCCTATCCATTTCCATATTCACTTTAAGCTTCTCCTTCTGATCTATAAGTTCATTCACTCTGTGGCTCCTCAGTACCTTTCTTCTCTCATTTCTCACTATTTCCCCTCTCGTGTACTCCGTTCTTCTTCCCAGTTGCTTCTTGCTATGCCCTTCTCCTCTATTGCCAACTCCATATTCTGCTCTTTTCACCTTGCTGCTCCCTATGCTTGAAATAAACTTCCTTTATCTATACGTCAGGCATCTTCTTTGCCCCTCTTCAAACTCAAGTTAAAAGCTCATCTTTTTGCCTCTGCCATTGGCTCTTGATTTTGCTGTTCTCTTTCCTTCCCCTCTTTTATTTCACCTTTCTTTCTTCCTCTTACCTCTTTCCTTTGTCCTGTCTCTCTTGCTCTTGTCTCTTTTCCCTTGTTCTTATCTTTTTTTCTACTCTTTTTCTTGCTTTGTCTTTTTAGATTGTGAGCTATTTTGAGCAGGGACTGTCTTTTTGTGTTTTCATTGTATAGCGCTGCGTGCGCCTGGTTGCGCTTTACAAAATCCTTAGTAGTAGCAGCAGTAGTAGCAGTAGTAGCTTTCATAAACGTTCGATCTAGGCAGGGGAACGAGGCAGGGGTGCCCCTTGTTCCCTCTGTTATTTGTCTTGTCACTTGACTCCCTAGTGCGCCGGTTGGTTGGGTGTCAAGAAGCACCTGGGGTGTGGATACGGCATGCAGAATTTAAAGTATCCGCCTTTGCCGATGACTTGCTGATATATCTTTCTTCGCCGTATACGTCTCTCCCTAGGGTAATGCAAGAATTTCAAGAGTTTGGGGAAGTAGCTGGTTTGCAAATAAATTATGATAAATCGGAAGCACTAGATGTGCTAGGACATCTGCGAGAGTCATGGGGGGGGGGGGGGATTTCCCCTGCGGTGGGCCAAAGGAGCGTTTACATGTCTGAGATTCAGCTAACTCGGGATCCCCACCTGCTGTATAGGTGGAACTGTAACAGAATATTGCAACAGATGCGTACAAAACTATGAGATAGGGGCCCTCTTCCATTAACACTGCTGGGGAGAGTGGCAGCCTACCAAATTATAGTGTTTCCCAAGTTGTTGTATGTATTACAAACCTTACCTCTTCAGCTACTACGTAAAGACATCATGCAATTAGAAAAAGAGGTGTGGAGGTTTTGTGGCAAGGAAGGCAGGTGCGAATTTCCTGGGCACGACTATAGGCCCCTAGGTGTCACAGGGGAGTAGGACTTCCAGATGCCTCTAGATACACACGAGCCTGCTTGCTTTGGCATATATATGACTGGTTAGGATATATGGATGTCTTTACCCCCAGAGCATTAAAGGAGACATATGTATGCCCCCATTCATTGTTGTCAGTTCTCCATGTGGAGAGTTTGCACCTACCACAGAGGTTGAATCAAAGTCTGCTCATCAGGCTCATTAAGAGGGCATGGCAATAGTTATGCACCAGATGGGGGATGTGATAAACAGAAAAAGGACAACCACTTTATTAAATAATTTGAAGAGGGGTATAATAGCCAAGATGACCTGATACAGGCCGTTTTTCGGTTATGCCTTCATCAGTGGTATTCTTGGCATACTAAAATCATAAAAGACAAATAAAGAATAAAATGCAAATTGAATAAAAATATATTACAGATTAAATAAACATGAAACTATAAAATAACAAATCTCATAATAAATAAAATTCTGAACAAATGTAAACATTAACATAATATTTACAATTAAAAGCTAAAAAAGTACATAAATAACTAAAAACCTGTGAAAAATGCATATAAATCACAATAAAAGTGATGCAAACAGCCATAAAGAGAAAGAAAAGTGTGTGACATGTAACTAAAAGCTTAATTACCAGTTTTAGTTATAGCTCCTTGTGCTGTCTTTTACACTAAAGGGAGAGGAAAGAAAAACAATCGGATCAGTACTATCCATATACATGAAGCAGGAGTGATCAGCATAAACTCCAGTATAAGGACCCTCCAGATTATGATTTACTTAACCCAGAGAGTGACCGTGGGAAAACAAGCTCAATGAATCAGTCTTGCCTTTTTCCCGCTCAAACTTGTCAGAGCAAAAAAAAAAAAGCAGCAGGAAGGCAGTGGCAGGTCAGAGGCGGCAAAATCAAAAATAAACATAGCCGCAACTGACGGAGTGCCGCCCCCACCCCCTGGCTTTTCCCCCCCACTCAAGCTTTAAGAAGCAGAGAATCGGAACCAGGAGCTAAGTCAAAGTGTCATCTGCCAGAAGACCATTGCTACGACAGACAGAAAATTTACAAGCAACTCTGGGAGCACAGATGACATCTTTGGAAAAGCTGCAGAAGAATCTTTCGGATAGACTTGATGAATCCTAGACTTTGTTGGCAGCAGCATTAGAGAAGGAGCGAGCTGCTACAGAAGAGATTCTTTCTTTTAAAACTCAAATTTCTTCTGCTGAATAACAGAACAGTTTACTGAGACAAGAAAGAAACAGGCTCAGTTGGAAGTCGAAAAATCAAAGTTCATTAAAATAGAAGAGGACAACAGTAGATACAAGGTGGAAATGGAATGTCTCAAATTTGAGCATAGTAGAGTTTGTGAGGTATCAAGGAAAGAGAAGACCCTGTTAAATAGCCAATTGGAAACTGAGAAAATGAACATTGAACAAGAAAAAAGAGTCATTCTGGCTCAGGAAGCAGTTAAAGAAAAGGAGCGTAAGCTGTATTCATTTCCCTCAGGTGAGACTGTTCCTAGCATGCCATCATTGTCATGTTCAAGTTCTGTTAGTGGGGTCGATATGGCAGGACTACAAACATCCTTTCTTTCTCAGGATGATTCCTTTGCCTCGATGAACATGTCTATCAGTGGAAGTAATCTTTATGATGTAGTAACAATAGGAACGGGATCTAGCATAATTGAAAGCCTTCAGTCCCAGTTAAAGTTGCAGGAAGGGGAGATTTCTCAGTTGGAAATCTTGAGAAAACTCGAGCAGTCATGGCAGAAGAGATGGTTAAGTTGACCATCCTCAATGATGAGCTGGAGAAAAAGGGTAAAGGAGATCCCAAACTATGTGTACAGTTAAGGGATCTGGATCAGAGGTATAATACAATTTTACAGATTTATGGGGAAAAAGTAGAAAAGACTGAAGAACTTTGACTTGATCTGGAAGATGTCAAATCAGGCTGATTCTTTGGAGGCAGGGCCGACCTGATGCATGTGCAGGAATGTCACCTGCACATGGCCCCACACACCCCGACCAGCTAAAGAAGCATGCTTTGAGGCTTGAGTGGGAGTTATTGGGAGGTCTGGGGCTGTGATCGGGAACAGCTGATGGTGCGCTGATCACAGCAGAGCAGTAGAGACTCAGGGAAGGAAGTGCCCCTGTTTAACATCATCAGGGTCTCTAACAGGCCTGACTCCACCTCCACCCCTCTCCCCTGCACCGGAAAGAGCCATGGCATCCACTCTACTGCTCTCCCTGTTGTGATCGGGGTCAGCCGCGATGTTCCTGATCGAAGCCCCATACCTCTCAATGACTTCCGCTTAAGCCTCAGAGCATGCCACTGCAACATGGCGCTCTACAGACCTGAAGCCTCACATCAATTTTTCTTTTCTTTGTTGTTTTCTTTATTATGTGGATGCCGGTTCTCAGAGCCCCGAAATAAAAACCTACACGGCTGCAAATCACATCCACAGGAGCACCAGCAAACCTCCGATGCTATATTATTATTTAAAAAGCATGCTGACATTTTCTACTTTCCTCGCAGGTACAGAAAAGGAAAAAAACCCCTTCTTAACTGCTCTTTGCAGCCCCAGAGCATGCTGGACCCCTAGAGCAACAACACAAAAAAGCAAAATAAAACGCTTCAGCAGCCATCTTCAGGCACCCAACAGGAACCTTATATTTTTTCATTTTTTCTTTCTTTACTTTTGCTAACAGGTTACATTCTGTTGATGCCATACACCAGTGTTATGGGTCTTTAGCTACTGCCTGAAAAATATGCCTAGGTCAATGAATTAATAAAACCTAACCTCATAACATACAAGCATTGTTCTGAGGATCCAAGATGATGGAGGACTGAAATTATCACCAGTTTTGGCCTTTATCATGTCCTTAATATTTCAGCATGGATAAATGTAAGTGATGGCCATTGACTTCTCAGTTTATGACCATCCTACTTCAAGCTTAGTTGACATAAAGTGCCTCTGCTTAACCTCTACGTACTGAGCAGCTTTTTGGTTTGGTTCAGTCCCTGATTGGAGTTTTGAGAAAGCTCACCCCCCCCCCCCCCCGATCCGGGAGGTGGGGTGGGGTGCCATCTCATCCCTTGCCTCAGGCAGCAGATTGCCTTGAGCTGCCCCGGAATATCCCCTCCCCTCCAATTCATTTTTACCTTTTTCTGAACAAAAAATTTAATATCTGAAATCTTATGTTGTTGCTCCTGCCAATGGGCTACCAGTGGTTTATCAATCAGGCCCCTCTTATCCAATAGAAATAAATCAATTCTAGAGTATGTCTCATGGACCGGGGAATAGTAAGAGTAATCCCTCTGCCCATAATTGACCTCCCGCCACACATCTACCAAGTCTAACCCACCCATCAAGTGCTTCAACTTAAGGCGGTGGCTCCTGGGGGTAGACGCAGCCCCTCTGGACGTATCCACCAGTGGATTAGGAGTGACATTAAAGTCCCCTCCCACTATAAGCTTCCCCTCTGCCCACCCCAGGATCATCATCTGCAGGTTTACAAAGAACTCCCCCTGATTGGCATTCGGGGCATAGACACTTACCAGTGTAAAAAGATCCATACCCAGTTTAAGTTTGATAAGCACATACCTTCCACTGCCATCCCTAAGACACTCAGTCACCTGCCCTGCAACTCTAGTGGAAAGGAGAATCCCCACTCTGCCCTTTTTCTTCTCTAATTTATTGGAAGCAAAGTACTGCTGTGAAAAATGCCTATGACCCATACACCTCTCATCCTTCACCCGAAGGTGCGTTTCTTGGACAAATATAATATCGCCCCCCAACCTATTGCACTCCTTGAAAAAGAGTTTATGCTTCCTAAAGGAGTTAAGGCCCCTGGCATTCATCGTCACCAACTTAAATAAAGCCATGGCCCAGACTACAGTCCCCCCAAATAGGTGTCTTCGACTGCAAACCGCCCTCCACCCCTCCCCCCTCCCCTCCCTCCCCGCCCTCCCCCTCCCCTCCCCGCCCTCCCCCCTCCTCCCCCCTTGCTCTCCCCCCTCTCCCCACTCCCCCCACCCCCCTCCCCTACATACCATCGGATCCAGTAAGTCGATCTGCGTCACAATGACTGCAGACCCGGACACCCCCTCCCCCCGACACATCAAAAGATTCCACCCGCCCCAACCAATGATACAAAAACATAGCGCCCCACAAATATTTCCCCTCCACAACATCAACTCCCACAGCCCAGCCCGCTCCTCCATACAGTAAATCACCCCGGTAGAGATGCAGAAAGATACAAACTGCCCACATATCTCACGTACACAAAAGGCAAAAACCTCACAGCATAATCAAACCCTCACACAGTTCAGGTTGTCACTTGGGGACTGTCCTTAGAGGGTCGTTGATGCCACAGGCGCCTGTCCTCCCCGGCTGCATGGCTCCATTGCATATGGCTGGACCGCTGAGATCCACTCCTCACAGGGCCGCTATCCTCACTCCTCGGGGCCACCGGGATATCCGACCACCCCATCCGCCGCATGCTCTGGATCGCTGCATCCACTGAGTGCACCGCAAAGGACTTGCCATTGATGGTGTACTGCAAACCCACCGGAAAGAGCCAATGGTAGCGGATGTTCTCATCCCGCAACTTCTTTGTCACCGCTTGATAGTCCCTGCGTTTTCGCATGGTAATGCTGGAGATATCAGCAAAAACTTCCACCTCGGCCTCCTGCCACTTTATGCGCCCCAGCTTCCGTGCTGCAGCCATAACCAACTCTTTGGTACGATACTCATGTAGACAGAGAATGATGTCTCGTGGCTTATTATCACGTCGGGGACCCAACGCCCGGTGGGCTCTCTCCACCCTTAAACATACTGCTTCGGTCGCCACTTCGGCCCTCCTTAACACAGCCCCACAAAACTCCTCAGCCAACTGCAAATAGTTCACTGAGCCTTCTTGTTCCGGTAGGCCTCTGATCCGCAGATTAGCTCGGCGGGACCTGTTTTCCAAATCTTCGATCTTTTGCCACAAGTCGTCCTGAAGAAGGCTTAGCGAGTCCACACGCTGTTCAGCTAAGGCACACTGGCCCACGTGCTCCTCAAATTGCGTTTCAATGTCCTCTAGCCAGTTCCCCAGCCCCGCCAGATCACTTTTCACTCATGGAGCCATGAGTGCACATCTTTTTTTAAGCAGTCAAAGTCCTGCCTGGTGGACTCAAACCACCCCTGCAAGTCTGCTCGGAGTGCCTGAAGTTCACTCGGCCCACCGCCGCTCTCCCCAGCACCTCCCGCTCCAGCAGACTCACCACGTCCCGACGCCATCTTGGCCACAGGTGTCCGCAGCCCCGCCGAAGGCTTAAATGAGTAGGCTTTCAGGTCAGCGCTCGCCTTTTTACCAGCCATCCGGCCGCTATACCGATCTCCACCGGGTCAGATAATTTGGGGCTGTAATCGGGGCTTTTTCCGCAGCTACTTAGGGCATTTTACCCTCGCCCGGGACGGAGCACAGTTTTCAGGCGGCCATCTGGTGTCCGACGTCACTGGAAGTCCCAATCAGGCCCCTCTTAATACAACTTCTGTGCTCTATTATCCTCACTTGCATACTATGTGTGGTTTTACCCACGTACAGATTCTCACAGGGACACCAGACTATATAAACAACGTGGCTGGTCTCACAATTGGAAAAATAATCTATGAGAAGTTTCTGTTTAGTAATTGGCTGAATAAAATGATTCCTAATTGGTATTGCATGTATGCACACTGAACAACGTCCACACTGATATTGTCCTTTGTATTTTGAAAGAAAACTCCTCTCTGTGAAAATAGAAGGTACCAGCATATTACGAAAGTTGATATTCCGCTTATGGGCCACCACTAATGGTAAATTCTCGAATCCGAGTAGAGTCTGTATTAGGTGCCATTCGTTCTGTAATATTTTGGTGATACCATAAGAAAATTGTGAATAAAGAAGCAGGCACACTATCCCTACATCTGACTTCTTGGATCTTGGTTATAAAAGTAATTCCCTAGAGGTGTCCCGAGCTCTCTTATAGTCCTGATTAATATATTGGGAGGGATAATTCCTTGCTTTAAATCTATGCTTCATCACTTCTGCTTGATAATCAAAATCTCCTATCATTGTGCAGATCCGTCATGCTCTTAGGAACTGTCGCACGGGAAGATTCTTCTTTAAAGCAGGGTTATGAAAACTCTTAGAATGTAAGAGGTGGTTCCTATTCGTGGGTTTCCTATACAGAGTTGTGGTAAATTGACTTTGATCTTTTTTAATCAACAAATCTAGGTATGAGATCTGATGGAGGTCATATGTGATCTGAAGCATTTTTTTGCATACATTCAGGTGCGCCACTATGTTAGCTTGCTACCCAGAGACTGCCTTGCAGTTTTTTCAATTGGGTAAGGAGAAATGCCCTTCAATATAGGCCTACGCATGCCTTTTGGAGAGTTGGGATCCCCCCTTCCGATTATTCAGACTTAGAGAATAAATGGGCAGAGGAATTGGGAATCATCATAGAGCCAGATATGGTGGTGGGGGGGACGGGGGGACAATAAAATGCATCCCAGGCTTGGTGTGTGGGGCTAGAATGCGAGAGATGCAGCTGCGAACAGTGTGTCGTGCTCATTTTTCCCTCTGGCGGGACAGAGGCACCTCATGACAGAGGATGGGGGGTGCTCCTGGTGTACTGCCCCCGAACGGATTTGGGTCATATGTGGTGGGGGTATGGGAAGATCTGGCATTATTGGTATCAGATTCAACAGTACTTAGGTACACTGGTGGGGGCAAGCTGTGGAGTGCACAGAGACCCTGGTGATTTTTGATCGGCTGTTTTCTTCCTTCCCTAAGGGGCGGTAGACCCACTTGCTGATTCAAAAGGCGTGTTTGGTGGTGAAGCAACCCTTGCTCTGCCACTGAAGAATACCTGACCCCCCCCCCCTACATTCTGGGAGTGGAGGAATTGCTTCCATCAGCTGATGTTTTTGGAGCGACTGTCAGCACGAGGGGACACTAAGAAAAGAGAGGTGTTCTTAGCCATCTGGGAGTGTTACATTAGTACCTTGACAACACGAGCACGCAATGAACTTCTGACTCTCTAAGCAGGGTGGGGAAAGTGGAGGTGGTGAAAATAAGAAAATAAAAAAAGGGGGGGGCTGCCGACCCACAGATTAGTGAGGATAGGAATAACTATTTAGGAGCTGTGGGCACGCCAAACTACTCAAGTGCTTAAATAAGTGATACCATGCTACGGAAGGGATAGAGGGGAAGGGGGGTACTGGGAGGGGGAGGGGGACAGGGAGTAAATTGGAAAACTGTAAATATAAACTGTTAAAATGTTATTACCTAATGATGGAAGTCGGGGCGGAGTGTAAACATACCCACTCTGCACCGAAGTTATTGTTATGTTTGGTTAATAAACAAGATTTTTAAAAAATGCATACAGCTGTAACCTACTTGGACAACATGAATGTCTGATATTATATCTGTCACTGTACAGCTTTGACCCTCTTACATCTCTACAGTACATCCTACCCCTTGGATATCCACCTGCAAGTCTCAGCTTATGTCCACATGTACCCCATGTGCCTGGTATGGATAACACTTGTGCAGTTGTTATCAGCACATTTGTCTAAGGTATTGTCTGATGGCTGTGTGGCTAGGACAGGTGTGAGTCCAACATGTCTGGTATTAGGCCTTCCAGGTGGCAATGCCACACATTTTCATGCACAGTACAGATAACATTGGGGATGGCACCTACAGCACATGGATGCTACCAGCCCATATCACCCTCTCCTTCGCTGCTATTCATCCTTCAGCCCATCCATCCACCTCTGTCGGCTGGGTGTAGTCCTGTCATCTTGTGCAGGCTGCTATACCATGGTCTACACTGGTACTCTTTCCCACAATTTGAGACCACATACACACTTCTCCTGTGCCATTTCTACTCTGTCCTCCTGTCGCTGCACACATCCTGCCACTATTGACTCCACTGGCGGACACGTGTTCCACATCCTATGCCACACACTGACATTGTGCCATATTACATTGGCACACCCTGTGCATCGTTACAGTTGCCTCCCACATACTCATCCACTTTACTGGCTGCCATGTAGGGTGCCCACGAATCAGGCAGGTCCATCCGCTTCCAGCTGTCCTTCCATCCGTCACTTCCAGATTGACTTTCCAGGCTGCTTCTTTATCTAGCTGTTATAGCCGTTTTCAGACATTGAGGTGCCTGCTTGACTCCTTACTACTCGATGTCCTGTTACCGCATGTTAAATAGCCCATAGCGCCCCTAATGCCGAAATGTCTCCTAGATGCCCAGAGCCTTTTTCGCACAGAAACCCCTTTTTGCTGCCGTTATTGCTTGGAAAAGCATGCCCCCTTACCGTTGTTTAGTAAACATACCCCATATATTTTTATTTATTTATTTAACAGTATTTCTAAACCGCCTTATCTTAATAATCAAGGTGGTATCACAGCAAGCAATCAGGTAAAGTGGGTGTGTTATACATGCAGTGAGGGTGAGACTTAGTTGTGTGTGGGCTGAGTTGTGTGCTGGATTTGTTTGAGCTATGTACAAAGTGGGCTATCTACAGTGGTGCTAAAAACAAATATTGTCTGGTGACACGCCCTTGTGTGAGTCTTGACCATAATCTAAAATACTACATGATATACTCCTGACACAGCATGTGCCTTTTATTTATTTATTACCTTTTTACTCCCACATATTTATGATCTTGAATATTGAGATGGAGTTTTATTTCCATTTTTGAAGCAGTTTCGCCACATGTGCTTCTTTTTTTTCCCATTTTATTTTATTTAATATTTTTTTATATTTACATAAATGTTTTGATTCATTTTACTTTTAAAGTAGTTTTGCATGCTTTTATAATGTTTCCTCTGTGTTTTACCAATGCTTTTGTACTTATGGTTTTGTATTGTTTACTTTTAACAATTGTTTTACACTATTGCCTTTACCTACTGTCTTATATTGTCTTATATTACACATGATTTATATGTTCCCCACTTTTTAATCTCTTTTACCACTAACTTATTAGTTTATGCTCACATTTTATATGATATATTTGTTATGAGTCTTCTTTAAGAGTGTTTCTTCCACTCTTTCTGGCTTATTTTACTTGTAATGGTTTATGTAGGATATTACTTTGTCCGATTATGTCCTGATTGATTTTATCATTTGTTTTTGTTTTTATAACCTTTTTTAGAGGCCCTGACCCCTGACAAAGGCATTGCCAAAACATGGCCATGTCGGGTCCTCCTTATTTTGTTTTTAGTGTTCACCTAATAAATTCCTTTGGTTCCATCACCTCGCTCCTTGTTGTTTCCAGCTTCTTGATACTCCATTTCAATGAAATCAGTGTCAGGCTTCTACCTGCATTTTAGCTCCATAGCGTCTGTGGCTATGTTGGCCAGGAGAAGGGCTGGCTCCAAGGTGGAATGTTTCTTTCTTCCCAGGGATGGCCCCAGAGTTGTCTCAAAGTGTTGGCACCCTAGGCATACCTTAAGATTTACACCCTCCCAGTTGTCAAAATCTATTGTTCAGCTTTGAATGCCCTGCTCCTTGCTGCCCCCAAAGTTGCTCCTCTAGGCAACTGTCTAGTTTGCCTTCTCTGTGAACAAACAGGAATAAGTCCTCTTGTATGGATGACATCCCCGATGGAGCCCCACATGGAAATGCTCCCCAGCTTTCATTGGAAACTTTTGGGAGCCTCCATTGCGCATGGACATCTGCCTTCCTGCCTACCGTGGTGACATCTTATCTCCAGTCTTCTTTTTCCACAGAGCCCCTAGGAAGTGTTCCTGTCATCACCAGAAAAAGTAGATTTTTTTTTCTTGCCCTATCATGGGTTTTCTTTTTTTCTAGTGCCTACCATGTGTTGTCAGGTACGTCAGCTCCTATTGACTTTTTGCACTTTGGGATATTTTCATCTTTCCCGTGCGGTCTTTGCTGGCTGGAGACATGACCTGTTCAAATTTATTGTGGCCATTTTCCTGGTCATGTGTAAATCAGTCAGCAGATTTAAAAAGTGCATCTCAGTCACTGATCAACATTATTGGTGCCTTCAGTGCGTTGGGCCTGACCTCAAGCCCTCCTCTTGTAATCTCTGCTTGCAGATAACCAAGAAGAGCCTGAAGGGCTGAGAGAAGCAGCGTGAGTCTCTCTTCGAGCTGTCAGATTCTGTGTCCTCAGCCCCGGCATGGATATCGGCGTAAATGCCTTTGTGGGGTTCTACTGAGGCTTTGGCATCACATGGTGCCCTTGCCCATTCGGAGCCAAGGGACTGTGGTACCCTGGAGTGGAGGATGTCGGAGCCATGGAAGGAACCATCATCTACTCCATCAATGTTAAAGGGGGCCGCTGAGAACCAAACCAAAGGCCACAGACATCAACACCAGAGCCCTTCTCGATGCAACGTCGAGGGTGATATCAAGGAGTGGTCTGTCAAGCTACCCCGATTAGAGAAGTTGACTCCCAAGGACCCAGAGGGCCATCAACAGCCTTCTAATGCTCTAACCATCATGGAGTCCCCGAGACAGGTGCCAGAGTCAGTGGCCAAGGTTGTCGTCCCAATCCCGATGATATCTGAGACGGCAGTGCTGGTCGAGCGCCTTCGGGCCCTCGAAGTGTATATGGGAGCAATTCTGGCTGCATGGGCCCCGGTGGCCCCACTGCCTTTGGCAGTGTCATTGCAGGCCATTCAACCCATGCTGGAGACCCATGCCTTCCCTGCTGAGGCAATGACATTGGGTCAACGGTCGGAGTCTATACCAGTCCCCACCACCATCTCTCTGGCCATCATCTCAGGCTCTGATGCCCCAATGTACCAGTGTCCTTGTGGGGAGTGCCATCAATCCCATCACAGCCCTTCTTCCTCCCCCAAGTGGCGGTGGTACCGGAAGGAAACCTGGTGCTACTTTGATTTCCTCTTGGAGTCAGATTCCGAGGGATGGGAGATGGAGGAGGAATCCCCAGTTTCTGAGCACGAGTCCTCGGACTTGCCCTCAGACTCTCCTCTGTATGAGAGAATGAAGTCTCCTCCAGAGGACATGTGCTTCCAAGACTCCATGCCATCCTGTTATTGCTTGAGGCAGAGGACAAACCGAGGGCAGAAGAGTTGGCAATCCTCCAGTATCCTTTGGCATCCAAGGAGGCGGTCACAGTGCCTGTGCACTGAATTTTCCAGCAATTGCTGCTCAGGATGTGGGAGAACCCCCTAATGGTGTCTGCCATCAGTCGGTGACTCGATTCCATGTATCAGGTTCAGAAGGCTCCAGGCTTTGAGAAGCCTCAGCTACCCCACCACTCCTTGGTGGTGGAGTCTGCCATGAAGCAGGTCAAGAGCTGAAAATCCCACTCCTTGGGTACCACCCATTTGGGAGGCCAGGACCCTCAATGCCTTCAGGAGGAGATGTTTTCAGAGCTGCACACTCTCCTAAAAACTCTACATGGGTATGTTCCTGAGGGACATCATAGAGGACCTCATACCAGTGAAGCACCTCGATTCCTTCCATGCCCTGGTGGGCCATGGAAAAGACTGCTCAAAGTACATGGTTCGTGGCACTTATAATGCCTTCGAGTTGGCAATCTGGGTGGTGGCATTGGGCATCGGGGCATGATGCCTTGCTTGGCTTCAGTCCTCAGGTCTGGAGCAGTGGGTCCAGGACAAGCTGGCGGACATGCCTTGCCAGAGAGAGAACCTCTTCGGCAAGCTGATTGAGGAGAGGGCAGGCGAGATTTAGAAGGAGCAGGTCACCATCTCCAGTCTCTCGCATAAGACGGCTGACCCGTCGAGAAAGAAATACCAAGGGAAGAAGTCCTTTTACCAGTGGAAGCACCAGTACTACCAAAGCCTTAAGGGTGCCTAGCCGAAGGCATAGGCCCCATCCCAGCAGAGGTGCACCAAGCCTCATAAGACCCAACCAACACATCAGCCATAGTCGGGGGCAGGTTTTTAACTGGTTCCTCAGGAGCATAGCCAATCACCTGGTCCCTGACAGGGTGCCCCCTTAAGTGGGGGTATGGCTCATCCACTTCACACATAGATGGCCTCTCATCACCTCTGATGCCAGCATCCTGCAGAACGTCTGGAGCGTACCTGTTGCACTATGCCTACCACCCCATTTCTTTCCGGGAGAGTAACTTCTGGACCCGCACAATCTCGGTCTTCTCTAGGATAAAGTCATCAATTTGTTGGCTGATTCGATCATTGAGCCTGTGCTCTCGGCTTAGGTCAGGAGAGGCTTCTACTCCCATTACTTCCTGGTCCCCAAGCAGATGGGGGAGTTCAAACCTGTCCTGGACCTAAGGAAACTCAACCACATCTTAGTATGGGAAAAGTTCAAAATTGTTTCCCTGGGGATGCTGCTTCCTTTCCTCCTCAAGGATGATTAGCTATGCTCCTTGGATCTGAAGGATGCATACACACACATCTCGATCCATTCCGTTTACAGAAAGTACCTCCACTTTGTGTTGGTGGCCAGCATTTCCAGTACCATGTATTTCCCTTTGGACTGGCATTGCCCCCACAAAGTGTATGGTGGTTGTCGTTGCTTACCTCTGGACCCTGGGGGTCTTTGTCTTCCCTTACTTAGACTATTGGTTCATAAAGAGCTCCATACTACATTGTTCAGGTGGGTCATATGCCAGACCCTTTCAGATGCTTAAGCGGCTGGGGTTCAAAATAAACCATCCCAAGTTGCACCTCCAACCTTCTCAGCAGCTGGAATTCATCGGGCCCTCCCCGATACTTCTGGCCCAAGCCTTCCTTCCAACTGCAGCAGCTCAAGGAGGTGGTCAACACCATCCATCAGAGGCGTCACATGACAGTCCAGGGGATGCTGTGGATGTTTGGCTACATGGCCTCCATGGTACTGTTGGCCCATCTCCAGATGTGACAAACTCAGTAGACCCTGGGTACTCAGTGGCGGCAAGTCACAGACTGCCTTTGGGACTGAGTGGCGGTTACCATGCCCCTCGTGGAATCCCTCCAGTGGTGGCTGGAGCTGCTGATCTTGCTCCAGGGCCTCTTCTTCCATTTATCACTGCCCCACTGAATGCTCATTACGGACACGTCCAAGTTGGGCTGGGGTGCTCATCTGGATGGCTTGCTGACACAGGGCCTCATGGTTTGAGCTGGAGAGTCTGCACCAGATAAGCTTCCTGAAGCTGCGAGCCATCACAATGCCCTCTGGGCATTCCAGGTGCACCTGGCCGATCAAAGTAGCAATGTTCTACATCAACAAGCAGGAAAGCACAGGATCATACCTCATGTGCTGGGAGGTGGTGTGCTGTTGCGAATAGGTTGGAGCTGAGGGCAACTTACCTGCCTGGAGAGCTCAATGTCCTGGCAGACCACCTCAGCAGGGTCTTCCAACCACATGAATGGACACTCAACAGGAGGGTTGTGGACCACATCTTTTGATAGTGGGGCACTCTGTCAATAGACCTCTTCCCCACCCTGCTCAGTGCCCAGGTGGATTGATTCTGCTCCAGGATGGCACCCAGTGACCGAGTGGCCTCAGATGCCTTCCTTCTGAACGGGGAGGTGGGACTGCTTTATGCTCATGGCAAAGTTGTTGCTGAAGCTCCAGGCAAACCATGATACCATGATACTGATCACTCCGTATTGGCCCAGGTGTCGTGGATCCCCCTGCTGTTTCAACTTTCCCACCAGGAGCCTCTCCGTCTGGGCTGTGACCCTGACCTCATTTCTCAGGAGAGTGGGACTTTGCTACATCCCATTGTCTGGTCCCTGACGCTCATGGCTTGGATACTGAGTGGGTAGTTCTCTCAGAACTTAACCTGCCTATGGAAATGACGGAAGTTCTCCTGTCTTCATGCAGAGATTCAATGTGTCACTCTGATGCTTTTAAATGGCGCAGGTTCTTGCATTGGTGCACTGACAAGCTCGGTGGAAAGGCTCCTAGAGTATCTCCTGCACCTTTCAAACTCTGGTCTCAAGTCCAATTCAGTCTGGGTCCATCTGAGCACGATTGGGGCCTACCATCACAGCTTGCAGGGCAAGCCCATATCTGCTCAGCCATTTATGGCCACTTCAAGCGGGGCTTGCTTCATTCTAAACCTCTGGTTAATGCCTCGTCATACCTTTGGACCTCAGTGTGGTGCCTGCGCAGCGTCTGTTGGCTCCCTTTGAGCTGCTGGAATCTTGCTCATTGAAATTCTTGACTTGGAAGGTCATGTTCTTTGTGGCACTCATCTCAGCTTGCCTTGTTTTATTTATTTATTTACTTAACGGGTTTTATACTGTTTTATCATTAAGTCAAAGTGGTTTACAGTTGAACAAGAGCAACAAACTTGGAATACGAACAAGGTCTGTGGGTAACAGAGTGTGGAGGAGTGGCCTAGTGGTTGGGGCAAGGTACTTTAGGCCAGAAGGTCAGGGGTTCAAATCCCACTAGAGGACAGCAACCTTGGGCCAGAAGGACTGGGGTTTCTAGTCCCACAGGTGCTCCTTGTGGTCTTGGGCAAGCCACTTAACCCTCCATAGCCCATGTTTCCTGTAAAATAGTTATCTCCAAGTTATAATGCCCTGTTCAATGTAATTTCAGTTTGTTCAATGTAAACTGCACTGATGCTGAATAGCATAGTATATAAGAGAATGTAAATAAATAAATAACAATGTTAATGGTCCATGAGGTTCATTCTGGGCTATGTCATACTTCCATAATGTTCAGAGAATATATATGTTTTAATTTTTTTGCGGAAGTCTCTTATTTCTGTAGTCACCTTGAGATCTTCTGGTAAAGAGTTCCATATTGTTGGTGCTGATTATAGAGAAAGCCCTGTTACAAGTTGTCTGTTTACTTCTTGTCTTGCTGTTAGGGAATATGAGGCTTTTGTTGGCTCTCCGTGGTCTGACTTTAGTGTCTGTTATAATGAGTGATTGGAGTGTCAGTAGATGTATGATATATGATTTTGAATATATTGAGTATGATCTTGTAGTTATTATGAGCATGCATTGGCAGCCAGTGCAGTTGTTTGAGGATGGGGGTTATGTGTTCCTGTTTTGGGGTTCCTGTTATGATGTGGGCAGCTGTGTTCTGAGCAAACTGGAGGGAGGGAGAGATGTTTTCAGAGAGTCCTTGATAAACTAGCTTGTAGTAGTCTACTATTGATGTGATTGTTGCTTGACAGACACTCCTGAAGTCATTCTGGTTGAGTAGGGGTTTGAGTTGCATGATTTCCATCTTGAAGAATGTTGTTTTCATTGTTTTTTTAATGTGCAACTGGAAGTTGAGGTTTTGCTACAGGGTGACTCTGAGGTATTTTATTTCTTGCTTTACTGCTATGTTATTGTGCGGTATCTTTATGGTTGATGGGGGAGAGGGGTGAAGGTTTTGTCCTGGTAATGTGAAAAACCTCAGTTTTATTGTAGTTTATGTCCAGGTTGTGCTGGTTACATAGAAACATGATGACAGAAAAAGACCACATGGCCTATCTAGTCTGTCCTTCCATATCAACCACTACAACAGTCTCCTTTTTCCTTTTATAGATCCTCTGTGTTTGTCCCATGCTTCTTTGAATTTATATACTATCCTCATCTCTACCACCTCCACTGGGAGTCTATTCCATGGATCCACCACTCTTTCCATAAAGAAATATTTCCGCATATCACTCGTGAATCTATCCCCTTTCACCTTCATCCCATGTCCCCTCGTAGCAGAGCTTGCTTTCAATCGAAAGAGGCTTTCCTCCTCTGCATTTATGCCACAGAGGTATTTAAACGTCTCAGTCATATCATCTCTATCCCACCTTTCCTCTAACGTGTACATATTAAGATCCTTAAGTCTGTCCTCATATGCTTTATAATGAAGACCACTAACCATTTTAGTAGCCACACTCTGTACTGGCTCCAGCCTGTTTATATCCTTTTGAAGGTGCGGTCTCCAGAATTGCACACAATACTCTAAATGAGTTCGCCCCAAAGACTTATACAGAGACACTATCATTTCCTTTTTTCTGTTGACCATTCCTCTCCCTATGCACCCAAGCATCCTTCTAGCTTTTAACGTCACCTTTTCTACCTGTTTAGCTACTTTAAGATAATCAGAAACAATCAAGCCTAGATCCCACTCTTCTTAATGGACAAAAGTACTTTACCCCCCTATACTATATTGCTCCCTTGGATAGGTGCAGCCCAAATGCATGACCTTGCATTTTTTAACATTAAATCTCAGCTGCCAAATTCTAGACCATTCTTTAAGTTGAGCTAGATCCCTCCTCATGTTATCTACACCTTCCTGGGTATCTACTCTCTTGCAGATTTTGGTATCATCTGCAAAGAAGCAAACCTTACCCGAGAGCTCTTCCGCTATATCACTAACAAAGATGTTAAAAAGATTCAGACCAAGGACAGATCCCTGGGGTAAACTACTGATAACCTCCTTCTCCTCAGAGTGAGCTCAATTTACCTGTACCCTTTGCTGCCTCCCATTCAATCAATTTCTAATCCAAGCAGTATCTTTAGAGTCCATCCCTAGGGTACTCAGTTTATTTATAAGTCGCTTGTGAGGAACGGTGTCAAAGGCTTTACTGAAATCTAAATACACCACATCCAGGGCTCTCCCTCGGTCCAACTCCCTGGTCACCCAGTCAAAGAATTCAATCAGATTTGTTTGACAAGACCTGCCTCTGGTGAATCCATGCTGCCTCTGATCCTGTAATCCACTGGACTACAGAAACCTCACTATTTTCTCTTTCAGTGGTGCTTTCAATAATTTACTCACTACCGAAGGTAACTAACTGTTCTGTAGTTTTCAACCACATCCTTACTTCCGCTTTTGTGTAAAGGGACCACATGTGCCTCTCTCCAGTCCTTTGGCACCACTCCCAACTCCAATGAGGCATTGAAAAGGTCAGTCATTGGATCTGCTAGAACATCCCCAGGTTCCCTCAGTATTCTAAGGTGTATCCCATCTGGTCCCATCACTTTGTCTACTTTAAGTTTAGCTAGTTTCTTATGAACACAGTCTTCTGAAAATTGTTCAAGATGCCCCTCACTTCTTTTCCTGTTTGTGGGTGTTTTCTGAGGTCCAGCTCCTGGTTCTTCATCTGTGAACACAGGACAGAAATATTTGTTAAGCAATTCTGCTTTATCCTCATCAGCTTCTACAAATTACTCCCCTTCACCCTTGAGTCTGACAATACCACTTTTACTCTTCCTCTTCTCACTAACATATCTGAAAAATGTCTTATCCCCGCATTTTATTGTATTGGCTATTTCCTCCTCTTTTTGAATCTTTGCTTTCCTGATTACTTTGTCAACTTCTCTATGTTTTTCCAAATATAGATGCCTGTCTTCCTCTCTCTGTGATTTCTTGTATTTCATGAAGGTCTCCTTATTTTTCTTCACCTTTTCAGCTACTTTAGAAAACCATAGTGGTCTGCTTTTTCTTTTACCTTTACCATTTTAACAAAAAGGTTGGCTGCCTTTAAAATATCCCCTTTTAGTTTTGCCCACTGTTTTTCTATATCCCCCAGTTGTTCCCATCCCACTAACTACTCCCTGGGTTATTGGCCCATCTTGGCAAAGTTAGTTTTCCTAAAGTCTAAGACTCTCGCTTTTGAATGGATTTTAACAGCCCTAGTCCTAATACTGAACCACACCATCTGGTGATCACTGGATGCAAAATGATCCTCGCTATAACATCAGAAACACTTTCACCATTGGTAAGCACCAAGTCCAGTATGGCCCATTCACGTGTGGGTTCTGTTACCAGTTGCAGAATAGTTCTCCCCGTAGAGAATCCAGGATCTCCTTACTTCTAGATGATACTACAGCAGGAATGTGCCAATCAAAATGTGGCATATTGAAATCCCCCTATCAGTAGCACTTCCTTTTTCCTATCAATCCTGCGTATGTCTTCAATTAACTCTCCGTCCACCTCTTCCTCCTGTGAGGGAGCTCTGTATATCCCACCAATGCAAATAGATTTCTCTTTCCCTCTTTCTAGTTTTACCCACAATGCCTTCTCTCTCCCTTTTAAGCTTTGTAGTTCCAAAGCTTTAATATGATTTTTTACATATAGTGCCACTCCTCCTCTCACTGAGCCATTTTGTCATTGCTTCTAAGCATCCGGTTATTTTGGTGTAATCTGGTTTGTCGTATTGAATGGAGTGTAAATCATTATATTGTCTGTGTATATTTGATATAATATATCATGGTCTCTTATTACTGTACATAGAGGTTGTACATATAGATTGAATATCAGGGCATATAGGGATAAGCTTTGGGGTATCCCTTGCTACTCTTTAAGTGGTTTTGACGTGTGTGGGCAAATTCGGACTTGTTGTCTATGGTCTAAGTATGATTGAAACCATATGAGTGTGACATAATTAAGGTCTATTTCAATCAGTCTTTGTGATAGCTGAATGTGTCAAAAGCTGCTCTAATACCCATGACGATTAATATGCTCTCAATGCGTGTTATGATTTTGTCTAGCAGGGATGTGAATAAAATTTCCACGCTGTGATTGGATTTGATGCTGTGTTGGTGGATGTCTAGTGGTGCAGCTTGGTTAATGAAATTTTGCAGTTGCAATTGAATGGCTTTCTCAATCACCTTGGTTATGAATCGTAGACTATAAATCGGCCAGTATGCTGTGGGGTCTAATGGGTCAAGCAGAGGGGTTTTTAGGATCAGCCTTATGCATGCTTGTTTAAAGCTAGCTGGTAGGTAATCCTGCAAGAGTGAGAGGTGAATGATTTAAGTGGAACTGTGCCCAGTTCTTCCTTAGTTCTTAGTGAGCTCCAGGCCTTAGTTGCGCACCCACCATACACAAGATTTCATCAAAATAGGGTAGTACTGCGAATGCATCTGTGTTTCTTGCCCAAGGTGATCTCCTCTTTCCACTTTAATAGGTTGGTGGTCTTACTCTGGCCTCACACCAACTGAGCGGAGGCTGTGTTGCACACATTGGACTGTAAACGTGGCCTGCCATTCTATCTGGAGCACACAGGTGTTCTACCCAGCTCTTCATCTCTTTTAATCACAGCAAGCTGGGCATTGCCATCTCCAAATGCATGCTGCCCCTTTCGGTGGCCACCTGCATTTCCTTCGCCTATGCTCAGGCAGGTCTGAGCCTTGAAGTCATGTCATGGTTCACAATGTCTGCACCATGGCTGCTTCCATGGCCAACTTGCACGGCCTCTATGGAGATTTGTAGGGCTGCTATATGGTCCTCTGACCAAATCTTCATGGCCCATTACTGTCTGGATGGGGATTCCTGGTGTGACAGTAACTTCGGCCAAGCATCTGTTTGGGATTTAGGTTCAGCTCCTTCCCACCAGCCTTTCTGTCCATACAGGCTACTGAAAGAGTCTTCCCAATGTGGATGTACGCTGTGGAAGCTGAGTCAGTCGAGTCCCGAAGAGAGACTGCCCATGCTATTTCTTCCGGTTCTCCAGTTTTATTGCCCCTGTTGGGCTGGTTTTAATGTTCGGTAGCCTGTAGCTTGAGAGTCCCATACGTGAAGACTTACTCCCTGCCTTTTCTCAGAGAAAGCATAGTTATTCACCTGTAGCAGGGGTTCTCCATGAACAGCAGGAATATGTCATCCCAACCCTCCCATCTCCCTGTGTAGTTGTATTACAGAAGGCTGGAAGGCAAGCATGGATGTACGATGGAGGTTCCCAAAAGCTTCCAATGGAAGCTGGGGAGCATTCCTGTGTGGTGCTCCATCGGGGACGCCACCCATACATGAGAACCTATTCCTACTATTCATGGAAAACACCTGTAACAGATGAGAAACTACACCAATGGTTGGGCCAGACCTTCTCCTCCCTGGGCTCCAGGAAATATTGATTTATATTCCCAGGGAGGAACAACTGCCACACCCTCTCTCCTAGATTCCTGCCGGATCACTAGCCCTTCCCTTTGGGTCTACTGGTTGCTCTTCACTTAGGGACTGTCTCACATTTCCTATCCAGGCACCCTAGTATGTTCTCCTCTTGGGGGCCTGTTTCCAATTTCCCTCCCTAAGGGAATGAAACTTGTGATCTCTAGAGGGAAATATCCCCTCCTCTCCCTAGGAAAGTTATGTCCTTTACTCTTGAACTCTAGAAGCTTTGGACATTTCTGGTAGTCTGTACTGGGGGTTACTTTTTCCCATGGGGCTTGGGGTGGGGGGACTGTGCCTGTCAGAAAATCAAACCATTTACCACTGCCCTGGACACCTAAAGATAATGGATATAGACAGCACACGTCTCTTCTCTGTGCAGCAGCAATGCTATAAGCAAACCATAGATATTATCCCCAAAAACATGACCAAAAATGCAGGTCATTAGTACTGTTTTATGTAGTTGCTCTTGCCCCAAATATACAATGGCAACTTTTTCCAAAAGGGAAGTGTTAAGTACATAAGCTATTTTCTCTATAGTCTTAAAATGGATGTCAGCAGAGGAAGGCAGACGAATTTGGCAAATTTGGGATGATCTAACCCAAGGGTGTCAAACTCCAGTCTTGGAGGACCAAAAACCAGTCAGGTTTTCAGGATATCCCTAATGAATATGCAAGATCTATATTTGTGTGCCCTGCCCCCATTGTATGCAGATATTTATCATGAATATTCATTAGGGGCATCCTGAAACCAGGCTTGTGTATGGCCTTCCAGGAATGGAGTTTGACATCCCTAAAATCTGGTATAAGTGTGTGCTAACAGAAGAGAGATTAAGTACTGTAGCTGTCCACTATAAAATTCTCAATGGATTAGGAGAGAGATTTTAAACTGAATTTTAGTTACCAGAGTAAGCCAGAATTGTTGATAAAGAAAGGGTGTGCCATTGGAGAACCTATTCACCCTGTGCAATAGCCTTATTGCTGTATTCTGAACCAGCTGAATTTTTTAAAGTGAAGAACTACTTATATTGGCGTAGAGTATATTACAATAGTCAAATTGGTTAGAAAGCATGGATGAGGCACTGCAGGTCCTTAATATCCAGTATGGACTTGAGTGCACATATTTTCCTTAGGTAGAAGAAAGAAGACTGGACTAGATGTTAAACCTGTTGTTCAATCTGTAAAAATTAGTCTAGCTGAATTTCCAACACTTTGATTATATTTTAACCTCCCAAAGGAGTATGTCTGCGGAGGAGAGAATATTTTTTCTCCAGGACCAAGCAGGAAGTCAGTCCTCACATATAGGTGACATCGACGTCGATGGAGCCCTTGCGGAGCATTTCCCCAGCTTTCCATGAAAGCCTTTTGGAATGCAGGCACGCATGCGCGGTTCCCTTCCTGCCTAAAGGTGCCATCTTACCTCAGTCTCTCATTTTCCATGAAGCTCACCGGACGTGAGTCCTCGTCATCCCGGAAAATTGTTTGACATTTTGCGATTCTTCGCTATTTTTTCTTCTCCGGTTCGATGCCGATTCCCCTCCCGCCGGGTTCGGTACACCGGTATCGAGCCCGATCTTCTTTTTTCGGTTTTTGCCCTTAGTGGCTGGCGTTCGCGCCCTTTTTTCTTTTTCCCTGGAAGGCCGGTCCTTCGACCTCGCGGGGACTCTTTTTTCCCTGATGGCTTCCAGTGGTTTTAAGAAGTGTGATCGGTGCAAGAAACTGATGTCTCTCACCGACACACACGACTGCTGCCTCCGGTGCCTCGGTCCTGCTCACGACCCTAAGATGTGTGGACCATGTGGGAAGATGTCTTCCAAGGCACTGCAAAGTCGTCAGCACCAAAAGGAAAGGCTTTTTTCTGATTCGGCCTCTGGCCGGGCCCGGACCTCGTCTGAGGCCTCGACATCTCGGGAGTCGGATCCCGAGCACCGTCGTGGCTTCTTGGAAAGGGGGTCCCCAACCGGGAATGCAAGAGGAAGAAACGGCTCGCGAGGGCGTCGTCGGAAGAGGTCCTGGGTTCCTCGAGAGCTCGGTCTCAGACCCCCGACCATCGCCCCGGGCCTGTGGAACAGGAGAAGCCTTCCAAAGTTCCTCGACTGGAGCCGGAGTCTGCTGGACACATAAGCCCTGTAGTCCTTGTGGACTCTCCTCCCAGGGAGCCGACGTCGGGCCCGGTGCCGCTGGGGCCCGAGTCGAGAGCTGCTGAGTCTCCTGAGCTGGGTCTCAGGTTGACAGCCTTGGAGAGCAGACTGTCTGCTTTCATGGAACAGCAGCGGGCACTGATGGCCAGCCTGTCTGGCGCATCTGCCCTGACCACCGGGACATCGACATTGAAGTCGACCCTGGAGACCGAGCCAATACTTGAGACCATGAAGGCTCGAGGTCGACCTCGGTCACGGTCTCCCTCGACCTCCTGTTCGGGACCGAGGGTGTTGACGCCAGTGCCTTCGGCGTCGGGGTGGGTGCTCGCAGGCCCCGTGAGGTTGGACCCCGATTCCTCATCGGATGAGTCCCCATGGGAGACAGAGGACGAGGAGTCCCCCGACACTTTCAAGACTTGGTGCGTCCCGTTGGACTTACCGCAGTCTGAACCCCGGAGTAGATCCCCTCTGGAGGATACCCGGTTCTCGGAGTTCGTTCGGGATATGGCCACTGCGTTGGCTATCCCGGCGGACTCCGAGGAGGAGCCTCGAGCCAAGGAGCTCGAGACCCTGCAGTATGACTCTCCTCCGAAGGAGTCCTTTACTGTTCCGGTTCCTCCGATGCTGGAACGGCTCCTCTTCCGTATGTGGGAGGCACCGGCCTCGGCGCCAGTTTTAAGCAAGCGGGTCGATTCGATCTATCAACTCCGGAAGAGTCCTGGCTTTCAAAAGGCGCAGCTACCACACCATTCCATGGTGGTGGAAGCGGCCATGCATCGCCTGAAAAGTCAGAAGATGCACTCTGCGGTGCCCCCTGTCAGGGAGGCCCGAAACCTGGATGGTTTTGGTACAAAGTGCTTCCAGGGCTCGATGCTTGCTTGCCGTGTCCAGTCTTACCAGCTGTACATGGGCATGTACTTGTGAGACCGGGCCAAGGAACTGGCCGGGTTCTCTGCTGGTCTCTCTGGGGAACCCTTGCAGAGGTTCAAGTCCTTGTCCTCGGGGATCCGGGAATGTTCTAAATTTATGTCCTGCACTGCCTACGATGGCTTCGAGGCTACGGCCCGTGTTGCAGCAGCTGGCATCGTGGCTCGATGCCAGGCATGGCTGCAGTCATCGGACCTCGAGCCATGGGTTCAGGACAAGTTGGTCGATGTCCCTTGCCGAGGTGAAAACCTTTTTGGCAAGCCCATGACCGAGAAGGCCGCACAGCTCGAGACCGAGCACCTCACACGGACAAGGCTGTCTAGAAAGACTTCTGCCCCTTCTCACAAAAAGAAGGGCTCGGGTAAAAAGCCCTTTTACCCGAGGAAGGGCACTGCCTACAAACAGTACCCACAGTACCAGGCTGCCCAAGCTGCCCCTCAGGGTCAGCAAGCCAAGGGGCAGGGTAATGGGCCCCGTAGGCAGAGGACCCCCAAGCCTCCGGCCCCTGCTCCCACTCAGCAGGGTGGGGGCTTTTGACTCCTTAGGCATAGCCTCTCCATCCCTGCTCTCCCAACCCTGCACAGGAGGTCGCCTCGCCCTGTTTGCCTACCAGTGGCCACTCATCACTGGAGACAGTTGGGTGTTAAGCATAGTCCACAAGGGCTATGCACTACACTTCCAACAGCTGCCTCCTCCATACTTCCCAGGGGAGCCTCCAAGGCCTCCCCTGCACACAGATCTTCTCCTTCAGGAGCTCCAGGGTTTGTTGGTGGACAGGGCGGTGGAGCCTGTGCCTCCCCACTTACAAGGTCGAGGGTTCTACTCCAGGTATTTCCTGGTACCCAAAAGAACCGGTGGCCTGTGACCTAGTCTAGATCTCAGAAACCTCAAGTTCCTGGAGAAGGAAAAGTTCAAGATGCTTACTCTTGGAACACTTCTGCCCTACCTCCAGCAGGGAGATTGGCTATGCTCCTAAGATCTAAAGGATGCGTATACTCACATCCTCATTCATCCAGACCACAGAAAGTACCTCAGGTTCATTGTGGGAGGAAACCATTATCAGTACAGGGTACTGCCTTTTGGCCTTACCTCAGCTCCCAGGGTCTTTACCAAATGCCTGGCAGTGGTGGCGGCCTACCTGTGAAATCAGGGAGTCTTTGTCTTCCCATATCTGGACGACTGGCTCATAAGAGGTCAGACGTGCCAGGAGGCCCGACAAGCTACTCTCAGAACTATTGCTCTTCTTCAAAGCTTGGGGTTCGTCATCAACTTCGCAAAGTCCACCTTGCTCTCCTCCCAGAACTTGGAGTTCATAGGAGCCAGGCTGGACTCTCTGCTGGCAAAGGCATTCTTGCCAGAAGACAGAGCCCAAAGACTGATCAACTTGGCAAACCAGTTTCTCAGCAGGTCACTCGTCTCCACCAGACTCTGCCTGAGGCATCTAGGCCACATGGCTTCGACAGTACATGTGACCCCCAATGCCAGTCTCCATATGAGGCCTGCACAGTGGTGCCTTCGGACTCAGTGGTCCCAGACCACAGGCAGCCTCAGAGACAGGATAAGGATGTCCGACAATTTCTGAACTCCCTCATCTGGTGGCTGCACCCACCCAATCTGCTACAAGGGGTACTTTTTCAGAGTCCTGGGTTCACAGTGGTGTTGACCACGGATGCTTCCCTGCAAGACTGGGGGCTCATTGTCTAGGCAAGTGCACCTAGGGTCTGTGGACTCCCTGGGAAGCCGCACAACAAATCAATCTCCTGGAACTCAGGGCTATTCGGTTAGCCCTCAAGACTTTTTCTCAAACCCTAGCTCATCAGTCTGTCCTAGTTCAAACAGACAACCAGGTAGCCATGTTTTATGTGAACAAGCAGGGTGGAACTGGGTCCAGGCTCTTTTGTCAGGAGGCACAAGACCTTTGCTTGTTTGCTCTCAGACACAACATGCTCCTCAAGGTGGTGTATCTCCCTGGCCAGGAGAACTACCTGGCGGACAGGTTGAGCAGGATTCTGCAGCCCCACGAGTGGCAGCTACATCCTTTGGTAGTTCAAAAGATTTTCCTGAAATGGGGACTTCCATCCATAGACCTTTTTGCCAGTCCTCTGAACAAACAGCTGCCAAAGTTCTGCTCCAGGCAACTGCATCCTCTGCGGATAGCAGCAGATGCTTTTCTGATTCCCTGGTCTCAGGGCCTCCTGTATGCGTTTCCTCCCATGCCCTTGGTGGCCCGAACTCTGTTCAAGATTCTTCAGGACAAGGCCTCAGTCCTGCTGGTGGCTCCCAGGTGGCCCAGACAGCCTTGGTTTCCACTTCTGCTTCAGTTGGCAGTGGATCCCCCTCTGCCTCTGGGGTTGCAGCCCGACCTTTTCTCTCAGGATCAGGGTACCCTTCTGCACCTCAATCTCAGAGCTCTCAATTTGATGGCATGGAGGCTGCAAGGGTAGTTTTGGCTCCCTGGGGTCTACCTCAGGAGGTTGAGGAGGTTGTCCTAGCCTCTAGGAAACAGTCCACTAGGAAAACCTATGCTCTTAAATGGAAAAGGTTTTCCGTGTGGTGTCAGTTACGTATAGAGGATCCTTCCTCCTGTACTGTACCAGTAGTGCTGCAGTACTTACTGTACTTATCCAATCAGGGGCTTAAGTCCAATTCTGTTCGGGTCCACCTCTCAGCTCTAGCAGCTCACCACTCACTGGTGGAAGGACATTCTCTGTCAGTTCACCCCTTGGTGTCCCGCTTTCTCAGGGGCTTGCTATTGCTCAAGCCTCCAATCCGTCCTCCTGCTCCTGAGTGGGAGCTGAATGTGGTCTTGCAACAATTGACTCGCCCACCTTTTGAGCCGATGGCTACTTGTCCTCTCCGCTTCCTGTCCTGGAATACTCTCTTCCTGATAGTCCTCACCTCGGCCAGGCGAGTGAGTGAGCTTCAGGCCCTGGTCTGTGACAGGACTTACACCAGAATCTATAGGAACAGGGTAGTCCTCAGGACTCATCCAAAGTTCCTCCCAAAGGTTGTCTCCTCTTTCCACCTCAACCAGGAGGTGGTTCTTCCAACATTCTTCCCTAGGCCTCATGCAAGCCAGGCTGAAGCAGTTCTGCATACCCTGGACTGTAGGAGGGCCTTGTCCTTCTACCTTGACCATACGCAAGGGCACAGAAGGGCTACTCAGCTCTTTGTATCTTTTGACCCTAATAATTTGGGGATACCTGTGTCCAAGCGTACCTTGTCCATCTGGGTTGCTGACTGTATCACCTGGGCTTACAAGGCGGCTGACCTTCCTTTGCAGGGTCGGGTCACGGCCCATTGTGTCAGGGCAATGGCTGCCACAGTGGCTCATCTCCGCTCTGTACCGTTGGTAGACATCTGCAGGGCTGCAACTTGGTCTTCCAGCCAGACTTTTGCGGCCCATTACTGTCTGGAGAGGGAGTCCCGTAGGGACAGTGCTTTTGGCCAGGCAGTACTCCGCAATCTCTTTGAGGTTTAGGCAACTCCTGCTCTCCTGCCCTCTGTTGGGCTACCGGTGGAGGTTCTGTCAGTGAAAAGCCTTTCTTTGTTGCTGGGACTAGAGGGAGTTCTCTTGTTCAGCCTGGGTTCCTGGTAGCCCAGAGCTAGGGAGTCACCCATGTGTGAGGACTGACTTCCTGCTTGGTCCTGGAGAAAGAGTAGTTACTCACCTGTAACAGGTATTCTCCAGGAGCAACAGGAATCAATCCTCACAACCCTCCCTCCTCCCCTTGGAGTTGCAGTTGTACATAGTTTGTTTTGTTTTTTGTGTGCTGTTCTTAGCTATGTCATTTGACTGAGGTAAGATGGCACCTTTAGGTGGGAAGGGAACCGCGCATGCGTGCCTGCATTCCCAAGGCTTTCATGGAAAGCTGGGGAAATGCTCCGCAAGGGCTCTATCGACGTCGATGTCACCCATATGTGAGGACTGATTCCTGCTGCTCCTGGAGAACACCTGTTACAGGTGAGTAACTACTCTTTCTCCCCAAATCTTGCTGACTACCTTCACATAGTGACCACATTGAATAAAATCTATACTAAATCTCAGCAGGGCAACCCTAAAGTAGAAGTATGGTAGAAAGGAAGAACGATACATACTGGCCACATGTCACCCAGGATAAAAAGGTGCCAACGTAAAGCTTACACACTAGGGCTAAAGATGGTAGAAGTGATAATGTAAAACCTTCAAGAGACGATAACATCCTGGATGCAATAATTTTAAGGCCATGGCGAACATATTGATGGATCCACTACAACAGGAGGACTTTTGGCCTGGACAAATGTACTAAGGCAACCTTCCTTAGAGGAAAATTGAGCAAAGCTGATAACATCTCTCCAACTGATGACTGTGATGAAGGAACTTAAACAGGAAGTTCTACATAAATTTATTTATTTATTTTTTATACCACGCTCTTTAGAATCAGTGCGGTTTACATGTACACTAACAGGTACTTTTTATTCCCTTGTCCCTGAAGGGCTCACAATCTAAGTGTACCTGAGGCAATGGAGGGTTAAGTGGCTTGTCCAAGGCCACAAGGAGTAGCCATGGGACTAGAGACCCCAGACCCTCCGGCCTGAGGTTGCTTGTCCTCATGCGGGAATACTTAATAAATACTTACAAGCAAAGGAAGGAGCAACAATCAGTGTAAATTACTAAAGAAAAGATCAATAAAGACTTACAGTAGCTAAAATTGATACTATAAAGTGCCTTAAGGTCACAGAATAAGATACAGACTATCAATCAGCATGCAGTCTCCACGCTCTCATATAGCTTTGGAATTGTAAGCTGGCTGCTTAAATAACTTGCAAAACTGGAAGTACGAACAAGAAAGTTCCTCCATGCCCACCAGATCATTTTTAAGAGCCAGTGTATGCAGAGCTGAAGGAAGAATGAACCTCCTAGAAATAGATTGTACATAGAACTTCCATCATAGGTCTCACAGACCTAAATGCACAAACAGTGGTAAAGTAAGAAAGTAAAGGGGGGATATTCAAAGGCATTTACATGGTTTGCAGACCTGTAAATGCCACTCTGCGGGATATTCAGCAGCACTAACATGGTTAGTGCCGCTGAATATCCATGGGTGCCGCTGCTAGAAGCCCTGATACTAACTGGATAGCATCGTGGCATGCCGAGGGCATTCTAGGATGGCACCCATCGCTAACCGGACAGTGGTGATACTGAGCTGCTGCCCGGTTAGTGATACACAGTAAAAGTCAGGTGCAGGAAACCCTGGCATAACTTTTGCTGCAAAAACTAGCCAGGAAGTGACTGAATATCACCACTGCCTGGTTAGCTTTGTGGCAGTCTGGGCAGCCCGGATATGGCCCTGGCACTGAATATCCAGGTTTTAAGGTCAGCACCAGAAACTATCCACTGGCACTGAATATATCCCTTGTTTTTATTGTACACTGCCCTGCTGCATATGTGAAGGGCAGTATATCAAATGCAATAAACATAAATGTCCAAAAACTGTCTCTATTATTAAATTTGGACAAGTATTCTGACAAGCAGAAAGAAAAAGTGAAAATCCATCAGCACACATACGAAAGGAAGGAACAGAATTTGCAGAGAAGAGAATAAAGCTCTTTAAAGAGCTAGATGAACAAATAAGAAAAATAAGTGGCAAATGAATGTCGACTCATGGCAATCCTATGGAAAGTTGCTCTAATCTGTATTCGGTCTTCAGTCTGGCAGCTAGTTGTTGATATAGTGGCATCCATAGCTGCTGTTATGGTACTGCCCATCGCATAGGTAGTCTTCCTGTTTTGTGCTGAGCTTCAACTTTGTCAAGCATGATGTCTTTCTCTAATGATTTTTCTCTTTGCATGATATATACTAAGTATGAAAGCCAAAGTCTTGTTATTTGAGCTTCTATGGAAAACATGGGTGGAGGAGTAGGAGGAGTAGCCTAGTGGTTAGAGCACTAGCCTAATACCCAAGAGATCAGGATTTGATTCTCACTGGCAATCCTTGTGACCTTGGGCAAGTCACTTTACCTTCCATTGCCTTGGAAGAAAAGGCCTAGCAATTTAATTCCATTCATACCTTGCCAAGAAAATCCAGGGACTGTTGGGTCACCTGGAGTCAGCAATGACTTGACAGTACTAAAAAAAACAAAGGAAAACTTAGTTTTGAACTCCTCTACTACAGATTGATTTGTTCTTTGGGTAGACCATGGTATACACATAATTCTTTGCCAGCATCATACTTCAAAGGCATTGATTTTCTTCCTGTATTTCTTCTTCACTATCCAAATTTCATATCCATTAAATGTTATTGAACATCTATGGTGAGTACAAGTTGAATCTTTACATACAGAGATGCATCTCTGCACTTATCAGGTCCTTCATAGCTGTTCTGCCATGAGCAGTGCGTCATCAGGTTTCTTGAATGCCTGTCATTTCATTATTGATCCAAGGAGATTAAAGTTGTCTACTATTTCTATTTCTTCTCCATCAAAGATGAAATTATTGATTTTTCCTGTTGTCAGGATCTTCTTTATGTTAAGGTGCAGGCCCATTTTAAGGCTGTTTCATAATCTTGATAAGCAGATGCTTTAGATCGTCTTCAATTCAGCCAGTAAGATGGTATTGTCAGCACAGTGAATGTTGTGGATGAGTCTTCCATCAATCTTCACACCTCTGTTGCTTCTCTGATGATTTGTTCTATATATAAATTGAACAGGTATGGGGACAGGATGCAGCCTTGTCGTACACCTTTACCAGTTTTAAACCATTCTTATTCTCCTTGTTCTGTTTGAACTATTAGTTCTCATGCGCAATATTTAATATATTGATTAAGACACATCAGGTGTTCTGGTTTACCTGTGCCTCTTAATGTGGCCTGGAGGTTTTCATGATTTATGTAGTCAATGAAACACATGTAGATATCCTTATCGTATTATTTTGTCATTTCAAGGATCCATCTCATATCCACGATGATGCCTCTTGTTACTTGGCTTTTCTTAAATCCTGCGTGCACTTATATTTGCACTTGCATAAACCAGAAGTCTGCATCAGAGAGAAGTGGAAGCAGCAGCTGGTAGAAGGCAAAAATTATGACACAGTGCCGGAGAGTTTAGATAAGCACTACACTGCAGTTCAAACGAACCCATTTGAAGAGATTGCCCCTATGTTGCAGCAGACCCTGAAAGTGGCAGATTTACAGAAACAGATCCTGAAAGTAGCAGATTTACAGAAACAGACCCTGAAAGTGGCAGATTTACAGATATCCTCCATGCCCATGGTCTCAGCTGCAGTCACCCATCGCCTAGGATGTTCTGGAGGCAGAGTGGCTGCCATATTTCGTTCAGCACTGCCCCTCACTCAGCTTTCATCTCCTGCTCTTCACTACTCTGAGTCCCTCTTTTTCTGTTTGCATTTATCCCCTCCCATCCACTTTCTCCTTCTTTATGCCCCTCCCACCTTGTGCCCCCATCTTTGGGAAGCCCTCACCTTTACTATCTCTGAAGTGTCTCTTCAGTTTTTGCATCTGTTCCTTCCTGGCGACTTTAAAATACACTTTCATTCCCCCACCTCTGCTTGTGATCATGGCTTCTTTACATTATTTCAGGACCTCAGCCTTCACGAACATGTTGCTCTTCCTACCCACATAGCCCAGCACACCCTAGACCTCCTTATTACTCTGCTAGACTCCCCATACATACCCACAAACATCGTCGCCAGCCCACTCCCCTGGACTGATCATCTTTGCATCATTTTCCTTATTCAGTCTCCCCCTATCCTCCCTCCTGGGGACACCGGTCCCAGGCAAAATCCCACATCCTGCGTTGAGCCCCCCACCAATCCCGCTGCATCACGTCCTCCACCCCAACATTTTTCCTCTATTGATCAGCTCTTCCCTTCCTTACTGCCGATGCACAAGCTTCCCTCTGGAATTGGCACCTTTCCTCTGCCTTCAACTGCCTCGCTTCCCTCCGTCCTTGCCTCCCCTGGCCCACCTCTCACTGCCTATGGTACCATCCAGGCTTGCGCCTAGAGCAGTCACAACTTTGTCCTGCAGAGCACCTCTGGAGGAAGGACCAGACCCCTGAATCCCTCCAGCATTTCAACTTTTGCCATTTGTATTATTGCTCACTCATAATCAAAGCAAAATGTTCCTACTATTCCATCCTTATCTCCTCTGCATTTAATTCCACAGTCAACTCTAGTCATCTCTCAAATCTCTCTCCTCCCTACATACCTCCCAAACCCGCAGGGATCAATCCCCAGTACCAAGCCCTTCACAGCTGGCCCCCCTCTTCACTTCAAAGGCCCAACACCTTCACTCCGCCCTCCCAGCTAAAATCACTCTACTCAGGTCCCCTCCTCCCCTCTCACTATTCTCCTCCCCATCTATATCTCACACTTGGTCCTCCTTCAAGCTGATCTCCAACCTGGAACTCTCCAGATCCATTTCCACCACCTAGAAAACAACCTGCTCTCTTGACGCCATCCTTTCAAAGTGGATTCTTGAGCCATCCCTTATCCTCCTTCCCTTCTTACTCTCCATGCTTAACTCTTGCCTAGTTTCTGGTACTTTCCCAACCCCATGTGTTAGTCTGTCCCTTTATCAAAAAACCCTCTCTCGACCCCTGTGATCCTACTCACAACTGTCCTGTTTCTAACCTTCCCTTTATTTCTAAGATCCTCGAAATGGCAGTCTTTTCACAACTATCCTCCCACCTGGACTCCACCCATTTCCTGCACCTGCATCAATCCTGTTTTCGCCCAGGCCACAGCACCAAGACCATTCTTCTGTCCTTCCTTAACGAGCTTTACATCTCTCACGATCGGGGTAACATTTCTTTAGCTGTCTCCTTGGATCTCTCAGCTGCCTTTGATCTTGTTGACCGCCCTATTCTCTCTCATCTCAGGGATGCTGGTCTTCGGGGCACTGTCTTTCACTGTTTTCATTCCTAACTCCACTCCCGCTCTTTTTCTGTTTCTGGTTCCCACACCTCTGACCCTCTGCCTCTGCACTGCGGTGTACCTTAGGGTTCTGTTCTCGCACCGCTCCTCTTCAATGTTTTCCTGGCTCCCTCACTCTCCTGCTGTAGCAGACTGGTGTCTTGGCATATTATGATGACATCATTCTTCTCTACCACGCTTCCCCTGTCAGCCAGATCTCTCACTCCTCAATTCCTGTCTATCACTCGTTGCTAGCTGACTGTCTATGAATCTCTTCCACCTTAACCCCTCTAAAACATCTGCAATGTGGTTCACTTTTGGTGACTCCCATCCCACGCTATCCCCCTCCCCCCTTAGCATGCCGATCCCATTGTTATCTTCATTTTGTTATCTGGGTGTGACACTGGACCCAAACTTATCTTTCCACACCCACATTTCCGCTCTCACCTGTTGCTCCTATTTCTATCTTTGTCATATTTGTGCTGCCAGTTGTTTTATCCCACTCTTCTCTCACCACTCTTCTCTTTGGTGATCTCACAAATTGACTTCTGTAATATAGTCTTTGCCATTCTCCCCCAATATGAACTGCACCGTCTACAGCTGATTCAAAATGCCGCTGCCCGGATTCATTCCCACACCTCCTGTTATTGTTACATTACACCCCACCTTATTCAGTTACACTGGTTACCAGTCTCCCACCACATCATTTTCAAGTTCCTGATCCTAACCCACAAGGCTCTCCACACGCACACCCTCAGTACCTGGCCGATTCCATACAGTTCCGTGTGGCGCCTCACAGCCTCCTGTCCATACATGTCAACCTCTTGGATCTCCCCTCCCCAACTTGTGCTCACCTGGAACAGACCCTCCATTCAGCTTTTTTCTTTTTAGGACTGTCCCTCGGGAACTCACTTCCTGCTTCTCTCTGCCAAGAACAGTCTTATCCCAGATTCAAGTCTCTCCTTAAGACTTATCTTTTCTGCGATGCCTACGACCTTGCACCCTTGACTCCTCCTAACCTTCTCTTTCTCTGTCTGACCCCTCTTCTTCTCCCATTTTCTTCCTATCTCTGGTGTGACTGTGTGCTTTCCTGTCAGAAAATGTAATTCTTTTCCATTTCTGGCCTTGGTTACTGCTGCATTTTGCTCTATTGTAAACCGCCCTGATGATTCCGAAGGCACGGTAAATCACATTCTCCAATAAAGGTAAAGATATAAAAAAGAGGTTAAACCCTGAAAACAGTTCAGAAATGGAGGATGGCCCTTGATGATTCAGACAACAGAAGCATAAGCTTTCAGTCTGATTGTACAGGATTCCTTTTGCTAAAACGCTTCTCGCTGAGGAAGAAGACCTGGAAACAGTTGCAGGCAATTGGGGTGAAATCATGATGTGCCACACTTACAGTAGATTATAAAAGTAAATCAGATGAGATACACGGCTGAGTGCCAATACAAAAATGGATGATATTGAACTGGAAATAGCAGCTAGAAAAACCTCACTCAAGTATTAAATAATGAATGAGAGAACAGAATGTGTCCACTAGCAACTCAGTGGCCAGATTAAGCTGGTATAATCTGATAGTAAAAGCTCAATGACTCTTTAAATCTAAATTATCAGGCTAATTTTAAATGTATTTTGTTATTTCCATATTTTCAGCAGTATCCCCATAAGCAGTCAATATAAGAATATTGTCTTCCCCTTAGAACAAGACTAACTTTGTTTAGATACTGATCTATTACACTCTTTCTTAAACAACAGGTTTTCAAACTACCATCTATATGCAAAAATACTTTGGTAGAAAGAGCTCATCAGTACAGATGTGATGTCATTTTATAACACAGCATCTATGTGAAATGTCCAGAAAGGTTTTTATTTTATGAATGGTTGCCTATCTGCCAATGACCCCCAGCAGTGCACAGATTATCACTCAAATCTACATGTGCTCTAAAGACGGTGTGTGTGTCTGTCCTCTCTAGGAGCTGTCTTGTGGTGGATCTACTTTCTCCAAGTGTCTACCCAGGCACGGTTCTATAGGAGCCAGTTTCTGCCTGCAAAAAGCCTGGAAAATGCTTTATAATACACCCCCTGGCTTTCCTCTGGTCTCCCTGATACTCTTACTTGCACCTGCATTGTCAAATCTGTTTTGATTTATTCATAATATTGAAAGACATTTCCTATTTTCTATATCTACAGAGCGTGTGACGTGCACAGAGATGTTCTGTAGCAAAAAGTTTATTACTATCTCTCTTATAGTCTTATTTCATAATTATTTAAAGCTCACCGGTAATTTCCTGATTAAAGATGTCTCCTCCAAATTCTGTCATGCAATAGTAAGAAAGGGAAACTTTAAAGCCCTTTCATGATTGAAGGTTTGCTTTCTGAATCATTCAGTACCCTTTTTTTTAATGCTGGTCTTTATCAATGAAGACATAAAAAAGACAGTTTCAGACATTCGCTCACACCCTAGTTTTAGCTTGTGCCCAGTGGCATGCATTATCACTGCAGTATATGATATAGTTACCTAAAAGAAGTGTTTGGTGCCCTTGATGTCTTGAGCTGGAATTGTCAGATTTTAGACTGTCAGGAAGGATGAGGCTTCCTTATATAGCTCCTGGAGAAGGCATGTTCTCTCTCCTTTCCCCCTGGGCTTTGTTAAGATGATATGAATAACTTTTCCAGATATTGCTTATGAATCAGAATAGATTTAAAGCAAGCTTTTTATGTAAGTTTCTTTGTGACACAGATCCTAGTCCAACTGAAATGTCCTGTGCATCAGGCACTCCAAGATAAACAGTTTAATCAAACTAATAGTTAAGAATTTAACATCACATGTCATTTCTCCTTTCATCTATCTTTACGGTGAATAAATACAGTAGAAAACACTATACACATAGCTGAATCTATTACTAATTAATAGATTATAAATGTATTAATATAAAATTCATAGATTTATAATCTTTTTATTTTTATATCTTGTGCAGAGCTTCCTAGACAGTTCTTTTCTTTTCATCATTGCCAAGCCTCACTGCTGACCCTCCCTTCCCTGTTTTATATTTTGCAAACTCAGGTTCCTGAACATGAGCACTGACATTTCCTTCTCTATGTTCATGTTGATTCTCTAACCATTTCGGGTTCCTTGATTACTAGGCCTCTTGCTTTACTATTACAGTAGTCCAATGTAACTACAGGTCACTTTACAATCCATATGAGTCTACCCTAATGAAAACACACTTCTAATGGATTTATATTTGATAGAAGTCAGTTTTAATTTTCTGTTCATCCCAGATCGTTATACTCCTTTGCAGGTTAGCGTCAGGATTGTGCCTTCAAATAAAATTAGAAAATAACCATAACTATTAATTCTGATAAATTCAAAAGTATTTTTATCTCACTTATCATTACATTTCTAGACAGGGGCAGCCCAAGGGGGCTGCAGGGCCATGTGCAGAGACTCACTTTGGGGCCTCGTTTGCATAAGAGACCTAATTTGCACAAATATTTGCATAATGTTAATGTATACTAACTTTTAGTAAACATGCCTCTTAATGAATGTATGGAGAAAGAAAGACAACCAGATTTCTACATTACTATAATCCAGTGCCAACCGCCAAGCACATTAGGAACTACTACAAACACTGCCCATTTAAACCTATAGCAAACCTGCCGTATCACATGCAGAACATAGACCGTCACAAAACAAAGATCAAGGGATCACAGTTTAGTAACAGGAAGACATTAAACTGGGAACCCAAAAGCCAAACTTGGAATGTAAAACAACACTGGAGGGGAGGAAGTGATGTCATCGCTGGTATGGCTGCATAATCTTTCAGCTCCATGGCCAGGTGAAGGCAGTTACCTGCATTAAAGTAGATCTTGGAACCCAAAAAGATAAGCAGCGAGAGTGCCAGACTTAAAAACCTCGTGAGTGGATGGCGGTGAGGAAAGTATCCCCCGATCTCAAAGCCTTCGCATTCAAAAGCAGGAGTGAAGAGGTGGTGGGGAAAACTAAAATGGTGGCTAGCTGTGTATCCAACGGAGAAAAGAAACGCAACACATCTGAGGCATGAAATGAATCACCCAGTGAGATTCAGCAGCTAAGAGAGGACCTAAAAGACTGGTTCTCCATTCTTCACCAGGACATTTCAAGTTTGAAACAGGAAGTGCAGAAATGGGTGGAGGACTTGTGTAAAGATTTTAATGATATAGGCCAACATGTGGAAGGCACAGAGAATAAGTTGGATGAGTGGACTAATTAATTGCAAACGTTATCGCAAGAAAATGGCAAACTCCATGGTATGCACGAGGAACTTGTACCAAAGCCTGAAAACCTAGAAAATAGGTCCATAAGGGATAAATTGCATATAAGGGGACTTCCTAAGGCTGAGGATAAGGAGGACTGTAAGAAAATAACAGAAAGCGTATGTCAAACGGAGGTGCAACTGCAGGATTAGTGGAGAACTAAACTGTGCTTTAAAATTGAAAGGGTCCACCGCATGCTAGGGCCCTGAAGAGAAGGGAGACTGTGGGACATAATCGCTTGTTTTCATGAGTTCTCCTCTAAAGAAGCTATTCTTATTGTAGCGCAAAAAAGGGAGAAGATAAGCTACAATGGACGGGACATTGAAATCTATGGAGACCTATCGCCATCTACATTGCAGAGACGCCAGACCTTTAGAGCGATCACACAGCAGCTTAGGGAGGAGCAGGTGAGGTATCCTTGGCAGGAATACAATTTTCAATTGATGGAACAACTACCATAGCAAAATCCCTGGAAGCAGCCATTAAAGCAATACAAGCTGCAGGGTGGGCAAAGTTGCCGAGTAGGGAATAAGGACAAGCTACTATGAGACCTGTGGAGAGCAAATTTAATACTCAGTCAGGGCCTAGTAACAGCAAAGAGCTTTCAATTTAAATTTAAAACACAGAAGAGAGCTTTCTGGTTAAATTTAGAACCCAAGACTCCCTCTATCCAAGCAAGGGCTGTGGGACTCCCCCTGGAAATTGGTCACAGATTATCTTAGAAGCACAGGACAGGGTACTGTGTAGCAGCCAGCTTTTAATGTCTTTTTTCCTCCCTCCCTCCCTCCCCAACACCCACACACCCACCCCTGGGATAATTGTTGTTTTATAGGTGCATAAACCTCTCAAAGGAAAGGAGGTGCCATATTCACTCTAAGGTTCAGCTGTTTGTCCTCATCAGGCATCCATTAAGGACCTGAGAATAATTAAGCTTCAGGTGAACATAGTACATTGAACGTGTTAGATGTAGTTTTATGTTTAAGTATCCCTACCAACCCTTAGTAGGTAAATAACTTAAATACCTAAACACATCCTTAAAACTAAGATGCAGACAGCAGTCCAGGAGCAAGATGGGGGTTTTCCAGTCTTTTGCATTGAGTGTCACATGTATGATTTTCTCCCAGTTGGTGGAGGGGTCTTACGTGTGCACTAGGTGCAAGGTGCTCTTTGCCCTCAGGGAATAAGTCCAAACTCTGGAGGCTAGAGTAGCAGACTTGGAGGACATAAGGAAGACAGAGAGGTACATATATGAGACCAACAAGGATATAGTCCAGAGGTCCCACCTCCAGTCTGGCAGCATCCCTGTTGCCATGGAGGAGAGAAGTCACGTGACAGGACAGCATCACCCTGGTGTAGCAGGAAGTGATCCTGTAGCTAGAATCTGTCCTCCAGGTGATGTAAAACCCTCTTGCACCGAGGAAATTTCTCCGGGGCCATGTACCCATGAGGAAAGGGTTAGGACAGCCATTATAGTTGGTGATTCGATCATTAGGCATGTAAATAGCTGTGTGGCTGGTGGACGTGAGGATTGCCTGGTTGGTGCAAAGGTAGCAGACCTCATGCACCACCTAGACAAGGTCTTAGATAGTGCTGGGGAGGAGTCTGCTGTCTTGGTACATGTCGGTACCAATGACATAGGAAAATGTGGTAGGGAGGTTCTGGAGGCTAAATTTAGTCTTTTAGGTAGGAAGTTGAAATCCAGAACTTCCAGGGTAGCATTCTCCGAAATGCTTCCCATTCCAGACGCAGGACCCAAAAGGTAGGCAGAGCTCCGGAGTCTCAATGCGTGGATGAGACAGTGGTGCGTGGATGAGACAATGGTGCAAGGATGAGGGTTTTGGATTTGTTACGAGCTAGGGAACATTCTGGGGAAAGGAGGGGCTCTTCTGAAGGGATAGGCTTCACCTTAACTGGGATGGAACCATGCTGCTGGCATTAATCCTTAAAAAGGAGATAGAGCAGCTTTTAAACTAGATAATAGGGAAGAGCCCACAGTCACCCAAGAGCGCATGGTTCGTAACAATGTATCCTTGAACGATACTACCAAAAAAATGAAGTTAGGGCATATCAGCAGAGAGGTTCCAATAAAAACAAAAGTAGCCCAAATACCCTTGAGTATGGAGCACAGAAAGCTTAAAGATTCCAAATTACACCTGCCTACTGATAGATTAATATGAATAAAATACAATCTCAAAAATGCTTGTATGCAAATGCTAGAAGTCTAAAAAATAAGATGGGAGAGTTAGAATATATAGCACTAAATGAGAGGTTAGATATGATTGGTATGTCAGAGACATAGTGGAAGGAGGACAACTGGTGGGGCACTGTGATACCTGGATACAAACTATATCGTAATGATAGAGCTGATCAAATTGGTGGAGGGTTTGCACTCTGTTAGAGAGGGCATTGAGTCACAAAGGATTAAAGTTTTTTAGGAAACAAAATTTGCTGTAGAATCTCTATGGATTGAAATTCCATGTAAAAAGGGGAAGGTGATGGCAGTGGGGGTGTACTATCGACCACCTGGCCAGAATGAACTAATGGATGAGGAAATGCTCAAAAAAATCAGGTCACTGTCATAGCAGGAAATGCTAGGGAGATAAACTTTCGAAAGGGAGACTATGATAAAATATGGAAAATAGTTAAGAAAAAACTAAAAGGAGCGGTTGTAAAGGTTTAAGACTTACATCAAGCTTGGGTGGTTTTTAAAAATACTGTCTTGGAAGCGCAGACCAGCTGTTTTCCACACTTTAAGAAAAGTGGAAGGAAGTCCAAAAAGTTGCTAGCATGGTTTAAAGGTGAGATCAGAGAAGCTATTGTTGCATCTTTCAGGAAATGGAAAAAAGAGCCAAATGATGAAAACAGGAAACAGCACAAGCACTGGCAAGTTAGATGCAAGGCATTGATAAGGCAGGCAAAGGGAGAATTTGAGAAGAAGCTTGCTGCGGAAGCAGAACGCGTAATAAAGACTTTTTCAAGTACATTCGTAGTAAATGAGAGAGTCATTTGGACCATTAGATGATAGAGGGGTAAAAGGGGCACTAAGAGGGCGGAGAGACTAAATCAGTTCTTTGCTTCGGTCTTTACTGAGGAAGATATTACCCATGACTGAAGTGGTATTTAAAGGTGATACTGCGGAAGAATTGAAAGAAATATTGATACACCGGGAAAATGTATTACAACTATTTAATAAACTGAAGAGTAGCAAATCACCTGGACCAAATGGTATACATCCAAGGGCATTGAATTGAAATATGAGATTGCAGACCAGCTATTAGTAATCTGTAAACTATTATGAAAATCATCTGTGATACCTAAAGATTGGAGGATGGCCAATGTAACACCAATTTTTAATAAAAGGTTCCAGGGTCAATCCGGGAAACTACAGACCGGTGAGCCTGAGATCAGTACTGGGAACATTGTAGAAACCATCATAAAGAACACAATTACTGAACATGGAGATAGTCATGGCTTACTGGGAGACAGCCAACATGGCTTTAGACAAGGAAGACCTTGTCTTACTAATCTGTTATGTTTTTTTGACGGTGTGAATAAACAGGTAGACAAAGGTGAGTCGGTGGATATAGTGTATCTGGACTTTCAGAAAGCCTTTGACAAGGTCCTTCATGAGAGACTTTTGGCAAACTAAAAAGTCATGGGATAGGAGGCAGTGTACTATTGTGGATCAGGAACTGGTTAAAAGATAGAAAGCAGAGGGTAGGGCTAAATGGCCAATTTTCCCAATGGAGAAAAATGAATAGTGGAGTACCCCAGGGATTTATGCTGGGTCCGCTGCTTTTTGACATATTCATAAATGACCTGGAAAAGGGAATAATGAGTGAGGTTATCAAATTTGCAGATGACACAAAACTAGTTAAAAGTTGTTAAAACCCACGAGGATTGTGGGAAATTGCAAGAGAATCTTGATAAATTGGAAAACTGGGCATCCAAATGGCAGATGAAATTTAATGTGGACAAGTGCAAAATTATGCACCTAGGAAAGAACAACCTATACTATGGTTACACGATGGAAGGTTCCATATTAGGAACTACCATCCAGAAAAACGATTTAGGCGGATAACATGTTAAAATCCTCTGCCCAGTGTGCAGTGGCGGCCAAGAGAGCAAATAGAATGCTAGGTATCATAAGGAAAGGAATGGAAAATAAAACAAAAGATATTATAATGCCTCTGTATCATTCCGTGGTACTACCGCACCTTGAATATTGTGTGCAATTTTGGTCGCCATATCTTAAAAAGGATATAGCGTTATTAGAAAAGGTACAGAGGGAGGAAATGATGTCACCGAACGGAGAAGCCGCTTGAAAGCGGAGCTTCGTGGAAGCAAGGGAAAATTAGCCTGAAATACCCTAAGACGGAGAGTAGAAACGGCGGAAAACCCCCCAGTGAGTGTGGCATCGGTGTGGGAGTGAGAGGCGATGAGGAAAAGTGTGGCGGGCCTGAAAGGGTACGCATATAAAAACGCTGCACTGGGGGGAAGAACAAGATGGCCGCGGTGAGTGCTGGACACCTGGAGGAAGAGAATAAAGCAAGAGAGGGAGAGAACATCCAGAAGGGCGAAGTGGAGGTCCTGAGAGGGGAGTTAAAAAGCTGGTTCAGCACCCTCAGACAGGATCTCGCACATTTCAAAACGGAGGCGCAAGCATGGGTGGATGAGCTGAAAGCCGATGTGAGAGAGGTGGGCCAGCAGGTGGAGGAGGCAGGGGCGGCCCAAGGGGGGTGCGGGGCCATGTGCGGAGACTCGGCGTGGGGCCTCATTTGCATAAGGGGCCTCGTTTGCATAAATATTTGCATAATGTTACCATATACTAACGTTTAGTAAACATGCCTCTTAATGAGTGTATGAATAAAGAAAGACTAAAAGATTTCTACATTACTATAATCCAGTGCCAACCGCCAGACACATTAGGAACTACTACAAACACTGCCCATTTAGAACCCATAGCAAACCCGCCGTATCCTAACAGCACTACCAGGACTCACAAAGCACCATACCCTACCTAACAAAAGGAAACATGCAAATATTAAACCAATACATTTCAGAGAATACCAATACATGACCTACTGGGGAAAGAGAACAAGTGGCAATGTCAAATAGGAATTATATAAACAGAATACCTCAGCTCAGTTACACATGAACAGAACATAAACCATCACCAAACAAGGAATCACAATTTAGAAACAGGACGACAATAATTAAACTGGGAATCCCAAAAGCCAAACTTGGAATGTACAACACTGTAGAAATAAAACCATACATTAATTTGCTCTTGTACTAAACAAAGGGCAGATGTTAATGATGCACATTTACCAGAGCTGACATATTCAAATTAATAAATTCAAAATAAAGAGATATTTTTCTACCTTTTGTGCATTTTTTTCAGCTGCAATTGCTCCAGCCACTTTCTTCTGGTTTCTTCGTGTCTTCTGCTAACTCTCCATCGTCTGCTGTCCATTTGTCCTTTCTTCTCTCCTAGTTTTTTTTCCATTCTCTCTCTACATCTGCTTTAACATACTAATCTTTCTCCTTTTGCTCTTTCCTCATTTATATTTCATCCACTCAAATTTTACCCCTCCATCCTCAATCCCCACTTACTCTCCCAATACCCGGCCAATTGTAGATTTTTCATCCCTCCCACACAAAATATTTTTCCCCTCTCCATTTTACTCTCCCAGCCCCATCCCATTCTAATCCTCCCCCAGCATCAGCTCCCTTCTAGTTCCAGCCTCACCCAGCATCCATTCCCTTCTAGTCCCTGCATCAGCCCATTTCCAGTCCTAGCTCCCCATCAGCCCATTTCCAGTCCTAGCAACCCCCCAACCCAATACCAGTCCTAGCCCCCCCATCAACCCACTTCCAGTCCTAACCCCCATCACCCCATTTTCAGTTTAAGCCCCCCCTATAACCCATTACCAGTCCTAACCCCATCAGCCCATTTCCAGTCAGCCCCCCATAGCCCATTGCCAGTCCTAACCCCCCCATCAGCCCAGAGCCCATTACCAGTCCTAACCCCATCAGCCCACCTCAAGTCCTAACCCCTCCCCATCAGCCCATTTCCGGTCCTGGCCCCCCCATAGCCCATTACTAGTCCTAACCCCCCATAGCCCATTACCAGACAGCCCCCATCAGCCCAAAGCCCATTACCAGTCTTAACCCCCCCATAGCCCATTACCAGTTCTAACCCCCCCAACAGCCCACAGCCCATTACCAGTCCTAACCCCATCAGCCCTCCTCAAGTCCTAACCCCTCCCCATCAGCCCATTCCCTGTCCTAGCAACCCCCATAGCCCATTATCAGTCCTAACCCCCCATCAGCCCACAGCCCATTACCAGTCCTAACCCCTCCCCATCAGCCCATTTCCTGTCCTAGCCCCCCCATAGCCCATTATCAGTCCTAACCCCCCCCATAGCCCATTACCAGACAGCCCCCATCAGCCCACAGCCCATTATCAGTCCTAAACCCATCAGCCCACCTCCAGTCTTAACCCCCCCCCCCCCCAGCCCATTTCCAGCGAGGACCCTTGCTGGGCTTTAAAATCGTGCTATATCGTTTTACTCCCTGGATCTGGTTGCTAGTGTGAGGAGGTGCAGCGAGCCTGCTTGGTGGCTCCTGGGACTGCTGCCACAGTTTTTACGCCGCTGAAGACGCCCTCTTTTGCCTCAGAATATCGGGCAGGCATTGTAGGGGTAGCTTGTATGCATTAGGGTCCTTGTTGTTTTTCCTATAACTTGGCTTTTTCCTTTTGTGACCGCAGAGCGTGACCGTGGGGCGTGGTCCAAAGGGGTGTGTCTAAAGGGGCTAGTCCCACCCCTTTGGCGTCCCTGCGGAGTCCCTGTGGCGTTAGAATATTTAATTTTGTTTTTGAATTAATTTCTTTAGTTCAGTAGTGGTTCTCTTTATGGGGAAGAGGAAGGCTGAAACAGGGAGCAGAGTGCAGGGTGTTTCAGCTAGTCTGGGTAAAACGGCTGGCCCCCTTGATAAGCACTTTGCTCCGCGTCCGTTGGCACAGTCCTCTCCAAAAGGAGCCTCCCTGAGTTCGGATGGGAGGACTCCTTCAACCTGTCCTATGCCTTCGCCATCTGCTGTTCTTGCTGGGGAGTCCTCTGGTCAGATAAGGTGTGTTGATTCCTTATTGGCTTTGCCTAAACCAGTTTCTCTAGCAAAATTGCAATTTGTGTCTTAGAGTCAGTCCTGACTCCTGGTGACCCAGAAGCTCCTGGGTTTTCTTGGCAGTGTCACTGGAAGTAGATTACCAGGCCTTTCTTCAGAGGCAATGGAGGGTTAAGTGACTTGCCCAAGACCACAAGGAGTGCTAGTGGGATTTGAACCCTAGTTGCTTGGTTACCAAGTCAGTGTTCTAACCACTAGGCTACTCCTCCACTCCTTGTTTCTCTAGCATTATCTGGAGAGAAGGTGCATAAGGAACTAAACGTATGTGACATCTTATTATCAATATATTTTAAAGCCCCCCAAACATTCTTCAAGGTAATCTCTGCTTCTGGAAGCAAGACAGGAAGCTCAGAAAAATTACCAGATAATGCTAGTCTCTAGCATTATCTGGTAATTTTTCTGAGCTTCCTGTCTTGCTTCCAGAAGCAGAGATTACCTTGAAGAATGTTTGGGGGGCTTTAAAATGTATTGATAATAAGATGTCACATACGTTTAGTTCCTTATGCACCTTCTCTCAAGACACGGTTGCTTCATTGCAGAAACTTGATGCGTGCGTGTAACTTGCGTTTTTTGAATTTTCCGCGTACGTCTCTTCTTGCACCCAGGATTCTTTTGGATAAATATTTAAAGGAAGTCTTATCTATTTCAGATCCTATTGAAGTATCCTGCCTTTATTACATCCCCTCAAGCTCCAAAAAGGTAAACCCTGTAGAAGGAGAGCTTGATGTGTTGGAACCTTCCATATCTAATCTAGCAGCCTTTTTAGAGGACTCCCTGGACCTTATTAACTCACGCTGCATTGTTGGTGACTTTTAAGTCACTTGATTCGAAATATCGTATGCTGAAGGCTTTTTTTAAATTTAAGTCTGTTAAATTTTGTTGGCAGAACGTGAATGTTTTTCCCGATGTTGCCCGTAGCACCCAACTCAGACGGAGGCTTTTTTTAGCTTTGAAGCCTCAGGTTTTGAATTTGGGTGCTACATTCTTTCTCCGTTTCACTTGTAAATGCGTCATCACTTATGATGGTGCTTCTTATATTTTTTCTGATAGCACACATCTTGAAAGGTTTATTTCGGAGCGGCAGGGGGTATCGGGCAATTCAAGGTGTGTGAAATGTTTATATGCCTCCCAAGATGAGCAAATGTTGCTTTATTTGCCTGTATTGGTTTTCCTTATTTCTGATTGCAGCTGGATCCCTTTAATGCCTTATTATCCTCTGTCTAAATGACCTGTTTATTTTGTATCTTCTGATTTTCCTTGTATTATTTTGATTTGTTGTAAACTGATTAAAATTCATAAAAAAAAAAGATCCGGTTTTAAAGTTCATTGCTGATGGCTAGCCGCTTTACAGAAAACAAGTACTCTAGTCATCTCATAGCCACTTTCTAGAAAGTCATCTATGAGTAAAGAAAACGTGAACAACTGTTAGCCCAATTTTATTGCCCGGGGGATTTATGAGGGAATGGATGGTTTTGGGGGAGGTTTTCTGGCAGTGGAGGGGCACAGATAAGGGGACTTCTTTGGGTGAGGGACGATAGAGGCTAAATTCAAAGATGGGGGCAGGACTTAGCAGTCTTGGAGGGCCTTCTGCGAGGGGGGTTCTTGAATTGTTATGTCGATGGGAGGTTCAAATGGGGACATCTGGTTGTGTGTGAGCTGCATTATTTTTCCTCGGACGTTCCTGGGAAGTTCATTGTAAGCTGAATTATTTCATTCCCATTGGGGTTGCTTATATGTGATACTGAATTACCGCAGGTTATATATTCCCACAGTAAACAAATCTGCAGTAAAATGTGATATTTTAGTTCAGCTTAGTAACTACCCCCCAGGTGACCTGTTATACGATTACATTTGGGGCAGTTTGTCCAATTTCTCAAAATGGGTTATTTTTGCGCATTAACTCACAATACTGCACTAAGGAAAAGCAAAAAGCATACTAACCAAAGAATTCCTTAGAATAACCCAAATATTCCACAATTATTATAATACACTCTCAGCACACTCCCAACTAGTTAGTTTTGCGCATACCATGACAGTCGTGAACCTCACGTCTAAGCCTTGAAAAGGTTGTCTTCGCACAGCTCTCCCACCATCTTGACTCTATCAACTTCCTTCACCTCCGTCAGTCAGGTTTCCGTCATGGTCACAGTGTTGAAACTGTCCTCCTAGCCTTCACTAATTCCCTGCATGTAGCACACGACCGTGGTGATATCTCGGTGGCGGTAGCTCTTGATCTTTCCGCTGCCTTCGACTTGGTGGACCACTCTCTCCTTCTGCTTCGCCTACGCAAAGCCGGCCTTTGTAGCACAGCTTATCGATGGTTCCACTCTTTTCTCTCCTCCCGGTCCGGTGCAGTCCTCTCCTCCTCTCCCTCCACTTCTCCCTCAGACCCTTTTCCCCTCTCCTGTGGAGTTCCTCAAGGTTCTGTCCTGGCCCCTCTCCTCTTCAATCTCTTCTTAGCTCCCCTCACCCTGGTGATACAACAATTTGGGATATCGGCTTTCTATTACGCAGACAATATCGTTCTTCTCCATCATACCTCCCCTTCATGCCTTGATCTCACTCCACTTAACTCCTGTCTAACCGCCGTCACTGACTGGTTGACCTTGAACTGTCTTCACCTTAACCTCACAAAAACCACTGCAATTTGGTTTCCGCACGGTCGCCCATCCCCCTCATTAGCCCCCTCTTTCTCTGGTCTCCACTTTCCGCTACCTCGGTGTTCTCTTTGACTCTGACCTTTCCTTCCACGCTCATGTGTCTCACATCACCAAGACCTCCTTCTTTTTTCTTCGTCAAATTCGTGCAATCCGCCCTTTCCTTTCTCCTTCCGCTCTCACAACCTTACTCCTATCACTTGTCATGTCCCGCGTCGACTTTTCTAACTCTGTTTTCACTGGTCTACCCATGTCTCAATTAACCCGGCTTCAGAGAATTCAAAACACTGCCACCCGGCTTATCACTCACTCCTCCCCTAGAGATCACATCACCCCCCTTCTCCTTCAGCTTCATTGGCTTCCCATCTCATATCGTATCCAGTTTAAACTACTTACTCTCGTCCACAAAGCACTCCACACCTCCACTCCACAATATTTGGCAGACCTCATCCACTTCCATACCCCTCGACACACCCCTCGGTCCTTTCACCTCAACCGTCTTAGCCTTCCCCCTCCCTCCCTTGCCCACCTCCAATCCACTCGTTCCTCCGCCTTCTTCTATACAGGCCCTGCCCTTTAGAACTCTCTTCCCACCTCTCTCCATCTTGAACCCCATCACTGCACCTTTAGACATGACCTAAAGACCTTTCTCTTCTCCCTGGCCTTCAACCTCCCCACCCCTGACCCTAACCTCCTCTCCTATATTCCACTGCTCTTTACTAGCCTTCTCTCTTTCCTATTTAAGAATTGTAACTTCCTTTCAATACTTCTGGCCTAGTGCCCTACTCTGTTATTTTATGTATTGTACACCGCTCTGACTTTCACTGAAGAGCGGTTAAGCAAATGAAATAAACATAAACATAAACATAAGCCTGGATATGTGGAGTTTGATCTCAGTCTCGCAAATTTACTGCTAATGTTTGACATAGTACTTGCATCGTACCAGAGAGAGGTTCCTTCTGATGTAACATATATGGGTAATTTATCAGGATATGCTTGGAAATTCTTCTTAATCAAGCCCGTGGTACCCAACACAATGGGAAAAAGCTTGGTATCTTTCTGCCACATTTTGTGTGGTCTGCTATTATCCAGATAGTGGGTGCATATCTGCTATCTGGATAATTTTTCGGCCTGCCCTCACTCTGTCTTAAACTGAACCCCTTCTTATACAGATACTATCAGGCCATTCAGTCCAGTTTTTGGTCTGGTGCTTACTTTCTCTGCCTCAGACAACCTTGATCTAACCAGATCTTGAGTACATTTCAGGATATCTGTCCAATTTAATTCAAGGCAAATACCACAGGCTGAGAAGCAAAGAAGGCAGGGTTTAGATGCTGCTTCCCCTAGTGATTCTCCTTGTGACCATGGGCAAGTCATTTGGAGAGAGAAATAACATATGCCTGCTTGTGACATGCCTTGAGCTTTGTTTTGAAAAAGATAGGTAATAAATCTAAAATCTTTAATATGACAGCTCAGCAGATATCTTCAGAGACCGCCCAATTCCTTAAGCCAAATGAAACATCAATATTTGATTTAATAAAAGTAGTGAGTTATGAAATCTCAGAATTTTAACACACTTTCCTCTCTGGCAAATTCTCTCTCATCTCTTTATAAAGAGATTTCTCGGAGGTTTTCCCTTTTATTAAGCCTACAGTGCTTTTCTTATTGTCAGAGCCAGCTTGTTTCTAAGGGGCCGATATTCAATGGCAGTGACTAGCACATTTAGGGGAATATTTACTAAAGTACAGCGGGGAATGCTGGGCTAAGATATGAAGATTGCATGTTCCTACTGCACTGGAGCCCAATTACCATGGTAGGTACATGGGGCATAGCGACACTACTCTACTACCAATGTGCTAGTCACGTCACTAGCATGTTAGTTACAGAGAACATGTGGCCATAGCGCATGCTCACAGTGTGTTGTTCGGTCACAATACACATTGGAAAAAAGAAAGCTACAAGTACAATATTAGTGTAGCAGAAGGGGAAAAGAAACACTGTAGACAGTAAGAACCATGGCCCAAGCACACATAAAAGAAGGCACCTACTGGCCAGTTGAGAATACTGAGGGATGTCCAGGAACGGGCTGAACTGCCTGCACAGCTCAGAGCATAGGCCTAAGTACAAGAGGGTAAATCAGCAAGGCAAAGGCATTCAGAAAGTATGTGCTGCATCTCAAACTGTAGGAGATATGGTGCAAATGTGGCATCTGGAGCTGCAGGGGGCCGTGTATGGATCAGACAGGATGTCCACAGTGTACATTATGGAGGAAAGGATAGGAACCCCCTTCACCCAGAGGCCTCAAGGGTATCTATTCACCTAGGCTGCAGGGAACACAGTATTAGACATTTGGTGAGGACCGTTGTATGATGTTGGTATGTAAGTGGTGTGGAGGAGTAGCCTAGTGGTTAGAGCACTGGCTTGGGAATCAAAAGACCAGAGTTTGATTCTCATTGGCATGCTTTGTGGCTTTCAGCCAAGTGACTTAACTCTCCATTACCTCAGAAATACAAGTTATAAATGTCCTTGTTTAATATACATTGCCAAGTTTAAATTGTAATGTAAACTGCTTTGACTGAAATGATAAAGTGGTATAAAAAAACTTGCTAAATAAATAAATTCTTCACTAGCTTCAATTTTATTTTACTGTTCTGGTTATCTGTTCTAAATTTTCCCTGAATCTCTTCATAAAAACAGTTAATAGATCCTTACATTAATAAATAACCTTTGGGACAAGTTTACTAAAGTGTGCAAGCCGGTTGTGTGGAATTGGACTGTAGGACAACAAGGAGCATGCATGGCAAATACACGTGCTAAGAAACCTGTGCTACTTTAGCAACATGTGAGTAGGCAGAGCCAAAGAAGAGAGAGGGCAGGCTCGGAATGTGTGGCTGTGGTGGGTGCAGTTGTTACTTTCTAGCTATACACCAATGCTGCTAGCATGGCCACAGCTAACGCCAGCCTCTAATCTGGTGCTATCTGTACTCGTCATGCTCCCATGTGCCAACCACATGGGTTGGATGTGCAGTTCATATGCAAGTGTTAAGCAATATGAAGGGCAGGAGCATGACTTCAAAGAATAAGATGCCAAAAGGTGATTGGAGCTGAGTAGCAAGTGCACGCATAGGCCATCATTTTGTGGGTGCTGCATGCTACAGCTGACATGGTGGTGGGACACAGCAACCTAATAACATCAACACCAAGGTGTGCAGTCACCCTGCTGGGACAATGGGCAGACATCCATGGAGACAGCAAAAGCTGTCCTGACAGACTGCTGTTCAAATCTGCATATGTATTGGCTAGGTCTCAGAGAGCTGCTGATGTGGTGTGCTGTGGAGCAGATAGGGCCTGTGCTCTGTGCTACAGTAGCATAATGCTGAACAGCAGCATAATGCTAGTATTGGAGCTTACTGATTGATGTTTTCTGTCTGGTCCCTTTGCACTAAAGTTGCAGCAAGTTATTGACCTGGAGAGCTCTTTTGATCTTTTCTAAGTCTGATGAGCCATGCTTGTTTGGGGGCTCCTTCTTTGTGAGATTTACCACCTCCATGTGGTATACTCCCAGAAGAAGGGGGCCTTCTGTGGGTGAATGGTTCTGATGGCCCCCTCCCCTTTTAGCAGCTGTTAAATCACGAGGGTTGTGTGCTTTATAGTGGGTGCTGCTTGAAGCTATGGCCCCATGTGCAGGCTGCTCTGAGAAAGTGTGTTGATTGTGTTTATCTCCAGACTCTTCTGGCCCTTGCATCCCACCCCTTCTCTTAGCATTGGGGAACTCACTGCCACATTTGCATTCTATCGCGTACTGTTTTAGACGCAGCACATACTGTTTGCATGTGTTTGCTTTGCTGATTTGCATGCCCCGCCCTCTTGTCTGATTGTTCAACCCACTCCTGGTCATCACTGTTCTGGACTGATCAGTTGCTACCATCCTGTATGCATGTTAGGGGCACAGTTCTTACTGTGCACAATGAATCCAAGGCCCACAGACGACACAAAATATCGCCTTTGTGGCATTCTATTTTTTTGACACTGTGTACATGTTCTGGGCCGTGCGTTTATTACTGCTGTGCTAATGCCTTCGCTAGTGTGGCTTGTAGTTGCATACTGCGGCCGCATCCCTTATGTTTAACTCTGATGATGGGCTCTGGCATGGTACTCATTCATGAATTCCATATGTTAACCTTGTGCTTCCTACCACACTTTAGTAAACATGCCCCTTTATGTTGATTAAATAATCAAAATATATCCTTTTTGCCTGTTTTTCATTCTTTCTAAGTAGGGTTTAAATTTGGATCTAATCATGCTAGGAGTATAAATTGTGCTGAAATAACTCAAATCCTGCATTGTGGGGGATCACAGACTTCCTCTCAGCACTGTATGTGAAAACACGCAACTGTACTGAATCATAACATATCAACAATTTTGATATACTATTTTACATTTTGATTGGTGCCTTGAAGAAAACAATTCTCTATCTAAAATATTCCAATTCAACTCTAAACACTTCTGCCTTCTATTATGTGCTAGTCAAGTCAAATCCAGATAGAGGGGTTGTTTCCAAGGTCACCCATTACCTACCTCTTAAAACATGGCTAGGGTTTAAGATATAGAAGTCTCAGTTCCTGAATAGGGTGGATCCTTACTACAAAGGAAAATGGTACATAGGCTCAAGGAACCCATAAGTGAGCGAGTGAAGTATTGTTCTCAGATCCTGAGAGGAGAAGAGGAGAGATTCTGCCTGAACATTATTTAAGGGTTGTAGAGTGGTAAATACTACAGAGGAACCTGCCTGAGGGAGCCCAAGGGGTATGTGTACTAAACCATGGTAAAGTCAATGGTGGTACAGTAAGGGCGTTAGAGTTCCTGAAGCTATATAAGGCTATGGGCGTGTGGGAGCAATCCATCGTAAAGAGAGCTATGGGCCGTGTTTCACACAGAATTGTGTGCCCTGACCAGTAAACGTACAGTAATGGCACATCTCACATTAAGGTGACAAACGTTAAAGTGACCAAGGGTTTTAAGGCGCTTCAACCTAAGGCGCCTGAGGCTAAGGTGCCCTGAGGGGTTAAGGCACATGAAGTTCAGACGCCCAGAGGGTTTTAAGGCACATGAAGGTGCCCTAAGACATTTAGGCGCCCAAACATAAGATGTCCAAGGGTTTTAAAGTGCTTCAAGCTGACAAGCATACACGTAAAGGCAGGAAAACTGCTGTAACCCTAACACTGGATAAAACACCATGGAAAGTCAATGTAAAAGTGATGGAGAGCGAAGGACAGGTGGGAGCTGATGTACCTGCCATATCGATGGGCACCCTATGTGGTAGCCAGTTAGGTGGACGAGTATGTGGGAGGCAGCTGCACCGATGCACAGGGTTGTGCCAGCGTAAGTGCTGCAATGTCAGTATGTGGCAAAGGATAGGGAAGACCTGTCCCCCAGTGGAGGCAGAAGCAGCAGGATGTCTGCAGCGACAGGAGGACAGAGTAGGAGTGGTGACGTGCTGATAAGGCACTGGAGAGGCGAGCACGAAGAACTGAAATGCAGAAAAGAGGACCAGTTTAGGTCATGGAGTAGTAACCTGCACGAGAAGACATGACTGTAAACAGCTGACAAAGGCATATAGATGGGCCGAAGGATGGATGGCGACTGTGGAGAAGATGTTATGGGCTGGCAGCACTGATGTGCAGAACCCTGACTGTTACAAACATGAAAATGATCTGAGTAGCACAGAAGCAAAAAGAACAGGTAGGAATCAAACCCCTGTCCCCTGCTTATGAGACATTGCACTAACGAGTAGGCTACACCTCCACACCTTGCAGCATAGCATTTGGACTGCAGCAATCTAAGGGAGCGATACAGTATGTATCGCTCCCTTAGAAGTACTTCTGTCCACAAAAAGGAGAGCAGGACCTAGGCGTGATTGTGTCTGATGATCTTAAAGTAGCTAAACAGGTAGGAAAGGCAACGACAAAAGCTAGAAGAATGCTTGAGTGCATAGGGAGAGGAATGACCAGAAGAAAAAGGAGATTTTGGAGTATTGTGTGCAATTCTGGAGACCGCACCTTCAAAATGATATAAATAGGTTGGAGTCAGTACACAGGGTGGCTACTAAAATGGTTAGTGGTCTTCATTATAAAGCATAATAGGACAGACTTAAGGATCTTAATATGTATACTTTAGAGGAAAGGTGGGATAGAGGTGATATGATTGAGACATTTAAATACCTCCATGGCATAAATGCATAGGAGGAGAGCCTCTTTCAATTGAAAGCAAGCTCTGCTACGAGGGGACATAAGATGAGGGTGAAAGGGGATAGACTCAGGGGTAATATGCGCAAATATTTTTTTACGGAAAGAGTGGTGGATGTCTCCCAGTGGAGGTGGTGGAGATGAGGACAGTGTCTGAATTCAAAAGGGCATGGGACAAACAAAGAGAATCTCTAAAGGAAAAAAGGGGGCGGTTGTAGTGGTTGATATGGAAAGGTAGACTAAGATAGGCCATGTGGTCTTTTTCTGCTGTCATGTTTCTATGTTTCTAAGGATCGGTACTCTCCTCTCTGCTATTTAATTTATACTTACAACCCTTTTTCTGCCATCTTTAAAAACTTTAAACTAGGATACCTGACCTGGAAAGTAGAATAATGAGTGAGGTTATCAAATTTGCAGATGACACAAAACTATTTAAAGTTGTTAAAACCCAACAGGATTGTGGAAAATTGCAAGAGGATCTTGATAAATTGGAAGACTGGGCATCAAAATGGCAGATGAAATTTAATGTGGACAAGTGCAAGGTTATGCACTTAGGGAAGAACAACCCAAACTATGGTTACACGATGCAAGGTTCCACATTAGGAACCACCATCCAGGAAAAAGATTTAGGCGTCATTGTGGATACCATGTTAAAACCCTCGGCCCAGTGTGCAGCGGCGGCCAAGAGAGCAAATAGAATGCTAGGTATGATAAGGAAAGGAATGGAAAATAAAACAAAAGATATTATAATGCCTCTATATCGTTCCATGGTGAGACCGCACCTTGAATATTGTGTGCAATTCTGGTCGCCGTATCTTAAAAAGGATATAGCGATTTTAGAAAAGGTTCAGAGAAGAGCCACCAAAATGGTAAAGGGGATGGAAGGATACTCCTATGAAGAAAGGCTAAAAAGGTTAGGGCTCTTTAACCTGGAAAAGAGACGGCTGAGGGGAGATATGATAGAAGTCTATAAATTAATGAACGGAGTGGAACGGGTAAACGTAGATCGATTGTTTACCTTATCAGAATATAGAAAGACTAGGGGACATGCAATGAAGCTACATGGTAAACTATTTAATACTAATAAAAGAAAATATTTTTTCACTCAACGTGTAATCAAACTCTGGAATTTGTTACCGGAGGATGTAGTAAAGGCTGTTAGTGTAGCTGGGTTTAAGAAAGGTTTGGACAAGTTCCTGGAGGAAAGGTTCATAAACCATTATTAAGAAGGGACCCAGGATATCAATGCTTGAACCAATACAAGCATTGTGGAACCTGTGTCTCTTGGGGAAACTGCTAGGTACATATGACCTAGATTGGCCACTGTTGGAAACAGAATACTGGGCTTGATGGACCTTGGTCTGACCCAGTATGGCATATCTTATGTTCTTATGATACCACATTTATGCAGACGACATAATGTGTTACCTCCCAGTAAACATCACAAATCCAAATTATCAGCGACTAACAGATTGCCTCCATGAAATCACCAATTGGCTAAAACAACATAATCTACATATAAACTTCAATAAAACAGAAACCTTATTTATAACAAAAAAAACCAATTTGACCCCCTCCCCCACCAAAATTAAAATTAATGGACTCTGAACAGGAAGTAAAGCACCAAGTAAAATACTTAAGAGTCACATAAGACCAAAATCTGTTATTGATAACTCATATAAAACTACTCACTAGAGCTATCTTATACAAACTACAACTGCTCCAACAACTCAAGACTATTCCAATCTAGTAATGATTTCAGAACTATCCTGCAAACAATGATCACCTCCTACCTTGACTAATCAAACAGCATATTACATGGTCTCCCCCAACAGATGGCATAAAATGTAGTGGCATGTATCATCTATGGCAAAACCAGCACAGAACATATCACCCCACTTCTATATGAACTACATTGGTTACCTATAGCAAGCTGAATAAAACATAAAGGGGTATGTTTACTAAAACTCCGGTAATGTGCGCGGCGCGCTAGTGTGCGGATGCCATATAAGGAGTGGGCGTTTCAGTCTGAAAAAAGCAAAACCGGGATTAATCATGCGCTAATGTGCGCTGCACTCATGTGCGCCCCGCACATTAGCGCATGAGAAAGCTGCGCGGGAAGCATAAGTGGCGCGCTGATGTACAAGCACAGGAGCAGAACCACAGCACAATGGTTAAGACACTGACCAATGGTGCAGGGATCAGGGTTTCCATCCCCCACAGTGCCCAATAAGCAAGGCTGGCTGGGGCATTACCTGTTAGGGGTAATATTGCTTTAGGAGGCATTTTAATATTGGGAGGCATAAGGCGGCACGCTGATGTGCAAACACAAAAACAGAACCACAGCACAATGGTTAAGACACTGACTAATGCTGTAGCAATCAGGGGTTCAATCCCCCACAGTGCCCAATGAACAAGGCTTGGTGAGGCATTACCTGTTAGGGGTAATATTGCATTCTGAGACCATTTATTTTTATTTTAATTACTACTGCTAGCAAATGCACTCTCAAAGCACTGTAACATAAGGCGCCCCATAAAGTACCCCAGAGGGCACACTTTAAAATGCAGTGTCCGCCACGGCACCCTACAATGTTGCTGAAAGGGTGGCCGATAGGGCGCCATATAGGGTGCCCTATGAGGCAGGGCAAGGTCAGAGCACTGTCTCTGATGGCAGCACTGTGCATTGTAACGCATGAAAATGTTAAGTAGGTGTGCTGATATGCAAGGAGGAACAGCAGTGTAGCACAATGGTTAAGACACTGACTGATGGTACAGGGGTCATGGGTTCAAATCTCCAGTGAATAAGGTTGGCCAAGTTGCATCCTTTTTCTGCGTGCAACTGTACAGCAATCTGTGCTGCCATCTAAATAGAACCCCACCCTAGTGCCATATATTAATGCACCTTTTAGGGTGCACCAGAAGGCACATCCTAAACAACCACGTCAGCAAAGGCGAGTTATAATGTTCCCCAGAGGCCATGTTGAAAGGTTGTCAACTCCCAAGGCACCATAGTAGGCACCCCCATAAGCTGCCTGAATCGAAGGTGTGCCATAAGATGCCCCAAGGATGTATAGGTGAACTCAAAAATGTTTGCCAAGAGCAGTAAGATCCCCCAATTTGAAGGGCAAGAGAGGTATGTGCCAAACACACACATAACCCAAACACTGCACAGAGCAGAAAGGAAAGACAATACATAATTAAAAGAAGGACGTAGATCACAGCAGATGGACCACACAAATCAGCTCCAGCCCATGTGGAGTGGAGGAGTGGCCTAGTGGTTGGGGCAAGGTACTTTGGGCTGGAAGGTTGGGGGTTCAAATCCCACTAGAGGACAGCAACCTTGGGCCGGAAGGACTGGGGTTTCTAGTCCCACAGGTGCTCCTTGTGGTCTTGGGCAAGCCACTTAACCCTCCATAGCCCATGTTCCCTGTAAAATAGTTATCTCCAAGTTATAATGCCCTGTTCAATGTAATTTCAATTTGTTCAATGTAAACTGCACTGATGCAGAATAGCATGGTATATAAGAGAATGTAAATAAATAAATAAAAAATGGACAAACATATCGGGGGCAGCTGTAGCTATGCACAGAGTGATGGTAATGTACCATGCTATAATGACAGTGTGTGACAGAGGATGAGAAGATGTGTGCAGCAGAGGAGGCTGAAATGGCAGGATAGGTGAAATATCAGAATGACAGTGGAGTAGCAGTGCTTTGCAGAGCACACACAGGAGAGGCAACCAGGGAGAGCTGCAATGCAGGAATGTGCAGGACGTGGGGTAGCAGCATGCACATCAGGGTAGGATGGCACACAGCTGGCAGACAGAAGATGGACAGAAGGATTGTTCACAACTCCAATGAGGGTACAATGTGCTCACAGCACAGATCTGCACAGATATGACTGTCATACGAATGAAAACTACTTCTGCAGGACAAGCATACAAATCAAAGAGAACAGAGAGCAATCACACCTATGACCACTACCACACATGGCAATGCACAAACCAGTAGGTCACACCACCAATGTGAGCTCATTAGCAAAGGCTGCATACCAACATAGTGCAGGGCATCACACAAGATGCCTTCTGGCTGTCAGGACAGGTAAACCCCCAACAGTAATCATGACCAAATGCACATGCAGATCTGCTGTGTACAGATCAGATCTCAGTCTGTAATTGGGACCAGGGACACATGCCCACACACAATGAAATGTTATGCAGTGGATACAGCATGCAAAAGAGGAAAGAAACTAAAGCCCAAGGGCAGCAGAGGATGCTCTGTGGAGCTGGGTAACAATCTGGAACAGGACAGGAGAGAACTCAACAGGCAAACAGGTGTACCACACACCAGATGAACCACAGCAATACCAAGCCCCCAGGTGCACTGCCATGTAAACACCATAAAGAAAGAGACCTATGTAACAGATAATATCTGATGGCTAGGCAGCACAGAGGGCACACCTTGGTATACAGTAAAGAGAGGGAAGGGTGTGTGTAGAGGTGATGAACCTGCTGGAACCTAATGGTCCAGTTAGCACAACAGAAAACAAAAAGATAAACCACATGTGGGGATCAAACCTGCAAACTACTGAGTTATAACACATGCCTCTAACCACTCCCAGAAACAACACACTGAGCACAATGCAAAACAAATATCCCAAAGGGAGGGTGTGTATGGGAACCTGTAATACCCAGTGATGTGGCAAATGGCTGGCAGATACACAGCTGCCACCGTACAAGGATGTGAGCACAGGTGGGCCATGTACATGACCAGCAAATCAGTAGATACAAGTGTCAATGTGCTCAAAGAGTGGAGGAGTAGCCTAGTGGTTAGAAAACTGGCTTGGACACCAAGCAACCAGGGCTCAATTCACACTAGCACTCCATGTGGCCTTGGGCAAGTCACGTAACCCTCCATAACCTTGGAAGAAAGACCTGACAATCTACATCCAGTGACATTGACAAGAAAACCCTGGAGTCTCTGGATCACAAGGAGTCAGGACTGATTCAAAGGCAGACATTGCATTGCATGTTTGTCACCATGATCAAGCAGCAAAAGAGACAAATGTCTGTCAAATATATATCTTTATTTGAGTTATTCATCACAGATAGTGTAGACACTGCCATTATAATATCAAGGTGAGTGCATACCTGGTGAAAGATGGAAACACATTCAGCAGGGCAGCAACCCACATTTATTTATTTATTTATTTATTACAAGCTCTTATATACCGCTCTATTCAGCATCAGCGCGGTTCACAATATAACAACAGACCAGAACAACAAACTGTTTGGTTTTACAGAGAACAAGGTCAGAGAACTTGGATAAAACATGGGACGGCATTTCTGCAACTATTTACATGAGTATTTACAAGTATACACAACAGAAGTTGTTATTAGTTATAGGGTAAGGATCGAGATTGGTTAGCTGGTCAAGTAATATTGGGGGAAAAGGTGGGATTTGAGAGCCTTCTAAAAAGGGATAGATCAGTGATAGCACGAATCTCTGGGGGTAGGGCATTCCAGCACTTGGGGGCATAGAATCTGAAGGCCCTGTTAGATGTCGTTGATAGGCATTTTGTCGCTGCTTTAGGGATAACTAGTGCATTTGTTGATATATCGTTCTCCTGGATCTATTGGGTGGAACAGTCTGAACGAGGTCTACTAGGGAGGAAGAGGTGATGATTTTAGTGGCCTTGAAAGTTAGTAGTAATGTTTTGAACAATATTCTGCCATGTATGGGGAGCCAGTGGAGTTGCTCTAGGATGGGTGTTATATGGTCCCTTCTTGATGCTCCGTAGAGGACTCTAGCAGCGGTATTCATGGCGAGTTTGCAATGGGTTTAATGTGGAGTGTGGGAGGCCTTGGAGAATGGCATTAGCATAGTCAAGGTGTGGTAGGGTTAAGGCTTGAAATATCGTCCGGAAGTCATCAGGATCAAGCGGGGGCGAAGATGGCGGAGTGTTCCGGATCTTGAGGTAGATGGCTCTGACTACGTTGGTTATATGTAGTTTAAAATCCATGCGCTGGTCCAAAGTGACTCCAAGGTAACGAATGGAAGGTTTGGATTGGAGCTCAGCTTCTTGACCTTTATATGGGATGGGGGGGTGAAAAGTGGGTCTCTAGTGATGAAAAGAACCTCGGTTTTTTTGTGTTGAATTCGGAGGTTCTGGGATTGAAGCCATTCAGATACTGCATCAAAAACATTTGGCTAGCGGGGAGAGGTCCATATGGGCTGTGGAGAAAGGCATGTATAGAAGGATGTCGTCAGCGTATATCAAGCATTCAACATTGAAGGACTTAATGATATTGCAAACAGGCTGTATGTATATATTGAAGAAGAGTGAAGATAGGGATGATCCTTGTGGTACGCCTTGTTTTTGGTGGTAAGGTGTGGATGTTGCGGTTCCTGAGGTAACGTACTGCCATCTCTGATCAAGGTATGATTTACACCACTCCAGGGCAGTGTTATTGATGCCTTTTTCTTTTAGTCGCCCTATTAAAAGATCATGATGAAACGAGTCAAAAGCCGCGGCAATGTCTAAGAAGATAAGAGCAAAGCCTTGGCGGATGTTATCAATGCCTGTGATGATGTTGTTGCATAGAGTGGTTAGGAGGGTTTCAACACCGTGGAACTCTCTGAAGCCATGTTGGCTTGGTCAAGAGGGGAGGCAGTGTCGATGTGTCCTGTATTTGTCTTTGAGCTTCCTTTTCAATTATTTTAGCTAGCAGGGGAATGCTAGCTATGGGTCTATAAGATTCAACCTTTTGTGGGTCGAGTTTTGTGGTTTTTCAAGAGGGGTCTGATGGATGTTCTCTTGAGGACTGATGGGAAGGAACCAGTTGTAAAGGATAAATTCATCATTTTAGTGATGATGGGGCTGAGATCTTGGCGTAGTTCCTTTATCCAGTGGGCTGGGCAAGGGTCAGTTTGTGCGGTGGTAGTGTTAAGAGCAGCGATGGTGACTTCAATATGTTTTCTGGATGGTGTGGAGAACATGGATAAGTTTTGATATACATACGGTGACTTGAGAAGGAATTGTTGCAATGTTGTTGGTTTGAAGCAGCTTGGATTGCAGGTAATCGGCGAAGGCTTGAGGATGAATGGGTTCAGGATGTTCTGGTGAAGGTTCTTTAGATAAGATTTTGACTAGGTTGAAAAGATCACGTGGTTTATTTAGCGATCTTTTCAGCGTGTCAGTATGGAATTGTCTCATCTTGGTCATGACTGACTCTCTGTGCAAAGATAGGTGTACTCTATAGGCTGCATGGTCTTCAGAAGAGTGTGAGCGACGCCATCGTTTCTCCAATTTTCTTAGGTGTGTGAGGGAGGCTCGTAGGTCAGGGGAGAACCAAGGAGAGGATTTTCTTTTCTTTAGGTTGGTGTCCTGTACTGGTTGTAGTGCAATGGTGCTGATAGTGTTGTTCCAGATGCGATCAGATTTTCGAGATTGAGAGAGGTGTCATGCAGGAGAGGGAGGGTTTCTGTAATTATATGCTCTTTGTTGAAGGTTTGAATTTCCGAGATGTTACTTTTGTTGAGTCAATGGAGTTTTTGTTGATGTATGATGACTGTTTGCCATTGATGAGGATGGGGAAGGTGATTAGGTTGTGGTCGGACCAAGGTACTGGGGTTACAGAAGTGTCGAGTCTATTGTTGGAATCAAGGGCTGTCAGAGGAGCAAAAATCATGTCAAGGATGTTTCCTCTCTTGTGCGTGGGGGCTTCAACAATTTGTTTGTATCCCAACTCCTACAGAAAGGTCACTGGCTTGACCACAAATGAAGGACACGTGATATAATGAAATAATATAATATGCATCAGGTGCATGCTATGCACTGGGCAGCAGGCCCCCCCCCCACCTGCTGCTGCATGCCTCAAATGTCTTACGCACATATGAGTGCATGTAGACAGTAGGTGCTGCATGATGAGGACCCAAAACACATCACTTGTCCCTCCAAACATATCCATCTGGCAACACAGGAGGCACACAAATGAAAACAGCATATGTTGTCTCAATGTTTTAATGTTAAAAACACACTCTGAAAGTAATGTTTCAGCTCTCACCTGATGCCTGATCTAGGACTCAAAGCTGCAACAATGTAGACCCAAACAATCATCAAACGCACAATGAGCATATGCTAACAGGTAGCAGAGGCCCATGAACACAGAGAGAATACAAACTAAACTACCTGCAGAAACCTGCAGAGATAACACCATGAAGGAGGTCCCCCTGCACTGTTTGTTGGGTAGACAGTGTTTGGCCACATATAGCACGGTACATGGAATGCACAATTGAAGGAGCACAACGGACACCCACACTGCCACACTCCAAATATAATGGGGCAATGTGAGTGTCGTTACTGCAGGGGATAAACAGGACCGTGCAGACGTACATTGAAGGTGTGTACATACATGCAGACTGTCACATCTGCACAGTAAACAAACACAAGAACCAGCATGTGAAGATGGAAATGATGGGCAAACATCTTACAGTGAATCACACATAAGCCATAGGTCCACATGCTGTGGTTCACAAACATAGTCAGTCATATGCACAAGCACCATCCACATACCAACATGATACAGTGATGCCACACATGCACGTAAACACCCTTGCCCATTGCAAACATCAATCCAGGATGGTGGTGTGCATGAAAGCATGGTTGTGGCAAAACTTGAATCATGTCCAGGTGGAGAGCAGGTGGACATAGACAATAGGACCGCTCCATCGTTGCCCCTATGCCACAAACATGGCTGTATGCTTGTGTTGAAACAAACAAATGAGCGTATCCTGTGTGCCATGTCACACCCATGGCCAAAACACAACAACACCACAACTGTGTAGGAATGTACCACATACAGTGACAATGTCAGTCCCTGCTGCACACGTGGGGATCAGTACACAGCGTCCAAAGTGCAAAGTGTATCTGCAATCCAACAGGTCAGGTTTAAACTGTTCTTGCAACTCTGGCCATGCATAGTCAAGTGTCACATTCCAATATGCCACAGTCCTTGAAAGTTCATGTGTGTCCCCTACAATGAGCAGGACTCCCAGCCAGAGCATTGCAGCAACAGTGTGTTGGACAGGTCTGTCATGGGCAAAGCAGCAGTCCAAGAGTAATACTGTCCATCCCAGGCATGTGTCCCACTCTCAGAGGTCAAACATCCAATGGCTCAATTCTCCACAAAAAGATCCATGGTATTGTGTCCCCCAACAGGTGGGTGATGGCGACGCCAGATGCAGTGTAAGAGATGTGTCCGGTATGTCCTCTGCCCTGTGTCAGGAGAGGATAAGTATTGTATTGTTAGACACCTTGCAAAAACAGCACAAATTTCAGACAGTCACACCTTTGGAAATACAGAAGACAGGGATGCAAAGGCAAACATGACATGATATCAACACAAAACAAACCGCATATTGGTGTCATCATGAATCGTAAACGCAGACACGGGTGTCACATGGATATGGTAATGTCCATGCTCATGTCACACAAGCGTCTCACAGCTACACACTATATGCATCTGTTTCTGTGAACAGAGAGGCAACATGACATGTACATGAGACAAACAGTAAATCATCAACAGGTAAAGCCAGATGTAATCCCCCAAATAACAAAGGTAAAACATACCTTGTGTGTGCATCAGGTGTATGACATCAATCCCATGAGCGACTCAACAGCCATATCAGGTCACAGTGAAGGGAGACAATGTCATCAAAACGTGTAGAATCACCATGTCAAGCCACTGTTGATGCATGTCCACATTATGTTGATATCTGAGATAAAATAAAGGTGCTCAACAGTGGTCCCTCAGAACACAAGACACAGTTCTGCTCACAGCACACAACACATGTCGATAATGTTCACACGGTAAACAGCACTACGGTAGAGGTAGCACAGTCACAACCGCCCCCCAGGTGCACAGACCCCTCACAGCACATGATAATGTACTATGCCTGAACACTGCATCATCACACAGCCAACCCATAAACACGCACCCACACAGTATGCAAAGTTCAGCGTGTCAGCTGTAACACATGGCCTGTATGTGCACAAGTGGAGATTTGTAGACATAAAGGCCCAGTGAACATGCAGTGATACCCTGTTGTTGGCTGATGGTACAATGTTGGGGTAGGGAGCAAGTGTAGGCCACCACCAAAAAAAAAAAAACTACACACACATGCAGTTCTGTTGTAGTTGTCCCAGAGAGAGTGTTGCAGAGGACATACTGAACACAAACACATGGGGATATGTGTGACAACAGCAAGATATGGGTTAGGGAGGCGTAAGGAAAAAAAGTGAACCACAACATCTACCCAATATGACAGATCACTGAGGACATGTTTTCCCCCTGACTGCAGGCACAGACAATGTAGCTGTAGATCCACCTACCCCAGACCACAGCATTTTGGCTGATGTACAGTCACGTGCCAATGCACCACAGCAACAGCATCCTCACGAAGTATGTCCTGTGCAGTGGGAAACACAAGAGAAACAAACATATGTTCTAGCTGTGCAACACACACTGCACCTTCCTGTCCCCAGCTGTCAGACCCCACAACATCACATACTGACTGGCTGTTCACTATCACACTGCACAGATCTCTCACATGTGAGAGGCAGCACAGAGGTGTTGGAGGCTACCTACAGGTGTCCGTAATCTCTTTGTCCCCTCCCTTACCTCTCTGTTGTTGTACACACAGGTCAATAGAGGTGTCTGCTCCCACCATGTTTCTGCCTCACCCCAAGGTCGCAATATTAGCCCGGGTCCACCATATTGCCAGCAATGCCCCCTCTCCGTGTTTACTGTTGTCCCAATGTTGTCTGTTAACCCACTGTCAATTGCTGAAACACATGGAAATATGCAGGCGCACCTCCTGTATCCACTGGCCAAATACATATCCTGGTGTGTACATCTCATACCTTGAATAATATTGACAGCTGTGTGCTGATGATGTGCACAAATAGATGGCAATGTCTGCGTCACGTCAGCAAAACCACACCCCATGTCTGTTTGTGACCTGACCATGATGGCTGCATGTCATCCCACTGTGTGTCAGTGAGAATGTCAAAGCATGGATAGCCTATATGTGCACCTTAAAAAAATAGCTCTCACCTAAGTCTGTGTGTGTATGCGGACATAACCCTCCCTTGCTAGGGTCCGCAAGGTTGTTGTTGATGTGGACTGTACTCTCCTGCCCTACACACATACACAGCCTGTAGCTGAGGCATGATGGCATATGTTGAGATAGCATCAGCTAGATATGCCATGTCCCCCCTGAAAAACCTGGTAAAACACAAGCCACCCACACATTCAGCGCTCCACTTGCCTACTGTAACCCACCCCTTGCTGATCTGGGCCGGATCACCTCTGTATGTGTGTACATATGCAACACTGCACTGAAGGGCTATTCTTCAACAACAAAATGTAGCAATGCTACTCCCCCTGGCTGGACACTGCACAGGTCCCCATCCTTCACCATATCCATGTCTATAAATTAATGAGCGGAGTGGAACGGGTAAACGTAGATCGATTGTTTACCTTATCAGAATATAGAAAGACTAGGGGACATGCAATGAAGCTACAGGGTAAACTATTTAAGACTAATAAAAGAAAATATTTTTTCACTCAACGTGTAATCAAACTCTGGAATTTGTTACCGGAGGATGTAGTAAAGGCTGTTAGTGTAGCTGGGTTTAAAAAAGGTTTGGACAAGTTCCTGGAGGAAAGGTCCATAAGCCATTATTAAGAAGGGACCCAGGATATCAATGCTTGAACCAATACAAGCATTGTGGAACCTGTGTCCCTTGGGGAAACTGCTAGGTACATATGACCTAGATTGGCCACTGTTGGAAACAGAATACTGGGCTTGATGGACCTTGGTCTGACCCATTATGGCATATCTTATGTTCTTATGTTCATGTCAGGGCTACGTGATGACCTATACATTCAGGCACACTGTGGGGTTGCATTAACACCCCTCATGAATAGTTAATACCATCATGACAAACTAGTACTAAACATGTGTATTGTACTATGTATGACATGTGGCGCCACACATAAGGAACATACATACATAGCCAGCTGACAGGAGCTTAACACCCACAAAAGCAGCTCAAACCTGTACAATATAACCACACCCCACTGGACAACTGTCCCCAAACATGTTCTGCCCTCCCACTGTGAACATCGCACCATATGCCTGTCACTGTGCTCCACCCATAGCATCAAAACAATTAACTGTGTTTGCACAGCAGCTGCTATCACAAGCAGCCACTAACTGGGAATGTGACCCCCAAAACCTCCCAAAGGCGTATGAACACCCACCCACATCATCCGCCACCACCTTCTGTTGTGCCCTGCCCACATTGTTTGTCGCACACTCATGCCTATATGTGACGTTGGGAATGTCAGTTAAATGTTAATGCAGTGTGGCATCCGAATGATATCTTTACAGAAACATCATCCTTTATAACCATTACACACATAGAAAAAAACATGTAGGAGGGAATATATGCAATACGTACATGAGAAGATCTCTGCAATCAACCTCCGCCTGACCGCTGTGCCCTCCCGTGTGTCACCACTGGCACGTACAGGGGGGCAGGTTGGATCATCCTCCAGATCCTCATTAATCTCTGCAGGGATATCGTGCCTGAGAGCAATGTTGTGCAGGATGCAACAGGCTATGATTATCTCTGCCACAGTCATTGGCTTATATTGTAAGGTCCCGCCTGTCCTATCCAGACACCTGAAGCGACTCTTCAACATGCCAAAGGTGCGCTCTATGACAGAGCGGCTGGAGGCATGGGCCTCATTGTACCTCCACTCTGCACGTGTCTGTGGCTGACACACAGGGGTCAGCAGCCAGGGGCGACACCCATATCCTGCATCACCTGCAGAAAGTTGCATGTGAATGCAGGAGTTTATGTTCACCAAAATTGACACGTTTAGACGTGAGAAACAAACGCACAACACATCCTGACAGAAACATATGACAGCACAACTATTCAGTTCAGAAAAATAGACATATGATGACAGAAAAGGACCACATGGCCTATCGAGTCTGTACACCCATGGCAAATATTACAACAGTCCCATCTATAGCTTTAGAGATCCTCTGTGTGTGGCACATGCGTATTGTAATGCAGTTAGTGTCCACATCTCCACCACCTCCACTGTGAGACTATACTATCGATCCACTGATCACAGGTTCAAAGTATATGTCAGAATAGTAACCAAGGAAAAACATGCTGTCATTTGAGGGAGGCCCACACCCAGAACACGTATGCCATGGAGGTCTGGCAAAGTGTAAAACATATCACCTCTATACACCCTATCCACTAAGGTCTACATATCAAGAATGAGCAGTCTGTCTCCATATGCTGTATACTGCTGACCACCAATTGTTGTAATAGCCATCCTCTGCACTGTCTCCATCCTGTTCACATCCTTTTGAAGGTGCAGTCTACAAACCTGCACACTGTACCCCACATGAGTTTGCACCAAGGACATATACAGAGGCAGAGTACCTTCCTGTGAAGCTGCTACCAATAACTCTCTGTATGCACCCACGTAGCCTCACTGCTTTTGCCGTCAGCTTTCCATAATGGTCAGCTACATGAGGATCGGCAGACACGACGCTAGCTCCCGCTCATCTACAGTGGGCAAAGGTACTGCACCCCCTGTACTGTGTTGCACCACTGGTTTGACGCAGCCAAGATGCAAACATGTCCTCCAAGCTGGAAAGCTCCAGAAAATCCATCAGATATTTCCAGACACCTCCTCATGTTATCTAGTGCCTCCTGGGTGACAAATCCTGGACTGAGTGAGTGGGTGAACCTAAGACACACATGACAAGGGTTAGTTGTATGGATTGGCAATAACATAAACGTGGAAATACAAAAATTACCCCATTCATTCACCAATATCAAAAATACAAAAAAACTTTCTTAGGAACAGGTCTCAGACTTCAGTGAAGTGGGGAGAACCCAGGAGGTATACCTCTGCTGTGGTTAACATGCCCCATATCTTGCATCAAGGACCTTGTGTTCCCTGTCTTTTTCTGCTAAATTGCTCATGGAAAATATATCATATCCAACGAATGTTCCTTAAAACACAACCGAATGGCAAACACTCTCTCCAACAGTCCAATCAAAACAGTCCTTATCTTCTAAACAGTTTCACATATACATGTTTGCGGTCTGTTGTACTCTTCAAGCTGTGTTGTGTTAACAATGATGACACTTAGCACAAAACCAGACTTATCTGTAATCCCAACGCCAATCAGGCGCGCTCGTGCGTTTCACTGCTTAAGCAGTTTCATCGGGGGATCCAACTGAAATGTTGTGCCAGATAAAGATATAGCCATGTAGCCTCATAAATTCTTTTTCTCATGTGCAGCTGCTATACTCCAAACTCAGTCTTCTCGCTTCGACACCATTCTCTGTCTGAAAAAACTCGTGGATTTGTTTTGTTTGAAATAACATAAACGTTACATGACATACAAAAGCTAGCCGACAATTAACCAGCATCACAGGTGGATGTGAAGGGCACCAACCCCCCCCCCCCCCAAATCACATGTGGGCAGTTGGCACACACACACACTAGGAGGGATCCTGCACCAGGATAGCCATATGCACATGGGCGTACTCACATGAACACCATGTGCATGTTATGATCATATAATGTTATAATCCTGATGGTCTTCTTTAAATTAGTTTCCCTGTTGCTATACGTTTATACTCCTGTAATAATGTTAACTCACAACAGTCCTCTGTCTGTCTAACTTTTCTTATCTGTAAACCGCACTGTTAAACAAAAAGGTTGCTACATATGAGATGTTACATAAATAAATGTAGAAAGACATACATAGATTACTAATCTTGAAATACTCACCCAGCAATATACAGTCCACATACCGGCCTTCCTCAAATTGTGTGAATAGTGCCGAGTGATGCAGGATATAGGAGTCATGGGTGGACCCTGGAAACCTAGGGACCACATTCAGAATATGCAGATTTGCATCACATACAACCTGAACATTCAGGGAATGGTAGTGTTTGCGGTTGCGGAACGCTACCTCCCTGTCTCTAGGTGGGACCAGGGCAACATGTGTGCAATCAATAGCTCCCATCACGTGTGGTATCCCGGCTAACGCCTCAAAGGCCTGGTTCAGGGTCCCCCACTGTTGCCTAGTGTGGGGAAGGGCTATGTAATTCCCCACCCGGCTGACCATGGCACGCAGTACTTGGTGGAGACATCGTGAGAAGGTGGGGCGGCACATGCCACCCACTGCGGCCACAGATGACTGGAAACAGCCAGAGGCAAAGAAATGTAAGGCAGCAAGGAGCTTGACTATACCTGGTATGGCATGGGACCGATCAGTCAGGGGCTCGAGGTCAGGTCTTAGATCCTCATAGAGCTCCCTAATAGCCCTTGTGCTCAGTCAGTACAGGGAGATGACCTGGTCCTCACGCATGCCCTGGAGCTGGGCCCTGGGCCTGTAGAGGCGAGGCTGCCGAGCCTGCACCTCAGCACGCCTTCTGCGCCGTGCACGCACAGCACCTGCCTGGACCGCCCCCACAGCTGCAGGTCTGATTTGCTGCGGGACTACACCCATGCCCTGTGTCTCAGCCCCATGGACACCATCTCCCCTGTCCTGCAACCGCAGCATCTGCCCACGTCTCAGGACACATGCAGCAACATAAATAGCCGCCATAAACTCCTCCCGTCCGGCTACACAAACACACTCAAACACACACACAAACCTCCCTAAACAGTGTACACCTTACAAATCACACAAGACAATACACACACAATACAATACAATACCCAATACAACCAACACCAATATAATCAACACCTACACCTGCTTTGACTCTCTCCCTTCCTCTCTGCAAACACACACCTACTCTTCCTCGCCTACAACCCTCAACATGCACAAGGTGTTCAGGCATAATTATAATTTTTTTTTGGTTTGTGGCCGTAGCGCATGCGCAATTGTGCACACGCGTTGCTCCTGCGTCACGCGCGTGCACGACTCTACGCATGTGTGTCTGTCTGTGCGTGGCCACATGCACATGCGTGGCGAGTTGCACATGCGCCGGATGCACACAGCCGCCCATGCGGCACTCGCCTTACTGCGCATGCGTAATGAGTTGCGCATGCGCAGTAGTGTGAACGTGGCGTGCCTGTGCAACTGCGCATGGGTGGCTGTGTGTGCGTCCCGTGCATGTGCATGTGGCAACGCACAGACGCCCATGCGCAGAGTCACACATGGCGCATGAGCACCACGCCCGCACAATTGCGCATGCGCAACATAAGCAACGTGAAAAAACCCTATAAATATGCCTGCACACATGTCCCACATTGAGGGTTGTTTGAGGCGTTTGAGGTAGAGAGAGAGTTAGAGAGAGAGTTAGAGAGAGAGGCTGTGGTGGGAATAGTGCAGAGGAGAGAGGGAGAGAGAGAGTTAGAGAGAGTTAGAGAGAGAGAGGCTGTGGTGGGAATAGTGCAGAGGAGAGAGGGAGAGAGAGAATTAGAGAGAGAGAGGCTGTGGTGGGAGTAGTGGAGGAAGTTTTCTTTTTCTTAGGGTTGTGTACTTTGTATTTTTTCTTTTGTATTGTGTTGTGTAGTGTGTCCTGTATTGTATTGGTATTGTATTCTGTATTGTGGTTTGTAGTGTGGTCTGTGTTGTGGTGTGTGTAGGTGAGTGGGGGTGCGGCGACAGGAGAGGGTGATGGAGAGGGAGATGGAGAGGGAGAGGGAGAGAGAGGGTCAGGGTGAGGGGGTGGAGGAGGTGGGCCCACCTGTTGGTGTAGAGACACCCAGGGCAGGGACTGCACGGCCTATGGAGGCAGAGGCAGGCCCATCTGGTGGGCCACAGGCTGCACAGTGCAGCCACACGGCAAAGAGAAAGAGGATACCCGTGCCTGGACCACAGAGGAGGAGGGCTGTAAGGTTCAACGAGAAGGAGAACCACATCCTACTGTCACAGGTCATAGAGAACTATGACGTATTATTTGGCCGGCTCAGTAGCCGCACAACTGTGGCCACCAGAATGGCAGTGTGGGAGGAGGTGCATGCTGCACTGGCTGAGACAGGGCCCCCCCCCCCCCCCCGAGATGTTGACAGCCTCAAAAAGAGATTTTCGGATATTAAAAGAGGGGTGAGACAGCACATGGCCGCCGAGAGACAACATGCTCTGGGCACAGGTGGTGGTGGCCCCTTCACACCATCCCTCTCGCCCTTGGAACAGGAGCTGGCTGCAAGATTGGGCCATATCTACCTCCGTGGTCTGCCTGAGGCCCTCGACACGGCACATCCTCAGGCAGGTATGTATGCTAACTGTCAGGTACAAGGCCATGCCTAAAATTCCCATTGTGTAGACACCAGGCATCTGCACAGACCCTCCCATACCTGTCACCCAATCCCCACCATGTACCTATCCTGGTGGCACATGTGTGTGATATACCCCTGTACACCCTGTTTTGTTGCCATGTCCCGGGGCCACATTCAAAATGTGTCCCTCATCCCATCCCTCTCCCCATCTGTCCCAAAAAGGTCGACACACACGAGCCACTACTCTACCCCCACACCTGTGTTTGCCATCCCCTGTATGATTGTGAGGGCCATTGATCAGGGCATGTTTGTGTGACATACTATCTGCCCAGTGCTGCATGTGCTTCACAGTGGGCCAGAGGTGATGGCTAGTTGTAGTCTGCTGCACAGTAGGTCACTGCCAAACACATGTAACACTGAGAAGATAGTATGTCTGAAGAAAATATGCCCTACTCAAAAGCCCACACAGTCATACAGGGGATGGCAAAAACAGGTATAAGGGTGGGGTATTAGCAGGCGTGTGCAGACATATTTGGGGCAGATGGGGAAAGGGATGGGATGGGGGCCACATGTGGAATGGGACCAGGAACAGGAACATGGCAAACAAAGAAGCTGTGCAGTGGTACAGCACACACATGTGCCCCCGGAATAGGTACATGGTGGGGACACACAGGTATGGGAAGGTGTAGTGGGTCCTGTATGCATCACACATGCAGGGCCCCCTCCAACCATGTCTGTGGTGTCTGTAGCACACACGTATACATAGGTGGATTGTTTAAACATATGTGTGCTGTCTCTGTTTGTTCACAATGCAGGTGACTACAGGAGAATGGAGGAGGAGGAGGAGGTGGAGGGGGAGGAGGTGGACCTGGCAGTCCCTCTGAGTCTTGTGGAGGCAGAGGCTGCTGTCTCAGGGGGCAGCACAAGTGCCGGCGATGAGCCCCTGGAGCCACCCATCACCAGCGGGACCACACTGGGGGCTGCAGCAATGGGGGACAGCCAACACCCCAGACAGGCAGCAGGCACCGATCCAGCTGACACAGATGTAATGATGGCGGAGCTGAGGGCACACAGCGCATCAGCATGGCGCGATGCCGAAGGTGGGTGACAACAGACTGTCACAACCACAACACAGAAACCACTAGTCTCTAGTTGGTGTTTGTGTGGTGGATGTGGCAGCATTCCTTCCACAACTGTTACATGCATGGCTCACGTAGACAGGATGTAGTGGAGAAAACAAAAGGGTATGTCGTATGATAGATGATGTTAATGTGACACCCACCAGAACAGCCTAGGGTCAGGTAACACTTACAGATGCAGACATAAGAGGAATGTTGTTTAAGGTCCAGCACGTTGTCAGCCACTAAATAAATAGAAGCATTGCCCTTGCAACAGTCAGCCACATTGCAGAAACCCAGCCGTCTTGTAGACAACAGGATGACAACTGTCCCATAGTCATCGAACAATCAGAGCAGAGACAAACAAACCTAAGCATCCTCTGTGATGTAACGTCACACAGCCTCCATTCCCTACAGTCTGCATCTGCAGGTGAAAAGCAATCATAGCTTATGAAATGAGCAGTCAAAATGTGTTAGTACACCCATATACAAGGATTTACAGAGGTGACAGGATCATAGAGAATGTACATATGGGTTGGGGGGGAAAACAGGTCCCTCAAGGCTGCCTGTACGTCAACAAATAAGATAGACTGCTTGGCATACAGACAAGGCCATCAACATGTCCCCTTACTGTAGCTCAAACAATGAGTCCCCCGATTGCATAGGTTGGGACTAGGGGCAGCCCAAGGAGGGTGCGGGGCTATGTGCGGAGACTCAGTGATGGGCCCTATTTGCATAAGTGGCATATTTGCATGAATATTTGTATGTTACCATACAGTAATTTTTAGTAAACATGTCTCTTAATGAGTGTATGGATAAAGAAAGACTAAAAGATTTCCAAATTAATATACTCCAGTGCCAACTGCCAGGCACATTAGGAACTACAACAAACTCTGCCCATGTAGACATCATAGCAACCCCCCCCCCCCCCCCCCCCGTATCCTGACAGCATTACCAGGACTCACAAATCACCATACCCCACCTATCAAACTGCAACACTGCAAATATTCAACCAAGACGTTTCAGAACAAACTGGGGAAAGAGAATAATTGTCAATGTCAAATAGGAATTACATAAACAGACTACCTCAGCTCAGTTACACATGCAGAACATAGACCATCACCAAACAACGAATCACAATTTACATACAGGAAGGCAATAATTAAACTGGGAACCTCAAAAGCCAAACCTGGAATGTACAACAACACTGTAGAAATAAAACTATAAATTAACTTGGAAGTAGCGTTATACAAATCTATGCCAAATAAGTCAATTAAGAAATTCATTTTCCCTTGTAACAAACAAAGCGCAGACGTTAATGATGCACATTTCCCAGAGCTTCCATATTCCAGTTAAGAAATTCAAAAGCAACAGATATCTTTCTACCTTGTGTGCATGTTTTTGCAGTTGGAATTGCTACAGCCACTTTCAGCAGGTTTCTTCATGATTTGTGCTAACTCACCATCGTCTGCTGTCCATTTGTGCTTTCTGCTCTCTTCTAGTTTTTTTCCATTCTCTCTCTCTACATCTGCTTTAAAATACTCATCTTTCTCCTTTTGCTCTTTCCTCATTCCTATCTCATCCTCTCAATTTTTACTCCTCCATCCTCAATCCCCACGTACTCTCCCAATAACAAGCCAATTGTAGATTTATCATCCCCCCACAAAAAATTCCTTTCCTCTCTCCATTTAACTCTCCCAGCCCCATCCCATTCAAATCCTTCCCCAACATCAGCTCCCTTCTAGTTCCAGCCTCACCCAGCATCCATTCCCTTCTAGTCCCTGCATCAGGCCATTTCCATGCCTAGACCCCCATCAGCCCATTTCCAGTCCTAGCTCCACCATCCATTTCCAGTTCAAGTCCCTGCATCAGCTCCTTTCCAATCCTAGCCCCCCATCAGCCCATATCTAGTGCCAGACGGCTGCCTGGGTGAGAATCTTCACACTCTTGGCAAGTGCATATTTCTATATGATTTGCAAGGTATTCTGGGCAATGTAGTTCATTCACACCAGACACAGCTGCTGACAATAATTTAGTTGTGCTCTTGGGTAAAGCCAATAAGATATTTATTTATGGGGTTATTTCTCCCAACACAGATATGCTTGGTAGCACATAAATTAGGTAACTTGCTTTCAGTGTTAACTTGGAAAAACAAAGTCAAAATCAGGAAACAACAAATGAAAAGCCATAAAGCAAGAAACAAACTGTTCTTAACCTCTGATTACTTCCCACATAGATACAGAAGTGATCCTCTCCTAGCTCACAAGCAATTAGGTAAAGCTTAATTGCTAGCAGTTACCAGCTGAAAACCCCTTAGCTGGCTTGCCTTCCACTGTGTGGGTCAAATCCTGCTTCAGGAGCTTTTCTGAGTAGATTAAAGAACAAATTTGTATTTTTCTTGTGATGGTTGCTGTACTTTATAACAGAAAGTTACCAACGGAGTTTAGATAGAGAGCAGTCCATATAAACAGGATCCTCATCTGCTATTATTCCCCCTTGTTCAACAAGCATGGGTTCAATATCATGGATTGGCACAGATGAATCTCTCAATGGAGCATTTTCAGGAGAATACTGGTTTCCCTGCTGTCTTTCAAGGTTATAGCTAGGGCATAGATCAGTGTTCATACCTGAGCTTCCATTGCTGCTAGAGTTCCTCTCTATATAGCCTGGCCAGTATGTAGTCCAGTTCTTATGTCCAGCCTTCCAATCCAGATCCCTGGACACTGGATCTCTCTTCACATACCTTCTGGCACAGGTCTTAGAGTCCCTTCCACGTGCAGCCGTCTCCCTCACAGGTAGCCTCTGGTGATTCCTAGCTCTGCAGCACCATTCCTCTGGCTTTCCCCAGTCCAATGGTGTATTCTGGCCCTTGGAATACCTCCCAGTATACGTACTGCTTTGGACTCTTCTAGACCTCTCAAAGGCTTTTCTCTTCCTTCTTCCAAAGGGTCTCTTTCCCTCTCTGTCCGTCCGGTTTGGCTTCTGCTTCTGATGATCCTTCAGATGAAACTGATGATCCTTCTCTCTGAATATCCAAGGTGATCATGAAGATGGTCATCTGTAGAATAAACTCTACTCTTATTCTGCTTAGATGAGTGTTCCTCCCTAACACAGCGCAGCTGTGCTGAATCAGGCCCTGCCCTTTGAGATGAGTGCTTAGGGATTACCTCATAGCCCTCCTGATTGAACACACGTTTCCTCACTTCAGCTCCTCTAATGGCTGTTGGAAACCTTGTGCATTCTGGGACTGGTAGTCTTTTATGGCAAAATTCTGTTTTCTTATTTCTACCAGAACTGACAGGTTGCTTGTTCAGAGTCACTTCACCTTTTCTATAGCTCCTTCCTGAGCTATGATAAGCTTCCTTATCACATACCCCCCTGCTTAAGTTATTACGGACTGGTTTAACTGGTGAAACTTCTTCTCTACAGTCCGTAATCCGGGAAAGTGCATCCGCATTCTTGTGTAACTTCCCAGCACGATGTTCAACTTGAAAATCAAATGCCTGTAAGGCCATGTACCAGCGTGTCAACCTGGCATTGTGGTTCTTCATTTGTTGCAACCACTTAAGTGGGGCATGGTCCGTGACCAACTGGAACTTTCTCCCTGTAAAGTAAAACCTTACCGCCTCCACTGACCACTTGATAGCTAAACATTCTTTTTCTATTGTGGAATACTTTTGTTCAGCCGGTGACAACTTCCTGCTCAGGTACATCACAGGATGCTCCTCCCCATCATGACACTGGGATAGAACCGCTCCTAGCCCTACATCCGATGCATCCGTTTGAACCAGAAAGGGTTCCTTGAAGTCCACCCCTTTCAGTACCGGTCCTGTACACAATTTTTCTTTTAGGACTGAAAAAGCTTTTTCAGCTTCAGGTGTCCACTTTAGCTGGTTTGGACAATTCTTCCGCAGCATATCCGTGAAAATTGCACTTTTCTCTGCGAATTGCGGTATAAACCTGCGGTAGTATCCAATAAGTCCTAAGAAACTTCTTAGTTGTTTCTTTGTTGTTGGAGGAGGAAAATTCCTGATGCTATCTACTTTACTCATTAGAGGTTTAATTTTTCCTCTTCCCACTAGGTGGCCCAGGTATTTTACCTCCCTATTTGCAAAGGCACACTTCTTTGGGTTTAAAGTGATTCCCGCTTGCTTCATGGAGCACAAGACTGCCCTGATCCTCTTTAGATGCTCCACCCAGGTGTTACTATGGATTATGACATCATCCATATATGCAAAAGCATAATTTTGGTGGGGTCGAAGTACCTGATCCACTAACCTTTGGCAGGTAGCCGCTGCTCCATGCAGTCCGAAAGGCATCCTCTTGAAATGGAAAAGGCCAACGGAGGTGCTGAACGCAGTCTTCGGCTTCGACTCCCTGGTGAGAGGGATTTGCCAATATCCTTTTGTCATATCAAGGGTGGTTAAGTATTGAGCCTGTCCCAGCTGGTCCAACAGCTCTTCAATTCTTGGCATTGGATATGCATCAAAAACTGATATGGCGTTTACCTGCCGGAAGTCAATACAAAATCTTAAAGATCCATCAGTCTTCGGCACCAGGACTATGGGGCTATTCCAGGGACTCTTTGACTCCTCTATTACTCCCATGTCCAACATCTCCTGGACTTGTACCACTACTTCCTGTCTTTTGGCTTCAGGCAAGCGGTATGGCCTTTGACGAACTAATTTCCCAGGTGGAGTTATTATTTCATGGGCAACCAAATGTGTCTCCCCAGGTATGGGTGTCAACACATCTGGAAACTCTTTGAGCAATTTCCTAATTTCTTCCTGTTGTACCACTGTCAGGTCCTCACCTATTTGGGGCTCTGATTTTTCTTTACAATCAGATACCTGGGGTCCCAAATCTTCCTCTTCATTCACCTCCCTCTCTCGGGCACAGGTGGCAGCTAGGCTTTTAACCCCTTTGACATCAGTAGAACCAAAGCCTTTGGTTCCACGTTCAGAATTCTCAAGGGATGTGACCTCCTCCACAGGTGGAAAACCCAGCCTCTCACAGATCAATTGGGCAATTCTGTCTCCTGTCTTCACGTGATAATCATTCTGTCCAAAATTAAACAACAGAACTTTAATATTGCCCCTGTAATCGGGATCAATTACTCCCGCACCCACATCGATGAAATATTTAAGGGCTAATCCGGACCTTGGGGCTACTCTCCCATAGCATCCAATAGGTATTTCCACTTGGAGACCGGTGTCAACCAGGGCTCTCCCTTGGCTAGGTACAGTCACATTTTCTATGCTGCACAGGTCAAACCCAGCAGCTTGAGGGGTTGCCCGCTTAGGAGCTTGGGCCTTCTCTGTGACCCTATGGTACTTTAGGACGAATGTCTGCTTTGGGGTAGCTTGGTCTTCTGGACGCTTAACCATCTTTTTAGCTGGGGTCTGAGGACTTCCAAATAAAGGCCCGGGAGCTATTACCATTAAACCTTCTCCCTCCTTCTTTCCTAGTCCTTCCACTAGACCCTGCTTAAATCTTGGCCAGTCTCTTCCTAGAACCAAATCAAAGGGTAGCCTAGGCACCACTGCTAACAGGACTTCCTCTTGTTCCCCCAGGCACTTAACCTTTAGCCTATAGGTGGGATATGGTGTTGCAGCACCATGAATGCATCTGATGTGAACTTGGCTTTCAGGGGTTCTAGGCACAAATCCTTCTTGGGCCTCTATCCTCTTTCAAAGCCTTTTTGACATCATACTCTGGTCTGCCCCAGAGTCTAACAGAGCATTTGTGGTAATTCCCTGCACATCAACCATCAAAAGAAATCCTTCTTTGGGCTGTTTTAAATCCACACCCACTAAGCTAGTGTGTGTCTGGCATCTCTTTTCTAAATGTCCCCATTTTCCACACTTGAAACACTTCTTTCTATTCCACTGTGTCATCTGGTTTGATACAGTACATTCATTTTCAGAAACATTTTTAATTATTCTCTTTTCTGATACAGCACATCTTGCCTCAGCACCAATCTTCAGAGGGCCACCCATTCTATGGCAAGCCAGCGTGGCTTCCAAGAATCTCTCTGCTAGCATGGTTGCCTCTCCAAGATTTTGGCAATTTTGCTGTATAAGGAAAGTGTGCAAATCTTGAGGGACCGCAGACATGAATTGTTCAAGCATTATAATATCTAATAACACTTCTACCGTCTTTTGCTCAGGCTCCAACCATTTTACAGCTAAACCTCTGATTCTCTGACTCAGAGCCCTGGGTGTTTCACCCACTCTCAATGTAGTAGCTCTAAACATTCGCCTATACTCTGAAATAGACAACTCTAGGCGATCTCTAATAGCAGCCTTTACATCCTTATAATTCAAAGCCTGGGCTGCTGGCATTGCTCTGTAAGCTGCAAGCGCCTCTCCAGTTAATGAGGCTGCCAGCCTTACTGCCCATTGGGTCTCTGGCCATGCTAATGCTTGTGCCACTCGTTCAAAAGACTCTAGAAAATCATCAACATTATCATCTGGAGTTAGCTTCCCAAAACTAAATGCCCCAATCCCTTGATTGAGTCCCACACTGTCCACATGTGGTGTACCAGTATTCACTGCTGGTCTTGCATCTGTTCCACTTTGGTTCTGCAGCTGAACTAGGGCTTGCACCAGATCAAGCACTGGCTTCTGCTGGTCCATTAAGGCTCTCATAGCAGTGTCCTGAGCCTGCTGTGCTAGCTCCTGCTGCCTGCTGAACTGGGCTGCCATCCACTGAGCTAGTTCCTTTGAATCCATCTTGAACCCTGTAAGAAAATACAAAGAAAAAAAACAAGTGCACCACCTTCCAAACAGGTGTTTTTTTCTACACTCTTTTTTTTTTTTCCAATTACCCCTGTGCTTACTCCCATCCACCACTAGACATGCCCAGGTACTTATTACCTTGTGCTAGTGATGAATCCAGCTCTGCACAGGGTCTTTTCCTCCTGGGACAGCTTCCTGGAACAACCCCTTTTTCTCCAAAGTGTAGTTGAGGGAAAATCTTTTTTTTTTCCAGCTTTAAACTTGAACTGTAGTTGTAATCCTCAGCAAGTAAATCCCTTTTGTGCAAAAGCAATCCGAAAAACTACGCCATTTGTCAGACGGCTGCCTGGGTGAGAATCTTCACACTCTTGGCAAGTGCATATTTCTATATGATTTGCAAGGTATTGTGGGCAATGTAGTTCATTCACAGCAGACACAGCTGCTGACAATAATTTAGTTGTGCTCTTGGGTAAAGCCAATAAGATATTTATTTATGGGGTTATTTCTCCCAACACAGATATGCTTGGTAGCACATAAATTAGGTAACTTGCTTTCAGTGTTAACTTGGAAAAACAAAGTCAAAATCAGGAAACAACAAATGAAAAAGCCATAAAGCAAGAAACAAACTGTTCTTAACCTCTGATTACTTCCCACATAGATACAGAAGTGATTCTCTCCTAGCTCACAAGCAATTAGGTAAAGCTTAATTGCTAGCAGCTACCAGCTGAAACCCCTTAGCTGGCTTGCCTTCCACTGTGTGGGTCAAATCCTGCTTCAGGAGCTTTTCTGAGTAGATTAAAGAACAAATTTGTATTTTTCTTGTGATGGTTGCTGTACTTTATAACAGAAAGTTACCAACGGAGTTTAGATAGAGAGCAGTCCATATAAACAGGATCCTCATCTGCTATTATTCCCCCTTGTTCAACAAGCATGGGTTCAATATCATGGATTGGCACAGATGAATCTCTCAATGGAGCATTTTCAGGAGAATACTGGTTTCCCTGCTGTCTTTCAAGGTTATAGCTAGGGCATAGATCAGTGTTCATACCTGAGCTTCCATTGCTGCTAGAGTTCCTCTCTATATAGCCTGGCCAGTATGTAGTCCAGTTCTTATGTCCAGCCTTCCAATCCAGATCCCTGGACACTGGATCTCTCTTCACATACCTTCTGGCACAGGTCTTAGAGTCCCTTCCACGTGCAGCCGTCTCCCTCACAGGTAGCCTCTGGTGATTCCTAGCTCTGCAGCACCATTCCTCTGGCTTTCCCCAGTCCAATGGTGTATTCTGGCCCTTGGAATACCTCCCAGTATACGTACTGCTTTGGACTCTTCTAGACCTCTCAAAGGCTTTTCTCTTCCTTCTTCCAAAGGGTCTCTTTCCCTCTCTGTCCGTCCGGTTTGGCTTCTGCTTCTGATGATCCTTCAGATGAAACTGATGATCCTTCTCTGAATATCCAAGGTGATCATGAAGATGGTCATCTGTAGAATAAACTCTACTCTTATTCTGCTTAGATGAGTGTTCCTCCCTAACACAGCGCAGCTGTGCTGAATCAGGCCCTGCCCTTTGAGATGAGTGCTTAGGGATTACCTCATAGCCCTCCTGATTGAACACACGTTTCCTCACTTCAGCTCCTCTAATGGCTGTTGGAAACCTTGTGCATTCTGGGACTGGTAGTCTTTTATGGCAAAATTCTGTTTTCTTTTTTCTACCAGAACTGACAGGTTGCTTGTTCAGAGTCACTTCACCTTTTCTATAGCTCCTTCCTGAGCTATGATAAGCTTCCTTATCACATACCCCCCTGCTTAAGTTATTACGGACTGGTTTAACTGGTGAAACTTCTTCTCTACAGTCCGTAATCCGGGAAAGTGCATCCGCATTCTTGTGTAACTTCCCAGCACGATGTTCAACTTGAAAATCAAATGCCTGTAAGGCCATGTACCAGCGTGTCAACCTGGCATTGTGGTTCTTCATTTGTTGCAACCACTTAAGTGGGGCATGGTCCGTGACCAACTGGAACTTTCTCCCTGTAAAGTAAAACCTTACCGCCTCCACTGACCACTTGATAGCTAAACATTCTTTTTCTATTGTGGAATACTTTTGTTCAGCCGGTGACAACTTCCTGCTCAGGTACATCACAGGATGCTCCTCCCCATCATGACACTGGGATAGAACCGCTCCTAGCCCTACATCCGATGCATCCGTTTGAACCAGAAAGGGTTCCTTGAAGTCCACACCTTTCAGTACCGGTCCTGTACACAATTTTTCTTTTAGGACTGAAAAAGCTTTTTCAGCTTCAGGTGTCCTCTTTAGCTGGTTTGGACAATTCTTCCGCAGCATATCCGTGAAAATTGCACTTTTCTCTGCGAATTGCGGTATAAACCTGCGGTAGTATCCAATAAGTCCTAAGAAACTTCTTAGTTGTTTCTTTGTTGTTGGAGGAGGAAAATTCCTGATGCTATCTACTTTACTCATTAGAGGTTTAATTTTTCCTCTTCCCACTAGGTGGCCCAGGTATTTTACCTCCCTATTTGCAAAGGCACACACTTCTTCGGGTTTAAAGTGATTCCCGCTTGCTTCATGGAGCACAAGACTGCCCTGATCCTCTTTAGATGCTCCACCCAGGTGTTACTATGGATTATGACATCATCCATATATGCAAAAGCATAATTTTGGTGGGGTCGAAGTACCTGATCCACTAACCTTTGGCAGGTAGCCGCTGCTCCATGCAGTCCGAAAGGCATCCTCTTGAAATGGAAAAGGCCAACGGAGGTGCTGAACGCAGTCTTCGGCTTCGACTCCCTGGTGAGAGGGATTTGCCAATATCCTTTTGTCATATCAAGGGTGGTTAAGTATTGAGCCTGTCCCAGCTGGTCCAACAGCTCTTCAATTCTTGGCATTGGATATGCATCAAAAACTGATATGGCGTTTACCTGCCGGAAGTCAATACAAAATCTTAAAGATCCATCAGTCTTCGGCACCAGGACTATGGGGCTATTCCAGGGACTCTTTGACTCCTCTATTACTCCCATGTCCAACATCTCCTGGACTTGTACCACTACTTCCTGTCTTTTGGCTTCAGGCAAGCGGTATGGCCTTTGACGAACTAATTTCCCAGGTGGAGTTATTATTTCATGGGCAACCAAATGTGTCTCCCCAGGTATGGGTGTCAACACATCTGGAAACTCTTTGAGCAATTTCCTAATTTCTTCCTGTTGTACCACTGTCAGGTCCTCACCTATTTGGGGCTCTGATTTTTCTTTACAATCAGATACCTGGGGTCCCAAATCTTCCTCTTCATTCACCTCCCTCTCTCGGGCACAGGTGGCAGCTAGGCTTTTAACCCCTTTGACATCAGTAGAACCAAAGCCTTTGGTTCCACGTTCAGAATTCTCAAGGGATGTGACCTCCTCCACAGGTGGAAAACCCAGCCTCTCACAGATCAATTGGGCAATTCTGTCTCCTGTCTTCACGTGATAATCATTCTGTCCAAAATTAAACAACAGAACTTTAATATTGCCCCTGTAATCGGGATCAATTACTCCCGCACCCACATCGATGAAATATTTAAGGGCTAATCCGGACCTTGGGGCTACTCTCCCATAGCATCCAATAGGTATTTCCACTTGGAGACCGGTGTCAACCAGGGCTCTCCCTTGGCTAGGTACAGTCACATTTTCTATGCTGCACAGGTCAAACCCAGCAGCTTGAGGGGTTGCCCGCTTAGGAGCTTGGGCCTTCTCTGTGACCCTATGGTACTTTAGGACGAATGTCTGCTTTGGGGTAGCTTGGTCTTCTGGACGCTTAACCATCTTTTTAGCTGGGGTCTGAGGACTTCCAAATAAAGGCCCGGGAGCTATTACCATTAAACCTTCTCCCTCCTTCTTTCCTAGTCCTTCCACTAGACCCTGCTTAAATCTTGGCCAGTCTCTTCCTAGAACCAAATCAAAGGGTAGCCTAGGCACCACTGCTAACAGGACTTCCTCTTGTTCCCCAGGCACTTAACCTTTAGCCTATAGGTGGGATATGGTGTTGCAGCACCATGAATGCATCTGATGTGAACTTGGCTTTCAGGGGTTCTAGGCACAAATCCTTCTTGGGCCTCTATCCTCTTTCAAAGCCTTTTTGACATCATACTCTGGTCTGCCCCAGAGTCTAACAGAGCATTTGTGGTAATTCCCTGCACATCAACCATCAAAAGAAATCCTTCTTTGGGCTGTTTTAAATCCACACCCACTAAGCTAGTGTGTGTCTGGCATCTCTTTTCTAAATGTCCCCATTTTCCACACTTGAAACACTTCTTTCTATTCCACTGTGTCATCTGGTTTGATACAGTACATTCATTTTCAGAAACATTTTTAATTATTCTCTTTTCTGATACAGCACATCTTGCCTCAGCACCAATCTTCAGAGGGCCACCCATTCTATGGCAAGCCAGCGTGGCTTCCAAGAATCTCTCTGCTAGCATGGTTGCCTCTCCAAGATTTTGGCAATTTTGCTGTATAAGGAAAGTGTGCAAATCTTGAGGGACCGCAGACATGAATTGTTCAAGCATTATAATATCTAATAACACTTCTACCGTCTTTTGCTCAGGCTCCAACCATTTTACAGCTAAACCTCTGATTCTCTGACTCAGAGCCCTGGGTGTTTCACCCACTCTCAATGTAGTAGCTCTAAACATTCGCCTATACTCTGAAATAGACAACTCTAGGCGATCTCTAATAGCAGCCTTTACATCCTTATAATTCAAAGCCTGGGCTGCTGGCATTGCTCTGTAAGCTGCAAGCGCCTCTCCAGTTAATGAGGCTGCCAGCCTTACTGCCCACTGGGTCTCTGGCCATGCTAATGCTTGTGCCACTCGTTCAAAAGACTCTAGAAAATCATCAACATTATCATCTGGAGTTAGCTTCCCAAAACTAAATGCCCCAATCCCTTGATTGAGTCCCACACTGTCCACATGTGGTGTACCAGTATTCACTGCTGGTCTTGCATCTGTTCCACTTTGGTTCTGCAGCTGAACTAGGGCTTGCACCAGATCAAGCACTGGCTTCTGCTGGTCCATTAAGGCTCTCATAGCAGTGTCCTGAGCCTGCTGTGCTAGCTCCTGCTGCCTGCTGAACTGGGCTGCCATCCACTGAGCTAGTTCCTTTGAATCCATCTTGAACCCTGTAAGAAAATACAAAGAAAAAAAACAAGTGCACCACCTTCCAAACAGGTGTTTTTTTCTACACTCTTTTTTTTTTTCCAATTACCCCTGTGCTTACTCCCATCCACCACTAGACATGCCCAGGTACTTATTACCTTGTGCTAGTGATGAATCCAGCTCTGCACAGGGTCTTTTCCTCCTGGGACAGCTTCCTGGAACAACCCCTTTTTCTCCAAAGTGTAGTTGAGGGAAAATCTTTTTTTTTTCCAGCTTTAAACTTGAACTGTAGTTGTAATCCTCAGCAAGTAAATCCCTTTTGTGCAAAAGCAATCCGAAAAACTACGCCATTTGTCAGACGGCTGCCTGGGTGAGAATCTTCACACTCTTGGCAAGTGCATATTTCTATATGATTTGCAAGGTATTGTGGGCAATGTAGTTCATTCACAGCAGACACAGCTGCTGACAATAATTTAGTTGTGCTCTTGGGTAAAGCCAATAAGATATTTATTTATGGGGTTATTTCTCCCAACACAGATATGCTTGGTAGCACATAAATTAGGTAACTTGCTTTCAGTGTTAACTTGGAAAAACAAAGTCAAAATCAGGAAACAACAAATGAAAAGCCATAAAGCAAGAAACAAACTGTTCTTAACCTCTGATTACTTCCCACATAGATACAGAAGTGATTCTCTCCTAGCTCACAAGCAATTAGGTAAAGCTTAATTGCTAGCAGCTACCAGCTGAAACCCCTTAGCTGGCTTGCCTTCCACTGTGTGGGTCAAATCCTGCTTCAGGAGCTTTTCTGAGTAGATTAAAGAACAAATTTGTATTTTTCTTGTGATGGTTGCTGTACTTTATAACAGAAAGTTACCAACGGAGTTTAGATAGAGAGCAGTCCATATAAACAGGATCCTCATCTGCTATTATTCCCCCTTGTTCAACAAGCATGGGTTCAATATCATGGATTGGCACAGATGAATCTCTCAATGGAGCATTTTCAGGAGAATACTGGTTTCCCTGCTGTCTTTCAAGGTTATAGCTAGGGCATAGATCAGTGTTCATACCTGAGCTTCCATTGCTGCTAGAGTTCCTCTCTATATAGCCTGGCCAGTATGTAGTCCAGTTCTTATGTCCAGCCTTCCAATCCAGATCCCTGGACACTGGATCTCTCTTCACATACCTTCTGGCACAGGTCTTAGAGTCCCTTCCACGTGCAGCCGTCTCCCTCACAGGTAGCCTCTGGTGATTCCTAGCTCTGCAGCACCATTCCTCTGGCTTTCCCCAGTCCAATGGTGTATGCTGGCCCTTGGAATACCTCCCAGTATACGTACTGCTTTGGACTCTTCTAGACCTCTCAAAGGCTTTTTCTCTTCCTTCTTCCAAAGGGTCTCTTTCCCTCTCTGTCCGTCCGGTTTGGCTTCTGCTTCTGATGATCCTTCAGATGAAACTGATGATCCTTCTCTGAATATCCAAGGTGATCATGAAGATGGTCATCTGTAGAATAAACTCTACTCTTATTCTGCTTAGATGAGTGTTCCTCCCTAACACAGCGCAGCTGTGCTGAATCAGGCCCTGCCCTTTGAGATGAGTGCTTAGGGATTACCTCATAGCCCTCCTGATTGAACACATGTTTCCTCACTTCAGCTCCTCTAATGGCTGTTGGAAACCTGGTGCAGTCTGGGACTGGTAGTCTTTTATGGCAAAATTCAGTTTTCTTTTTTCTACCAGAACTGACAGGTTGCTTGTTCAGAGTCACTTCACCTTTTCTATAGCTCCTTCCTGAGCTATGATAAGCTTCCTTATCACACTAGTCATTTCCTAGCCCCATCATCAGCCCATGTCAAATCCTAGCTTCCCTCCACTCGGCCCAATTCCAGTCCAAGCCCCCCCATGAGCCTACTTCCAGTTATAGCCCCTCCATGAGTCCATTTCAGTCCAAGCCCCCACCACAGCCAATTTCCAATCTTACCTCCCCCCAACAGCCCATTTCCAGTCCTATCCTAGCTGCTCCATCACCCCATTTCCAGACAGGCCCCATCATCCCACAGCCCATTACCAGTCTCAACCCCCCATAGTCCATTACCAGTCCTAGGCCCCCCCCAAAGGCCCCCTAAAGTCCTAACCCCTCCCCATCAGCCCATATCCTGTCCTAACAGCCCCCAACCCACAGCCCACCTCACTTCACGTTCTAACCCCCCCACATCGCCTCCGTGAAATTTTAAAAAAAACTGGCTATTGGCGCTGCCGCCGCAGCAACAGCAGAATGGCGTGTCCCGCGGGGCCCCCTCTGCCCGCTGAGCCCCTCTGCAAGGGCATTCAGAATCGCAAAGGGAGATTGTCTCCATTGCATCTCTGTTAAGGCCGCAGGGGCTATTGAGACATTTTCCATCAGCCCCTCGTGTCTAAAGGGGCAGATGGGAAATTGCCCATTAGCCCCTGTGGCCTTAACAGAGATGTGAGGGAGACACTCTCCCTTTTCAAATCTGAAAGCCCTTGCAGAGGGGCTCAGCGGGCAGAGGGGGCAGAGGGGGCCCCGCAGGATACTCCATTCTGCCTCTGCTGCCGCGGCAGCGGCAGTAGCCAGGTTTTTAATGTTTTTTTGGAATGCTGTTAAAAAGCACAATGTTCCTTGCGTGGGGCCCCCTGAAACGCGAGGCCCTGTGCAAATAAATACTTGCTCAATGGACGGGTCGGCCCTGGTTGGGACTCACCCACACAATCACATAGGTCAGCTAACGACCTCTGTTCTTTTCTGAAAGACTAGCCAACTCCCAGCTACCACCCCTGCTGAAAAACGAAATCAGGGAAACACCCCCCCAGCTCTGGTTATCACTGCCCTTCCCCAGGGGGTACCACCAGCTGTGGATTCCTCAACATAACCCTGTCCGTGCGTTCCTGGGGTCTGTCCACCTCTGATGCACCCTCTGTTGTTCCCCCTGCTCTGTCCAAACCCTCCATATGTTTACCAAGGGCTACACGCACTGGTACCCAACCCCTCCTCTGTTTTACACAAGGTGTATGTGAACCCCTCTGGCGTCAGCCACGTGAAGCAGCAGTGCACTTGCGCATGTAAGGGTTGATATCCTTGTGCTACCACTCCATCCCTCTGAGTCAATAGTGCATCTCCTGTAACCTTTCCAAACTGCGTTTATCCCTCAAACTGTGCCCCCACTTGGGCTGTCTTTCCTAGACCTTCCTCTGATCACCACTGCTGCTCTCCAGCTGTGGTTGTTGTCCCTGGTTCATGCTGCACCTCTCGTACACAATGGACATGTGTTTGCTCTCTGTGCCCAATCCTGTTGCTACGTCTGCAGTACGTGGGTGTGTCTGCGCAGCCTGTGGATCTTTGTGTTTGCCTTCCACATCAAAGTACTGGACCGTGTCCTGTGCATGTCTAAGACTTATACTATTGTGAGAATGATCCATGCGTCTACTAGAGTCTGCCCTATCACAATTACGATCCTGTGGGATATGCGTGACATGTTTGTGTCTGACGGTTGATTACTGGAGAGATATCTCATAGACCACCCTGTGTCCCACCCATAGGCAATTGTCAGGCACTTGACAGGATCCGCAGTGCAGTGGAGCAGAACACCAGGGAGCTGAGGGAGGTCCATGGGGAGCTGCGGCAATTCCGTGAGGAGGTCCGAGCCATGCCCTTCACTCGGATGTGTGAGGCCCTGGAGGGCATGCTGGATGTCATGAGGCAAGCAGTACCGGCACCACCACCACCACCACCACTGGCACCGGAAGAGGGTGTAGCACCGCGGGGGTGGGGGGTTTGCCACGTGGCAGTCGTGGGCGGCCACGCCGTCGCTAATTTCTGTTTCCATCAACATGTAAACCACCGCTGCATATGGTTGCCCCTGTTTCATTGATCATTTGAAACACCTATGTATATAGTTTTCCCTGTTTTTCCAAGTTCCATTTCCTGTTAAATTTAATGACCAGACATATGAAAAGTGTCTGATGTTTCTGTTCCATGTAAACCACGCTGATGGCAATTAGTACAGTAAATAAGAAATGTTCCTAGATACTGAAAAAAAAGGAAAAGATTGCTGTGACAATAAACAGCTGTCATACACTACATGCAATGTGTGTTTCCAATGTGTGTCTGTGTGGGCCCCTATGTAGTGTGAAAATGCATGTCGTGTCCCTGACTATATGACCTGCACCCAGGCCCCTTGCTGGTTGGGTGTTTGCACTGCCAGGTATTACTTCACAGATGCCAACATATGCCATGTGTGACGTGCACATTGTGTGTTCACTGCCCCTGGGCTGCAGCGGGTCAGTTTACACAGACACCCATGTTGCGACAGGGGGAATGTTCTGAGGTTGCATGTTCAGTGTTCTGATCCATCACCGTGTCCACCCCCTCATACACCCAACATTGGTTGCATATGTGTGACCATTGCCCCTGCCTGTAACACTGATTACATGCCTGCCCCCCCACCCTAGGCATGCATGTGGCACAGGCAGACATGGGTGGCATGCGTATGTCGGCTGCTGATTTATGCTTACAAATTTGGTTAACCTATGCCCATCCCTGTGACATGGATGTCCCCGGGACGCCCGCTACATTGCAACATCTCATGCACCACCATGGGATCACACCCCTACACACATGGTTAGCCCCCAAAACTGCATGTGGAGCCAGTCGACGTGTGCTACCCATGTCTACCTGTTCTACACATCCCTGTCCACACACATATCCCATGCTGGCATCCATAGTATTATGCTAAGTGAGACACGTGACCATTTCAAATTCATCAACATTGTGTATATTTATAAAAATAAAAAGGGAACTATATACATTTGTGGGAGGGGGGAGAATACCCATCACCCTCCCCCCCAAACCCCACCCTCCTCCCTCCTCCCCCCTGCCACCCCCACCCACCCTGAACACCCTCCCCACCCCTCCCCCCTCCCCCCACCCCCAAATGAGCCACACCCTCCCCCTGCATGCCCAGTGATGGAAGACAGGGCAGCACAGGGCACATGTGTGGATGTCACAGGCGCCATCAATGACGCCTGTGACGCCCTTCAGGGGGTGGCTGCCAACATGGCAAATGCTCCACCTCGGCAGCCACCCGCTCAATGGCTCCCGCCAGCCACTGGTGCGAGTGCACTAAAAGGTGCACTCGCTGCTCCAGTGCATCCAGGGCCACATACAGGTCTGCCACGCACCTGCCACCACACACACACATAGTCCTTGGGGTCTGTGTGATGGCATCTGCGTGCGACCTGTGTGGGGCCCTGGATGGTGGAGGCACCTGGCATGGCTGGCGGGAGCCCACAGTGCCCTGTGCTGCACTGTCTTCCAGATCACTCTCCCACACCCCCTCCACCCACTCCTCCCCCCCTGACTCCTCCCCACCACCCTCCACCACCTCCCCCACCCCCACATCACCCACACCCTCTCCCTCCCCTGCCACCCCGCCAACCACCCCTTCCAGAACCCCATCAGCCCCCTCCTCCACGTGTTCATCTTCAGCCTCCTCCTCCGCCTCCTCCTCCTCCGACTCCAGCACCACCACCTCCACGGCATGGGGTGTAGTGGGCCTCCGCAAGACATATGCGGAGGTGGTGGGCTGCTCCTTGTTGTCATCACCATCTGTGGAAGATGACAGTCATCAGCACATTGTTATGTGTGTAACATAGCACATGTACCTATGCAGGCACCACACAGGCTGCTGGGCCAATGGAACATCTGTTACTGGGTAGCCACTTCATCAATACTCACCATCACCCTGTGATGGGCCCTCACTCTGGAGGCACTGGAGGTAGGCCCCGTGGTGGAGACACAACTCACGGCCCTTCTTCCGAAGATCCTCGACCTGTGAATGTGAAAAGAATGGGTGGGGGCATGAGTGACTGATCACCTCTGGTGGGTGGCCAACATAAACATACATCAGTGTGGCCAGCGTCTTGCTGCTCCTGCTCCACTGCTGTGTGTGTCATGTATAGCATAGTTCATCTTGTGTCACAGGGGATCTCCATGAGCACCAGGAAGATGTCGTCACATGTGGGTAGCGTCCGTACCAACTGAGCCTGTGTGAGAACGCTACCCAGCGTCCTATATGAAAGCCTTTGGCAGCATACCACAGTGCGTGTGTGCTGCCTTCCCCCCTGTCCAAAATGTCTCTCTCCAGTTGAGTTTACAGCTTACACAAGGAGGGAGAGAGAGAGACATTGGGAAAGTGAGAGAGACAGAGAGAGAGACACAACCCGCAAGGGGAGATGGGTGGGTTGTGATTACCTCATCCTGCTGTTCCAGGAGATCACCTGTTACAGGTGATTAACTATGCTATCACCAGGTACAAGCAGGACATAGTCACACATGTGGCGAAACCGTAGATGTAGATGCCAGGAAAGGATCTCCAGAGTGGTGAGTGCCTGTGGAGGGCCTCTACTCCCACCCATGGTTTTCGGGCATCCTGTGGGAGGGGCAGCTAGGAGTGTATTACGTATGGGAGAGGTTTTGCAGAGCAGCCTGACCAACCAGAGCATGCCTGCAGGAGCCTTTATCCAAGCTTACGTGGGCCGTGAAACGAGGACCAGGTAGCTGCTTTAACAAATGTTAATATGTAAAGAATGGACGTGAGCCCATGAGTCTGCCATGACTCTCACATTGTGAGTGGGAACATGGGCCACCAGTGAATGGTGTTATCTAGGTTAGATAACGGGTAATACACTGAGCAATCCAGTTGGGTAGAGATCGTTGTGACACTACTGTACCCAAATGCAAGCAATCCGAGACTCTGAATAGCTGAGGGGACTTTCACTGTTGCTGGGTCCTCTGCAGATGTGAAGCCACAGCTCATTCACAGTCCAAGGTATGAAGCGTCTTCTCTGCATTTGCAGCATGCGACTGTTGAAAGACTACAGGTAACTACAACTCTTGTTTCAAATGAAAGGAGAAATCCACCTTAGGCATGATGTGTGGATGTGTCCGTAGGATTTCCTGCTCATGTTGAAACGTTGTGTGGGGTGGATCAGGCACTGGAGCTTGGGATTCACTGATACAACTTGCTGATGTGATTGCAAGACGGTATTTTACTTCCCAGGTCAGAAACTTTAAGGATGTAGTGTCTTAGGGCTCAGAGGGCGGCGGCATACGCCCTGGCAACAGAGTGGGTACCCATGCCTCTGGAGGTGGTGTAAGGGCAGGTCTTGGTGGATGCAGGCCTCTCATGATCCCGGATATGAGAGGATGGGATGACATGGGTTGTTCAGTGATGGGTTCAGAAGGAGCAGAAATGCCACTTCAATGGACTCTGACTCACTCTGTTTGGAGACCATTGTTTGATGAGTAATGGCGTAAGTCAAAAACATGTTTCTATACGGATGACAAAAGGGGTTCCAGACCTTTGGTTATCACCAAATGAAATGTCACGTCCACCTGATGGCACAGGATTGCCTTGTGGAAGGTTCCTGGAAGCACAACGGACATCATGCACTTCCTGACTGAGGGGAGGGCCAAAGCAGTTCCAGCCATCAGTAGCCAGTCTCTGGGGTGCAGAGACGGGGGGTTAGTATGCCATACATTCCCCTCCTCCTGCGACAGTAAGTCTGGAGCTGACCCCACATACAGGGGTCAAACCTGGGTCATATGTACAATCAGAGGGTATTACACCTGTTGTTGCCAGCGTGGGGCTATGAGGATCATGTAGCCTCTGTCCCTCAGGGGTTGCAATAGGGTCTATGCAATCAAGGCAATGGGAGGTAAGGCATATAGGCATTCCTGCCCCCAGTTGAGGAGGACAGCATCCCTCGCTTGATAGCTCTGAGCTGGGATTGGTGTATAGAACCGGGTAGGTTTTGCATATGATGGACGTGCAAAGATGTATGACTCTTGAGTTGCCCAGAGTTGCACTGCTCAACAGAGTTGGTACATGTTTACAGACCATTTGTGCAGGAGCACAACACAACTGAGTTTGTATGGCTAAGAGTTCTGATTGCCAGGAAGATAGACTGCCAGGAGATGGATCTGCTGCTGTCTGGCAAACACCCACAGTTGTGGAGCTTCGTTACAAAGGGACACAGAGGCTTTTCCTCCTTGTTTGTTCACCTAGACCATAGCTACATGAATGTCTGCGCAAAGTAGTATTCCATTGGCCTGTAGAAGGGAATGGAGGACATGAATATCTAGGCAAATTGCTCAGAGCTCAAACAGATTGCTGTGGAACTGACTCTCCTGACAATTCCAGGTGGCTTGGGTGGAGGTGTCCAGTACATGTGCAGCCCAGCCCACTTTAGAGGCATCTGTTGTTAATGGGATCTGAGGAGGGGTTTGCAGGAAAGGTGACCCCTCCATCAGTTTTTGTGCTGTCCACCACCAGTCCAGGCACAGGATATGGGGGTTTCCGTTTTCTGTCACATCTGAGAGACAGCCTGTTGCTTGCGTCCAGTAGGAAGAGAGTGTGCCCACTGGGCTGGTCTCATGTGGAGACACACGTAGGGAACCACATGCACCATAGATGCCATGTGACCCAGCAGCTGATGCATCTCTCGAGGTGAGAGGTGCGCTTGTTGTAGTGCTGACCAAACACATTGCACAATGCGAGGACAGTGAGGCTGAGTCAGGTAGGTATTTGTCAGTCTGGTATCTAGCCTTGCACCTATGAGCTCCAGCGTTTACGTAGAAGTCAGACAAGATTCCACGAGATAGCTGACAGGGCCTACATATTGGAGTCCACGCATTGTGTAAGTGAGAGAGGCCTGGACATGTGTTTGTGACTGTGGCTGGATGTGGCAGTAGTCCACGTAGGGCCACCAGAATATTCCCCTGGTACGGACAAAACCGGCAAACACAGACATGCACTTTGTGAATACTCTGGGTGCTGAGGCACGGATGCAGGGAAAACATTTTTGGGATAGTGGTTTCCTTGATGGGGGACCAAAGGAACCTTCGGTGTGCTTGTTGGCAGAGAAGATGTGTGTACGCATCCGTGTGATCTAAACAACAAAGGCATATCTGCTTGTGTTGGTCAGGAAGTACGTTTCCTCGCAAGTTCATTTGGAATGTCATCTGTAACAGAAACTTGTTCAGTTCTCTGAGATGTCAGATGTGTCTGTGACCTCCTTCTTCCGTAGGTCTGAGAAAATTGTTGGGTGAGAAGCCAGTACCCTGCTGGGGATGAGGTACCTCTTCCATTGCTCCTTGAGGTAGACGATGTGTTACCTTTGGATTCATTTGAGGTGAGGTTTGCAAACTGAATGCCCCCACTATAGTTGGAGGCGTGCGGCTATGTGCATGACGCCTCTACCCTCTTCTATGATGGAGACAGTCCAGGATTGTGATATTATCTGCCTCCATCTGTGGATGAGGTGACCTAATCTTCCTGTGATTGTGGACAGTTGCTTTCCCTGGAGGGCCAGGAAGGGCAGGTACTCCATCACAGAGGCAAAAGCCCTGTGGGGGCTGAGGCTGCTGGGTCTGCTGAGGCTGACTAGCTGTCGGCTTTCTCTGCATAGTAGCTTGTTGACCCTTTCTAGCAGCTTGTACTGCAGGTTTTATGTACTGAGCATAGGACTATCTTATCCTTTCTTTTTTAAGGGGAAGCGCTTTTGTACAGCTCACATCTTTGCAGGTTCTACAATATTTTAAGGGCTTGTTAAGGTCAAATTGTCCTGCCGACTTATAAAAAACATTTTTCACCACTATAGGGGATGTTGAACAGTTAACCTGTACCCAGTATTGCAGGTGAGAGGCTTGCAGTCAGCCAGGTGTCCTTGCCCCAATAGCAATGGCAGAGACTCTGCCTTTGCATGAAAAACAGTCAGAAGCTGCCCTGTTCACAACATTTGAATGTTCTGGCCATGCTTGACAGGTGCTTCATAGTAGTGACCTCTGTGATGTGCGAGATGTGGACTTTACAGTTGTAGATCGTGTTTGACCTCCGTCAGGAACATTCCCATGTACATGATATAGGCACCTGTCCTGTCTGACAGCTTGAATGTATGGACAACACAGCGACCAAAGGCAAATAAAGTCTTACACTCCCTACCAGGAGGTTTGGTGGCATGTTGTTTGTAACGTTTAATTCTCCTCCTAGCACACTCAACCATGATGGAGTAATCAGGGAGGTGTCCTTACTGCAGACCAGGTGACGGAGGCACATGTGGGAATGTGGAGAGGTGGTAAGAGGAATCTTCCACATTCTCAAAAGGGGATTCCGTAAGATCTGCTGTAGTGGCAGGATGTCTGCCCCCTATGGAGTTTGTTGATATTGGTGAATCTCTGTCTCCCGTGGCCTGTGCTCACATTGTGTTGCTAATGAAATGGAGAGGCCCCCAACTACATGTGTGTGGAGATCCAGGAAGGACATGTTGCGTAGGGGACATTCTCCTCTTGGGAGAGGCAGGCTTGTCCTGGAGAGGTACATCGTTACCCTCTGAGCTGTCACAGTCATCAGACCCCTCAGGAGATTCGATGTATCCTGTCTATGGAGGCTCAGGTAAAGTGAGGTCTTGGTACCAATTGGCCACAGTATCGTAGTGACATGGTACCGGTGTGTGGATACCAGTACTCATCAGCACCTATGGTGCATTTGCCAATGCCGGTCATGCAATTGCTGCACAAACCGATATTGCACTTTGCAGGGTCTGTGGTGGAACCAGGGTCCTGGATACCACATGGTGAGCTGCCAGATTGCGTTCAATGGCCACGATCCTCTGGTCAAACAACACTGACAACGTCTGTGTATGAGTACTGGCCAAAGGCAGGACCCCAGAGCATGGAACAAGGTTGTTGGACCAGGATGAGGCCTCCAGAACATCATGGAGTGCCATAGTGGCTTTGGGGGCTAGGGACTCCCACTGGGGTTGTTTGCCCGAAGCGTGCTCCTCAAGGGCAATCCAAGTGGCAGTCCAATATTCGAGGGGATGTACCCTTTCAGGAACGGACAGATTTGTGTTTGGTTACCTGAGATCCACGGGAGGAAGAGGATGCCCTTGACGACATGTCTGGGCCCGAGGCCACGTTGGTGGGGAAGAGTGTACCGAAGTTGGCTGCTCTGTCCTGCCAGCCACTCTTGGCTAACATCCCGCAGGCCATACATTCAGACATTTATTGATCTAGCCATTAGCATTTGCAATACCAATCATGGTTGCCAGTGACTGAGAAGGTACCTGCACATTATCAACATATGTTCTGCAGCCCAGGAGTGCTTTTCCATGATTGATGTGGCATTAGGGCCTAATGGCAAATCGGGGGGTGTCCTACAAAGTGGATTTTTGATCTTTTGTTGCAAAGGTTTCATTGTGTGGGTTAATTTGACCTTTTAGAATTTATACTTTGAAGAATATTGGTAAGAATACAGAGAATCAGGCAGACAGTGCCACAGGAGTATCACTACAATAGCTGTTTTTCTGCAATGCCAGGTACAATGACCTGCTGGATCTGTGGGAAGCAATGAACTGGAGAGAGCCATTTGGGAAAGGCAAGATGACCGCACACAGGCGCTGTGGGTTGCTTACAATAGCTTTCCTATTGGACACTGGAGACTGTTTGCACGCAGGCTCTTTCGGTACTAATGAGACCCACATGTAGGGACTACTTCCTGCTTGTTCCAGGCCATTTTCTGTTCCCAGTGCCACCTGCATAAGTAGCTGTGTCTCTGGACATGTGTGCAGTGACACCTATGTGCAGTGTGCCTGGCACCCTGAACACATCATTGCACTACCCTGTGGCCCCCTTGCATGACACTGCATGACCATGCCACATTTTGATTGGCAATGATGGTGTCCATGCTAACCCCCCTAACCCCGTATGTGGTCTGTTGAACACAATTGTGTTGTCATGATCTACGCACATACTGGGACCCAACCCCAATGGCAACATGATATCGTACCAATCGTCGGTGCTGTGTCCCTACATGGAACATTGTGTGGGTGGCCCTATTCACCTTGCCAGGGGCCACTACCATGACATTTGGGTTTCTACAAGGCCCAGGATAGCAATGCTTGACCCACTAGAAGCATTGTGTAACGTGTCTCTCATGGGGAACCTGCTAGCTATGTACAACCTAGTTTTGACACTGTTGCAGAGAGCATACTGTGCGTGAAGGACAAGGGAATGACCCAGTATGGGCTATCTTATGTTGTTATGTTCCTATGACCTGGGCCTTGTATGCTGACAGCAGGTGTGGTTGGCGACACCATGGACAGGGGCCAAACCACCAGAATAGGCTGTTGCCACTTGTGCTCATGTGGGGGTTTCTGTCTGTGCTGTCCAACCACAACAGGTGAATGCATCCTTTCAATACCATCAGTGATGTTCATCTGCCACAAGGTTTGGGATTTGTAGCAGGTGGGAAGATGTGTAACCTGACTCAGCATAAAGTTATGGGGACATGGCTCTGTTACGGGCCTTTGTAATCAAATCTCATAGCTCATGGGGATGGGGTGCTTTTACACACATCGACATCTGCATCTAGCATATCATCTGGATACATCAAAGACGTGTGATGAGATGGTGACCTCACAGACTATGGGAGAAGTGCAACCTACCTGCCATAACCTACCACAATATCTGAATGACATACCCACCATTGCAATCCGGGCTCTGGCCCCCTGGGGGTTGGGTGTCCTAGCACACATCATCAGCTGCAAACACAATAGCAAAAAGGTGACTGACAGGACACCTTACGCAGGTCACAGGACTCCTGGGGATAGGGAGAATGTATTGAACTGTTTAGGCACACACAAACATATCACCAGGGTGACTGACAGCCCACTCTGATGGGCTCTCATGACACCTGGGGATAAAGAGGATGTATTGAACTGTTTAGGCACACACAACCATATCACCAGGGTGACTGATAGCCCACTCTGATGGGCTCTCATGACTCCTGGGGATAGGGAGGATGTATTAAACTGCTTAAGCACACACAAACATATCACCAGGGTGACTGATAGCCCACTCTGATGGGCTCTCTGGACTCCTGGGGATGGGAAGGCTGTATTGAACTTTTAAAGCACACAGAACCATATCAGCAGGGTGACTGATAGCCCACTCTGATGGGCTTTCAGGACCCCTGGGGATAGGGAGGATGTATTAAAGTGTTTAGGCACACACAACCATATCACCAGAGTGACTGATAGCCCACTCTGATGGGCTCTCTGGACCCCTGTGGATAGGGAGGATGTATATAACTGTTTAAGCACACACAAACATATCACCAGGGTGACTGATAACCCACTCTGATGGGCTCTCATGACTCCTGGGGATAGGTAGGATGTATTAAACTGCTTAAGCACACACAACCGTATCACCAGGGTGACTGATAGCCCACTCTGATGGGCTCTCTGGACCCCTGGGGATAGGGAGGATGTATTTAACTGTTTAGGCACACACAACCATATCACCAGGGTGACTGATAGCCCACTCTGATGGGCTCTCATGACTCCTGGGAATAGGGAGGCTATATTGAACTGCTTAAGCACACACAAACATATCACCAGGGTGACTGACAGCCCACTCTGATGGGCTCTCTGGACCCCTGGGGATAGGGAGGATGTATATAACTGTTTAAGCACACACAAACATATCACCAGGGTGACTGATAGCCCACTCTGATGGGCTCTCATGATTCCTGGGGATAGGGAGGATGTATTAAACTGCTTAAGCACACACAACTGTATCACCAGGGTGACTGATAGCCCACTCTGATGGGCTCTCTGGACCACTGGGGATAGGGAGGATGTATTTAACTGTTTAGGCACACATAACCATATCACCAGGGTGACAGATAGCCCACTCTGATGGGCTTTCTGGACCCCTGGGGATAGGGAGGCTAAATTGAACTGTTTAAGCACACACAAACATATCACCAGGGTGACTGACAGCCCACTCTGATGGGCTCTCTGGACCCCTGGGGATAGGGAGGATGTATATAACTGTTTAAGCACACACAAACATATCACCAGGGTGACTGACAGCCCACTCTGATGGGCTCTCTGGACTCCTGGGGATGGGAAGGCTGTATTGACGTTTTACAGCACACAGAAGGATATCACCAGGGTGACTGATAGCCCACTCTGATGGGCTCTCAGGACCCCTGGGGATAGGGAGGATGTATTAAACTGCTTAAGCACACACAAACATATCACCAGGGTGACTGACAGCCCACTCTGATGGGCTCTCTGGACTCCTGGGGATGGGAAGGCTGTATTGAACTTTTAAAGCACACAGAACCATATCACCAGGGTGACTGATAGCCCACTCTGATGGGCTCTCAGGACCCCTGGGGATAGGGAGGATGTATTAAACTGTTTAGGCACACACAACCATATCACCAGGGTGACTGATAGCCCACTCTGATGGGCTCTCTGGACTCCTGGGGATGGGAAGGCTGTATTGAACTTTTAAAGCACACAGAACCATATCACCAGGGTGACTGATAGCTCACTCTGATGGGCTCTCTGGACTCCTGGGGATGGGAAGGCTGTATTAAACTGTTTAGGCACACAGAACCATATCACTAGGGTGACTGATAGCCCACTGTGATGGGCTCTCAGGACCCCTGGGGATAGGGAGGATGTATTAAACTGTTTAAGCACACACAAACATATCACCAGGATGACTGATAGCTCACTCTGGTGGGCTCTCAAGACCCCTGGGGATAGGGCAGATGTATTAAACTGTTTAGGCACAAAACCCCATATCACCAGGGTGACTGATAGCCCACTGTGATGGGCTCTCAGGACCCCTGGGGATAGGGAGGATGTATTAAAATGTTTAAGCACACACAAACATATCACCAGGATGACTGATAGCTCACTCTGATGGGCTCTCAAGACCCCTGGGGATAGGGCGGATGTATTAAACTGTTTAGCCACAAAACCCCATATCAACAGGGTGACTGATAGCCCACTGTGATGGGCTCTCAGGATCCCTGGGGATAAGGAGTATGTATTAAACTGTTTAAGCACACACAAACATATCACCAGGATGACTGATAGCTCACTCTGATGGGCTCTCAAGACCCCTGGGGATAGGGCGGATGTATTAAACTGTTTAGGCACAAAACCCCATATCACCAGGGTGACTGACAGCCCACTTTGATGGGCTCTCAGGACTCCTGGGGATAGGGGGGTGTATTGAACAACATTGGCACAGAAACCCATATCACCAGAGTGACTGACATACCATTTGTGCCACGTTTCACAAACCCTTGTGGGTGCCAAAATGTGTTCCCCTGCAGGTACAGATCCCACCATAGCCGCATGATGTTTTCGAGAGCCGCTTAAGCAGATCTATGGGCTAGCTGTATTACATTATGTTGTGGCACATCAACAGCAGCAGCTGCCATGTCACGAGGATAGCATCAGGACCTCTGTGACCATGTCCATCACCTCCTGGGTACATGGCAAACCACTCAGATGTGATATAAAGACAATATGGAATGTAGGTTCACCTGCTACACATTACTGAGACAGACTACCTAAACACAGCAGCATGGACAGCTGCAATCAACACTGGCTGTGTATATGAATCTACTGACCTGTCCCCATACACTTACCTCCCATTGGAATTCAGCCACGCAATTGAAACGGCGTTGGACCTGTTCCCAGGCCCTGCGGACTTTGGCCATGTCCTTGCACCTGGAGGCCCCAGGGAACAGCTTGTGCTGCCTGCCAGCGATTAGCTGAGCCAGGTGGCGGAGCTCGCAGGGAGTGAAAGCTGGCTTTCTAATCCTGAGTGACATTTTGATGAATGACCACATGATCGCACGCATGCTCCGTCATTCACGCGCATGCGCCCCGCAACTGGCGCAGCTGAGCGACGTATTTCGTGCAAATGCGCCCCGCAACTGGCGCAGCTGAGCGACGTATTTCGTGCAAATGCGCCCCGCAACTGGCGCAGCTGAGCGACGTATTTCGTGCAAATGCGCCCCGCAACTGGCGCAGCTTAGCGACATATTTTGTGCAAATGCGCCCCGCAACTGGCGCAGCTGAGCGACGTATTTCGTGCAAGTGCGCCCCACAAACACACGCACAGTTTGGCGACCCCAATTGCGCACATGCGCGCCGATACTTGCATATACACTGCTGTGTGTCACATATTTAAAACACAAAAACAATTTGTGGAACTTCTCATGTTTACACACTTGGGACTCGAACTTATCAACACTTCCACACTGGTTCTTAGGGCTTTGTATGATGCGATGTGCTATGACTTTCACATTGCAGTGACTGCCAATACAGTTACAACAAGGGGTCCGGAGAGCCCATCAGAGTGGGCTATCAGTCACCCCGATCATATGGTTGTGTGTGCCTAAACAGTTTAATACATCCTCCATATCCCCAGGGGTCCTGAGAGCCCCTCTGAGTGGGCTATCAGTCACCCTGGTGATATGTTTGTGTGTGCTTAAATAGTTTAATACATCCTCCCTATCACCAGGGGTCCTAAGAGCCCATCACAGTGGCCTATCAGTCACCCTGGTGATATGGTTATGTGTGCCTAAACAGTTTAATACATCCTCCCTATCCCCAGGAGTCCAGAGAGCCCATCAGAGTGGGCTGTCAGTCACCCTGGTGATATGGGGATATGTGTCCCAATGGAGCATGTTCAGTAGTTCTTTTCAATGTGAGCCCAGCAATGATGTGCAGGATGGCATAAGGGGGGGGGGGGCTTCTGATCTGGACATAGGACATGCACATTAGGGTGCGTAGCACACATAATGAGCCGATGGAGGTAGGCATGCGACGTTCATGCACGTTGATCGTAAATAGGTGTGCTGACATACAGACATAGTGGCAGAGGTGTGGCGCATTGGTTGCCAAACCGCCTTATGGTACAGGACTCGTGGGTTCCTTCACCCAGTGGGCCTATTAAATATGACTTGCTGGGACATTACTCTTTGATATCAGCAGTGGTTTGTGAGGCCTTTTGTTTTTGGATTTGTTCTGAGAGCAAATACACTCGCACAGTGCAATAACCTAGGGTGCCACATCATGCACCCAATGAGGCACTCCAGAGGAAACATTATGAGGTGCACTGTCCGCCACAGCACCTTATAATGTTCCATTTGGGAAACCTTATAGGGGGCTTTTGAGGAACCTTCAGGCTACAGCACTGAGGGTGTTGTTGGTGGCAGCACCAAATTACATTAGAAATGAAAAAGCCTCAGACAGCCATATCAAATTACCCTACTGTGGGATCAAACCCATGACTTCTGGCTCTACACGCTGTGACGTCACAAGTGGGCTACATCTCCATAGCTGCTAACAAACCCCTGGCTGGCTAAAGTAGGACTGCAGGCCACCACATGACCTGTCTGCTTTGTTTACCAGGATAGGGTTAAACCACACATACCCATGATGCACTGCACATGCAAATCAGCAGTCTACAAATACCAACAGGATGGGGTATGCAGCCCCAAAACCACCTCAGCCTGGTAAGGAGTACTGAGCGTGTAGGTTACTGTCACAGAGTTGGTACTGACCGTCACATTGTGCGGGTCCTGTGCTCACCCTGAGGGTGAGAGGGGCCACCCAGCACCATGTCCACAGCACCTGGCTTAGCTGAGATAGGCTATGGTGTGAGTTCTATCAGTGACAGTGTGTGATGGATAGGTCTTGTAGATGCACTGCCAAATACACCTGTGTCCATCTCTTATTTCTCTGTGACGTTTAGCTCTTTAGCAATTTGATACACCCACATTGGGCATATCCTGTGTGGAGGCCATGGCCACATGAGTTATGTGATGGGGGGGCAGGCTGTTTAGACCCATAGACGGATTCTGCGGTAACACCCAAACTGCCATCTAGAACTCAGGATCTATCACCAACAGATCCACATTCCACATCACTGCAATGGTGCTGCTGGAGGGGACTATCAACCTAGGTCCAGCTGGAGGACAGACAACATACAGGGCAGTCCATGCATTTCTGTGCACATCCATAAGGTGATAGCAGACAGACGGCAGGCCTGGAAATGCTCAGCTGCCCACCACCACTATCTGACATTCTCCAGCAGCAAACACAGTGAAGCTGCAGCCGCTGCACCCTGCAAGGTGTTCCAGCCTTACACATACTAACTGCAACCAGTCTGCTAGCTAGTCCATAGTGCATATTACTGGAGAACATGTGTGCACCCAAAACTGGTATGTCCGCACAACCACCAAGCGGATAGGTTAGTGATTGGGCCCCAAAAGGCAACCCATAGATATCACTTGAGAGAGATGCTGTTGGCACTATAGGAGACCTAGCCATGCCATGGTCACTGCTCAGTCAGGGTGAGAGTGACCTTCCAGGAGGACATGCAGGGGCCACCCTGTCCGTGCTGCTGATGGCCGCCCACTACAATGTCCGAACCATTGCCCTATGCCCTGTGCTCATGCATCCTGGCCAGGCCACCCTGTCGGAGGTATACCCACAGTACCTTGCTCCTCATTATGCATATTGGCACGCTAACACTGGACACAGTGCACACAGTGAAGGCTGAGTAAGGTGTTGCAAACAGCACACACTGGATGGACAGACACACAATCCCACACCTATGCCAGCACTGTGCTACTATAGATAGTTTTTGAAGTCTAGGCCAACTCAACAGTCCTGGACACAGTGCAGGCATGGCTATGGTATGCAATACTGTTGGGGTCACTCCCCAGGGTGGAGAACACTGTCAGACACCAGACCTGAGACACACTCCACAGACATCAGAAATATTGGTATGATACAGCTCAATGAGCATATTGTGCTTAACGTAGGAATTGATATCTGCCAGTAATCACAGCAACATTTTGATATATGTGTAGCGTATTTCCAGGTTTAGGGTGGCAGTGCTAAGGTGTGCACGTACTAGTATTGTGAGATGTACGCAAGGCCCGATATCATGTCTGTCCAATAGGCTTTGGGTAATGGAGCCTGTGGGTGTGGTTATTTCTGCTCCTGTTGGCCGCTGCTCTCGGGCAGAGGTCCCCAACTCCAGTCCTGGTGGGCCATACACTGTTCATGTTTTCCTGCTGTCCCTAATGAATATGCATGAGATACATCTGCATACCATAGGGCCGGCGCATGGAAATGGAACAAAGGCATCTTTATTAGAAACAGCATAAAACGTGAATGATTTGTGGCCCTCCAGGACTGCATTTGGGGGAATCTGCTCTAGGTAATGCGCATGTTTCTGATGTCTGTGCTCTTTCGGGTAAAATATAGATGTATTGGCCATGTTTGGGTTATCTGCACTAAAGGTTCTGGCTGTATTACCACATTTGTGTGGTGTGTGAAATGTGAGGACTGGGTTGGTAGGGCCGACACCTGGGATTTGAACCTGTGACCTTCTGCTCCTGAAGGCACTGGCTGTGTGTGCTGCACCACCGTCTTGTCACAGAAGCAGTGCATTCCCAGGGGAGTCCATGGCTGTTTGTCAGACTGGCCCTGTCTGTTGCAGTGCACGGCACCCACGTGAAGAGGTCTAGGCCATGGTGTGCTGTGGACAGCTGCCACTGCCCCCTCCGCCACCAGTACCCCTCTGCCACCATGCTAACATGTCCTTATATTGGAGACAGCACAACACGTGAATGATTTGTAGCCTTCCAGAACTGCATTCGGGGGACTCTGCTGTAGGTAACACACATGTTTATGTGGTGTGTGGTGTTTAAAGTAAAATATGAACATTTCATCCACGCTTATGTTCTCATCAGCAAAGGTGCAGTCTTTACTACCAGGTTTTTTAAGGGTGAAAATTAAGGGGACTAGGTTGGCAGGAGCCACAACCAGGATTTGAAACTGTGATCTTCTGTTCTTGCACACACTGTCTGTGTGCACTGCACCACTGTGTTGCCACAGATATGCTGCATTCCCTGGGGAGTCCATGACTGTACATCCGACACGGCCTGTTGGTTGCAGTGCACCGCACCCACCTGGATAGGGCTAGGTCATGGTCTGCTGTGGGCACCATCCGCTGCCACCTCCACCATCAGTACCGCTCCATCCTTAGATTGGAGACAGCATAAACCCTCATGGATTTGTGGCCCTCAAGGACTGCATTTGGGGGATTCTGCCGTAGATAATGCACATTTCTATGGTGTTTGTGCTGTGTAGGGTAAAATAGAGGTTTTTTACCCATGCTTATGTTCTCAGCAATAATGTTTCAGTCTTTACTACCATGTTTTCTTCATGGGTAAAATAAGGGGACTGGGTTGACAGGAACCCCAGCTGGGATTTGAACCTATGACCTTCTGGTCCTAAAGGCACTGGCTGTGTCCACTGCACCAACATCTTGACACAGAAGCAATGCATTCCCTGGGGAGTCCATGGCTGTTTGTCATACAGGCCCTGTCTGTTGCAGTGCACGCCACCCACGTGATGAGGGCTAGGCCATGGTGTGCTGTGGGCAGCAGCCACTGCCCCCTCCACCACCAGCAGCCCTCCACCACCATGCTAACATGTCCTTATATTGGAGACAGCATAACATGTGAATGATTTGTGGCCTTCCAGAACTGCATTCGGGGGACTGTGCTGTAGGTAATACACATGTTTATGTGGTGTGTGGTGTTTAAGGTAAAATATGCACATTTCACCCACGCTTATGTTCTCAGCAGCAAAGGTGCAGTCTTTACTACCACTTTTTTTTAGGGGGAAAATTATGAGGACTAGGTTGGCAGGAGCCACAACCAGGATTTGAACCTGTGATCTTCTGTTTTTGCACACACTGTCTGTGTGCACTGCACCACTGTGTTGCCACAGACATGCAGCATTCCCTGGGGAGTCCATGACTGTACATCCAACAGGGCCTGTTTGTTACAGTGGACAGCACCCACCTGGACAGAGCTAGGCCATGGTCTGCTGTAGGCACCAGCCGCTGCCACCTCCACCACCAGTGCCGCTCCATCCTTAGATTGGAGACAGCATAAACCCTGATGGATTTGTTGCCCACCAGGACTGCATTTGGGGGATTCTGCCGTAGGTAATGCACATTTCTATGGTGTTTGTGCAGTGTAGGGTAAAATAGAGGTTTTTGACCCATGCTTATGTTCTCAGCAATAATGTTTCAGTCTTTACTACCATGGTTTCTTCATGGGTAAAATAAGGGGACTGGGTTGGCAGGAGCCCCAGCTGGGATTTGAACCTGTGATCTTCTGGTCCTAAAGGAACTGGCTGTGTCAGCTGCACCACCGTCTTATCTCAAAGACAGTGCATTCCCTGGGGAGTCCATGGCTGTTTGTCAGACAGTACCCCTCTGCCACCATGCTGACATGGCCTTATATTGGAGACAGCATCACAGCTGAGTGATATGTGGCCCTCCAGGACTGCATTTAGGGGACTGTGGTCTAGGTAATGCACATGTTTCTGATGTCTGTGCTCTGAAGAGTAAAATAGAGTAAAATAGAGGTGTTTGGACCATGCTTATGTTCTCTGCAATAAAGGTTGGTCTTTACTATCATGGTTTAGTGGTGGGTAAAATATGGGGATTGGGTTTGTAGGAGGCACAGCTGGGACTTGAACTGCTGACCTTTGGCTCCTGAACATACTGTCTGTGTTCACTGCACCACACTGTGGCCACACAGCCATGCAACTGGCATGACCGCCGCTGTCCTTCCCTCCCCTTCCCCCCCCCCACCCCTCCCCGCCCCTATGAAGCACCACTTTACACCATGGGGTTCTTTCACCAATTATATCGATTTTATTCACAACATCATTTTACTAACAACAACTGTATTTAACAACAACGGTATTTAACAGTAAACAACAATGAGTAAACAACAATGGTATTTAACAGTACATAACAACTGTTGGCCACAGCATGCACGTGACCGTCCGCAAGACACAGTCTACAATGCCTTATATCACCTCTTTTCTTGCTCCCCCGAGAAACACAGCCGCCTTTTGCCCCTAGCAGGAGGGAACTCTTTTAGCCGTGAAAGCTTTCTCAGTCCCTTAGTCTTTCGTGTCCTTCAGCCGAAAAGCTGCTGCGCATGCCGTTCAAGCAGCCTTGGCAACTTTTCCTTGCCCCCCCCCCTTTTGCCCGCCGTCAAAGCAAGGCAAAGGGGGGGGCTCTCTGCGTGGTGTTCTTGTCACCATCTCCGTCTCTCCGGGGGGAGGTCCGTGTATCTCTCCCGTCCCTCTCCCCCTTTACTTAAGGCCTAGGCTGTGTTCTCTCCCTGGGTGCGTTTTTTCTGCCAAACCCATCAACAGCGACTCCTCGCATGTTGTCGGGGCCCCACACATCAACGCGCCGCTGTGGCCAACATCCGCTTCTTCCATAGTCGTTCGACTGCATCCTGTATGTCGCAGAGAAAAATGTCCATTCCGATATCTGACAAGTGCACTCCATCAGGGCGAAACAGTCCGGGGCATCTCTCCTCTATTAGTTCATGCGCAATAGCGCATCCCCCTAAGGACCCCATGAAGCGGGCCATCCATCTGTTCACTTTTCTTCTAGTCCTCTCCACCGCCCTATGTGAGTTCTCGCCTCTCCACACTCGCCGGGGTGTGATGTGTGACCATGCCAATATAGTCTCAGGAAATGTGTTCGCCAGCGTTAGGAGGTCGCCCTGCATCCTCTTGGTAAGCTCGACGCTGCGAGTGGATGCGAGGTCGTTGCCCCCCAAGTGGATCACCATTATCGCTGGGTTCCTTGCGTATCGCCCCCTTTGGAGCAAGGACGGCATTAGCTGGTCCCACACCATACCCCGCCGTCCCAGCCATACTACGGCCACGTCTGCACAGGGAAGTCCTAGGTTCAACCCCATTGGTCTACCTCTTGCTCTCTTCTGCGCCCAGTGAACAAATGAATGGCCACAGATCCACACTTCACGCGGCCCTCTGTCGTGGCCTATTCCTGCATGGAGCACAATCAGAAATTAAATCAGCAAATATGATTATCACAGTATCTATCCCACACAAATTCACTTAGTCGCATTTACTTTATCCCTGTCGCCCGATCCTAGCCGTTACTATCCTCTTTAATGGGGAATGTATCTATTCACACAATTTGTTTTTTTCTTTTTTTTTTTTTTTTGAAGATGCACCCCTGGCCTTACGATGCTGGACGGATATACAATTTGTATCTGTCCGAGCGCCATCGGCCTATCTTCATTATCTGCTCTCGAGTCATCCCTATGCTGGCCGCCGTAGAAGCAGCCCCAATTCGAAAGGAGTGCGAGCCGTATAAGCTTGCATCCCGTCCTGTGCGTTCTATTATGCGCTTGAGTACTCCGCTGAATTGAAAACGTGATAAGGGTGCTCCATTGGCGTGTATGAACCAATGGTGCTCTGAGCGCGCTCTTACTTGTTGGTATGCCAACGCATTTTGGACTGGGCATGAAGGGTCATTGTACAAGGCCGACAGCACTACCTGCGCCCCTTTTCCTTCCGCATCAGTCTTGGACTTTCGTAACTGCAACACTATCGCTCTAGTGCGTATGCACACATCACGCTTTACTAGCCCTCCGCGTGGGGTCGTTCGCTCTGATGCTGAGGATGCCACGAGCTCTCCTACCCGAAAGGCTCCGTAGAAGGCCCAGGAGAAGGCGCATCTAAACAACCTTGTCTCGTAGTCGTCATAGCACACTAGGCTGGTGAGTACCATCAGTTGTTGAAGCATCTGATGCGTGATCGGTCGGCGTTTGTCCGTCTTCCGCGGCTGTTCCCGGGACCAGCCTCTCATCACTTTCTGCACAATAAAACCAGCCGTTGGGCTCGGCTTTCCCATCGCTTTTGCAAAAAAGGACACAGCCGCTAAGCGGACCTGCACTGCGGCCTTTGTGTAGCCATTGGTTTTGCAGTGCATAATCCATCGCACTATTGTTGCCACTTTTAATCTGTCTTCAATCTTAATGTGGGCCCCCCTGCAAAAGGTCTGTTATTGCTCCCATGCCGCTATGTATCTGCGCCGGGTGTTCTCAGCTAACGCTCCTAACATGAGCTCCCAGATCTCGGTGGACCAAATTCCCAGACTTGATATGGGACCTCTGTCTTGATTCCGTCGGCTTCTGGCGCCAGCTGGTGGAAAAGCCTGATCTTAGAACGAGAAAGAGCATCAGCAATGTTATTATTCTCGCCCTCGATGTGGGTGGCTCTCAAGGTTATATTATGCGCCAGGCAGAGCAAGACTATTCGCCTTAAGAGCGCCACTACCCTTGGCGTTTTGGCTCTCATCTTATTTATCGCCCACACCACCGCTAGGTTGTCGATGCGGAAGGTGATAGCCCTATTGGTGAGCTCAGGGGCCCAGATACAAAGGGATACCATTATAGGGAACAACTCCAAGAACGTGATGTCCCTGGTGATCCCAACACTGTGCCACTCCTTGGGCCATGTCTCTGAGCACCACGCCCCTTTATAGTATATGCCGAAACCGATCCCCCCCGACGCGTCGGTGAAGAATTCCAGTTCGGCATTGGATATTTGGGGCGCTTGCCAGAAGGCCAGTCCGTTGAAAGCGCAGAGGAATTGCAACCAGACCTGGAGGTCTTCGCGCATCTCCCTGGTGATTCTGATGCGGTGGTATCTTTTTGTGATACCTCTTGTCGCCCAGGCCAGGCGCCGACAAAACACCCTCCCCATGGGTATCACTCTGCACGCAAAGCAAAGGAGGCCCAGCATGGACTGGAATTGCCGAAGTGTCGCTTTTCGCTGGCCGTGCAATAGGTGCATCTCCTTAGTCAACTTGAGCACTTTGTCAGCTGGCAAGCGCGACCTGTGCGCCGGCACATCTAATTGTATGCCCAGGAAAGTGAGGACACTTTTTGGGCCCTCTGTCTTCTCCTTTGCTAACGGGATTCCAAACTCTCGTGCCGTCTGCTCGATGATATCTAGTATCCTTTTGCAGTCATCCCGGTCTTTTCCCACGAATAGGAAATCGTCCAGGTAGTGAACCACCGTATTGGGGCCGGCCAGATCTTCGACCACCCAGTGTATGAAGGAACTGAATTGTTCAAAGTATGCGCATGATACGGCGCATCCCATGGGCAAACATTTGTCATAATAGAACTCCCCATTGAACGAGAAGCCCAACAGTTGAAAAGATTCAGGGTGAACCGGCAATAGGCGGAACGCGGACTGAATGTCGGCCTTTGCTAGTTGCGCTCGGGGCCCCTTACTTCGTATGATTGTAATCGCTTGGTCCATGGTTGCATACTTAACTGAGCATAAGGCCGGATCTATATAATCATTGACGGACTGTCCTTCTGGGTATGATAGGTTGTGAATTAACCTAAATTGTCCTTGCTCCTTTTTGGGTATCACTCCCAATGGAGAGACTATTAGGTCCTTGAATGGGAGTGACTGGAAGGGACCAGCTATTCTCCCCATACCTAATTCTTTTGCTATTTTACTACGGGCGATCTCGTTATGTAGTTGTACGGATGGTGGGTTTTTCAGTAAGCACGCATGCTTTCTGTTTCTTAAGATTAGGGATGGAATGCGGAAACCTCTTGTGAAGCCTTCTTCTATGCTAATAGCGCTATCCCGCTTAGGATATGCTCTTAGCCATGGCCGCATACGCTCAAGGTTGATGGGAGTTGGCGCCACCCACCTCATTGACTCGCTGCGGCATTGCTCTGTATGGCTTCGCCTCTCTTGCCGCTCTACATGCGAACGCGGGGTGCCCTCCCCCGCATCCCGAGCAGGAATGCTTGAATTTGCACGGCTGCCAGTTACAACTCCCCACGTTGTACTGCCTGCATGCTCGTCTCCCAGGCCACTGATTGGCTTGCCTCCCTTGGTTATTCTGAAAGGGCTGTTGCCATGTGGTGCTCGGGAGTGGCTGGTGCAACCCGTCCTGACACAATGGCCTATTATGTGCCATTTCTTCTCCCCACATGTCCAGCACTCTATGGTGCCATGCAAGGGTGGGATCGTCGGCCATGTTCCTCCTGAACTTCACATCATAGTTTAGCCAGGCCCATCCCCCGTATTGCTTATGTGCGCGAGTAATCGTGTCCAGGTACTTGGTCAGGTATGGCCCCGCTTCGGGTTCTTTTTCCATCACCACGCTCATAAAGAGGTGGAATGCCGCCACCCAGTTATTGATGGATTTGGGTATTTTAGGTTTCCTATCCCTCTCGCTTCTTCTCCCCCTATCCTTTCCACTAGTTGACTCCTCTTCTTGATCTCTGAGTAGGAGAGAGAATATGTCAATATATTCTCTCCTCCAAATTCTCTTTTTGATCCTTTTGGGCACCGACACGGCCAGGGAGCTCACCCCGCAGCGTGGGTCACGGCTCATGTCCCTCCAATCCATCCGCGTTCTTTGGGTCGCTCCCGTCGGCGTGCCTGTGTCGTCTTCACCCCTCAGACTTTGCCCCGACCAGGCCTCTCTGAGGGGATGGGAATGTTTTGCGCTCTTCTTCCTCTTAACTTTCTTTAGTGCATAGCGCATCACATCTGCCCATTCAATGTCCCTATCGCTATCTGAACTAGACCCTTCTGATGATGACGTTGCTGACTCTGGCGCCCCCTTTTCGCAACCCGACTTACCCTGTGCTGTGTTGGGCATGTTTACACTAGCGCTTGTCGATGGCACTTCATCGTTTGTAGAGACCGGCGCTCCCAACCGTTGCTTAACTGAGTGCAGGCCATGCTGTGTAACCTGCTCCCGGACCATCTGGAGCAGGTCGTCGAGTTCCTGGTTCTGAGGCGGGGCCACGTTCTCTGGTTGCTGCGGTGTCCTCTTCCTGGCGCTTTGATGTGATTTTGGTGTTGCTGCAGGGGCCTTTGGTTCGCGGCTAGCCCTTTGATTCCCTCTCGCGTTTTGTTCGGCTGCTGCTCGTGCTTTAGATGCCGCTGCCGCCCTCCATGGCTCGCTGTTGCCTCGTGGCCGAGAAGCCTTTGGTGTTCCCTTCCTGGGCATGTTACCTTTAAGATATAATGCTATGCAAAGGCAATAGACTTACATTACTATCACATATGGTGCTGTCTATAATCCCCTGACCTCTTTTTTTTTTATATATAGCCTTACTCATTAGTGGCAAAGGGAAAGGCTTATTACCAGCCCACTATATTCAGTCTTCTGCCATCATTTCAACAGTATATCTACATTACATATGCGCTTCTGTCCCCTTCTAGTTAAACATCTACTCCCATGCATATAATCATTTATTTACCTTGCCCTGTGGGGCTGCTCCCATATCTGCTCATTTATCCCCCCCCCCCCGGTTTCCCCCCCCCCCCGGCTCTCCCCCCCCCTTTTGCCTCCCCTGAACAAACCTTTCACTTCCTGCTCCCTGGGCATGGCTCCGTGTAGCTCCCGTCATGAACTCCCCACCCCCCTGTGTAATTTATTTATTTAGCTTTATGTATATATATATGTATTCATTTATTTATTTATATATATATATATTATTATTATTTTTTTTTAAATATTGCCTTCTGTCCTGCACCCTGCCGAAGCGTGCAGGCCCTGTTACACTCTCCGTGTGCAGGCCTATGGCCGCCACGGCCCCCCCACCACTTGCAACTGCCTCTTTCGTTTAAAATTCCTTCTCCCCCCCTCCTTTCTCCCAATAATAGCCACATGGCAGGCCCCGTTCCATACTTGCTGATATGTGATGATTATTCGCCTCTGCCGTCTGTTCGAGTCTCGGCGATCTACACTCGCTCCTCCACGTGGAGGGGGTGGATCTGCCGGAGCACTCTTTCTGCTGCTTTTTTCACCTCCAGTGGCTTCACACAGCGCGGGTTCTCGACTGCAGCTCCGGGCCTCGTACTGCTGCTCCGAGATGAGCAGAGGACCTCCGCGGCGTTGATTGTAGGTCCCGGTCCTGCTATCCCGCTCGTTAAATGTCCGGCTTCCTCCTGTAGGTGGGGGGGGGGCTGGAAAGAGACCGCACTCGCGCCGGGCGCGCTTTTTGAGCGCGGCTCTTTGCCCGCCCCCCCGCCTTCCCCCGCCCCTATCTTCTGCGGCTTGCTGCGCGTGCCTGTGCCCGGCAGCGCTGATTCGCTGCCGGGTCTGAAACAGTGCAGTCTCTGGAGATAGGAAACCTGGCCAAAGGAGTTATAAACCCTGCTCTGCACAATTTCACTGTGGGATCATTCACCTTGTATGGGGACGGAGCGTAGACCCTTCTAAAATTCATATTTCTTTTTTGGTGCTTTCTTGGGAGTGATTTCTGATGTTTTCCATGACTATCACTGTTGCCCAGCTGGATTATAATTTTGTAGAATTTTGTTGTGGTCATTTTCAGTTTTTATTTGCTGTTTTGTTCTGTGCACATGTATCACACTGCTCACGTTTTGTAGGTTTCCCTGGTTTTGCTGTACATTGCTGACAGAAATGGTTTCTCTTACCTTTAAATCGTCTCTAACGCGAAGTTTTCACTCGCGGTATTTTTTTAGTTGAATTTCAGCCCCACTCCTGTGCGGGGAGCCTCTCCCCTCCCACTCTCCACCCATTGACCCCGTCCCTCCGCCCCTCGGGAGCCTTCCTCCGCCCTCAGAATGCCTTTCCACGCCTCTATCGCACATCAGCGCGCCGCGCACTTGTGCGGGCCCGTTAGTGCAGCGCGCACGTGTGCGGGGCACAAAAACGCACTATTAGCATGCGCTAAGGTACCTTAGCGCACGCTCAAGTGCGCCCCGCACAATTGCGCGGTTTAGTAAACATACCCCTTAGTATCTCTTGGATATGACAGGTTTGTCTTTTTGTCATCTTTGGATTTGGAAAGGTGGATTCTTGATAAGGAAAAGGCGCAGTGACTTTTTCTTTTCCTTTATGTCATTTTGCTGTTGTTTAGAAATTGTCAGGCGGTGTGAGGGTATAATTAAATGACTGCTCTGTGTGGCTGGGACACTTTTCTTTGGTTTGGTGTTCCTTGCCTTTTTTTTTTCTTGTTATTGATTTCTTATGGTTTTCTCTCCGAGATGTGGGCTAATGTACTTGTTTGTATTATTTCTCTTTTGAATTATTTCTATTGTTGACTTACTGTGTTTCTCTATACTTTGTGAACATTGTATAGTTTCTGATAATTTCAATAAACAGAATTAAAGTAAAGGGCCCACTAATCCCTGATGAGGTGTGAGTGGCTTAATCCCTGATGAGGTGTGAGTGGCTTCAAAGAGCTGAGAAAAGACAAACTAACAGCAACGTTTTAAACTTACACCACTAAAAACCCCAAGTATTTCCCCCCTTAAAATTAAGCACCAAAAAGACTAACTCTTTCTAAAAAAAATGTATGCCAAAACTCCTTTACAGTAAGAAATGTATTGGTTTAATATTTGTAGTGCTGCCTTTTGATAGGTAGGATCTGGTACTGCTGATATGCTATGGTGGGTTTGCTGCTATGGATTCTAAATGAGCAGGGTTTTGTAGTGTCTCCTAATATACCTGGCAGTTGGTACTGGAGAATAGCCATGTAGAAGTCTGGTAGCCTTTCTTTAACCTCACCGTACATGTTAATGGTATTCAGATGCTTATACACTCGTTAAGTTGTTATTGGAACAAAAGAGAGACTTGTACAGGGCTCTAGTGGAATCAGTGGGGTAGTGGGGGGGGGGGGGGACACATTACAGTAATTAGTCGCATAGGGAAGCAAAAAAGATAGCAGCAGCCCTGACTACAAACAATATAGAACACTGCTGCAAGGTTAATATTGGGAAGCCGAGCTAAATCTAGTGTTACCCCACCACTGCAGAGCTTAGATGCCCAATTAGGCTCCTAGTTGTGGAACACACAAAGCTGAAACTCCTCACCCTTGTTACCTTGGGGAGGAAAAGTTCCAGCCTATGTCTTTAATATAATGCTACTGGCAGAATGCTGAGAGTACCCTCTTTTGGCTTCCTACAGTAAAGAGTTGCAGAAAGCTCCATTTAGTGCTTGGGCACTTTCATTTTATTCATAACGGGAATGGGGGGGGGGGGGATATTCTCAGGTGCCACTGCTACATGCCCTGATGCTATCTAGTTAGCATCGGAGCATTCCATAGTGCCACCCATCACTAACTGGGCAGTGGCAATATTGAGCTGCTGCCTGGCTAGTGACATGCAGATAAAGTCAGGTGCAGCAAATGTTGGCCTTACTTTAGCTTCTGGGTACTGTGGCCATCCCAGATATTCACTGTCAATGGCCAGATATGGCCCTTGCATTGAATATCCGAGTTTAAAGTTCAGCAGTGATGACTAGCCGCTGCTGAGGAATATACCCCCTATATTTATAGACCACAAATTGAGAATACATCATTGCAGTTTATAAAAATACATACATAATATGAAATAATCTGCCTCTAGATGTGAAATTATAACTTAATTGTCTAATCTTCCTAAAAACACTTATTCTTTTTATTTTCAAAGCTCTGGGAGGATTTGCTGATACAACTTCTGAAATGCCTGTATTCAAATGCTAAACATCTTTAATAAAAAAAAAAGACGGGAGAGTTATAATGTATATAGCACTAAATGAAAGATTAGATGTAATTTGCATATCAGAGACCTGTGAGTTCTGTCTGCAGTTTTACTGATTTGCATTTGGGATTTGAGTGGAGGAGCGATGATGGCACAGGTTATAGAGATAATAAGAGAGCTAAATGCTGTTTAACTGTTTTGTCACTAGTGGTCACTAGTGGTCACAAGTGCCCACTGTACTCAGGCTTAAGGAGAAAAAAAGTGAACTCTCCTTAGTCAGGGGAAGCCCAAGGGTTTCTGCCACTCAAGGCGGCAGAAGCCCCTGCCATGCCATCCTACCCCTGCCGCTGCTGTTGCCCCCAAATCCATCTTCTCATCTTGCAGCTGCTGCAACCCGACTCCATTTTGAGCTGTTGCCACTTTCAAATCAGAGTCAGGCTGCTGCTGGAAGATGACAGAGATGGATTAGGGGGGCGGTGACAATTTGATTCCATTTTGAAAGGGGCCGTTGTTTTCCAAATGGAATTGAGTCGCCCATGGAGGGCCGGCCCTGCCCGTGGGGCTCACCTTTTTCTTCTCAGGCCTGAGCAGAGTGGTGATTAAAAATTGCAGAGCCTGTGGCTTCCTGTTCCGGTTCCTATATGACCAGATGGGTCTGTGCACAGCTCCAGGCAATTGATGTCAAAAACTGTTCCTTTCCATCCCCCCATGAGTACTGGAGAGCTCAGAGGCCATACATGGAATGCCCGGAGGCTTAAGGCCCCGATGGGACCCTCTGCTTGCGCTGTGAGAGCGAAAGAAAGAAAAAAGCACTAGTACTGTGAGTGGCACCCTCAACTAAATATGCGCAAAATCCCAGTGAGCAGGGGAAGGGAACTGCATCCAGTGGGGTGGTGGAGCTCCTTTTGGCCATCCAACCATCCAAACCTCTAAGGAAGAAATAATCTCCACAGTCTCAGCCAGATTTGACAAGCGCTTTCATGAATTAGCCAGCCGAATTTCGGAGGCAGAGGAGAGAATTGGACAATTAGAGGACTGGGAGGCGGAGGGAGATAAGGTGCTTGAGAGATTCCAGAAGGCTTTTTATGGCTGGAAAACAAAGCCAAAGATCAAGAAATCTGAGATAGGTGACAGAATCCGCGGATCTTTGGAGTACCGGAGGGGGAAGAACTCCCTAATGCCCGTCGTTTTGTACAGTGCATGTTGCTTACCTACTTCCCCTCCAAGGTATCAGACCCGGCCTATAAAGTAGAATGGGCACATTGAGAGACCAGACCAAGGCCTGGATCAAACCAGAGTCCATGTGCACTTATTGTACAACTCCTGCGATATCGTGAAAAAGAGGCTATAATCCTGGAGGCACGCAAAACAAAAAGGGTGGCATATAAAAACTGGTCCATATCTTCTTCCCAGATATGAGCGCTGAAACAGCGCACAAGAGGAAGGTTCTTCTAACCTATAAAAAACTTGCTGGCTGAGGCAGGCATTAAGGCTGTGATCTAGTTTCCTGCTGTTTATAGAGAGGCGCATATTTCTGCAGTCGCTGGAGGAGGTAGCGCAGTTGCTCAGTCGATGTACTGAGCAAAGAAGCCGGTACATCTAAGGAACAGCCACAATCTGTTGAACCAACAGAAGCATACAGGTATGGAGACACTGCCTCACTGGCGGGCTCTAGTACAACGGAGGGCCTACGGGAGTACCCCTCCTTGCTGGCATTACCTATTCGTCATTCCTGATGCACCCTCCAGAGACAAGTACAGGAATGGACGAATGCCAAAAGGTGGCACCCTGCATATTCCTTCAATGACAGGCAGTAATAATTTGCAAAGACACTGGTAGAGGACTGGGGACTCATGAAGAACTTGTGGGTGAATGGGTTGGCCAATGCCAGACTAATGAACTACTGGGGTAGGGAGAAGCATTGCACTGCCCCCCTTTTCTTGTATTATCGCTCTCTTGTTTAGCCATTTATTTATTTAACAGGTCTTCTATACCGCCTTATCATACATTCAAGGCGGTTTACATAGAACAGTTACAGCAACGAGCTTTACATAGAACAGGGTTATGCAACGTGGAGGTTAACTGGGGTATAGCAAGCAATTAACAATTGCAATTATTTACAAGGAAACTGTAACAGTGTTTTATGGTCCCTTTCGTTAGTGATTATTGTCATCTTGTGTAGGTCCGACGTATTCTAGGAAAAGGTGGGGTTTTATTGCTTTCCTAAAGTCCACTAAGTCTTTGATCTTATGTGTTGAGGTGGGGAGATTGTTCCATAGCTGGGGAGCAAACATGGAGAAGTCTCTATTGCAGGTGGATTGATGTGCCGTCCTGAATTTTAGTGGGGTTTCTAGGATGTTGTTGTCTGTTCCTCTTCTTGTTCCGGTTGGAGGTGTCTTCCTAATTAGTGGTTGGAGAGTTGCTGGAGAGAGGTTATTTAATGTTTTGAAGATTATTATTATATTTTTGTGTTTGGTTTGTACAGCAACAGGGAACCAGTGTAGCTGATGAAGCGTGGGGGTTATGTGATTGTATTTTGCTGTTCCAGTGATGATTCTGGCCGCAGTGTTTTGCACCAGCTGTAAGGGGAGAGTTGCTTTCTTTGGAAGTCCATGGTAAATTGCATTGCAGAAATCTATTATAGGCATTATTATGGCTTGGCATACAGTTTGGAAGTCATTGTCGATCAGTTGTGGTTTGAGTTTGCGTAGCATTCTGAGTTTGTGGTAGGCTGATCTGGTCGTCTTTTTGATGTGTGGCTGGAAAGTGAGTTGCTGGTCAAAGGTGACTCCGAGGTATCTGACTTCCTGTTTATTACTTATGGTGTGGTCTAAGATCTTTATTGAGTCAGGTGGTGAGAATATGATGCTCCTGGTGATGTGCATGAGGTCAGATTTCTTGTAATTTATGAATAGGCCTTGACTGTTGAGCCATTCTGAAATTGATTCAAGGCATGCTGTGATTTGTGTGTAATCTGGATGTTTGATGTTTATGGGCGTGAATATCATGATGTCATCTGCGTATATTCTGTAATGTATGTTGAATTGTTTTATAATATTGCATATTGGCTTAATGTATACATTGAATAGTAGTGCCGAGAGAGCTGAGCCTTGTGGGACGCCTTGATGTTGGGTGAAGGATGCAGATTGTTGGGTTTTGCTTTTTACTTGTTGTGTACGGTGAGATAGGTATGAGAAGAACCAGTCTAACACTGCACCGTTTATGCTCACATCTTGGAGTCTTTGTAGTAGTGTATTGTGATTTACTGAGTCAAAGGCAGCAGTGATGTCTAAGAAGCATAGTACAAAGCCACTGTGTATTGTCATGCCCCAGCCCTCCACCTAAGGCTTAGAGGGATAGGGATGCCATTAACTTCCCTTGTAAAAGCTTAAACAGAATATTGTTTCCTCCAGTGAAGGATGCTGGGAGTAGTAGTTCATAGCCTTCTAATAGGAAGTGTAGTTATGCATTGAGAGTGTAGGCAAAAATGACAAAGTTTATTTCCCCAAAACGCAAACAAAGTTCAAGCATGTTGTAATAGGATACTTTTCCAGGTATTCACTCCAAGTCATTTATAAACTGGGCTGTATTAGCTTCACAGTCCTTACTTTTATGCAAGTGCTTCAAAATAACAGATAAAGAAAAAACATAGCTTCTTCATTCAGCCAAAGTAAAATACCTTCTTTTACCTTTGTCTTCATTCAACACTCAAAAACAGAAGCAATAAGTATTCTCCTAACAAGAGCATGCCCCTACCTTCTGCTTAAGGCTAGGCTTCACTACTCAGTTTTTCAGGAGACTTCTATCATTTTAGCTATTTCTTAGCTGAGAGACTCAACACTATCAGCTTCACACAGCGTACAGTCCATGAGCTCCTCTGGCTGCAAAGAATCTTGCTCAGTGAGGTCCACCTGCATTTTCTCTAGCTCTGGTGATGCAGTGCCCTGCTCTGAAGCTTCAACGGACATTCCAGGGTAAACCCTCTCTAAGGAACCCTAAGTTTCTCTGGAGTACAGCTCTCCCCGGTAAGGAAACATTATCTGTGAGGCTGTGGACACTTCCCCCTGGCTGTGCTCACCCGTCTCCCTCCAGCTTCTAGGAAACAATCCCTGGCTTACTTGCCTGCGTTCCTCTCTGGAGCTTTGTCACGGTTTCCTGTTCCAGACTGGGCTCTGTGAACTCTTGGGCTGAGTCCTGGGCTTCCAGCTCTGAACTCTCTGAATCCTTTCAACAGGAACTGGGGTTTGAAGCTTTCTCTGTGCATTCTCTCTGAGCACTCCTCTCCTGGTCTCTCTCCTCCCAGGCTCTCTCCACTGCCTTCTCTCCTCCTCCCCGGCTGTCTCCTCAGCTCTGGCTATCTCCTCAGCTCTGGCTGTGGGTGTGGCTCTTCTCCTGGCTGAGGGGGTGGCTCTCCTCTCCACTCTCTCTAGCCTCGGTTTATATCTCTGCTTCTCGGGCCGTGTCTATCTCTCTGTAGACAGGTGCATACAATCATCTTCCAAGCCCGCAACTACGTCAGCAGGGCTTGGGTGTGGCAGCCTAAGTTCAGATTCCTTGTGCTTGCTCTCTCTAGGGAAACGCTGAAACCTGTGCACTTCAGGGATGTCACTTTTCTTAAAGGTAAAATCCTTAGTTTCTCCTATTTCCATAGGCTCACTATGGACTTCCTTATCACATATCCCCCCCTTAAGATATTACGGGCTGGCGGCATTTCACCTGCACAGTTCGTAATCCGCGATAGGGCATCGGCATTCTGATGCAACCTTCCTGCTCTGTGTTCCACCCTAAAGTCGAAGGCTTGCAATGCCATGTACCATCGGGTCAGACGAGCATTATGATTCTTCATTTGGTGTAACCATTACAGGGGTGCATGATCCGTGACCAATAAGAACTTTCGACCAATTAGATAAAATCTGAGGGCCTCCACCGCCCATTTGATGGCCAAACATTCCTTTTCAATCGTTGAGTAGTGTGGTGAAGAATGCCCTCCAGAAGAGATGGAGATTGAGGAAAATCCTGAGAAGGGAAAGGATTCACACAGGATTTTCAATTCTGACTTGAAAAAAACACACTGCTCTGCTGAGCTGAGCACAGACACCAGCCCAGGGGAGGAGTTAGGCTTCAATGCTGATTGGGCACACCCAGGGGTTGGACAAGGTGTGCCGGGAAAAGAAGCCCTTTTTAAAGCCTTGAACAGGGCTGCAAGGCAGTGGAGGTCGGAGTCTGACGCTAAGTCTGAGTCAAGGTCCAAGAGTCGGTCGGAGTCTGAGGCTAAGTGTGAGTCTGGGAGTAAGAGTGAGTCGGAGTCTGTGAGGAGGAGCAAGAGAGGTTCTGCAAGGAGTTCTAAAGGCACTATTAAGAGGAGTCCTATGAGGAATGGACGGAGCAATGCTTTAGAATCTTGGGAGAAGACAGAACCTTGGAATAGAAAGCCTCAAAGGCAGGCACCCACTGAAGGAAACTCTTTCTACCGAATAGAGCCTGGACCCGGGAAGCCTAGAAGAACCAACACGTGGAAAGAAGGTACTTCCTATACTGGCAGGCAGTGCTATAGAAAGTTACAGCAGGGAGAAAACCTTCCTAAGGGAAATTCTCCTAACAGAAGAGTTAACCACAAAACTCCTGAGCTTCCAAACAGGAGAGGAGTCTTGCAGAAAGAAGTCAGTTCTTATACAAACAACGCTGGAGAAGGTAAAGCACAATTTCCTATCTTTAGTGCTTTGTTGAAGAAACCTTTTCATTGCCCTGAACTGTATAAGCAAAGCTCTGCAATAGAAACAGTTAGTGACTGGGAGAAGGGCATAACCCTTACTGATAACTACCAACCTGATAACAAGCAGGCTGAATTGCTCCTAAAAGAATTTCAGCAGTTTTTAGAGCTGAAAACAGGGAAACATCAGAAGCTTGAAGAAGACCGTAGTTCCATTAACTCAGAGGAGTACATGCAGGTAGAAAGTGATTTGCCTACCTTAACCACTGATCCTTGTAGCATGGACTGCTCTTTTTGTTGTAGAGAATAGCAATATAAAGAAGCTTTGAAAGTTTGTATGAAAGGAATACAGAACGTTTGCTATTTCTGCTGCCTTTGTCGTGAGAGTTCATAATTGTTTGCACCTGTGTTCTAAAGCCACGCTGTGAGCTGAACAGCTGTTAATGTGAGGCTGCAATATTCTTGCGTTACCACTCGAGGCAATGCTGAGTTTAAGCTCCTCTAAATATGAAAAGCTGAGTTAAAGCTAATTCAATTTCAGTTGTTCCTGAGTTCCTGTTTACTTCTGCTTATGTTAAAAGTTGCACCTTTACGTTTGTATCTATGAATTTTGATGCGCTGGAGAACATCCCCAATACAAATAAATATTCTTGCAAAGCCTTACCATCTTTGGTCGCAACTACAATTTATTCCCTAAAGAAAATAGAAGTGGACTTCAGTTCCCAGCATTCATAGGGAACAGTTCTACCTATACTCACAAGGGACAATAAGGCCACTCCTGCCTGTAAGCTCCAGGGCGCAGGCAGGAGCGTCGCAGTAGTTCTGTTCCGTCTGAGACAGTTTTCTGCTAAGGAACATTATAGGATGTTCCGCTCCCTCATGCGTCTGCGACAGAACTGCCCCTAAGCCCGTCTCTGATGCATCTGTTTGGACGATAAACGGCTATTTAAAGTTTACGCCATGTAACACTGGAGCTTCACACAGCTTCCCTTTTAACACCGTGAAAATCTTTTCAGCCTCCGGGGTCCACTTGAGGTGATTTGGAGCGTTCTTCTTCAGCATGTCTGTAAATAAAGAGCTTTCTTCAGCAAAACAGAGGATGAAACGTCGATAGTACCCGATTAGGCCCAGAAAACTCCTCAATTGTTTTTTGGTCATTGGCATAGGAAAATCTTTGACACTATCTATCTTATTCATTAAAGATCTGACCATGCCCCGCCCCACCATGTGTCCGAGGTATTTTACTTCTTGTCCGGCAAACATACATTTTCCTGGGTTGAGGGTAAGGCTGGCCTGTCTCATAGCCCGTAGGACGGCTTCCACTCTTGGTAAATGTTGGGCCCAACTGGAATTATGTATGATGATGTCATCCTTGTAGGCCACGGTGTAGTCCTGATGTGGACGTAGAACGTGGTCCACTAACCTTTGACATGTTGCTGCCGCACCATGTAGGGCAAAGGGCATTCTTCAAAACTGGAAGAGTCCAATCGGCATACTAAAAGCAGTCTTCGCACGGGACTCCCTGGTTAGGGGAATTTGCCAGTAGCCCTTAGTCATATCTAACGTAGTCAGGAATTGAGCCTGTCCCAACCGATCCAATAATTCTTCGATGCGAGGCATGGGGTACGCATCGAACATTGAGATGGCGTTCACCTGCCTAAAATCTATGCAAAATCTTAGAGTGCCATCGGGCTTTGGCACTAGCACTATGGGGCTACACCATGGGCTTTTGTATTCCTCAATAATCCCCATTTCCAGCATCTCTCGTACCTGGGCCACTACCTCTTGTTTCCTGGCCTCAGGTAGCCGATAAGGCCTTTGCCTAACCACCTTCCCAGGTGGAGTTATAATTTCATGGGCTACTAAATTGGTCTCAGCAGGGATTGGCATCAAGACATCTGTAAATTTCTCCAGCAATCTGGCGAGTTCTTGCCTTTGCAATAGGGAAAGTTCTTCACCCATTCTAGGCTCTGGATTCATCTTCGATTCCGCCAGTTGCGGACCTAAATCCTCTTCCACTTTCTCCTCCGCAGTGGCAGTCAGTCCCTTCACATCGGTTCGTCCAGTGGAGCCGAACCCTCCGGCTCCTCGACCTGTAGGGGTCATCATGGGGACTTCTTCCAATGAAGGAAACCCCACTCTCTCACAAATGAGTTGAGCAATTTGATCGCCCACCTTCACTATGAAATCTTCATCCCCGAAATTAAAGAGCAACACTTTTACTGCCCCCCTATAATCTGGGTCGATAACGCCAGCGCCGACATCCAGAAAATGCTTTAAGGCCAAACCAGAGTGTGGTGCAATGCGGCCGTAACACCCAAGTGGCATTTCCATTTGTAGACCAGTGTCTACCAGGGCCTTTCCATGTTTGGGAATTACTTCCTTCACAGCGCTGTTATGAGGGTATCCAAGAGTGATGTAATAAGTATTTCCACGCCGTGGCTTTGTTTATAGCCGTATTGGTGGGGGTCCAGTGGTGCGTAGGTGTCAATGTGGTCCTGCAGTTGATGCTGTACACATTTTTCAATTATCTTGGCTATGAAGGTGAGGCTGTATATTGGTCGGTAGGAGTTTGGTTCATTTTTGTCGAGATTATTGTTCTTAAGGATTGGCCTGATGAAAGCTTTCTTGAGTTGTTGGGGTAGGTATCCTTGTGTGAGTGAGGATTCAACGATATTTGTAGATGGGGTGTTAGGTATTCTTTTGTTTGCTTGATCCAGGTAACTGGGCATGAGTCTGTAGGGGAGGTTGCTGTGTTTATGTTGGTTATGATGGAGTCGAGTTGTTGTCTTGATGGGATGTAGAATGAGTCCCAAGTTTCATCTTTTATGCACTGTGCATTAGCTTTGGTTGGTTTCTTGAGTGGTATCTGTGTGTATTTGAGTTGTATATAGCCGGCTATATCTTTGGATGAATGGAGTTTGGGTCATCTTTATTCGTTGATTCTTTAATGTTAATTAATGTTAATTAATGTTTTGTATGGGTGGGGTGAGGGGAGGGAAAGGCTGATCACCGTCCCCATCCCAGCTAGGTAAGGGGAGTAATGGCGCAGCCTAGATAAATGGAGCACGCCCATATATTATAATGTACACTGGTAGCCTGTGCATTATAGTTGATAAAAGATTATTGTTAGAGAGTGAAGGAGGGGTGGGAGAGGGGGTTTGGGTGAGGAGGGGTAGAAGTGTACACGGGAAAGTACATGATGGGATAGTTGTATGAATGTTGAGGGTAAGACTGAAGGGGAGGGGTTTGCGGAAGATTGGTGGCTGCAAGAGCATCTGAGGAGAGACAATAGGGTGTATGAATGTCTGGATGGATGTGGAGGGAAAGGTCAGTTAAGGGGTGGGAGTAGGATAGGGACAGGTTGGGGCAGCATGAAATGGCTGAAGAGAATGAGTGGGGCCTGGGAGCTTATATGCGCTGTACCAATGAATATTATCGGTCTGTTTGTGAAGAGGGGAAATGTCTCTTAAGATTGTAACCTTAAATGTGGGGTCCTGAATATCCCGATGAAGCGAAAGAGGGTGTTATCCTACCTGAAAAGAGAATGGGCAGACATTGCCCTCCTACAGGAGGTACGGCTCACATCATCTGAGATGGAGAAACTGTGAGCTGGGCACTGGGAGCAGGTATATGTCTCTTCCTACATTTCAAAAAAGAGGGGTGTGGCCATTCTCATGAGTAAAAATATCCTTTTCATGGGAGTAGATTCTGGTGGGAATTCCTATGGTTGGGTGGTTGGGCAGGTCAAAAACCAAGAACTTTCATTGTTGAATCTTTATGCCCCCAATGGACCCAAAGGATGTTTCTTCCAGCAGTCGTTCTCTTAATTTGTACAAAAAACCTAGGGCGCCATTTGGGTGGGAGGTGACTTCAAGGAAATCTTAGAGAGGCTCTACAGATGGCTGGATGGGTAGATATCTGGAGAGCGCTCCATCTAACAGAGCGTAATTATACACACTGTTCCGCAAAGACCATGGGAATATTTAGTCAGAAATATCTGCTTCAGAGATTGAGCAGGCGATTCTCTCCCTAGCCTTCGGTAAAGCTATGGTCCCAGATGGCTTCCCCATAGAATAGTATAAGAGCATCTCAGACATGCTGGCCCCTCTCCTCCAATGGGTCTTTAACGAAGCGCTACAGAAGGGGCGCCTGTCAACAAGTATGTACGAGGTGAAAATTATCCTGATCCCCAAAGACGGGCATCCCATGGAGAAGTGCGGGAGTTATTGCCCGATATCCCTGCTTAACAGTGATTTCAAAATATTTGCTAAATTATTGACTGGCAGATTAGACCTAACTATGACCATTCTCATACACCTGATCAAACAGGATTCATCCGGAGATGGCAAATTTATGATAACATTCATCGTTTACTTAATATCATCCTCAGTGTGCAAAGGATCAGAAAGAGGCCTGGTGCATCTCAATGGATGCAGAAAAAGCTTTTCACCACGTGGAATGGGCCTATCTCTTTGTGGTCATGGCCCCTTTGGCTTCTGGAAACAGTTTATTGGGTGGGTCCAAGCCCTTTATGCAGAGCGTGCAGCATCAATAGCAATCAGCGGTACCCACTCGGCAAAGTTTAAGCTTTATAGAGGTATAAGACAGGGCTGCCCTTTATCCCCTCTGCTATTTGCCCTGGCGATTGAATCCCTAGCAACTGTGTTAAGGGAAGCCCCAGACATAGCCCCAATAGTCATTGTAAACATCCCCCATCAGCTATCCATGTACACAGATAATACCTTGAGTTTTTTGGAATGACCAGCTCGATCTCTACCTGGGTTGCTTAAGGTTCTTCGCGAATTTGCCAATATCTTGGGCTTCAAGGTGAATGTTGATAAGTTGGAAGTCCTATCTTTAGGGCCGGGAATGGCAGATGCCCCGAGATGATGCCCCTTTAATTTAGCATCAGTCTCCATAAAATACCTGGGAGTACGCCTATTGTCCAATATAGCAGATTTGTATAAACTAAACTATACCACCATAGCGGCAGCTATTGTGGACAAACTAGCCCGGAGGCACCACCTCACACTTGGTTGGATGGCCCGGGTGGCTGCCTTGAAAATGAATATCATACTGAAAATCATCTATTTTTTTTCTCAATTGCCTATACATATCCCAGTGCATTTTTTCAAGGCGCTGGAAAAGCAATTTAGTAGATTAATTTGGGGCAAGTCTAAGGTGCATATTGGGTGGAGATGCATGATAGCACCCATCATAGAGGGAGGTAGGAACTACCCAAAGTCCTCTTTGTATTATAAAGCAGCAGTGTTGTGTGGCTTACGGTATCACTATGTGAGACCCCCTGACACTTATTGGGTAGCATTGGTGTGCAGATAGATGGCACCATAGTCTGAATGCTAATATAGCTTCTCCTCACACCCTGTTGGAACCCCTTCTAAAGATATGGAGGAAGGCCAGGGGGGCAACAAGGGCGCAGTCCCCCTTAGGGCCAGCTTGCAGACTTCTTACCCTTTAGTGGTCCCCCCTCGGCTAAACTGAGAACTGCCTGGCACTCCAAAGGACTGCTCGGTTTTGCAGACCTATTGAAAGACTGGGTTTGTATGAGTATGGCTCAGGTGAAGGATTGAGGAGGAGTGTCAATTCCCTTCTACCAGTATTTTCAGTTGCGATTTTTTATCATGCGCCTGGAGCACCAATTACACTTAACACAGGCAACGACGCCTCTGGAATGGATTCTTGTTCATAAAGTAGCAAACTGGAAGGGATTACTCTCTAGGCTTCATAAAGCCTTATTGGATATCTGTGACCACAGAGAGGACTGACACCATCAGCAATGGTGCCAAGTGTTGGAGGGAACTTTCACAGAGGAGGAATGGCAAATTATTTATAAGAGAGGGGACAATGGTGTCAGTAATGTCTCGGGCAGACAGACCCAGTACCAACTCCTGATGCAGTCCTAATTCACCCCTGTCCGTGTACACCGTTTGGGCTTCCACCAGGGAGGTGACTGCTGGATGGAGTGTGGGCAGAGGGGGTCCTTCATTCACATGTGGTGGGAGTGTCCGAAGGCTCAGCGATATTGGGATAGGGTCATCTCAGCCATTAATGAGATGGTGGGGTGCAAACTAGAGGCTGACGCTGACTGCTGCTTGCTGGGCATGCTGGATGCCTCCCTGATGAACTCTCACTTATATGCTGAAAAGTACACGCAGAAAATATTCATGTTAAAGGCAGCTGTTCACTGCTACATATCTTAAAACAGTCTTTCCCTACATGCACAAGATACTTAAGTCACCTCAGGCCAAGCAAAGAGATAATGGCGTTACTGCTGTTTATGTAATCCTCAATGCGTTTCTCTGCATTGGGCGCAGACCTTATTAGCATTCCATGTTAAATGTGCAGCTCATTAGCATATTATTTAAATATACTTGGTATTGCTCTGTGCTCATATTGTTTTTTCTGTCACACACACGTCAGTCTCCTCTGCTTTTGGTGTAGTGGTACTTGTGCATATATGTTGTGTTATCTGTGCGCAAAGGGCAAGCTAGCCTTTCTGCATTGGCTTTTAGGTTTGTACTTGAGGCAGTGGAGGGCTAAATGACTTGTTTTCCAGGAACAAGCAGGAAGTCAGTACTCACAGATTGGTGACGTTGGCACCAACGGAGCCTGCTTGGTAAACTCTCCCCAGCTTTCAAAGCCTTTGGGAGATGTAACATGCATGCGTGGCCCCCCTTCCCGCACAAGGGTGCCATCTTGCCTCAGACTCGTTTTTTCCACGCAGCCCATCGGACATGTCTGTTTATTTCTTTCTCCGGTCGCATACTGGTCCCTTCTCGCCCCCAAACTTGCTTGCCTCGGAATTGCGTTCTCGGGTTCTTTTCTTTTTTCTTTTCTGTTATTTTTTCAGCTGATGCCGGTTTGTGCCTTCCTGGCCATGCCAAGTGAGGTTGACCTTGCGAGGGACGTCTTCCCTTCCATGGCCTCAGATAGAGGCTTCAAGCCATGCGACCACTGTGCCCACAATATGTTACGCACAGATCTGCACAACTGCTGCCTTCAATGCCTTGGTCCAGACCATGATCCCTTGGTCTGCAATTTCTGCAAGCAGATGACTCTCAAGGCCCTCAAGAGCCATCAGCAGCAGCATGAGTCCATCTTCCACAAGACTGACTCAGCCCTAGAGTTGTCCGCGAGACCACACTCCAAGAGCCCCTCTGGGACCTCAGACCCTCGCGGAGACCATGCTGCCTTGGAACCACGGAGCCTCGAGCTGGGGCACCCTAGACATGGACCATTCCAAGATGAGCCAGAAGCCATCGAAAACCTCATCGGGTGATGAGTCAGGGAAAGTGGGAAAGTCCCACAGCCCCCCAACGCAATGTCATGGCTCACCTTTTCTGGTCACCCGTTGCTTTTTACAGGTTCTTTCGGTAGCCTGTAGCTAGGGTGTCTCATTTGTGAGGACTGACTTTTTACTTGTTCCTGGAGAAAAGGTAGTTACTTATTTGTAATAGGTGTTCTCTGGGGACAGCAGGAAATCAGTCCTCACAACTCTCCCTGCTCCTGTGGAGTTGTTTTTCTCTTTGCTTCTTGTGCTATGTTGTGCTTGCCTATTGAGGCAAGATGACACAGTTGGGTGGGAAGGGGACCATGAATGCATGATTTATCTCCCAATGAACGGATTGGACCGTGTGAACAGAGTGGAATGGGTAAACGTAGATCGATTGTTTACATTATCAGAATATAGAAAGATTAGGGTACATGCAGTAAAGCTACAGGGTAAACTATTTAAGACAAATAAGAGAAAATATTTTTTCCCTCAACGTGTAATCAAACTCTGGAATTTGTTACTGGAGGATATAGTAAAGATTGTTAGTGTAGCTGGGTTTAAAAAAGGTTTGGACAAGTTCCTAGAGGAAAGGTCCATAAACCATTATTAAAAAGGGATCCAGGATATCACTGCTTGACCCAATACAAGCATTGTGGAACCTGTGTCTTTTGGGGAAACTGCTAGTTACGTATGACCTAGATTGGCCACTGTTGGAAACAGGATACTGAGCTTGACAGACATTGGTCTGACCCAGTATGGCATATCTTATGTTCTAAACGCTTTCTTTGAAAGCTAGGGAGAGACTACCACGTGTGCTCCATCAGAGCCGATATCACCCATGTGTGAGGGCTGATTCTGCTGCCCCTGGAATACACCTGTTACAGGTGAATAACTATGCTTTCAAGACCACAAGGCGTGCTAGTGGGATTTGAACTCTGATCTCATTGACCACAGACAAGTGCTCTAACCACTAGGCTACTACTTTACACCATGAAAATTAAAAATAAAATAATCAACAAATACTTCAAATGCTGCAGTGTTTATTTCTCAGAAACAGAGTGATTACAAAGATTTTATTAAATTAACTTAAAGATTTAGAACTTGCTCTTAAAATAGAAATGTTAAGCAAGATTACTGTTGTATACATTTTAGGGCTATAAAGAGCATTTAACTAACATACAGGAAATTTCAGGTTTTTAAAAGCAAAATTTTGATTCTGTGAGCTTGCTGTTTCCTGATAATTTTGATACATCTTTAAAGATTACAGAAGGCTAAATGAAAATCCAGTAAGGATAATGTCACCCCACATAGTGATGTTGCTGATGTCTTTCAGGGGTTTCATCCGCGCATTGAACGTTAGGAGGTAGTTATCATCCACAAATACCTTAATACAATCTTCCAAACCCTTGAATTCAATCTGTAATAAGTTGAAATAAAAGGTCAGCAAAATGTAAGTGATTCACAGATAGGGCATCTGAGCTAAACCTATGCAACCGACATTTAAATATGGAAACAGAAAAGGTTCTTATGGCATTCATGATCATCTTTCAAGGTTCTTGCTGTAAGTTCTAATACTGTCTGCAGAACATCAACTAGAAAATAAGCCTTCTGGAGTAAGTTAGACAGTAAAGTTGTGCTAGGACTGCAGCACAGGAGACCTATGGATGACTAGTAATGGTGTCTTCTCAATCACTTAGAGGGCAATTTTATAACAGATTGCTCAGGCTGGAGGGTGAGTTAGGTTCCTATTTGAGACTATTTTATAGATACATCTCAAAAGCAGACACCCATTGCAGCTGAAATGCAGCTGCACACATTTACATCAGTGTGGGGGCAGGTTTAAATGTACATGGGTGAAGTATATGTCTAGGTCTTTTATGTCCTATGAGTGTACGTCATAACTCCACCTGTACTCTGCCCAAACTCCTCCCCAAACGCACCTATTCATGGGGTGCATAGCAGTATGCGCTTTTCTCTTCACTGCACAAGTTTTTACATATAGGGTAATTTTATAAGCCACCTTTTATATGGATACAACAAGGAATTTTGCATTCAGAAAATCCTTTATAAAATTACCCTTTATAAAACTGAAGGACTACAAAAAGGGACTGCTACTTCTGGAGAGAGATCTGCAATTTTAAGTATTTACTTCTGGAATTTTTTCTAAATCTTGGGGAAAAAGGAATTCTTTAGATTAAAGCTGATTAATCTGTGTAAATTAGAATCCAGTGTATTTGTTAAATCAGTCAGGGTTTAGTATTAGCAAAGAGCTTTTAGTTGAATTAGAAACTCAACAGGTAGCTTTCAGTTAAATTTAAAACCCCAGAGAGCTTCTAATTTACATTTAATACTCAGTCATGGCCTAGTATCAGCAAAGAGCTTTCAGTTTAAATCAAATCAGAGTATAACTTAGCATAAAAGGAAAAACAGGGTCAGTATTCTTTGAGCAATAAATTGTTTCTAGAGACATTTACAAAGAGGTCTTCTAGATATGGGGCAAGAGACCTGTGAAATTGTTTTAAATAGGTGTTAAAGCCAAGTGACAGATCAAAGGGACATTTTGAAAGACTCCCTCTATCCAAGCAAGGGCTGTGTGAATCACCCAGGAAATTGGTCACAGATTATCTTAGAAGCACAGGACAGTACTGTATAGTAGCCAGCTTTTAATAAGTCTTTTTCCCTCCCTCCCTCCCTCCCCGATTCCCACCCACCCGTGGGATAATCCTAGCTTTATAGGTGTTTAAACCTCTTAACGGAAAGGAGGTGCCATATTCACTCTCAGATGCAGCTGCTTATCCTCATCAGGCATACATTAAGGACCTGAGATCAATTAAACTTGAGGTGAACAAAGTCCATTAAACATATTAGGTATAGTTTTATTAGTATAAGTATTCCCAGCAAACCTTAATAAGTAAACAACTTAAATACCTAAACACAACCTTAAAACTAAGATGCAGACAGCAATCCAGCAGCGAGATGGCGGCTTTCCAGTCTTTTGCATTGAGTGTCAAATGTATGATTTTCTCCCAGTTGGTGTTATGTGTGCGCTAGTTGCAAGGAGCTCTTTGCTCTCAGGGAACAAGTCCGATCTCTAGACGCTAGAGTAGAAGACTTGGAGGACATAAGGAAGACAGAGAGGTACTTAGACAAGACCTACAGGGGTGTAGTACTGAAGTACTACCTCCAGTCTGGCAGTCTTCCTGTTGCCATGGAGGAGAGAGGTCACGTGACAGGACAGTATCACCCTGGTGTGGGAGGAAGTGATCTTATAGCTAGGACCTGTCCTTCAGGTGATACAAAACACTCTCGCACCGAGAACATTTCTCCAGGGCCAGGTTCCCACAAGGGAAGGGTTAGGACAGCTGTTATAGTTAATGATTTGATCATTAGGCATGTAGATAACTGGGTGACTGGTGGATGTGAGGATCGCCTGGTAACATGCCTGCCTGGTGCGAAGGTTGCAAACCTCACACACCACCTAGACAAGGTCTTAGATAGTGCTGGGGAGCAGTCTGATCTCTTGCTATATGTTGATACCAATGACATAGGAAAGTGTGGTAGGGAGGTTCTGGAGGCTATGTTTAGGCTTTTAGGTAAGAAGTTGAAATCTAGATCTTCCAGGGTAGCATTTTCTGACATGCTTCCCGTTCCACTCGCAGGACCCAAAAGACAGGCAGATGTAACGATGGTGCAAGGAAGAGAGGTTTGGATTTGTTAGGAACTGGGCAACATTCTGGGGAAAGAAGGGGCTTTTCCAAAGGGATGGGCTCCACCTTAAGTGGGATGGAAGCAGGCTGCTGGCATTAACCTTTAAAAAGCAGATTGAGCAGCTTTTTATCTAGATAATAGGGGAAAGCCGACAGTTGCCCAAGAACGTATGGTTCAGAAGAATATATCTTTGAAGGATACTAGCAAAAGACTGAAGTTAGTGCATATCAACAGAGAGGTTCCAATAAAGACAAAAGTAACGCAAATGCCCTTGAGTACAGAGCAGACCGAGCTTAAAGATTCCAAATTACCCCTACTTACCGATAGCCAGATTAATATGAACATATAGCCTCTAAAATGCTTATATGCAAATGCTAGCAGTCTGAAAAATAAGATGGGAGAGTTAGACTATATAGCACTAAATGAGATGTTAGATATGATTGGTATCTCAGAGACATGGTGGAAGGAGGACAATGTGATACCTGGGTACAAACTATATCAAAATGATAGAGCAGATCAAATTGGTGGAGGGGTTGCGCTCTATGTTACAGAGGGCATTGAGTCACAAAGGATTAATGTTTTGCAGGAAACAAAATTCACTGTAGAATCTCTATAAATTGAAATTCCATGTAAAAATGGGAATGCGAAGGCATTGGCAGTGGGGGTGTACTACTGATCACCTGGCCAGAATGAAAAAATGGATGATGAAGTGCTCAAAGAAATCAGAGAAGCTAAGAAAAGTTACAGCACAGTAATAATAATGAGTAATTTCAATTATACCAGTAGCGACTGGGTCAGGGTCACAGCAGGACATGCTAGGGAGATAAAGTTTCTAGATGAAATTAATGACTGCTTCTTGGAGCAGCTGATTCATGAACCATCCAGAGGGGAAGCCATTTTGGACCTAGTCCTTAGTGGAACACAAGATCTGGTGCAAGAGATAAGGGTGTTGGGGCCACTTGGCAATAGTGATGATAGCATGATCGCATTTGATTTAATGAATGAAGGAAGGACGATAAGGAAATCCACAGGTACTACCTTTTAACTTTCAAAAGGGAGACTATGATAAAAAGAGGAAAACAGTTAATAAAAAACTAAAAGGAGCAGTTGCAAAGGTTAAAGATTTACATCTAGCATGGGTGTTATTTAAAAATACTATCTTGGAATCCCAGACCAGCTGTATTCCACGCTTTAAGAAAAGAGGAAGAAAATCCAAAAAACTGCCAGCATGGTTTAAAGGTGAGGTCAGAGAGGTTGTTGTTGCCAAAAAAGCATCTTTCAGGAAATGGAAAAATGAGCCAAATGGTGAAAACTAGAAACAACATAAGCACTGGCAAGTTAGATGCAAGGCATTGATAAGGCAGGCAAAGAGAGAATTTGAGAAGAAGCTTGCTGTGGAAGCAAAAATGCATAATAAAGACTTTTTCAAATACATTTGTAGCAAAAAGCTTGTGACAGAGACAGTTGGACCATTAGATGATAGAAGGGTAAAAGGGGCACTAAGAGGGGACAAGGCATAGTGGAGAGACTGAATGAATTTTTTGCTTCGGTCTTTACTGAGGAAGATGTAGGAATGTCACCAATGACTGAAATGGTATTTAAAGGTGATGCCGCAGAAGAATATAAAGAAATATTGATATGCCGGGAAGATATATTACAACTGTTTGATAAACTGAAGTGTAGCAAATCACCTGGACCGGATGGTATACATCCAAGGTTGTTGAAAGAACTGAAATATGAGATTGCAGACCTAATATTTGTAGTCTGTGAACTATCATTAAAATCATTTGTAATACCTGAAGACTGCAGGATGGCCAATGTAACACCAATTTTTAAAAGGGTTCCAGGGGTGATCTGGGAAACTACAGACCAGTGAGCCTGAAGTCAGTACCGGTAAAATGATAGAAACCATTATAAAGAACAAAGTTACTGAACATATGGCATAAGTCATGAGTCATGGCATAATGGGAGACAGCCAACATGGCTTTAGCTAAGGAAGGTCTTGTCTTACAAATCTGTTATGTTTTTTTGAAGGTGTGAATAAACAAGTAGACAAAGGTGAGTCTGTTGATATAATGTATCTGGATTTTCAGAAATCCTTTGACAAGTTCCTTAATGAGAGACTCTTGACGAAATTAAAAAGTTATGGGATAGGAGGCAGTGTACTATTGTGGATCAGGAACTGGTTAAAAGATGGAAAGTAGAGGGTACGGATAAATGGCCAATTTTCCTAATGGAGAAAGGTAAATAGTGGAGCATCCCAGGGATCCGTTGCTATTTAACATATTCATAAACAACCCAGAAATAGGAATAACAAGTGTGGTAATCATATTTGCAGATGACACAAAATTATTCAGAGTTGTTAAAACACATGAGGATTGTGAAAAATTGCAAGAGGACCTTGATAAATTGGAAGACTGGGCATCCAAATTGCAGATGAAATTTAATGTGTACAAGTGCAAAGTTGTGCACCTAGGAAAGAACAACTGAAAGTATGGTTAGATGATGCGGGGTTCCACATTAGGAACCACCATCCAGGAAAACGGATTTAGGCATCATACTGGATAACATGTTGAAACCTTCCGCCCAGTATGCAGCGGCGGCCAAGAGAGCAAATAGAAAGCTAGGAATCATAAGGAAAGGAGTGGAGAATAAAACAAAGGATATTATAATGTCTCTGTATCGTTCCATGGTGCAATTCTGGTCGCTGTATCTTAAAAAGGATATAGGATCAATATAAAACTGACCTATGGATCAATAAAAGGATCAATATAAAACTGACCTATGTCAGTTTTATATTGATAGGTATCTGTTGTTTAATGTAAACTGCACTGATGATGAATAGTGCGGTATATAAAAACTGTTAAATAAATAAATAAAATAGTGTTATTAGAAAAAGTACAGAGAAGAGCCACCAAAATGGTAAAGGGGATGGATTGATATCCCTATGAGGAGAGGCTAAAAAGGTTAGGGCTCTTCAACCTGGAAAAGAGACGGCTGAGGGGAGATATGATAGAGGTCTATAAATTAATGGATGGAGTGGAATGGGTAAATGTAGATCGATTGTTTACACCATCAAAATATAGAAAAACTAGGGGACATGCAATGAAGCTACAGGGTAAACTCTTTAAGACTAATAAGAGAAAATAAGAGAATTTGATACTTGAGGATGTAATAAAAACTGGTAGTGTAGCCGAGTTTAAACAAGTTTTGGACAAGCTCCTGGAGGAAAGGTCCATAAACCATTATTAAAAGGGACCCGGGATATCCACTGCTTGCCCCAGTACAAGTATTGTGGAACATGTGTCTTTTGGGGAAACTGCTAGTTACTTGTGACCTAGATTGGCCACTGTTGGAAACAGGATACTGGGCTTGATGGACCTTGGTCTGACCCAATATTATTATTATTTATTTTTTTATTTATTGACAGTCTCTTCTATACCGCGCTATTCAGCACCAGTGCGGTTTACAATGAACAATAAAATCACACATTTCCGATGGTACTTTGCGTTTACAGTTGAACAGGTGATACAACTTGGATAACAGGGGTAACTATTTACAATTTACAACATAATCGTGATCTCTTTATTGGTTTCAGTCATGTTAGCCATGTTTCCGTTATACAGAGGATGTCGATCTTTTCTGTTGTGATCAGGTCGTGGAGCATGTGATGTTTGTTTCTGACTGAGCGTGCGTTTGTTAGTGTGATTGAGAGAGGTTTGTCAATTGGAGGATTGGGGGAGTGGATGTGCGTGGGGGGGGGTGTGAGTGCTCCTTGCAGTTGAGGAGTTAGAGGTGTTTGTGTGTTGGGTAGTTGTGTTGCTTGGTGTGGGGTGGTTTGGGTGTGTGTTGGTGCTAATGAGGTAGTAGTTAATCCCAGAAGAGATACTTTTCACACATCATCAATTTAAAACCAATGTATTCTCCGATTTCCTCAGTTTACTTATTTGTTTTTGTATTTTTGTGATTTTAAATAATTTACCTTAAATGTTTTGCCAGGTAAAAATGGAGCATGGTCATTCTTTATTTCTTCAGTTCCCCAAACCTCATTATTCAAAGAGTTACAAATTATCTTCTTTTCTTTAAAGCGCACATTGAAGTGGAAGTAAATATTTTTAGAATGCTCAAAATCTATTGCAAACCTGGAATAGATAGAAGACAGGAACCAATTTTGAATGTTGCATATGATAGCATGACCTACATATAAGCATTTCTCCAGGAAGGCAGGAAATCAGTCCTCACTTATAGGTGACGTCGATGCCGACGGAGTCTGCGTGGAACATTTCCACAGCTCTCAAAGAAAGCCTTTGGGAATGCTATCATGCATGTATGGTACCCTTCCTACCCTCTCTGGAAAAATCTCTCCAAAATTATTCGTAAAAGTTGGTTCTTCCCGGTTTGCTTAACGGTTCCTCTTCCTGCCTCGAGCCAGCGCCAACTCTGATGCCGTTTCTCGGCTCTCTCCTTTTTAATGAGGATTGCCTTGACCGGCGTGCATGCCTTTTTTCACCCAGGGTTGTCAACCCCGGCTGTGTTTCTCCCACCATGTCTCCCACTACATCTGTCTCAGACACCCATGACTGCTGCTTACGCTGCCTGTGTCCAGACCATGACAGCACCATCTGCGACCTGTGCCAGGCCATGACTCCGAAAAACAACAAGAAGCGGTCGGAGTTGCAGGGGATGTTGTTCCCATGGTCCGAATCAGCTCTGGCTTCCCCCGATGCTTATCTCCCAACCTAGCATGTCCCGTGAGGCCCGGGCATCCTTGGAGTCCCATGGTGGCAGCTCCTCCGAAAAGACCCCGGAACCTGAGAAGAAAAAGAAAAACTCCTGGAAGCCAGTCGAGGTTCTAACAATGAAACCCGGTAATGCCCCTCTGAAGGTATCTAGGAAGGAGTCCTCGGCTAGCAGAGACCGTGCAAAGCTCCTTGTAGCCGTGGTCCTCATCAAGGATGCACTCACTAAAGTGCCAGCATCAGGCCCAAGAACCTTGATGCCCACGCCGAAAGCTGCGGAGCCTTCTGGCTTCGAAATCAGAATGGTGGCCCTGAAGCAGAATATCTCTGCCATCCTGACCATGCAGCAGGCAATGATGTCTCTCTCATCCACATCATCTGCCCCGACAACTGGGCTTCTGACTGCGGGCGAGTCCCTGGTTGTTGAGCCAGGCCTCGAGCACCATCTGCCTCTGGCGAGCCCTTGACACCAATCGAGGTCCCAGTCCTGATCCTCGGGTGTCCGGTCCTCCTTGGCCAGTTTCCGGGAGTCGGACCCAAGATCCTCTGTGGGAACCTGGTTCCCCAGAGCCAGCCTTGAAGTGCAGGAACCCGAGCCTTAGAATCCGACGCCCTCCGGCTCCAAATGGGAGCCTGATGACGAGGCCTCCCCAGAGACCTCACGACACCAAGACGTCCCTCAGAGCATCTCCCTCGGCACCCCAGCACCATTCTCCCCCGGAGGATGTGGCCTTCCATGACTTCATCCAGGATATGGCCCAGGCTCTGTCCGTCCCGACCGAATCAGAGGAGGACCTACGCACCAATGAACTGGAGATCCTCCAGTATGAGTCTCCACCAATGGAGACTCTCAGTGTCGGTGTAACCTATTCTCGAGCAGCTGCTCCTATGAATGTGGGAGACCCTGGCCTCAGTGCCAATGGTCAGTCAACGCCTCAATGCCATCTACCACGACAAGAAGGGTCCTGGCTTCCAAAAGGCTCAACTCCCGCCTAACTCCGGCAGATGTCCTCAAGTGCTTTCAAGGCTCCATGCTCGGATGCTGGATACAGGCCTATGAACTGTACATAGTTTGTACCTCAAGGGCCTCATCCGGGAACTGGCATGGTTCTCCGCAGGCCTCGCCAGGGAACCTCTTCAGAGGTTCCAAACTCTGACAGCCAGGATCCAGGACTGTTCAAAATTCCTTCCCATGCCGCCTATGATGGCTTTGAATCAGCAGCCCAGGTGACAGCAGCCGTCATCAGCGTTCAATGCTAAGCCTGGCTGCTAACCTCCAACCTCAAGAAGTGAGTACAAGAAAAATTGATTGACGTCCCCTGCACTGGGGAAAACTTGTTCAGCAAACCCATGGCCTACAAGGTGGCCGAGATAGAGGCCGAGGTCGTGACCAGGCAGAGGCTCTCGAAGAAGACCTCAGCCCTCCTCTAGAAGACACCATCGGGGAAAAGACCCTCTGTCCTGAGGAAAAAGGGGTCCTTTTATCAGGGTAACTACCAGCCCTTCTTGGGACAACAACAACAGGGCCCTCAGCCCAAGAGTCAGAAACCCCAAGCTCCGGCCCCGCCCAGCTTGGTGGGAGCTTATGACTCCCCAGTCAGGGCCTTCTCTTCCCCAGGAGACCCTCCCCAGCTCACAGGGGGCTGCTTGGCGTTCATTGCCCACAGGTGGGCTGAGGTCACCATGGACCAGTGGGTCCTACAAGTGGATCCTCTGCTTCCAGCAAACACCCCCGGGGTTCTTCCCAGGAGAGCTGGTGAGGCCTCTCCTTCACCAGATGTTGCTCCTCTCAGAGCTCACAGTCCTGTTCAAGGAAAGGGCAGTGGAACCAGTACCCAAACATCTATGGGGAAAGGGCTTCTACTCCAGGTACTTCCTTGTCCCTAAAAGAACTGGGGGCCTTATGCCCATACTAGACCTGAAAAATCTGAACAAGTTTCTGATGAGGGAGAAGTTCAAGATGCTCTCTCTTGGGACACTGTTACCCTACCTCCACCAGGGAGATTGACTCTGCTCCTTGGATCTGAACGATGCATACACCCACATTCTGATCCACCCCTCCCACAGACAGTACCTAAGATTCATGGTGGGAGGAGAGCACTACCAGTACAAGGTCCTCCCCTTCGTCCCAGCTTTATCGCTAAGGGTCTTCACAAAGTGTTTGGCAGTAGTGGCCACCTATCTGTGCCTACAGGGGGGGCCTTCATCTTCCCCTATCTGGATATTTGACTCGTCAGGGGCACTATGGCCATCAAGGCCAGCCAGGCTGCAGGCCGGGCAATCAACCTCCAGCAGCACCTGGGATTTGTCATCAACTACCCCAAATTCCATCTCAACCCGGCTCAAGGCCTAGAGTTTATAGGGGTAAACCTGGACATGCTACAGGTAAGAGCAGTCCTTCCAAGAGAAAGGGCAGCACACTTCCAGCAGCTGGCATGGACAGGCCCAGCATGTCTCCTCATTTTTCTCCTGGGCCACATGGCCTCGATGGTCCACGTTACCCCCTCGGCCCAATGGTGCCTGTGCATACAGTGGACTTAGGCCACAGGCCAGCTGAGGGACAGGGTCAGGGTCACCAGTCAACTGGCCGCCTCATTGAACTGGTGGCAGAACTTGCAGCACTTATGGCCGGGAATGCCCTTTCAGGCACCTGCACCACAAGCGACCCTGACCACAGATGCCTCTCTTCTGGTTGGGGAGCGCACTGTGATGGTCTGTGCACACAAGGCAGTTGGTCTCCGGAGAAGTCCCTCTTACAGATTAATCTCTTGGAACTCCGGGTGATCTTTCTAGCCCCCCGAGTGTTCCGCCGCTGCCTATGGCATCTGCCAGTATTGATCCAGAAGGACAACCAGTTGGCCATGTTCTACATCAACAAGCAGAGGGGCATGAGCTTGTACTTTCTCTCCTTTGTGGCATGCCACAGCATGCTGCTACGAATGGTATACCTCCTGGGCCAGGACAACTACCTAGAGGACAGGCTGAGAAGAGTCCTGCAGCCACACGAGTGGCTCTTGCACCCTAGGGTAGCAGGACAGCTCTTCAACCTCTGGGGAAGGCCCGCAATGGACCTTTTCACTTCTCCGGACAACGTGCAGCTGGCCCACTTCTGTTCCTGTCAGCTGCACCCAGAGAGAGTGGCAGCGGATGCCTTCCTAATCTCGTGGGCCAAGGGCCTACTCTATGCGTTCCCTCTGACCCCCCCTGGTGGCCAGGATCCTCTTCAAGGTTCAGAGCGATGGAGGGTCAGTAATTCAGATTGGCCTCAGGTGGCCCAGGAAACCTTGGTTTCCCCTGCTCCTCTCCTTGTTGGCGAGACTGTGCTGGGCCCTGGACCCCCTGTGCCAGGAGGGGGGCTCACTCTTACATCCCAATGTGGGGTCCCTGTCTCTAACAGCATGGCTGCTGAAAGGATAGTCCTGGCCCCCTTTCAATCTTCCAGTGGAATTTGAGGAGATCCTGCTGGTCTCCCGGAAGCCCTCCACCAGAAGAGCATGCACCTTTACGTGGAGGAGGTTCTTCATCTGGTGCGCAGAACGAGGGAAGAATCCCTTAACCTGCCATATACAGCTTGTCCTCCAGTAGCTGCTGCACTTATCGTGCACTGGGTGCACCTGAGCACCATAATCGCTCACCACCACCCCATCGAGGGGAAACCTCTCTCCAGCCAGCCCCTGGTCTCCAGGTTCCTCCGGGGCCTCCTGCTATCCGAGCCCACTCTCTGCCCTCCAGCAGCGGATTGGGACCTCAACGTGGTGCTCTCCCAGCTCACCAGATCACCATTTGAGCCCCTTGCCACTTAAGGTACATATCTTGGAAAGTGGCCTCCTTGGTGGCCCTTAAATCCACTCAAAGAGTGAGCGAGCTCCAGGCCCTGGTGGCAGACCCACCATACACATGGTTCTATAAGAACAAGTTGGTGCTCTACATACACCCCAAATTCCTCCCCAAGGTGGTATCTCCTTTTCACCTCAACCTAGAGGTAGTCCTCCCCACCTTTGTTCCACAGCCTCATGCCAGCAGGGAGGAGCTGATCCTTCATACGCTGGATTGCAAATGGGCCCTGTCCTTCTACTTACAGTGGACTCAAGCCCATTGAAAAGCTCCTCAACTTTTTGTGACTTACAACCCATGCAGACTGGGACTCCCCATGTCAAAGCAAACTCTGTCCACTTGGGTGGCCCAATTGTATTGCCCTCACCTGTGAGCGAGCGGGCCTCTCCCTTGAGCACTGGATCACAGCGCATTGTGGCACTTCCAATTGAGTCAACACCCCAAAAGACCTCACCAAGGTCTGCAAGGACACCGCGGAACAAGCCCTTCCCCTGGCTGCACCAGCAATTTGGAACACCCTCCCAGACGAACTAAGACTAACAACAGACCTCAAAGACTTTCAGAAGCAGCTTAAGACAACACTATTCATTGAACACTATGGACACGTCACATGATCTACTCATCAAGTAAGAACAAAGGACCAACCCCCCTCCCCTGATCCTTGTACATAAGAATGTATAATAGCGCATGATGTAAATAGCTCACCAAGAATCGAATATACACCACCACAAACACACTACCTGTATCACTGCAAGAAAACACTTGAAACACTCTTATGATTGTTTGCTGTGGAGACCGCCTTGATTGAAGGAGAAGGTGGTATAGAAATACTTTTAAATAAATAAATAAATTGTGTGAGGGTGATGGCCACATCAGTAGGCGAACCTCTACTCAGTGCTGGTGACGGAGATCCGCAAGGCTGCCACATGGTCTTCAATTCATACGTTCGCAGCTCACTACTGCCTGTAGAGCGAGTCTCGCAGGGACAGTGCGTTTGGCCAGGCAGTACTCTGTAACATTCTTGGGGTGTAGGCAACTCCTGCTCTCCGACCCTTTTGTATTCAGGCTACCAGAGTAATAGTGTCGCTGAATGCTAGGGTCTTGCAGAGTTTCTCAGCTGGGAACTCATCTTCTGCAACTCAAGGCTACCTGACTGGTCGCCATTGTGCTATCCTGGTTTGGTCCTCAGCAGCCTGGAGCCAGGGAGTCCCATATGTGATGACTGACTTTCTGCTTGTTCCTGGAGAAAACGTAGTTACTTAACTGTAACAGGTGTTCTCCAGGAACAGCAGGAATCAGTCCTTACAACCCTCCCTCCTCCCTTGAGAGTTGCTCCTTTACATTGCCTTATTTTTACTGCCATCCTAGCTATGTCATCTGACTGAGCAAGATGGCACCCTTGGGCAGGATGGGGACCACGCATGCATGGTAGCATTCCTAAAGGCTTTCTTTGAAAGCTGGGTAAATGTTCTGCGTGGGCTCCATCGGCATCGACATCACCCATATGCTGTTCCCAGAGAACACCTGTTAAGGGTGAGTAACTAAGTTTTCCCCATAGTATTTTGGTCAGCTGTAATATATAAGTCCCTAGTAATCCGGAGTTAATTTTCAGAGGATATGGGTACCTAACTTTGGGGCTTGTTTACTGAAATGCATTAGCTGGTATCGTGGGGTTTAGTGTGAGATGTACACATGTTTGGGCCATGTAGTAGCAAGGAGTACGTGGCCCAAAGGTGACTGCCATGAACCCCACGTTACCCAAGCAGCGCACAAATAGGCGGGGTTGAGGTGTAGGCTGAGTGGAGTTAAGGCATACAACAGTAGTGGGCATGTTTTAGCTATACAACCATGCTGCTAGCGTGGACAATGCTAGTCACGTTTTAGCTATACAACCATGCTGCTAGCGTGGATGCGGGTATCACTACCCTCTGACTAGGCGCTAGCTGCACTCGCCATGCTTATGTGCTCCAATGGCACAGTTTGGACTCAAGTATTGGGAAATAGGAAGGGCCAAACCAGGACATACATGCACAAATAATAGAGGAACAATAGGAGAATTGAGCTGAATATCAAAGCGCCTGCCTAGGATGTCTATTTGGGGGGGGGGGGAGGGTTGCATGGTGAATCAGACATGGCAGTGGACTGCACCAGCCCAACAATAAAACTAGGGTCTGCAAGTATACATTCACCCTGCTGGGACAGTGGACAAACATCCACAGATATATCAAAAGCTGTCCTGATGGACTGCTGTTCATGTCTGTATATGCATTTGATAGGTGTAAGAGGGCTGCTGATGATGTATGCTGAGGAGGTGTCAGGACATACTACTACTTATAGGGCCTTTGCTCTGTGCTGCAGTAACTACTGGCCTCAAAGCCAGAGTTGGAGCCAGCAGAGTACAGTGGGGAGAGGGACATGCAAATTAGGAGATGCATTTACTGGAAAAAATGACTATGTCACTACAAGAGCCATCTGATCCCTGCCACCTCTGCATGAGGGGGGACATATGGCAGTGCATACATGAACCTTGGTGGCGATGCCGCTGCCATGGGCTATATCCCTGTAAGTGCATCACTTAATTGCATTCCCCTCCCCCCCCCCATTGTGCTCTGTAGCTGTAACTCTGGCTATGAGGGCAGTACTCACTGCAGCACAGAACATGGGCCCTTTCTTCTGACACCCCCAGAGCTCCAAACACCAGCAGCCCTCCGACACCTATCCAGCCCCTCTAAACAGGTGGCCGAGCAGACAACTTGCTAGTCAGCTTACCTCTCTTATTAGCACTATGTTATTCTTATGCATTTTCTGTACTTCTGTCACTCATATTTTCCAACATGCATTTCTGAATCGTGGAGCATGGCGAGTGCAGCTAGCACTTGCTCAGAGGCAAGCATTAGCTGTGCCTGTGCTAGCAGTGTCATTGGTGCCTAACACAGGATTAGCATGTCCGCCCTGGCCATGCGCTCCAACTCTGCCCCCTTCTCTGATCAGTCTCCACCTTAACCCCAACTATGCAAGTGCTGCTCGACTGATGTGGGATTTTTAAGGTGGACACTTTTGGGCCATGTGCTCCTTGCTATCCTGTAGTCCAAATGCATATTAATCCCCCACAAAACCCCATGCTACCGGCTACTGTGCTTTAGTAAACATGCCTCTTAGAGTTTCCACCGTGAGAGTCCTTACTTTCCCACATCCCCATGTCCCCAGTACCTGTCCTTCTGCCTCTTATTCCCCTTCCCAGCACCCCTCCCATCTACTCCTCCTCCAGTATTCATTAACTTTGCCTCCCTTCCTCCTTACCTCAGCATGTGTTCTTACAACCCTCCCTCTCAACCTTCCCCTGGTTTTGACTTTGCTTCTTTTTCACTCCCCACAGTATCAGTCCTCCTCTCCCTTCTCATTCCCCCATCATCTCCCTGTACACTTTCTTTTGGAAAGTCCTCAGATTAGTTGCTGAATGGACCTTTCAAATAATTTATATTCTTTGTTGCTTCATTCTTGCTTAAATCAAAATAAATATTTAAATATTTTAGAACATAAAAGAGAAACATAGCAATACAGAATATTTTGCCATACCTGTCTGGATTAGACTTAACTTCTCCAAGAACTGTTACTATAGAATGAGGGATAAATCCTTCACTGAGTGGTTGGCTAAGCACTACTCTCTGTAGAATAAACATTGATATTTATTTAATGATGTTTTAAAGGAATTAAAACACATCTCATTAAGTAAAATATTTGCCTTTATACTGTATAGCATTTGATTTTAGGTCTTCTCCCCCCATGTACAGTTGTGGTCAACATTATTGGCACAATTGCAGTTCAACTCTTTAATGTCCAATATCTCCTAAAACAAAAGTGGCCAGTGAAATGGCTTTGCACTATATATGCACACATATTTGACACATAAAAGAATCAGATTAAACAAGACCAATTAAAAAAGGAAATAGTATAAAAAGTGGGACTTTGCCAGACATGCCCCTCTGCGAAGTTAAGAGGCCGACTCTCTGTATATATGTAAATACAAAGTTTGACACACAAGTTTGTTTGTACAATATGTTCCTTGTAAATAGTTAATACCACTGTTCCATGTAAAAGTTATTTAACTGTTAACTGTAAACCGCCCTTGATCTCTGGAAGGGGCGGTATAAAAGAAATATATATATAAATAAATAAATAAGGATACTGTTACAAACAATTCAAATCAATTTGAACAGAAGAACCACATTCCCATTGTAGTAAAGTTATACACACCTGTGATCAATTGTCAGTATTTATTTAACTATTTACTTAGCTAGGCTTATATACTGCTTTTCTGCCAGTCAAAGCGATGTACATTCATATACTGTATATATATTTACCCTTGTCCCCCAAAGAGCTCACAATCTATGTTTTTTGTACCCAAGGCCACTGTTCCCTCTAAGCTGTGCGCGTGTGCGCGCACACACACCTCGCCGAGCGAGCGCACATACTTTACAACAGAGCACACAAAAATTACGGTTCTGATTCTGATAGAAAACAACACAGATGTCTTAAAATTTAAAAGTTGTGATTGTAACTACTAGAAATTTTCCGCTTCATTAAGTAATCGTCTATTTTCATTTAATATGATTAAAATCAATGTGGTGTACATACTGTGTGCTGACGTGTAGTCAAATTTTAAAGTATATAACTCCGAGTGTCGTTATGTGGCGCACAAAAATTTAGCCTTCCTTCAAAAGCTGCACAGCTGATATTTTATGTGCACACAGCCTACAGAAAATTAGAGGGAACATTGCCTGAGGCAATAAAGTGCTAAATGGCTTGCCCAAGGACACAAGGAACACCTATGGGGCTAGAAACCCCAGTCCTTCCAGTCCAAGGTTGCTATCCTCTAGTAGGATTTGAACCCCTGGTAACTTGCTCTAACCATTAGGCCACTCCTCCCATACCCACATGAATTGAATCAACCAATGAATGATGACTCAATGTTTAAAATGGCCACATTCACCCCCTGTTCCATTTTCACAATGGTGTCAGGACATACAAGAGAGCTGCCTGAGACTGTCAGAAAAGCCATTATCACCAAACTTCAAAGGGGTACAAGGCCATCTCCAAAGAACTTGGGATTCCTGTGTCTACAGTTTGCAATGCTATTAACCCTTCATCACACATGTTAAATTACCGATGACTTTACACACCTGGGGTCAAATTGACCCCATCAGTAAATGACCAGAAACTGTGAACAATTTCATCCACATAGGATTGGTATTTTAATGCATTTATTAAAAACAGTTATCAGTTTTTGCTGTTTACAAATGTTCAGTGTTTATGAAATAAAATTAGTCTAACTATTAACTTCAGTTTATCACTTAATTGTAATTAAGTCTCGACACACCTAGTATAGTCATCTATCTAGGCGTCTTTTAGTCAGAACATTCATTGCATAACAGCTGGCAATGTTATGGGCATATGGCTATACCACATCACTTGCAGTATTTTGATATTTTCTTATCTGATGATCTGGTGCAAAGCTGGAAGCACGATCGTGCCCCTCTGGATTCACAGCCTATAGGGCCAGGTAAGCTAAATCCAAGTAGTTGCATGCAGATCCGCACCCCTTTCTGAAGTGTTCTTGAGTTCTGCAATCGCAATGTCTGCTGTGGCAGAACTAACTCCTTTGCCAGTTCTGTTAGGAACAGTCGCCGTTTGTGGGACACCTCTGTTTGCCATTAGGGTTTTTGCTGCACCCAAATTATGTAAGCTGCCACACCAGCGACATCAAACATGTTCATCGGCAAGCAGAACGGCCATCTTCTAGTGCCACGTTTGCATGTATATGTACGCACAAGCTTGTCCAGATTTTCTACTCCAGACTTAGTAGCATTATAGTGCAGAATCATCTCAGGCTTCTTTTCATTCTTGTCGTCTATTGCCTGGTCATGATGCATGCTGCTCAAAACAATGACCGTTTTGTTTTTCTTTGGAACATAACTCACTAGTGTGATCTCTTTACAAAAAACAAACTGTGATGAAAACAGTTCCTTGGAACAATAAAATAACTGAAATCATAATAAATAACTGTTATTACCAATCAAATATATCTCAGAAAAAAGAAACAATGTTGGTGGCAAAGCGCCATTACTTCTATAACAGCAATGAATAGGACTATATGAACACATGCCTGGTATGAACTCAAATGCTAAAAAATGTCGCCTTAATTTCACATGAAGATCACAGTAGCCTACAGATGAAATAGCCTAGCAATGCCACGTTAACAATAATAACTACAACATGAACCTGAAACAGGAATTCTGACAACACTGGTTTCGCTAAGCTGGGGTCAATTTGACCCTAGGTGTGTATAATAGGTATATACACCATAAAAATGTTAACATAAAATTACTGTTCCGATTAAATTATAACACTCTACGGGAAATTCAATGGCTGTCAATACTGAGAAGCTACCGGAAGTTTTAAGTCATGGCTGAAATAAATAAGTAAGTAATTTGACATAACAAAAGGCTTGGGGTCAAAATGACCTCACATGTGTGGTGAAGGGTTAAGAAGTTTTTTGCTTATAGAACTGTCAAGAACCTCTGAGGATGTGATGGGAAGAGGAAATTTATCCAAGAATTCTTCGAAAGTTAGTGCAAACTGTTGGAAAAACACCATGTACAATATCTAAAGAGCTTAAGGCTGACCCGGAGCAATCTAAAGTGATGGTTTCAAGCTGCCCCATATACCATGCACTAAACAAAGAAGGACTTCATGGGCAAAGACCAAGGAGGATCCCACTGCTCAAAGACACATAAAAAGGCATGCTTGTTCCTTGCCCAGATTCAACTTGAGAAACCACAGTCCTTCTGGAATGTCCACCAAAAGGAGCACCACACCACGTTGCTCAAAGGACACCCAGTCAATAACACGTGGTGGTTTGTTTGGAAAGGATACTTTATTCAAATCTAGCAAAAACCTGAGAGCCCGACACAGGCCGTGTTTCGTTTTCTACTTCCTCAGGGGATTCAGGTATGCCGTCGAAGTATTTGACATGCACTGTTTACAAATAATTCTCTTTACGAGCCGGCTGAAGACCCTTTTGCCACACTCTTATAGTATTCTCCACGAAATGCTGACATCCATCACCAAAAATGCAGAAGCATTTTTGGTGATGGATGGCAGCATTTCGTGGAGAATACTATAAGAGTGTGGCAAAAGGGTCTTCAGTCGGCTCGTAAAGAGAATTATTTGTAAACAGTGCGGAACTAGAAAACGAAACACAGCCTGTGTCGGGCTCTCTGTTTTTTGCTAGATTTGAATAAAGTATCCTTTCCAAACAAACCACCACGTGTTATTGACTGGGCTTCTGGAATGTCCGCCAGGCTCTCATTGCACCAATACTAGACTACACAAACATCATCTTTCACGGACTCCCAAAGTCTACATTACTATCTCTACAACTTGCACAAAATACCACTGCCAGGATCATCACCAGAGCCTCCAGATGCACCCACATTACCCCCATCTTAAAACAATCCACTGGCTCCCCATTCACATGTTGATTAAATATAAGTCGTCACTAACCATATTCAAAATCCTCCACAGCTTTTCAGAAGAAATACTCCAACATCTTATTCTCACACCTCCAAGCAACAGAAACAGGAGGAAAGCCCATCTAAAGTTATTATTCTGCCCTCCATTTGCTTCACAATGTATCCGCACAACCTCTAATAGAGCCCTCTCCTTCTACGCCTCAACCTTATGGAATTCCCTTCCTTCAGAAATTCGATCAACTACAGTCTTGAAAGCGTTCTGTAGCTGTCTGAAAACACATCGATTTATAGAACAGTATGGCTTAGACACCTAACCACATGCACTGACTGTGATACGATTATATGTCATAGACAACTATAGCCATTGTGGAGTGTCTCCCCCATTGAGGGGGGACGTTGGAGGCCAAGCACAATTGGAACTTTTGTACAGAGAAGCAAGCACCTCCATCTCTACCACAGGGGATGCATGGGGCTAAGAAACACCTTCATGGTCTTCCATAGGGAAAACACACCCTATGTTCTGATATCTACAATGGTGGGATGAAGTCTACCCATAAAGGATGTCCAGGAACCCTGCTCGAACACCACCTGGAAGTTGCTAATTCCAAACAGCCCTGAAGCTGAGCATCCTATTTGTCAGGGAACCAAAGGCCCACCAGACCAGGGAATACCACAAAAGCTCCTAAATCCATAGTATGCCTCATTCTCTGGGCAAGAGGGCCAATAAGGGGACAACAATCACTGAACTCCAACTAAGCAAGTTCATGTTCTATACTAGAAACATTAAGTAGCTGCTCAGAGCCAGTAGGCCTCAGCCCTGTCCTCCTTTGGTCAGGGTGAGGATCCATTTACCTATAGGAACATGGCCATGGCAGCGACATAGCCCACTAGGTGCATGTATGCACTGCTGCATGCCTTCACATGTAGGAGAAATAGGGGTCAGGCGGTACCTTGTGATGCCACACCATTATGTTGCCAGTATGTGAAGGAGAAATTTCACTTACCGTTAATTTCCTTTCCTGGAATACTGCTAGACCAGTCCAGACAAACGGGTTATGCACCCCTGCCAGCAGATCTTGGAGACAGAGAATTCTACCAGAGCTCTGATAGGCTGGAGCCTGGTGATATAATCCTACCCCTAGGGGTCTCCCTCAGTTACGTCCACAAGCTAATGCAACATGAACTGTAACATCACCCCAGAGGGTCACAAGTGAACTACATACAAGGGAGCCGAAGAACTCCCTAGAGCTGAAAATAGTATCCACCTACGAACCCATGGAATGCCCATGGCGAGGCATACCGGCAAAGAGAAGAACCGCGGTCGGCGGCTGCACCGCACCAGCGGCACTCCAACCAACAGCAGGGCGGGTCCTGGACTGGTCTAGCAGTATTCCAGGAAAGGAAATTAATGGTAAGTGAAATTTCTCCTTCCAGTTCATACTGCTAGACCAGTCCAGACAAACGGGCAGTACCCAAGCTACCTGCTTTCAAGGGGGGGGTAAGGCCGCCGACAGCTCAGCAACTCCAAAACGGACCTCCTGACGGGCATGAACGTCCAACCTATAATGACCGACAAAGGTGGACAGCGACGACCAAGTCGCCGCCCGGCGAATATCGAGAGGAACTACATGAGACCTTCCGGCCTACAAAGTTGCTTGTGCCGGAGAGGAGTGAGCACAGAATCCTGGTGGAGCTGGCTCTCCCAGAAGAAGGTACGCCACCTCAATGGCCTCCGTAACTCATCTAGAAATGGTAGATTCGGAGGCTGCGGATCCCCGACGAGAACCCGCGAACAAGACAAAAGAGCAATAGTCATATGGAAGGGTCCCGCGACCCCCAGATACCGAAAAAGAACCTTCGTAAGGTCCATCGCCCGCAATGGAGACTGACCACTGTCACACTGCGCCTTTGGAAAAGACGGAAAGAAAAGAGGCTAGTCAACAGTGAACGGCGTCAGCACTTTGGGCAACAAAGGAAGGGACAGTTCACAGAGAAACGCCTTCGGAGGAAAACGAGAGATAGGGATGTCGACACGAGAGAGCCTGGAGCTCAGAAACACGGCGTGCCGAAGTTATGGCCACCAAGAAGACTGCCTTCAGAGTCAAATCTAGAAGAGAACATGCCCTCAGAGGCTCAAAGGGAGGAGCAACGAGGGCACAGAGGACAAGCACGAGAGCCCACGCCTGTACAGGCGAACGCAGAGGAGGCCGGAAGGCCTAACTCCGCGGAGGAACCGAGACATGTCCAAATGCGAAGCTATCGATCGCCCCGGTATAGGACCCCGAAAACAAGTTAAGGCGACCACTTGTACTCGCAAGGAATCGCGCGCTAATCCCTTATCCACTCCGGCCTGTAAAAAGGACAGGATGTCCAGAACACCGCAACGCCAGGGTGAGAGGTTATTTTGCGAACACCAACCATCAAGAGACGCCAAACCCGAGCGTAAGTCAGCATCGTGGTAGACCGCCGCGCCGCGAGAAGCGTCACGACCACGCTAGGCGAATAGCCGTAGCGAGCAAACCGGCGGCATGGAATTGCCAGGCCGTAAGCGAGTAAGGAGCCGGGTCTTCCATCTCCACCGGTTCCCGAATCAGAAGGCCGAGCAACACCTCGAGGCGGAGCAGCGACGCCCCAGACAGACGGAAGAGATTTATTTATTTATTTATTTAGCATATATTTGTATACCGCTACTTCCAGCGATCAGGAGCGGTTTGATTAAGTAAAAAGGAGTGTCTGATCAGTGACAAATTTCAAGAAGTTACAGTGAGATTTACAAGGAGTGTCTGATCATAGACAAAATTTCAAGAAATTACAGTGTGATTTACAAGGTTATATGATATCAGTACAAAGCCAGTCATTTTCAATAATGTATATAGTTTGATTCAATAGGATAAGCACAACACACAGTTAGGGGGGGGGGGGAGAGAGAGAGAGAATTTACATATGTACAATTTTACACTTGTTTCATTTTTGTGGTAGAAATACATTTTTGTATTGGCTACATTTTGATGAAGCAGCTGATGCTAAGAAAGTATTGATGTTCAAGACACATTGTAGGCTTGTTGAAATAAGTATGTCTTATTTGTCCGCGAGCCCAATTCGGAACCAGCAGGAGCACAGGGTCGCGACGGTCTCGAAGCCGCTGGAGAACCATGCATATCACGGATCAGGGAGGGAAAACACACAGGAGAAGATGAATCGGCCACGATTGAGAGAGAGCATCCATGCCGTGCGCTCCCTTGTCCCTCCAATGGCCGAAGTACAGCAAAGCCTTGGCAGTCTGCGCCGTAGCCATTAGATCCATGGTCGGTAGTCCCCACAGGCGAACAATGGACCGGAACGCATCCGGCTGCAGAGCCCAGCCCCCGGGCTCCAGAGAGTGCCAGCTGAGAAAATCGGCTTACACCTTGTTCACGCACGCCTGCGATGTGCTGCGCCGACAGCCTGAAGAAGTTCCTCCGCCCACGGGAGGAGCAAACGCCTCTCCTGTGAGACATCCGGACATTGCGTGCCGCCTAGGCGGCTTAGGTAAGCAACCGTTGTGGCGTCGGACAGGATCCGAACTGCACGCCGCCGCAGAAGAGGCTGAAACTGAAGAAGGGCGAAGCGCACTTTCCGCGTCTCGAGACGATTGATAGACCCTTGGGCTTCGCGAGGTGACCAACTCCCCTGCGCCGAGGCCAAGCCGCAAGGCGCTCCCCAACCGGAGAGGTCGGCGACCGGCGTCACCAAGATCCAGCGCAGAGCTCCAGAGGGACCACCCGTAGAAGATTGTGTGCCTGAAACCACCAGCGGAGACTGCGGCACACTGGCAGAAGCAAAAGCAACCGGATTCGATAACTCTCCGATACCGGCGACCAACGAGATAGAAGCGCCGTCGGCAAGCAGCGCATGAGCGCTCTTGCCCACGGAACAAGGGCTATCTTTGCTGCCATGGACCCCAAGAGTTGAAGGTAGCCCCAAGGCCGAGGGGCCGCTTGATCCAAGCAGCGGCGGAGCTGAAGAGAGAACTTCTGAAAATGTTCCTGAGGTAGAAACACCCGTCCCCTACGAGTGTCGCACCCAGCCCCTAGAAAATCCAGGACCTGAAGCATCCCAAAATAGACAGAGTAATGGTCCAGTCCTCCATCCAACGGTGGACCGGGATGAATGGCATCTAAACGCTGGAGCCTTTAAATGAAGCAACATCCGCTGCCCATTGAGGCAGGCTGAGCCATCTCCGAGCTACCGACACCGGTGCTAGGAAGCAAGCTGACAGCTGCAAGAGATCACAGAATGCTTCTGCCCGGAATGCAGCGATGGATTCAAAATGAACCAACTCGGGAACACCGGGAAGCTGCTGAATCCATCGAAGGGAGGCCCAAGCTGCTAGACCTCCGCACACCTGCAAGAAGGAAATAGCGGGCGAAGGAAAACCGGTCTTTAGCAGCCTCCCAACTCTTTAGGTCTTGCTGGTCGCGGAGCACCTCTCCGCCCTCAACCGGAAGTGTGGTATGCCTGATGACTCTGGTCAGAATGCATCAACTGTCGGGTATGTCAGCCAACGGTCCAAGTGAAAGGGAGACCAAGGGTATAACTGACCAATACCGCGTGCCGTACGAATGCTCTGGAAAATGGGATCCGGCTGCAACCAGATTTGAGAATCCGGTGGAGCAGGCGTGTCGGCTAGGGGGAGCGACTCGATCACCTGTGTGATTAGAGCCGGCAACTCCTCTTACCGAAAAAGGCTGAGAACCGTCAGCGAAGAAAACAGACGGAGAATATTCCCCATCTCCGTACTCCAACAAGTCAGGGCTGACCTCCGAAGATTTAAAGTCTTCTTGAATATCCATAGTACCCCGCAAGGCACATACAACGCCCCAAGGAGGATGTACTGCTCTAAGGTCTGAGGACTTATGGGACCACTTGCGAGACCACGCCATATGCTCGCCTGCTACTGGGCAGGCGTAGGAGATATTCCAAAAAACTCCAAAAGGCACAGGCGTCATGTCAGATGGAAGAGTGTGAGGAAGGCACTGTCAGTCAAGGCTGCTGTGGCCTCCAGCGGCTGTGGAAGCGACATGGGAGCTGACTGAATCCTTTCCTGCAGGAAGATCCTGCAGCAGGGGCTCCGAGGAGGGAGGAGATAAGGTGCTGATGAACCCATCTAGCAGCGCAGTGGGAATGGGGAAAGAGTCTCCGGGATGCAGCGTGCAGGTGGAACACAAGCTATCTATTAATTCCCCCTTCGGCTGATTACATACACATATAATACAGCCAGAGAAACAAGCATTGTAGAGACTTAAACCACCTTTCCTCTTCTTGCTTTTTTTTTTTTTTTTTTAGCAAGGTAGGCTCAGGGAAACCCAAGACTCTTCAAAGAAAAGGATTTTGAAACTCCACGTGCCTCCACAGCATGTTTAAATGTGTGGAAACTGCTGTCTAGAGCTGTTCCCTCCAAAAAGAAACACTGAAGAGAAAAACAAAATGGCTGCTGGCACAGAAAAACTGTCAGGTATTCACTGAGCTGAGAAGGGAACTGTCAGTCATTCACTGTGCTGGTACAGAGAAACTTTCAAAGTCAGGGTAAGGCAATTACAGTGACTGAAAGTAGGGAAATTAGAGTGTGATCCCTCTGCAGCCACTCAGACCTCCATGGTAGGGGCTGAAAGGTGTTTCTGGGGAGGGATGTAGAAGCTGAAACCCAGCTGTATGAAGATTACAGTGAGTATGCTTAATTAGGCCGAGCCCAAAACAGTCAGGATCCAAAACACTGACTTAAAATTCCAATCAAATGGTATATTGAATAAGACAGGTACAATATTCAGTAAGACGTACAAAGTAACCCGGCTGCAGTTTGTGGATTAAAAATTTAAAGTAGGAACTTCAAAACTCAGAGGCAGCCGGTCCGGATGCAGTTGAAATCATTCCAGAGCAGCTGAGGCAAGTAAGAAAAAAACAGGCTACTCACAGTTTTCTTTCAGAAAATGATACCTGAACTTCCTGGGATGTCCAAACTCTCGTGGCAAAGACTCAGCGCAGCGTAAAGCCAAGGGAGAGCTCCACTGAAGCCAGGCTCAGGAGTACCCAAGTTCATCTGGGGAAGCAAGATGCTGGGGGAAGAGCACAGCTGATTCATGAGGTCCCTGTGTTTCTTCGGACAGCCTATGCAGCGTAAACCTGAATAAGGCATAGTGAGAACTAAAAAAAAAAAACTCTGTCCCACAGGAACAGGCATTTAACAATATTCCCCATAATAGGTAATGCCTCAGCCGGCCATGTTTGTTGGGCACAGTGGGGGATTGAACCCATGAGCCCTGCACCATTGGTCAGTGTCTTAGCATTGTACTGTGGCTCTGAATTGCATCCTGTTCTCTATCCATGCCTTCTGTACTTTTTATTCATTATGTTAAGACATAGGCAGAGAAAAAAGGAACCCCTTCACAATTCACAGCTAGCAAGTGTTGTGGAAAAAAACTTAAACAGCAATAGAGCTGTTAGAAGCCAGTAGAGAAGGAATCTGGCTTCCCGCCAAAAACTGGGGCTCATTAGCTATTCAAAATGGCCGCCGGCAAAAATAAATCTCAAAAAGAGTGAATTAAAACCCCCAAAAGCTAAGGAATTAACTTAAAAAGTCAAAGGAGAAGGTGGGAGGGTTGCAGGCATGAGAGAAATGCCTAAAATCGCTGAAAATCAAGAAAAATAAATCGAGTTACCACAGAGTTGCAGACAGCAGTGGGAGAAAGACAGTTTCTGTACTCACAGTACCGAAAGTGCAGAGAAGCCACGGACCGCTGCTCAAACCACTGCCAGCTGCCTCACCACTAAAATCAGCCCCAGGGACTGGATTTTAGGAGGCTTACCATCCAGCTAAATAGCCCTCATGACTAGTGCTGGGGAGTCTGCACATCAGCGATCTCTACTGTGACAGGACACAGGAGCTTCAGCTGGAATCATCCTGGTGCTCAGATAAGTACACTGGCAACTCAGGGGATAATCTTTCCAAGAGAAATCACAAAGAAATAAAGCATTTTAAATTTTTTTGAAGGAGGAGCAAAAACACAGCATCCAGATCTGCTGGAGACAGAGAAAAACTGAGGGAGACCCCTAGGGGTAGGATTATATCACCAGGCTCCAGCCTATCAGAGCTCTGGTAGAATTCTCTGTCTCCAAGATCTGCTGGCAGGGGTGCATAACCCGTTTGTCTGGACTGGTCTAGCAGTATGAACTGGAAACCCCTCATTTGCATGTCCCACCTCCACTGCACTCTGCTGGTTCAAACTCTAGCTGTGTGGCCAGTACTGGCTATAGCACAGAGCACAATCCCTTTCTCATGACATCTCCACAACACCCAACAGCAGCAGCCATAAACAGCAACCCATCAGAACAGCTGTTCATGGTTTATTAGCCGTTGATGTAACTGTGGCTGTTTGCTCACTGTCATAGCAGAGTCACTGCTGAGCTGCAGGCCCTGGTTTTGGAGTTGTCAGGCTGCTGTGAGGCACTGCCATGTTGCTGCACCATGCAGTCCTGTCTCCCTGTGGCCTAGGCAAGTGCCTGGATACTCTGGTACTCTCATTGTCTCTTTGCCTTTTTTTTCCTTCCATTGTAGTTGCCCTGTTTCCTAATGCTCATGTCTGAAAAGAGCATTCGCGACACACTTGCAAAGCAGGTGCAACTACTGCCTGGTCAGAAGCAGGTGTTAGTTGCACCCACACTAGCAGTGTGTTTCTTGAGTGCAACTAGCATGGCTGCTACAGCAGCGTAGCATAGTACTACCACTCTCTTTTAACCCCACCTATTCATGAACTGCTTAAGAAGAGGAGCATTTTTAGCAAGTTTGTCTTTTGGCTGGGTGCTCCTTTCTACCGCGCAGCCAAAATTTATATATTTATTTGATTTTATATACTGCATTATTTTGAAATCAGCATGGTTTACACAGAATACATGTTTTATATTGAACAGGCATCACAAAACAGTACAATAACAGGGTTATTCTGAAGCACAAATAGAGGGGATAGATGTTCTGTTGGGACATCCATCCCCGCTATTCGTGCTTTTTCCGGTCCCATCTACCTTCTCTGCATCTTGTACGGAGGAAGGTAGATGGGTGCAGGAAAGGGGCAGATCGGAGGCGGCATTAGGGTGGGCAGTGGGCGGTCATCGGCCCCAGACATACAGGGCCGATTCTAATGTCGGCCCTTTACAGCCAGGGCCAGCGACTAGCACGGGGAACTTATTCCACCTCAGAGGTGGAATAAGTTCACCTAGTCACCAGGAATCAGAGGGCCCACCGCGCGGGGGGGGGGGGGGCTGAGGACATTCCTTGCAGCCATACCCTGGCCTTAGGAGGCCAGATCAAGGTTCGGGCTGCAGGGAAATCACAGCTGGAGCCAGTGGCCGGGATTGCAGCTCTTCAATGGAGCCACGTTGTCATGGTAATCAGACGCCATGGTGCCGCGGCTCCATTGAAGAGCCCTGACTGAGTCAGCCGGGGAAGGTCTGTACATGCAAGCTGGATGGAATCAGAGTCCTGGCCTGCAAATACAGGCCTGTTTGCAATTTTGATCCCACAGGGCTAGACGTGCTCCGCAGGATCAGAATCGTGATTTCCTCTGTGCGTCCGGTTCCGGACGGACACACAGAGAGCCTGGACGTGCTGGATGGAATCGGGCCGCAAATGTCTAATATGGCAATAAACAATATGCATATTACATTGAACAGGGGCGTAAATGTGGGTAGAAACAGGGAGAACTAAGTTAAAGCTGGTATGTGGTCCGTAAGCACTTGGGGTGGTCCGAGCTAGGACTGGCAGCAGGCAAAGTCTGCATCATAGCTATGGCATATGGTCATAGTATAGTTGGAACAAATGAGTCTTTATTGCTTTCCTGAAGGTTGAAAGATTGGAGATGGGTTGGATCGGGGCAGGGAGGGTGTTCCAAAGTGTTGGTGCGTATAATGAGAAAGTTCGGTTCTTAGCAGCTTGGGAACTCTTTCTTATTGCTGAAGGAGTAGTGAGTTCTGTTATTCGGTGTCCATTGTATGATTTCCGCAAGGGAGACTGCAGAGAGGTTATACAGTAATTTAAATGTCATCAATAGAGCTTTATAATTTAGGTAGCTCGCTATTGGGAGCCAGTGCAATTGTCTTAGGGTTCTGGCCACAGTATTCAAGGCCATTTGCAGAGGATGAAGTGCGTAGCCTGGCAGACCTTGGAGAATGATATTTTCATAGTCAAAGTATGGAAGGATAAGTGCCTGGAATATGGTGCGGAAGTCGGCAGCCTTCAGCAGTGGACGTAGATGACTTAGGGGTATGTTTACTAAAGTGCGGTAAACGTGAATAACGCGCGTTGTACGATGTTAACGATCGTAAGTGCAGTATAACACACGTAATCACGCACCAACGACCGTTAACGTCATACTACGCGCGTTAACCGTAGTTAACGATCGTAAAGCCCCGCGGCGCGTTAAAACAGCGCAGAAGGTGGAGAGTGGGCAGAGAGAAGGGGTCAATGGGCGGACAGTGGGCGGGGAGAGGCTCCCCTCACACTAACGCGCTGAATTTCAGAGCTCAATGCCAACGCGAATGAAAACCTGTCGTTAAAGGCATATTAAAGGGAAGAGAAACCATTTCCGTCAGCAATGTACAGCAAAACCGGGGAAACCTGAAAAACGTGAGCAGTGTGATACATGTGCACAGAACAAAACTTCAAATAAAACTTTACAATGACCACAAGAAACAGTGTAAAAATGATAATTCAGCTGGGCAACAATGTAATCATTGGGCAACAATAAAAAACACTCCCAGAAAACCTCCAAAAAAAGAAATGATGTGTGGAAGGGTCTAAGCATTTCATCTTATTGGAGCTTTCCTGGGAGTGTTTTTCATTGTTGCCCAATGATATCATTGTTGCCCAGCTCGGTTATGGGTGTCTGCCCCTATTTGTGAGGTCGTTTTTGAGGTTTATTTGCACTGTTGTCTCCATACAAGGTAAATGAGCCCACAGTAAAATGTGCAGAGCAGGGTCTCTGACTCGTCAGGCCAGTTTTCCTATCTCCAGGGACTGCACTGTCTCTGTGGCCACAGTGTGGTGCAACGGACACAGCCTGTGCCTGTAAAACCAGAGGGTCACAGGTTCAAATCCCAGCTGGGGCTCCTGCCAACCCAGTCCCCATAGTTTTACCCACCACTAAACAGTGATAGTAAAGACACACCTTTATTGCAGAGAACATACGCATGGTTACTACGCCTATATTTTACCACACCAAACACAGACACCAGAAACAGGCACATTACCTAAAGCAGAGTCTCGCAAATGCAGTCCTGGAGGGCCCCACACCATTCAGGTTCCATGCTGCCTCTAATAAAGATGCCTGTGCTGCATATCTATGCACCACCCCCATGGTATGCAGATGTAGCTCATGCATATTTATGAGGGACAGCATTGAAACCCGAACAGTGTTCGGAACACCAGGACTGGAGTTGGGGAACTCTGCCGTAAAGCAGCAGCCACCAGGGCCAGACACACCCACCTACCCACCCACAGACCCCTTTGGCCAATGCCTCCTGGAGAGGCAGGACATTGGGCCCTGCCTGTATCTCCCAATACTAGCACTTGCATACCTTAGCAATGCCATCCTACACCTGGGTATATGGTACACAGCTATCAAACGTTTCCTATGATAACTGGCAGATATCATTTCCTACGTTAAGCACATTGTGCTCATTGAGCTCCACCATAACAATCATTCTCATGTCTGCGGTGTGTGTGCAGCAGGTCTGGTCTCTGACAGTGTTTACCACCCTGGAGAGTGACCCCCAACAGTCTTGTGTACCATATCCATGCCTGTACTATGGCCAGGACTGGTGTGGTGGGTATGGCTGCTGACCACTTCTATAGTAGCACAATGCTGGCATAGGTGTGGGGGTGGCTGTCTGTCTATCCAGTGTATGGTGGCTGCAAACACCTTCCACAGCCCACACTGCCAGCAATGTTGCCAGTATTGGGCTGCCAATGTGCATAATGAGGAGCAAGGTACCATGGGTATAGGCCGGACAGGGTGGCCTGGCCAGGGTGCATCTGCACAGGGCATAGGGCAGTGACAGGCACAGTTTAGTGCCCGGCCACCACCTACACAGACAGGGTGACCTCAGTATGTCCTGCTGAGAGATCACTCTCACCCTGACTGTGCAGTGACCACAGCATGGCTAGGCACCCCCATAGTGCTATCTAGTATTTATCTCATGTGATAGATATGAGTTGCCTTTTGGGGCCCAGTCACTGATGTATCTGCTTGCTGTGTATGCTGACATCCCAGTTCTGGGTGCAGGCATCTCCACTGGGCACTAGCAGACTGTTTGCAGCTGGTATGTGTTGTGATGGAGTAGCTTGCAGGGTGCAGCAGTTGATGGCTTGCACCAGGGGAATATTAGATAGTGGTGGGGTGCAGCATACCATATCCAGGCCTAATGTCTGTCTGCTATTGTGTTATGGATGTGTACAGAGCTGCATTGACTGCAGGACTGGGGTTGATGTTCCCCTCTACTGCCACCTTTGCAGGGAGGTAGACTGTGGATCTTTTGATGGGAGTCCCTGTTTTGCCACCCGGGGGGTGGTGGTGCATGGGCCACCTAGGGGTCCATGGGGGCTACACCTGACTGAAACAGGCAGAGATGTCCAAGGTGTTTCTGCAGAAACTACCTATCTCACACATTAACACTGCTTTGGACCTGGTGCTTGGCGCCTCACTGCACCCTCAGGGTGAGCACAGTACCCGCACAATGTGACGGTGTGTAGCTACTCTGTGCCGGTACAACACATGGTCAGTACCCCCTACCAGGCCGAGGTGCTGTGGGGGTGCACATGGTCACTTCCCCCTACCAGGCCGAGGTGCTTTGGGGGTGCATTCCCCATCTTGTGTTTATCTGTGGACAGCTGATTTGCATGTGCAGTGCATCATGGGTGTGACTGGCACAATCCAACCCTGGGAAAATCCAGCGCCTGCTCACAGGCTCTGATAACCCATAGGCCATCACACGTACATCTGTTGGCATAATGCATAGGTGCAAGACACCCTAAAGTGTCTGTAATATAAGGTGCCCACACTGGTAAAAACACACGTACCCACGCACGATTGTACGCACGTAGCTACGCACGGGGCTACGCCCGTACCAACGCACGCCGCCACTCATGCAGCCACACACGCACCAACGTACATTGCTACGCACACTGCGAGGGTGTGTTTCTGTAACCCCTACTCAACTTAAAGAAAAACATGCCTCCTCATTCCCTATGTAATGTACAGGGCGATGCCTTGGCCAGCCTTCTGCGTTAGGCATACTGGGGACTCAAACCCATGCTGCCTGTAACAGCGGTCAGTGCACTAACCATTGTGCTACAGCTCTGTTTCAGTGATTTGTGTCTGTACGCCTTCATAGATTAACGCGCAGTAACGCGCCACGGCGTCCTGTAACGCTCGTTAGTTTTTGGAACGCGCGTTAGTGGTTACGATGTCCCGCCCATGTCCTTTTTTGGCTTTCCTTTCACTAACGCGGCTCCTAACGCGATTTGCACTAACGCAGTTTAGTAAACATACCCCTTAGGGTCCTTATTTTGTGGTATACTGCCTCAGTAACATTATTTATGTGTGTTTCCATACTCAAATCATTGATCCTGGGTGACTCCTAGATAGCACACTTCTTGCTTCGTCATCAGTTCTGCATCTTTTACCAGTAGAGAAGATGATGGGATGAAGGTTGGCTCTTTTGTGATAAACTGCACTTCAGTCTTCTTGCAGTTCACTCTCAGGTTGTATGTATATCAGCACAGATGTGTGTGAGCCCTGTGCTAAACTCCCTACTATCAGCTACAGTGCTTTAGTAAATATGCCCAGTGTCTTTTCTAAAATTGCTTCTTACATGTCTTATGAAAATTTTCACATGCAAATCAGACATGTAAATGGTGCCTCACCTTTCTAAAATCACCTCTGATATGTATTATTTTCAAGTTTTGCCCAAAAGAAGCCTCTGGCCGTACCTCAGAAAGACTAGGGCATACGCAATGAAGCTATAATGTAGCACTTTTAAGACTAATTTTAGAAAATATTTTTTCAGTGAACACCTAATGAAATTCTGAAATTTGTTATCAGAGGATGTAGTAAAAGTTGTTAGTGTAGCTGGGTTTAAAAGAGGTTTGGACAAGTTCCTGGAGGAAAAGTCCATAAACCATTATTAAAAAAGACCATTGAAATCCACAGGGAAATCTCTGTGCCTTTTGGAATCCTGACAGGTATTTGTGACCTGGATTGGCCACTGCTGGAAACAGGATACTATGCTCGACAACCTTTAATCTGACCAATATGGTCCTATCTTCTTACCTAAATGCAGCTAAAAACATATATGATGTGGAAGTTTTACCCTGAGGTAGTCTATTTTTGCAGTTCTCCTCCCAAATGAAAAGGGAGTTATTCTGGAGTTGAAAATGTTCCTATTCGTGTTATGAGGATTCTGCAGAAAACATGGAATTAGAAAATATGTTTGATTTATTGCACTATTGCAGAAGTGTGGTCTTCTAAAATACACATGATTCACATGGTTCACTCTCAAGACATGACATGTCTCCTTTGAATTAACTTGCATGCCTGATAATCCAAATTAAAGCAACATTAAGTGAAAGCTTATCAGAGAGAGTGATATAGGATTTCATATTTGTACTGGTAGTTTCAGTCATTAATTTTTAGGCATTTCCAGGATATTGATGATACAAATTGTCTTCGTTCTTATATAAAAATTAAGGAAACTTACTGAGTCTGTGGCCATTGTACTTTTCCTAAAACCAAATAAAAGCAAACAAGTTGTCAGTAAATTTTTCCACCAATACCATAAAAATTGGAATTCAAACTGTACTTAATACATTAGTAGACTGTTGCAGGCATTGCATTGCATTTATTAATGGATTAATTTAATGATATGGAACTGGTCTGGACCATCTATTATGCACTGATAATTCAAGTGTGTGTAATATAAAGCAGCACATTTTACTCTCTAAGGGGTCTGTTTACTAAACATTCCTAACGTGCGGGGCCGTGCTAGTGTGCCTGTGCCATATAAGGAGTGGGCGGTTCAGGCAGAAAATAGAAAAAAAACGGTAGTAAGCAACCGGATGTGTGTGCGTCGCGCTAATGTGCGGGGGTCGACATTAGCGCGTGGAAAGGCAAAGTGGCACGCTGCTGAGTATACAAAACAACAGAGCCGTGGTACAACGGTGAAGACACTGACCGATGGTGCAGGGGCCATGGGTTCAATCCCCCAGTGTGCGCAACGACAAAGGTCAACTGAGGCAGTAATTGTAATGATTAACATTGTGTTAGGAGGCAAATTAATTTGGAACGGCATAAGGCGGCGCACAGTTATTTTTGGGCGGCAGAAGGCGGCGCACAGTTATTTTTGGGCAGCAGAAGGCGGCGCACTGGTCCCCTTGGGCGGCAGAAGGCGGCGCGCTGATAGGCACAAGGCGGCGCGCTGATGCACAAGCACAGGAACAGAGCCACAGCACAATGGTTACAACACTGACCAATGGTGCAGGGATCAGGGGTTCAACACCTCACAATGCCCAGTGCAAAATGCCTGCTGAGGCAGTATGTATTATGCTGTAGGAGGCTGTATAAATTTATTTTGTTATCACTACTAGCAAACGCACTCTCCCAGCATGTTAACATACGGCGGCCCATAAGGCACATGTTACAGTGCACTGTTCGCCAAGGCACCCTTGAATGACCCCTATGGGGCAGCATGTATGTTGCGACACAGGATAATGTATAGTGCACCCTATAGGGATGGCAACCATAAGGTGGCCTACAGGGCGCCCTATGAAGCACCCTCAGAGGCACCTAATGGGTATAGTAAGCTGAGGGTGGCCTGCCGGCATAGACATATGTACAGTAAATAAAAATAAAGCTGTGGACAGCCCTACCAAAGGGCCCCACTGTGGGTTTGAACCCATGACCTCTGGCTGCACAGGCAGTGATGTAACCATTGCACTACAGCTCCATAGCTGTAAGCAGGCCCCTGGCTGGCTGCAGATAGCCTACATGTCACCTCACAGACAGTCTGCTGGTGTCAACAGGATAGGGTTAGGCCACCCGTACCCATGATGCACTGCACATGCAAATTAGCTGTCCGCAGATGGACACAAGATGGGGAATGCACCCCCACAGCACCTCGGCCCTGTTGGGGGAAGTGACCGGGTGCACCCACACAGCACCTTGGCCTAGTAGGGGGCACTGACCGGGTGTTTTACTGGCACAGAGTAGCCACACACCGTTACATCGTGCGGGTACTGTGCTCACCCTGAGTGTGCAATGAGGTGGCCAGGACCAGGTCAACAACACCTGCCATGGCTGCTGGAGTCCAAGCGGGCGTTCCAAAGCAGTGTTAATGTGTAAGATAGCTAGTTTCTGCACAAACACCATGGATATCCCTGTCTGCCGCCATCAGGCACCCCCCCCCAGTGGCAAACATGGTCCCCATCAAGGAATCCACACTCTACCTCCCTGCAAAGGTGGCAGTAGAGGGCAACATCAACCCCAGTCCTGCTGAGGAACACCACCACCCCCCCCAGGCAGGCAGCTCCATACACAGCCATAACACAATAGCAGACAGACATAAGCCCAGGGTATGGTAAGCTGCACTCCACCACCAGATATTCCCCTACAGCAAGCCAACAGCCACTGCACCCTGCAAGCCATTATAGCAAGACATTTACCAGCTACAAACAGTCTGCTGGTTAGTCCATAGTGCATGTTCCCAATGGAGATGCATGCACCCAGAACTGGGCTGTCTGCATACACAGCAGGCAGATAGATCAGCGACTGGGCCCCAAAGAGAAACCCATATCTATCACATGAGAGAACTACTATACAGCACTATGGGGGTGCCTAGCCATGCTGTGGTCACTGCACAGTCAGGGTGAGCGTGATCCCCCAGAAGGACATGCTTTGGCCACCCTGTCTGTGTAGGTGGTGGCCGGACACTACAATATCCCAGCCAATGTCCCTGCCAGGGCCCTATGCCCAGTGCAGATGCATCCTGGCCACGCCACCCTGCCCTGGCTATACCCATGGTACCTTGCACCTCATTATGCACATTGACTGGCCAATACTGGCAACAGTGCTGGCAGTGCGGGCTGTTGAAGGGGCTTGCAGCCAACACCCACTGTATAGACAGACACACACTTCCACACCTCTGCCATCATGGTGCTACGATTGAGGGGGTAAGTAGCCTTGCCCACCAAACCGGTCCTGAGCACGGCAAGGCATGGATATGGTACGCATTACAGCTGGTGGTCACTCCCAGGGTGGTAAGCACCGTCAGAGGCCAGGCCTGGAGCATGCCCCGCAAACACCTAACAGATTGTTTGGATGGGGTCAACTAGCAGTATGTACGTAACGTATGGATAACTGCCTGCCTGTGCTCCTAGCAAACGTCTCCGAGCTGTGTACCGTATACCTCAGGTGTAGGGTGACATTGGTAAGTTATGCAAGTGCTCGTTTTGGGTGCTGCATGCACGGTCCAATGTTCTGCCTTTCCAGGAGACATTGGCCAATGGGGCCTGTGGGTGTGGGTGTGTCTGCCCTTGATGGCTGCTGCTTTACGGCACAGATTCCCAACTCCAGTCCAGGTTTGCATCACACTGTTCGGGTTTTCCTGCTATCCCTCATGAATATGCATGGGCTACATCTACATGCCATGGGGGTGGTGCATAGATATACAGCACAGGCATATGTATGAGTGTCAGCATGGAACTTGACTGGTGTGTGGCCCACCAGGACTGCATTTGGGTGATTCTGCTCTAGGTACTGCCCCTGTTCATGGTGTCTGTGCTCAGTGGGGTAAAAGATAGATGTCTTACCATTGCATATGTCCCCGCCATGAAAGGTGTGTCCTTACTATCACTGTTTAGTTGTGGGAAACATATGTGGGCAGGATTGGCAGTAGCCCCAGCTGGGCTTTGAACCTGTGACCTTCTGTTCTTGTATGCACTGTCTGTGTGCACTGCACCACTGTGTAGCCACAGATTGGTTGGATTCCCTGGACTGTCCATGACTGTGGATCCGGCAGGACCTGTCTGTTGCAGTGGACTGTGCCAGCCTGCACATGGCTAGGCCTCTGTCTTCTGTGGTTAGCAGCCACTGCCCCCTGCACCACATGTACTTGTCCGCCAACATGCTGGCATGAACTTCTCTCAGATAAAGCAGTTGACCTGATTGCAATGTGGCAGTATGGGACTGCATTTGGGGACTTGGCTGTAGGTAATGCCCATTGTTGTGGTGTGTGTGCGGTGTTGGGTAAAATATGGGTGTTTTCCCCATGCATACAGGGGTGTCTGCGCTATCTTTATTTAGTGGTGGGTAAAATATAGGGACTGGGCTGGCAGGTGCCCCAGCTGGGTTTTGAACCTCTGCCCTCTGGTCCTAGAGGTAATGACTCTGTCCGCTGTACCACACTTTGGCCACAGAGACAGTGCAGCCCCTGGAGGCAGTAAGCCTGGCAGGATGGAGTCACAAACCCTGCTCTACGCAATTCTACTGTGGGCATATGCACCCTGTCTGGTGACAAACGTGCACATAAACCCCGGAAATGACCACGGAAAATGTGGGACAAAATATCACCACGCTGGGCAACAGTGATATTAATGGGCAACCATAGCAAACACTCCCAGGAAAGCTCCAATACGTGGCAATGTTTTTTGGAAGAGTCTCCTCTCAGTAGACCCTTCCAAAAGTCATTTCTTTTTTCTGGAGCTTTGCTGGGTGTGATTTCTGTATTTGCCCATCACTATAACTGTTCCCCAGCTGAATTACTATTTTTAATAGTTCTGTTGTGGTCATTTTCTATTTTTATTTTCGCTTTTGTGCTGTGCACATATATCACACTGCTCACGTTTTGCTGGTTTCCCCGGTTTTCCTGTACATTGCTGACGGAAATGGTTTTCTCTTCCCTTTAAATGCTTTCTACCGCGAGTGTTTCACTCGCGGTAGTTTTTACATGCAAATTCGGGCCCGATACTGTGCGAGGAGCCTCTCCCCTCCCACTCTCCACCCATTGACCCCGTCCCTCCGCCCCTCGGGAGCCTTCCTCCGCCCTCAGAATGCCTTTCCACGCCTCTATCGGACATTTGCGGGCCGGGTACTTTTGCGGGGCACGTTAGTGCGGCGCGCAATTGTGCAGGGCCCAAGCGCACTTGTGCGGGGCGTTTAAGAGCGTTTCTGAGCGTTTGAGTGCCGCGTTTCCGTGCGCTATTGTGCGGCACGCAATTGTACGGCTTTTAGTAAACATGCCCCTAAGACACCATTCTAAATTTTAAGGGGAAAGATGGATATAGTAGAGAATAGATCATATCTTTCTGTATGCTTTCTGTGTAGCAAGTTGCTCATAGAAATCAACCTTTAGCATCAGCAGTCAAAGCAGCATTAAAAAGAAAAATAAAGTTTGACATTTAAGTTTTTTATCCTATTGCATGATTTCTAACCAAAAAGTGCAATATAATGTTATTTTCTAATGGATATTGAAAATGAAATAAGTCAAAATTATTTATAATTCCATGCAAAATACATATAGGAAAAAGTAAAATACATTGCTACCTATTTAACAGTTTTAGAAGAGAACTAGAATGTATTAGCAAGTGAGAAGTGAGGCTTGATTCAGGATATAAAGAAAGACTGTTGGTAAGACAAGCAGACACTGGGTAGCTCACTCCAGATTGAAGATATAGCAATAGAGAAAGACTTGGTTAGACTAGGTACTGAGAAAAGGAAAAGACAAGAGTTAAAAGACTGGAGGAAATGATGACAATGAAAATTAGAAAAAAAATTGGAGCTAGAGAGAGAACCAAGGTCATGAATGAATTTGACAATAAAGAAGGAGATTCTGAGTTGATCGCTGAAAGAGAAGGAAAGTCAATGGAAACATAGCACAGGACTGGGGATACTGGCCTGCCTAGAAAACCACAAAGAATAAAGGCACATTAATAAAGAATCTACAAAGTGAACACACAAATGATAGTCTGAGTAGAAGGAGATCATGAAAGCGGCAGATATAAAAAGAAAAAGTTAGATTCTGAAGACAGTTTGGAATCAGAAGCTGATCCCTCATGATTCAGACAACACAAAAGATACAGTTTCTGTTATTAGAGAAAGAATTACTGTTGGTAAAAGGATTCTTGTTCAGGAGAAGAACTTCAGATTTGAAAACAGATGCAGGACATTGAGATGAAATTATGTGACGTGTACAAATAGGCTATAAAAGTAAAGAATCTAAGTTATTAATGTCCCTGTTTAATGTACATTACCAAGTTTAAGTTACAATGTAAACTGCTTTGAATAAAATGATAAAGCGATATAAAAAAACAAATAAATAAATAAAGTTAATGAGATACGTGGCGCAGTATCAGTACAAAAATGGATGATATTAAATTGGAAATATGAGCAGTAAAAATCTCTGTCCCTCCCCTTAGCTTATCTGTGAACATACAGAGGTCCAGGAGTGGCATAGGGCCTTGAAGCAGTCAGGAACTTAGTAGAGAGGGCAAATCAATGATAGAGAAAGCCCCAGGGAACAGGTAGGGCAAAGAAGGTGCTGAAAGCTGAAGAGTGGCCACTTGGATCTATCCTTCCGGGCCTGATCTGGTAAACCACTCGCCTGCCTCCGTCTATTTTTGTCCTTTCCACACTTCTAGCACATGAATAGATCACCATCAACCCAGACAGAATTAAAGTTATACCACTGATTGTAACTCCTTCCAAATGAAAGTACTCTCCACCCTTCTCACAGCATAACATGCCAAGAATTGCTGTCTTATAAAGCAGGCTGGAGGGCAAATGTGGTAACAACTAAAGAGTGTGCCTATAACAAACCACGTTAATGGCCAGTTACCACAGTTCCTCTTTCTTAACATGGCTATGTATCCATTTAGACCAAAACTTTAGTTTGGCCCTGGTAGCACATGTTAAATTTGCTGTTAATACACAGGCCTCATAATCTTATCGCTTTCCTTAGTCAGTTTCACTTTTGCAGCTTAATGGTTAGAGCAGTGGGCTGAGAACCAGGGAAACTAGGGTTGAAATCTCCCTGATGCTCCTTGTGATCTTGGACAAGTCGCTTAACCCCCATTGTCTCAGATAGTATTACTAGGTGGCTTTAACATGGCATCTCTACACAATGTCCGTCTGAAGCCCTTCCTCGATGTAATGACCGATATGGGCTATCAGTAGTTAATCAACATTCCTGCGCATAATAAAGGTGATTCACTTGATCTCATATTTATGCCTAATGAGATCTGTGAATACACTGGTCACCATAAAATACAAACGGTACAAGTCCCTTGGTCTGACCACTATTTAATCAGTTTTACAATTATGAATACAGCATCTCCCCCTATACCCAATAATAGAACAGAAACACATCAATGATTTAAAAAGTTTGACAAGGACTTAAGGATAAATTACCACAAATCACATCAGATTCAGAGAACTTTATTGGAATTTGGAACACAACCATATCTGAAGCAGCTATCGCACCTACTCCCAAAAATAACAAAAGACAAAGACAATCGGAAGCATGGTACTTGCAGGAAATGTGGACTATAAAACAAAACTTAAGAAAGCTTGAACTTACATGGAGAATATCTAAAAAAACAGAAGATAGGATATTATATATGAATACATTCCCTGAATACGAGGAAGCGATCACCAACAAGAAGAAAGAGTACCATAACAAAATCCTCATGAATTCCCTTAATTTTTGAAATAGTAACTCCTTAATTCATCCCCTCAATATTGAATTGAATAATGATAGTGTCAATCCACAAGAACTAGCAAATCATTACAACAATAAGTTAGTGTCCAAACTCTACAGCAACAATCTATTAAAATAACACCATAAATTATCCTACTTACTATACGACAATCATTTTTTCAAATTGATCTAGAAGACCTATGTAGAATACTATCCAACATTAATACAACTACTTCTGCCCTTGATCCATGTGCAGTCAACTGGATAAAATATCTCGCTCTGAATTGGCCCCAAACATTTGGAGAATATCCTTGTCACAGGGCTATATTCCAAGCACCCTGAAGAAAGCTATAGTCTGTCCCATTCAAAAAAATGGATCCTTGGATAAGGCTAGCTCATTTTCCTACAGACAAATCTCTAACCTGCCATTCCTAGCAAAAACAATTGAAAAGATTGCCCAAATCCAGCCACAGGATCATATTGACTTATACGCCCCACTGGACATTCATCAATATGGTTTCAGGCCAAGCCATGGGGTCAAGACACTATTATTATCTCTTTTTGACACACTCTTCAAAGGACTTGAAGACTCCAGGCAAACATTCATACTGATGATCTTAGATATTGCATCTGCCTTTGACACAATTAGCCATAATATTCTGCTACTGAAGCTTCAACAAACTGGAATCTATGGCACGACCCTACTGTAGTTTCAATCTTACCTAATTTATTTTATTTATTTATTTATTTACATTCTCTTATATACCGCGCTATTCTGCATCAAAGCGGTTTACACTGAAGAAACTGAAATTACATTGAACAGGGCATTATAACTTGTCGATAACTATTATGCAGGGAACATGGGCTATGGAGGGTTAAGTGGCTTGCCCAAGACCACAAGGAGCACCTGTGGGACTAGAAACCCCTAATGGACTGTATTCAACAAGTCAAAATCGGCACACATCATCCCACACATATAGTCAAGAGCAAGGTGTTCCCCAGGGTTCAGCCCTGTCAGTGTTACTGTTTAATATCTACTTGCAGCCAATCTGTAATATCTTCCAAAGGTTCAAAGTAGGATATCGCATCTATGCAGACGACATAATGCTATACCTACCATTTGATGTCAGAAAACCTGACCTTAACCAAATTATATCATGTTTCAGCGAGGCCTCACAAATGGCTAACCTCAAATAACCTACGGATAAACTTTAAGAAAACTGAAGAATTGTATGTCACTAGGAACCAATCATTTATCCCTCCATCCAAACTACAGGTCAAGGAAGCCCACCTTGGACCTGTTTTCTCCTATAGATACCTTAGACTTGTCTGTTTTTTTAGAGGGCTCAGTTGATAATATTCCTTCTCATTCCACATTGTTTCGTTTGGTTCCCTTATTGATCATAACAACATACTGCGCTTGTTTTTTCAGAAGAAAAATCTTCTGTGGTCAGAAAATAAATTTCTTTCCATATGTTTCGAAAGCTACACAATTGAGGAGAAGGGCGTTCCTGGCATTAAAACCAGCTGTTTTGGCGCTGGGGGCAACCTTCTTCCTCAGATTTCTTTGTAAATGTAGAATTATACATGAAAGTATACAGTATGTCCTTTTTGAGTCCTCCCAGCTAGAGAATTTCCTGCAGGACAAGTAATGTAATGCTATTTTGTTGCTTTTTCCTCTATATTATTTCTCTGTAATGACTTGTATTTTGGGTATTAAGAAATGTTTGGGATTTTCCAGCTCCCCTTTGATGCAGACTTGAATGTATAATTATATTTCTTGATTTATTATGTAATGTGTCCTTTCCCCATTGGATTGGGTTTATGCATTAGCTTCTCTCTTTGTTCTCCTGTTTTATAAGTTTATTGTAAGATTAATTTTTTGAAATCAATTTAAAGAAAAAGAATGCATATTTTAGGGGCTGAGAGCTAAATAGGCTGCGGCACCGAATAGATGTGGAAACCTTGCACCACTAGTAGCTATAAGGCACTTTTTAGAAAGGCATTGTAAGTAAAAAGTTGGGACATCAAGATCTAAACAATCCAAAAATTAGCGGAAGGAGCAAGAGAGAAAATGAGTACATATTAGTGCCTTGCTACACATGTCCGCCACATAAAAGATAAAATGAGGATGTGCAGAGTAATGGGTCAGACACGTGCAGGTTTTCTCCCAATTTCAGGAGCTTATATGTGTTAGATATGGATATCTGCCTTTCTTGGAACACAGAAATGTTTGCGGCCCTTTTCCATAAGGTGCCCGTGTATCTCTCACACTATACAATCCTGGCCTGCCAGCTTGGAAATGAGGATGTGCAACAGCACAGGAACCAGGAGAAATGCCTTTTTCCTTATCGTCCCTCCAGTTCAGTCCCTCACCTCTGGGTTGTGCACCTCTTCTCGCAGCATGGAGATTGGACATGTCAGAAATGTGACAGCACTGTAGATATCCTGCTGGCACCTCCCACCAGCTCCCAGTGTGTCCAGTCTCCATGCAGCTGGAGGTAGTAAGCCTAGGCACTGGGCTCACTAGAGGAGCAGATAAGGAGCTTTAGGCAGCTTAGCTAGGGTTTTTAGTTTTTCTTTTCTCCCTATAACATTTTTTCTTTTGATCTGTAGCTTTAAAGCTCATTAAAGCTTGTTAAAAAAAAAAAGCAAGGGCTGAGAGGGGAGCGGAAGGGATTTAGAGGAGTCTCTTTTCTCCCTCCTATTTATTTCTGTCCCCTTTGCCTGATCTCTCCTCCTTCTTGGCACGGAGGGGAGTTCTTTAAAAGGCTTTTCATCTCCTTACCGGCTCAGTTTTCTGTGCTGTAGATTTCCAGTCAGAAACTGTAGTCCGGCCTTGTTTCTCTGCTGCTGCTGCTGCTGCTGCTGGCTGACAGCCTTTCTCAGCTGTGCTGCTCACAGGAAGCCCGTTATTTTTATTGGGGTGCAGAGAGGATCCGAAGGTCTCGGAGGAAGAGGTGAGTGTTTAAATCTTTGCTGCTAGTGTCCTGTGAGCATTTTTGAGGCCTGCTACCGCGTGTGAAGCAGGTTCTGTGGGTTAGCAGATCTCAGGGTCTTGGCAGGCCTTTTTCCTGCCGTTTTTTCTTCACAGTGCTCTTTTTCTTTGCTGACAACTTTCTTTAATTAATCCTTGTAGTTTTCTGCTTACTTGGAATTAATTTTGATTACTTGTAATTTTCATGCTTTGGAGCTCTTAAAGAGCCAGTACAGAAAAGTAAAAAATAAAAATAAAAATAAGAGCAGATTCTGCACGTTTTTGTTTGGTTGCCCTTTTTGGTGGTCTGCGGGAGCCATTTCCTTTACTATCCAGTCTCTCGGATCCCATAGCGCTAATGCCTATACAGCCACAATGCCTAGTTTGTGGCGCCCATAGAGGCTCGGTCTCGGATGTGAGGGTGTGTCGTGGCTGCACATCTGAGGCGCTTACTATGGAGCAAGAAATGCAGGATCGGTCTAAAGAAGGCACTGCTCTGGTGGCGCAGGGTGCTGCCACTTCTGCGGAAGGGGAGTCTGCGGGAGTCTCCGTCTGCTATTCCTACTTCAAATTTGGCTTTGCCCGGTAATTCCGCCACTCCCATGGTGTCAGGGGCAGCTTTTGAGGGTTTCTCCCCAGATTATGTGCTGCTGCTTCATCAGACTTACTGCTTGCCGCAGCAGGGGGTAGTCGCGGATGCCTCGCTTCTTGGTGCAGCAGGAGGCCAAGCGGCCACCGAAAGGTTCAGTGGTAGTGATGGTAGACTGGTTAAGAGGACTCAGTCAGTGTAAGATCAGCCTCTTGGTTCGGACTGGCCAGATACAGAGGACCTTGAGCTGGAGCCGGAAGCCAGGATGGAGGATTTAGATGAAGGTGAGATTCAGGAACCTGAAGATTAAGCAAGGATTATCTGGGTCTTTTGAAGGGAGGAGCTGACAGCGCTCATTACGGAGTCCCTTCAGGCTCTCAACCTTTCGTCGGTGGTACCAGCGGAGAATGAGGGTTTAGAGTATCCTCTCATTCAGGCGATACAAAAGTCCCAGGCGGTTTTTCCTGTTCACCGTGTGGTTAAGCAGATGTTTCAGGATTAATGGGACGTGCCGGAGGCAGGCTTGCGTGGTGTAAGGTCCATGAATCGTCTCTATCTCTTGGCGGATCAAGAAGGGAAGTGTTTCATTCTCCGCGTATAGATGCGGCAGTTTCAGCGGTCACAAAGAAGACTACCATTCCAGTTGAAGGCAGTGCAGCTTGGAAGGACGTACGGGATCGGAAGGTCGATGCCTTATTGAAGCAAGCTTTTGAGGTTAATGCTCTGGCTCTGCAGGCCTCTATTTGTGGAGCTTGGGTTGCGAAAGCATGCCTTATTTATTATTTATTTATTTACATTCTCTTATATACCGCGCTATTCCACATCAGTGCGGTTTACATAGAACATCAAAACTTACACATTTCTGTAGCTGTGTTTACAATGAACCAGTACATCAGGCCTTCACTGGTCGCAGTGTTTGCAGCAGCCAGTTTAGCAAACGCAGGAGCAGCTAGCTGATGTGACGAGACTAGAGTCAGGTTCCGCATATTTGGCCGATATCCACTATGATCTTATTAGAGGTTTGGCGAGTAGCATGGCTTCCTTGGTAGCCGCACGCCACTATCTTTGGCTCAGGAACTGGGTGGCGGGCAGTTCCTCCAAGTCGTGTTTTAGCAAGCTTCATTTTTTTTTTTTTTTTTTTTTAAGGGGAAGCTGTTAGTTGGAGAAGATCTTGATAAGCTGGTCAAGAATTTGGGGGATTCTAAAGGAGGTCACTTGCCAGAGGATAAACTGAAGCAGGGCCGAGCCTCATTACCTTCCCGTGGGCAACCTCGGGATGTCAGGCGTTTTTGTATTTCCCATTTGAGAGGTTTTCAAAGAGGACGGTTTCCTTCTCGAGGGCAAAGTTTTAGAGGATTCGGGGAGTGGGCAGAGGATTTGCTAGTCCCTCTTCCTCGGTTTTTCGGAAAGCACAATGAAGCGAGGTGGACTCAGGCAAGAATTCAACCGGTAGGGAGTCGACCTCGGGAGTTTCTTTCTGCCTGGGTCCAGATAACATCCGATCAGTGGGTGTTGGAGGTCTTTCGCGAAGGTTATTCTTTCGAGTTTGCTCGTCCGGTGGTCGACTCTTTTGTCATGTCGCCATACAAGGGGCGAGTAAGGACGATTGCGGTATGGGAGACTCTGGCTCGTCTTTTGCAGCTGGGAGCTGTAGTTCCGGTTCCGCGAGAGCACTACGGTATTGGTCGATACTCAATTTATTGCGTGGTGCCAAAGAAAGATGGGGCCTTCCGCCCGATTCTGGATCTCAAGGGGGTAAACCGCTGTTTGTGTGTACCTCATTTCCGAATGGAGACCTTACGTTCGGTTATAGTGGTGGTTCGTCAAGGGGGGTTCTTGACATCTCTCGATCTCACCGAAGCATATTTACACATTCTGATCAGGCCAGAGCATCAGAGGTTTCTAAGTTTTGCGCTACCATTTGAGCATTTTCAGTTTCAGGAGTTGCCCTTCGGGCTGGTAACAGCTCCGCGCACCTTCACCAAGGTTATGGTGGTGGTGGCGGTGGCTCTTCGGAAGGAGAGAGTATTAGTTCATCCCTATCTCGACGACTGGTTGATTCAGGCAAAGTCCAGGGCCGAGAGTGTGCGAGTGACAGACAAAATGGTAGAGCTCCTACAGAGGCTTGGTTGGGTGGTCAATACGGCCAAGAGCCAATTGGTTCCGATGCAAGTTCTAGAGTATTTGAGAGCTTATTTTCGACACTCGTGTGGGATCGGTTTTCCTGCCAGATCTCCGAGCCCAGGGCCTGCAGCTTATGGTGCGCGATTTTTTTGAGGACTCCTGCGCCATCGGCCTGGCACTACCTCTGCATGTTAGGGACAATGGCGACGACTCTGGAAGTTGTGCCGTGGGCCAGAGCTCACATTTATTTTATTTATTTATTTATACTGCGCTATTTAGAATCAGTGTGGTTTACATGTATACTAGCAGGTACTTTTTATTCCCTTGTACCCGAAGGGCTCACAATCTAAGTATACCTGAGGCAATGGAGGGTTAAGTGGCTTGCCCAAGGCCACAAGGAGTGGCCATGGGACTAGAAACCCCAGTCCCTCTGGCCTGAGGTTGCTTGTCCCCATGCAGGAATTGAACCCCTGGCCCTCCGGCCTGAGGTAACCTGTCCCAACCACTGAGCCACTCCACAGTGGAGGGACAGGGGAGATATGATTCAGACCTTTAAATACTTAAAGAGAAATGATTCAGACCTTTAAATACTTAAAGAGAAATGATGAACAAACAAACCTCTTCCAAAGACGGGGAAGCTGTAAAACTAGAGGGCATAACATGAAGCTGCAAGGTGGTAAATTGAAAGGCAATGTCAGGAAATATTTCTTCACTGAAAGGGTGGTGGATGCTTGGAATGCCCTCCCAATGGAAGTGGTGGGGGCAAACATGGTGATGGAATTCAAAACGGCATGGGACAAACACAGTGGATCCCTTTACAGCAACAGGATAAAAGCAAAATAAACGGTACCATCTAACTTCTGAACTATCTAGCGTCTGAACAAATAAGGGTGTCCTACATGGAGTGGTGGGTTCACCCCTAAACAGAAACAAAAACATGGGGAGGGGTGGCCTGCACAGAGCAACAGGTGCACCTACTCTTGCCATCTTGCTGGGCAGAAAAGATGGACCATGCTGGTCTTTATCTGCCGTCACTTAATATGTTACTATGTTACTATGTTACATTTGTCTCTTACAGAGGTCGCTGCTCTGTTGATGGTCTCACCAGAACGATTTTCTGTCCAAGCACCTCCCCTGTCCATTGTGGGTCAGGAAGTCTCTTCAATGGTGGCTTTGTCCGCAGAATCTTGTGGCGGGCATGCCTCTCGAACAACCGCAGTGGATGTCAGTGTTAATGGATGCCAGTCTCGCAGGATGGGGAGCTCATTGCAGAGAGCTTTTCGCGCAAGGCGGCTGGACCAAACAGAAAGCCAAATGGTGCATCAATCGGCTGGAATTGCGAGCGGTAGCTCTAGTGCTTTTGGACTTCAAATCCACCTTACAGGGTCGAGCGGTTCGAGTGCTCTCAGACAATGCTGCGATGGTTGCATACCTCAGTTGTCAAGGGGGCACGGGAAGCACAGCTCTGGAAATGGAGGCGGAAAGTCTCCTCAGTTGGGTAGAGCCTCGGCTTCAGGCTCTGTCGATGGCGCACATTGCGGGAATGGACAATGTGACGGCGGACTTTCTCAGCCGGGTTCAAGTGGATCCCAGAGAATGGGAGCTTCATCCGGAGGTGTTTGCTCAGATTGTCCTCAAGTGGGGATCTCTGGTTATGGATCTCATGGTGACCTTTCAGTCAGCCAAAGCCACTCACTTTTACAGCAGACGACAAGAACGAATGTCGGAAGGTCTAGATGCTTTACTCCAACAATGGCCCCCTCACGGTCTCCTCTCCGTGTTTCCCCCTTGAGCGCTCATAGGACAAGTGGTACAGCACATTGAGGCTCATTGGGGAAGAGTGCTAGTAGCTCCAGATTAGCCTCGTCATCCATGGTATGCCATTCTGGTGCGTCTGTTCGACAGGGAACCATAGTGGATGCCGTGAAAGGAGGATCTGCTGCTTCAGGGTCCTCTACGAATGCCTCAGGTACATCGGTTCTCACTTATGGCTTGGCCATTGAAAGGGCTCGTTTAAGGAAGAAAGGTTATTCCAAGGCGGTGATTGACACCTTGCTTCTGGCCAGAAAGAGGTCCACTTCCTTAGCATATGTGCGCATCTGGCATGTTTTTGAGGACTGGTGTGCTCAACGTCAGTTTCATCCGGCTTCAGTATCTGTACCGACAGTGTTGAGTTTCTTGCAAGACGGGTTCGATAAGGGATTGGCTGCCAGTTCATTAAGGGTGCAATTGGCAGCTATTTCTTGTTACCGAGGAAAGGTGCAAGGAGTTCCTTTGGGGGTCCATGCCAATGTTGTCTGTTTCTTGAGAGTGGTATCCCATCTATGTCCTTCACACAGGGTGGTTTCTTCTCCGTGGATCTCAACCTGGTTTTAGGAGCCTTGACAAGGGAGCCTTTTGAGCCTTTGCATCAGGCTTCCCTAAAGGATTTGACTTTGAAAACAGTATTTTTGGTAGCCATTTGCTCTGCACGTCGAATCTCTGAGTTGCAGGCTTTGTCCTGTCAGGAACCGTTTCTGATTTTTTCTAGGGAAAAAGTGGTGTTGCGTCCCATACCGTCTTTCCTGCAAAGGTAGTTTCACCATTTCGTGTGAATCAGTCAGTCTCTTTGCCCATTTTGGGTGTTTCGGGGGAGACCGCGTCGGACTGTAGTTTGCGTTTGTTAGACATTAAAAGGGTACTTTGGCGATACTTGAAGGTCTCAGAGTCCTTCCACAAGTCTGACCGTTTGTTCGTTCTCTTTGGTGGGCCGCGTAAAGGTGAAGCGGCGGCCAAAGCTTCAATTTCCAGATGGGTTAGTGAAGCAATAGCGTCAGCTTATATCTTGCAAGGTCATCAGGTGCCCTTGGGGCTGTGGGCTCATTCTACTAGAGCGCAAGCGGCTTTGTGGGCGGAGCATAGCTTAGTTCCGCCGATTGAGATTTGCAGAGCAGCCACTTGGTCTTCCTTGCATACTTTTAGTAAACATTACTGACTGGATGTTCAAGCGGCCAGAGATGCCTGTTTTGGGTCGGCAGTTTTGCGGTCCGGGTGGACAGGTCCCTCCCAATAGTTTACTGCTCTGTTACATCCCAGGGGTTGAGGAACTGAACTGGAGGAACGATAAGGAAAGAGAAATTAGACTTACCTGCTAATTGTTGTTCCTTGAGGAACTCCAGTTCAGTCCGGATTCCCACCAGGGGGTCTTTTGGTCAGCTTCCGCAAAGCATGCTGTGTGAGGCGCAGTGACTACAATCCAGTAGGAGAAGTTCAGCAAATGTGTTCTCTATTCAGGTAAAGTATACCTTGTATTCTTCTCTCTCCTTTCTGTCCTATTTCTGCAAATGGGAGAGGGAGAGTTATCCTCTCATTTACGGGGTTTTAGTTCAGTGTTAGAGCTAAATTGTATTTAATATTATAGCTACTTATTTGTTGCTCCTTTGAGTCTGCTTTGTCATTAGATCACTGGGAGCAGGTGGGAGGTGCCAGCAGGATATCTACAGTGGTGTCAGTCTCCATGCTGCGGGAAGAGGTGCACAACCCAGAGGTGAAGGACTGAACTGGAGTTCCTCAAGGAACAGCAATTAGCAGGTAAGTCTAATTTCTCTTTACTTACTGCCATGTTTCTTGGTAAAAGCAAAAAATATCAGGAGAGTGAGGGGGCATTTTCCTCTTCACCTTACAGTTGCTGGTTTTCAGAAACAACCACTTTTCAGAGTCCAGATCAGGTATAGCCATGGAAGTCTCCAATAGCGAATTGAGAGAATCAGCACGGGTCTAAAATCAGGGGTACACGTGTATCTTTTTCAGCCCACCCTGGACAGGGCTCCTTGCAACTTAGTCATCATCGCACAAGAGGTGTGTAAATTCAGGGCTTTCTAAAATGGCTCAGGGGACATCTGTGTGATTTCCACATCTGAATGAGCAATGATATGTACAGCAATGATATTCAGCACTCAGGGCCAGATTAAGGCATAAGAAAATTGGTGCATGCCTAGGGCTCAAATACTTGGTGGGTCATCACAGATGTGCTGGATTTTTTCCAGGACTATACAGATTTTTATATGAATATATGGAAGTGTCTGGATGTTTTTCAGAGTTTGGACTTTTATAGCTCTCCAATTCCCCTCTCCCTCCCCCCCCATACACATATGAGCCTGCTCTGCCTGCTTTTGCTTCCTGTGACACTAGTAACAGAGACTGTGGTAGGATCTAGTCAGTGGGAAGCCTGCTCTAGTCACAGGAAGTGAGAGAATAAGCCAGAGGAAGTTCCTGTGCTGCGCAAGTGAGATGAAGGCACTAAGTTCTGCATAGGATACTAGTCTAACCTTGAAGAGAGCCATTGGACCAGCAAGTATCCAAGATTTGGGGGAGGGAGTGCTGAGAAAGGGTAGAAACGGGGGAAAGTGTGATGGGCTGCTGCAGGCTGAGGAAAAGAGCTGGCAGCAACTGCAAGAATGTACATGATTGTTGGCAGAGCTGTTTAGTGAGGGAGGAGGGACACTGACTTATCACACAAGCAGTAAGCAGAAGCAGCACAGCAAAAGTCTGAAAAGCAAGTTTGTGCATATTTTTTGAGGCGGTGTATGTGCATGCATGTATGTAGGTCTGAAGAATGAGGAATTCCATATGTATGTCATCTAAAGACAGATGGTGTGCGTGTTTGTCTTAAGAGCAAGAAAGTGCCTGTGTGTATCTGTCTGAAGAGTGAAAAAGAGCACGTTTAAGTGTCAGAGAGTGAGTGTTTCTCTAGCCTGGAATTGAGTAGTTCAGAGGGAAATGGAGCTGAGGATCTTTGGAAAGGGAACATAAGATATGCCATACTGGGTCAGACTAAGGTCCATCAAGCCCAGTATTCTGTTTCCAATAGTGGCTATTCTAGGTCATAAGTACCAAGCAGTTTCCCCAAAAGACACAGGTTCCACAATGCTTGTATGGGGTCAAGCAGTGATATCCCAGGTCCCTTTTAATAATGGTTTAAGGACCTTTCCTCTAGGAACTTGTCCAAGCCTTTTTTAAACCCAGCTTTTACTTTATCCTCTGGTAACAAATTCCAGAGTTTGATTACATGTTGAGTGAAATAATATTTTCTCTTATTAGTCTTAAATAGTTTACCCTGTAGCTTCATTGCATGTCCCCTAGTCTTTCTATATTCTGATGATGTAAACAATCGATCTACGTTTACCCATTCCACTCCATTCATTAATTTATAGACCTCTATCATATCTCCCCTCAGCCATCTCTTTTCCAGGTTGAAGAGCCCTAACCTTTTTAACCTCTCTTCATAGGGGTATCCTTTCATCCCCTTTACCATTTTGGTGGCTCTTCTCTGTACCTTTTCTAATAATGCTATATCCTTTTTAAGATACGGCGACCAGAATTGTACACAATACTCAAGGTGCGGTCGCACCATGGAACAATACAGAGGCATTATAATATCCTTTGTTTTATTTTCCATTCCTTTCCTTATAATACCTAGCATTCTATTTGCTCTCTTGACCGCCGCTGCACACTGGGCGGAGGGTTTTAACGTGTTATCCATGATGACACCTAAATCTTTTTCCTTGGTGGTGGTTCCTAATGTGTAACCTTTCATCGTGTAATCATAGTTTGGGTTTTTCTTTCCTAGGTGCATAACTTTGCACTTGTCCACATTAAATTTCACCTGCCATTTGGAAGCCCAGTCTTCCAATTTATCAAGATCCTCTTGCAATTTTCCACAATCCTCTTGGGTTTTAACAACTTTAAATAGTTTTGTGTCATCTGCAAATTTGATAACCTCACTCATTATTCCCTTTTCCAGGTCATTTATGAATATGTCAAAAAGCAGCGGACCCAGCACAGATCCCTGGGGTACACCACTATTCACCTTTATCCATTGGGAAAATTGGTCATTTAGCCCTACCCTCTGCTTTTTATCTTTCAACCAGATCCTGATCCACAATAGTACACTGCCTCCTATCCCATGTCTTTTTAGTTTTGCCAAAGTCTCTGATGAGGGACCTTGTCAAAGGCTTTCTGAAAGTCCAGATACACTATATTGACCGGCTTACCTTTGTCTACCTGTTTATTCACACCTTCAAAAAATATAACAGATTAGTAAGAAAAGACCTTCCTTGGCTAAAGCCATATTGCTTTCTCTCTTTAAACCATGATTATCTACATGTTTACTAATTTTGTTCTTTATAATGGTTTCTACCATTTTTCCTGATACTGACGACAGGCTCACCAGCCTGTAGTTTCCCAGATCACCCCTGGAACCCCTTTTAAAAATTGGCATTATATTCACCAATCTTCAGGTATTACAAATTATTTTAATGATAGTTCACAGATTACTAATAGTAGGTCTGCAATCTCACATTTCAGTTCTTTCAACACCCTCGGATGTATACCATATGGTATACCAGCACAACTACAATTCAAGTATATGCTCCAACAATGGCTGTAGAAAAGGAAGAAGTTGATGAATTCTACGAAGAAGTACAAGCTGAAATTGACAGAACATGCAAGCAGGATATCCTGATAGTCATGGGTGACTAGAGCACAAAAGTTGGCAACAAAGAAGAAAGCAAACTGGTTGGAAAATATGGACTTGGCAACAGAAATGAAGCTGGAGAAAGACTGATAGAATTCTGCAAGACTAATGATCTATTCATCTCAAATACCTTATTCCAGAAACACAAGCGGCAACTGTACACATGGACTTCAACCAATGGATTGTACAAAAATCTAATTGACTACATCTGTGGAAGTCAACAATGGAAAAGCTCTATAACATCACCAAAGACAAAACCTGGAGCTGACTGTGGTACAGATCACCAACTACTGGTATGCAAACTCAAGCTAAAGTTGAAAAAGAGCAAGCCACTCATGAATGTGCAAAAATATGATCTTGAGAATTTAAAGAGTGCCTGAAAAATTGATTTGCTGCTTTAGATATAAATGACAGAGCTCCAGAAGAGTTATGGGATGACATCAAGAAATATATGTGTTGGAAGAAAGTGAGAAGTATCTACAAAAGGTAAAAAAACAAAAACGTCCAAAATGGATGACCGAAGAAACTCTGAAAATTGCTCAGAAACGTAGAGAAGCTAAAGTCAGAGAAGAAAGAGAGGCAACTGCAGAACTCAGAGATTTCCAATGTGCAGCAAGACAAGACAAGTACTACAATGACACATGCAAGGAAATGCTAGCAGAAACTGTTAGAGGAAGAACAAGATCGGCTTTCCTAAAGCTACGAGAGTTAAAGAAAAAATTCCAGCTTCAAATTGGAATGTTACAAGATGCTCAAGGATCCATGTTGAATGATTTTGAGAAGATGGAAAGAATATATAGAGTCATTTACGATAAAGATCAAATGGACCAACAGCCATTTCAACCTGTACCTTATGATCAGAAATCATTGGTGATGAAAGAAGAAGTCGAAACAGCATTGAAAGCCTTATCAAAGAACAAAGCACCTGGTATTGATAGCATTCCCATTGAAGTATTATAGCAATCTGATGCAGCTGTTATCAAACAACATCATTGACAACTGACCGGAAAAGATCTGTATTTATACCAATATTAAAGAAGGTAATCCAACTGACTGTGGAAATGATCACACAATCGCTCTGATCTCACATGCCAGCACAATTCTACTCAAGATTATTCAGCAGAGATTACAACTATACTTGGAATGAGAACTGCCTGAAATGCAAGCAAGGTTCAGGAGAGGTTGAGGAACAAGAAAAATCTCACATCGCAGATGTGAGATGGATCCTTGAAAAGACTAAAGAATACCAAAAGGATATCTATATGTATTTTATTGACTACACAAGGCTTTTAACTGTGTAAACCATGAGAAACTCTGGGCCAGAACACCTGATCGTTCTCTTTCACAACCTTTTCATTGATCAAGAAGCAACAGTTTGAACGGAACAAGGAGAAACAAAATGGTTTAAAATCAGCAATGGTGTACGTCAAGGCTGCATACTTTCCCTCTGCCTGTTTAATTTATATGCAGAACAGATCATCAGAGAAGCAGGACTGTTAATAAGAGCCCTCTCATGAAACGTGTCACAAGCGGTTGTAAAGAAATAGGCTGCCCATCCAAGGGATTGTGAGTAGCAGCTATTGCACTGAGGTGAACCCTCACCGAGTTCGTCTTGAGACCAGAGGACGAAAGATGGAGGAGATACTGAAGGAAAGACTCCACCAGAGATGAGAAGGGGTTAAGATCCCTTTGGGTACACCAAGCGGAGTACCTGCACCACTTAAAGTCATAAAAATGTCTGGTAGACAGTTTTCTGGAGGCTAGTAAGATCTCTTTTAATTCCTAAGGAAGATTGAGACTTTGCAAGACTATGCTTTCAGCAGCCAAGCCATGAGCTGGAGAGACTGTGGGTTGGGATGGAGTAGCGTCCCTTCCTCCTGTCAGAGTAGGTCGGGAGCTAATCCAAGACTGAGAAGATGAGTCTGTGAGAAATGTAGCAGGAGAGGAAACCACGGTTGATGTGGCCAGTATGGAGCTATGAGGATCATTTGGCCCCTCTCCGCTTGAAGCTTAAAAAGTGCTTTGGGAGTCAAGGGTATGGGAGGAAAGGCATACCGTAAATCCTGACCCCAGTGAAGATGGAAAGCATTGACCTGCTGGCGACTGGACACCGGGGTTCTGGTGCAAAAACATGATAGTTTGGCATTTTGTAGAGTGGCAAAAAGGTCTATCTCCGGAGCTCCCCAGGTCTGAAAGATGTAGGAGATTGTCTCTTGATGGAGAGACCAATTGTGTGGAAGGAGGATCCGACTCAACCTGTCTGCTAAGATATTTTGTTGTCCTGGCAGATATACTTCTTGGAGATGCATCTGATGAGCAATGGCAAAGGACCAAGGATGGAGAGCCTCCTTGCAGAGGGCCCAAGAGCCCGTTCCCCCCTGCTTGTTCAAGTAGAACATAGCTACCTGATTGGACAAGAACTCTGTGGCCCTGCAGTTGTTGTTGAAACACTTTGAGGGCATTGAAGATTGCACGAAGCTCCAGTAAATTTATTTGGAACTGTGAGTCCTGCTCTGTCCAAAGGCCCTGAGTGGAGAGAGTCCAATGCGTTCTCCAACCCATTTTGGAGGCATCTGTTGTCAGGATGCATTGATATGGAGGCATCTGAAAAGGTAATCCTATGAGGAGATTTCCCGGGGTATACCACAGAGCAGGGAGTTCATAAGAATGTCTGTAACCTTGATGCTGTCTTTTGAGGGTCCCAGATTCCCACTTCCACTGGGAGGCAAGAGTCTATTGAGTTATCCGCATGTGCAGATGAGCATATGGCACTACATGAACTGTGGAGGCCATATGGCCTAACAGTTGCCGCATCTCTCTGGCCGAGAGATTGTCTTTGAACCTTACTTGAGATGCTATCTGCACTAGGCGGGTACAATGGTCCTGGGGTAGAAATGCTCTTGACCATCGAGTGTCTAGAATAGCCCCTATGAATTCTAGTGTTTGAGTAGGAACTAGATGGGATTTTAGAAGATTTATCACAAATCCTTGATCTTGTAGCACTTGAATTGTACGAAGGAGGGATAAGTGAACTTCGTGAGCAGTGGCTACACTTATTAGCCAATTGTCCAAGTAAGGGAAGACAAATACTCTAAGGGATATGTTTACTAAAGTCCGCAAATTTGCGCGCCGCAAAATAGCGCACGGCAACGCGGCATTGAAACGCGCATAAATGCGTTTAAATGCCCCGCACACGTGCGTGTCACCCCCGCACAGGTGCGCGGCTCACTAACGGGCCCCGTACAAGTGCGGGCCCGCAAATGTCCGATAGAGGCGTGGAACGGCGAAAGGAGGGCGGAGGAAGGCTCCGGAGGGGCAGAGGGATGGGGTCAATGGGTGGAGAGTGGGAGGGGAGAGGCTCCCCGCACAGTATCGGACCCGAATTTGCATTTAAAGGGAAGAGAAACCATTTCCGTCAGCAATGTACAGGAAAACCGGGGAAACCAGCAAAACGTGAGCAGTGTGATACATGTGCACAGCACAAAAGTGAAAATAAAAATAGAAAATGACCACAACAGAACTATTAAAAATAGTAATTCAGCTGGGGAACAGTTATAGTGATGGGCAAATACAGAAAACACACCCAGCAAAGCTCCAGAAAAAAGAAATGAATTTTGGAAGGGTCTACGGAGAGGAGACTCTTCCAAAAAACATTTCCACGTTTTGGAGCTTTCCTGGGAGTGTTTGCTATGGTTGCCCATTAATATCACTGTTGCCCAGCGTGGTGATATTTTGTCCCCCATTTCCCGTGGTCATTTCCGGGGTTTATGTGCACGTTTGTCACCAGACAGGGTGCATATGCCCACAGTAGAATTGCGTAGAGCAGGGTTTGTGACTCCATCCTGCCAGGCTTACTACCTCCAGGGGGTGCACTGTCTCTGTGGCCATAGTATGGTGCAGCGGACAGAGTCAGTACCTCAAGGGTCAGAGGTTTAAAACCCAGCTGGGGCACTTGCCAGCCCAGTCCCTATATTTTACCCACCACTAAACACAGATAGCGCAGACACCCCTGTATTGCAGGGGACATAGGCATGGGGAAAACACCCACATTTTACCCAACAACGCACACACACCACAACAATGGGCATTACCCACAGCCAAGTACCCCAAATGCAGTCCCGTACTGCCACATTCCAATCAGGTCATCTGCTTTTTATGGGAGAAGCTCATGCCAGCATGATGGCGGACGAGTACATGTGGTGCAGGGGGCAGTGGCTGCTAGCGACAGAGGACAGCGGCCTCCGTCCACTGCAACAGACTGCAACAGACAGGCCCTGCCGGATCCACAGTCATGGACATTCCATGGAAGCCACCCAATCTGTGGCTACACGGTGGTGCAGTGCACACAGACACTATATACAAGAGCAGAAGATCACAGGTTCAAAGCCCAATCTTTTTCCCCCCAATTAAACAGTGATAGTAAGGGCACACCTTTCCTGGCGAGGACATATGCAATGGCAATACGTCTATCTTTACCCCACTGAGCACAGACACCAGGAACAGGGCCAGTACCCAGAGCAGAATCACACAAATGCCGTCCTGGTGGGGCACAAACCAGTCAAGTTCCATGATGGCACTCATACAAATGCCTGTGCTGTATATCTATGCACCACACCCATGGTATGTAGATGTAGCTCATGCATATCCATGAGGGACAGCAGGAAAACCAGAACAGTGTGATGCAAACCTGGACTGGAGTTGGGAATCTGTGCCGTAAAGCAGCAGCCATCAAGGGCAGACACACCCACACCCACACCCACAGGCCTCATTGGCCAATGTCTCCTGGAGAGGCAGACCATTGTACCCTGCATGCATCTCCCAAAACTAGCAATTGCATAACCTACCAATGTCACCCTACACCTGAGGTATACGATGCACAGCTCTGAGACGTTTGCTAGTTCCGCACATACTGCTAGTTGACCCCATCCGAACAATCTGTTAGGTGTTTGCGGTGCATGCTCCAGGCCTGGCCTCTGATGGTGTTTACCACCCTGGGGAGTGGCCACCAGCTGTACTGCCTACCATATCCATGCCTTGCCGTGCTCAGGACCGGTTTTGGTGGGCAAGGCTGATTACCTCCTCAATAGTAGTACCATGATGGCATAGGTGTGGAAGTGGGTGTCTGTCTATACAGTGGGTGTTGGCTGCAAGCCCCTTCCACAGCCCACACTGCCAGCACTGTTGCCAGTATTGGCCAATGTGCATAATGAGGTGCAAGGTACCATGGGTATAGCCAGGACAGGGTGGCCTGGCCAGGATGCATCTGCACCGGGCATAGGGCACTGGCAGGGACACTGTAGTGTCCGGCCACCACCTACACAGACAGGGTGGCCAAAGCATGTCCCTCTGGGAGATCACGCTCACCCTGACTGTGTAGTGACCACAGCATGGCTAGGCACCCCTCATAGTGCTATACAGTCTTTCTCTCATGTGATAGATATGGGTATCTATTTGGGGCCCAGTCACTGAGTTATCTGCTTGCTGTGTATGTTGGCAGCCCAGTTCTGGGTGCATGTGTCTCCACTGGGAACATGCACTATGGACCAACCAGCAGACTGTTTGTAGCTGGTATGTGTCTTGCTGGAATGGCTTGCAGGGTGCAGTTGGTTTGCTGCAGGGGAATACCTGGTGGTGGGGTGCAACCTACCATAACCTGGTCATATGTTTGTCTGTTATTGTGTTATGGCTGTGTATGGGGGGGTGTTCCTCAGCAGGGCTGGGGTTGATGTTGCCTTCTACTGCCACCTTTGCAGGGAGGTAGAGTGTGCATCTCTTGATGGGGGGCCATGGGGGGGGGGGGGGCTCTGTGCCTGACTGGGATATCCATGGTGTTTGTGCAGAAACTAGCTATCTTACACATTAACACTGCTTTGGAACTCCCGCTTGGCCTCCATCAGCCATGGAAGGTGTTGTGGACCTGGTCCTGGGCGCCTCATTGCACACTCAGGGTGAGCCCAGAACCCGCACGATGTAACGGTGTGTAGCTACTTTGTGCCAGTAAAACACCCGGTCAGTGCCCCCTACCAGGCCGAGTTACTGTGTGGGTGCACCCGGTCACGCCCCCCAACAGGGCCGAGGTGCTGTGGGTGTGCATTCCCCATCTTGTGTCCATCTGTGGACAGCTAATTTGCATGTGCAGTGCATCATGGGTATGTGTGGCCTAACCCTATCCTGTTTACACTGGCAGACTGTCTGTGAGGTGACGTGCAGGCTATATGCAGCCAGCCAGGGGCTTCCTTACAGCTATGGAGCTGTAGCCCAATGGTTATGTCACTGCCTGTGCAGCCAGAGGTCATGGGTTCAAACCCACAGTGGGGTTCTGTGAAACAGGTGTTCAAAGCATTTTTTTAATTTACTGTACATATGTTGATGCCAGCAATGACACCCTCAGTGTACTGTACCCATAAGGTGCCTCTGAGGGTGCTTTATGGGGCGCCCTATAGGGCACTGTATGGTTGTCATCCATATAGGGTGCACCATACATTATCCTGTGTCGCAACATACATGCTGCCCTATAGGGGACATTCTAGGGTGCCTTGGCGGACGGTGCACTGTAACATGTGCCTTATGGGCGGCCCTATATTAATATGCTGTGAGTGTGCGTTTGCTAGTAGTTATCACAAAATAAAATTAAACAGCCTCCTACAGCTCTCCCCAACATAAAACATACTGCCTCAGCTAGCCTTTTCCCTGGGCATTGTGAGGGATTGAACCCGTGGCCCCTGCACCATTGCTCTGTGTCTTGACCATTGTGCTGTGGCTCTGTTCTGGTGTTTGTGCAGCAGCGCGCAGCCTTGTAGCCATCGGTGCGCCGTCTTGTTGCGCACAAAATTACAATTAACAGCGCGCCGCCTTCTGGCGTGTAACATTAACAGTGCCCAACATGGGCATGCCCCTTAAAATACTACCTCAGCCAGCTGTCTTCAATTGGCACTGTGGGGAATTGAACCCATGATGCCTGCACGTGTGGTCAGTGTCTTAACCATTGTGCTATGGCTCCATTCCTGTTATTTGCACATCAGCGCGCCACTTATCCCTCCCACTATTGGGCTGCCCCCTCACACATCAGCGCGCCGCCTTCTGCCCACCGGCTCGCCGCCTTCTGTTGCCCAATTTTATCAGCGCGCCACCCTCTGCCGCCCAACCTTAACAGCGCGCTGCCATCTGCCGCCCACAATAAACAGTGCACCGCCTCATGCCGTTTAAAAAAATAAGTGCGCAGCCTTCTGCCGCCCATAATCAATATGCCTCCTACACCACTTTTGCCCATAAAAGTTGATGCCTCAGCTGATCTTTTTGGTTGGGTGCAATGGGGGTTTGAACCCCTGGCCCCTGCACCATGGGTCAATGTCTTCACCGTTGTACTACGGCTCTGTTGTTTGGTTATGCAGCAGCGCCCCGCTTAGCCTTCCCACGCGCTAATGTGGGACCCGCACATTAGCGCGACGCACACACGTACGGTCCGTTTTTTTCCTTTTTTCTGCCTGGCCCGCCCACTCCTTATATGGCACCAGCACACTAACGGGAACCCGCACAGCAACGGTGTTTAGTAAACATGCCCCTAAGCGTCCTTAGATTTGCAACTACGACCGCCATACACTTTGTGAAGACTCTTGGGGCAGAAGCGAGTCCAAAGGGAAGAACTCTGTATTGATAGTGATTTCCTTGGAAGATGAAGTGTAGATACCTCCTGTGTTCTAGATGAATGAGGATATGAATGAGGGATGTTGTGACATCTTCTGTGTGCACTCTGACAGAAGAGAGATAATCTCCTGCTGAAGGAGAGCAATGAGTGGGGGTTGGAAATAATATTCTCCCACTAGAGTTTTGGGAGGAATACTTTGTATATGAAGCTAGTACCCCTCTCGCACTATGGTTAGTGTCCAAGGCTCTGAGGTTATGAGATGCCACCGGTGGGCATAATGGCAAAACCTGCCTGCTATGTTGAGGAGGTGGGGTTCTCCAGAGGGAGTGTGGCAGTGTTCTCTAGGAAGAAGTCAAAAACTAGGCGTAGATTGAATCTGCACTGCTGGTTGTGGTTTAGGAGCCTTTGGCTTTTTCTGCTGCTTAGGAGACAGTTGCTTCTTCTGGGCACCCTGGGGCTGGTATTGAGAAGTTGAGGGGTAAGAAAAGTAGAACTTCTTATTCTTACCATAGAAAGGCTTCTTAGTAGCTACTTTTTTCTTAGCAGGGTAGGCAATAGCCCTTGAAAGCCCATTGAGGGTGATATTCTCAGATTCTAACTGAGAAGCCTTATCTTGCCAATCCTTTCCAAAAAGGATTTCTCACCAGTACAGGGAATATTACCCAGCTTATCTTGAACCCACTATTCAAGGTCTGATGCCTGAAGCCAGGCAATCCTATGGGCATCTATGCAGATAGAAGTTGTTCTGTTAATGAATTCAAAACAGTCAAAGGTTGCCCTACTGACAAACTTGGAAACATTTTGGGCATGTTTGACTAATGTAAGATAGCTTGCCCTCTTGTCGTCCGGGAGACGAGGAGACATAGACTCCAGATCCCTAGTGACCTCCCTAAGGAACATATAAAGAATGTATGAACATGCGGGTTGAAAGCATGGAGGCCTGTAAGCACCAGCAGCCAGAAGCATCGAGGGTTCTTGATTCCCTGCCCAAGCGATTGGAGGAGTGCGTCTTAGAACTCCTAATGTGACACATAGCCAATTTCACTACCATTGAGTGGTGTGGAAACTGCGTTTTCTGGTACCTGATACATGGTATCGAGTCATCGGGAATGGGAAGAAATGGTAAGAGGCATCTCTCACATCCATAGCATAAAGTCTTGGAGTATGTGGTGTATAGGGAGAATAGTCGCCTCCTTAGAAGCTGTAGGATATTGGAGAATTTCCAACTCCTCTGCTCTGGGTTCTTTATCTGATGCAGGAGTAATGGATAGGCCCCTCGTCATATCTTTGCTAAACTCCTGGAAAGACATGTCCTCGGGAGGGGACATGTGTCGCTGTGGAGACGGAGAAAGATTCTCAAGGAGACTCCTCATCTCTTTGTTACAGATCGATTCATCATCTGAAGAATCGGAATCGGTAGATTCAAAGTATCAATGAGAGTGATGCTCTTGTTCTTGTAAAGACTGGTACCAATCGAGATCGGTATTGGCGTGAGAGACCTCCCATGTCGGTACCTTGGAACCGGGGACGTACTTGAGGCCCAGCATGGGCAGTAGTGTGCCGAGGGGCACGAAGCCCGATGCCTATTGTATCGACATCGATGGCTGTATCGATACCGACGATACCAGTGGTAAAGTCTTGACCAGTACCGAAGCCACTGATAGAGCCGCAAGACTTTACTCAATGGCTAGCATGCGCCGATCCATCAAGCTTGGCGATGCCTGGGTATCAGTACCGGAAGTTTGGGTTACCATTCCAGAGCATGGCACCAGGAGCTCTCCAGAGGTGGAGGCCTCTGGAGCATCCTGGACCACTTGCAAGGTTTTGGAGGGGGAGGTCCTCCTACCAGGGTAGTTTGGCCGGTCGATCCACCTCTAGGGCAATGCATGAGGCATCTCTATTTTTAGCTAGAGATCTACCCTTAGGAGAATAGCCTGTCTTGGAAGAAGACTTGTGTCTCGATATCTGAGATCCATATGAAGAAGACAATATCCTCCATGACGTTGAAGCAAGGGAGACAGCATCTGAGGAAAACAGGGAGTCGAGCTTTGCGGTCTGATTCTGTAGGCCTCTCTTTGTCATCTTTTTACATAGGGGACATTCAGATGGCTGGTGGTCTGGGCAAAGGCATTTAAGACACAAATCATGGGTATCAGTGGCAGAAATAGTACTACCACACTTAGGACATTTTTTAAAACCACTGATTGTTTTCTCCATTGTATCAGTAGACTGTATGGAAGGTCTAAGACCTAAAGCAGCGTCGAGCGCGCGAAAGAATTAAAGTTTTTTGTTTTTTGGTTTTTTTTACAGAAAGAAGAAGTAGATATGAAAAGTTTGGTTCCGGCGTTGACAGGAAGGCAGACGCAACTACATAATAAAGAAGAATTTTCTGCGGCGACAGGATTTGCTTCCTGCTAGCTCTATAGAAAATGAAGAACTGAGGAGGGAGAGTCACAAAGGTGGGAAGGCAGCAACACAGGTGCAGTGGGATGCTCCCAAAGGCTTTCCTATTGGACGCTGGGGAACGTTCCCACGTGGGCTCCATCAGTACTGACATCACCCATATGTGAAGACTACATTCCTGCTTGTTCCTGGAGATCAGAGTAATTGAAATCATCCATTATTATTACTGTGTTGTATCTTTTGTTCTCCAGGAACAAGCAGGAAGCCAGTCCTCACTATGGGTGACGTCTGTGCTGATGGAGCCCATGTGGAGCATTTCCCCAGCTTTCACAGAAAGCCTTTGAGAATGCTGCATGCGTGGTCTCCTTCCCACCCAAGGGTGCCATCTTGCTCGGTCTCCTTTTTTCTGTGGAGCCCAAAGGACGTCTGTCCTGTTTCCCCGAAAATCCTCTAAAAATTACCCTTAAAAGTTGGGGGTTTTCCCGGATTGCATACTGGTTCTTCTTCCCACCTCAAGCTTTCTCCGTTCTATGCTCTTCCCTTCATTTTTGTTGAAGCTTGCCTCGACCATCATTCGCACTCTTTTTCGCCTGGAGGTCGTCAACCCCGGTTGGGTGTCTCCCACCATGTCTCCCAGTGGGTTCAATAAGTGTGACCACTTCAGTTAAACCATATCTGTTACAGACACCCACGAATGCTGCTTGCGCTGCCTCGGCCCAGATCATGACAGTGCCAGGCCATGACTCCGAAAACCAACAAGAAAAGGTCAGAGTTGCAGGAGAGGATGTACCCGTAGTCTACCAGCCCTGGCTTCCCTGACCAAGCCAAGCACCTCCCGCGAGGCCCGGCGTATTCAGCGTCCCGCGGCAGCAGCTTCTCCATAAAGATCCTGGACCCCGGGAAGAAAAAGAAAAAATCCTTGAGACCAGTCAAGGTGCCACCAGTGAAACCTGGTAAGGTCCCACGGCGGGACTCGGGCAACCCTCTTAAGGTTCACAGAAAACCATGACTGGGATGTAACTATACCTGGCTATACTTTATTCAGAAAGGACAGGGTAGGAAGAAGGGGAGGAGGAGTGGCACTATATGTAAAAACTACTATTAAAGCTTTGGAATTACAGAGCTTAAAAGGGAGAGAGGAGGCATTGTGGGTTAAACTAGAAATAGGGAAAGAGAAATCTATTTGCATTGGTGTGATATACAGACCTCCCTCACAAGAGGAAGAGGTGGACAGAGAGTTAATTGAAGACATACGCAGCATTGCTAGGAAAGGGGAAGTGCTACTGATAGGAGATTTCAATATGCCAGATGTTGATTGGCACATTCCTGCTACAGTATCATCTAGAAGTACGGAGATCCTGGATTCTCTACAGGGAGAACTATTCAGGCAATTGGTAACAGACCCCACACGTGAAGGGGCCATACTGGACTTGGTGCTTACCAATGGTGAAAGTGTTTCTGATGTTGTAGTGGGAGATCATTTTGCATCCAGTGATCACCAGATGGTGTGGTTCAGTATTAGGACTAGGGCTGTTAGAATCCATTCCAAGGTGAGGATCTTAGACTTTAGGAAGACTAACTTTGCGAAGATGGGCCAATACCTCAGGGAGTCGTTAGTGGGATGGGAACAGCTGGGGGATGTAGAAAAACAGTGGGCAAAACTGAAAGGGGGTATTTTAAGGGCAACCAACCTTTTTGTTAAAATGGTAAATAAAGGCAAAAGGAACAGGAGACCGCTATGGTTTTCGAAGGAAGTAGCTGAAAAAGTGAAGAAAAAGAGGGAGGCCTTCATGAAATACAATAGATCACAGAGAGAGGAAGACAGGCATCTGTATTTGGAAAAACTTAGAGAAGCTAGCAAAGTAGTCAAGAAGGCAAAGATTCAAAAGGAGGAGGAAATAGCCAATGCAATAAAATGGGGGATAAGACATTTTTCAGATATATTAGTGAGAAGAGGAAGGGCAAAAGTGGTATTGTCAGACTCAAGGGTGCAGGAGGGGAATATGTAGAAGCTGATAAGGATAAAGCGGAATTGCTTAACAAATATTTTTGTTCTGTGTTCACAGATGAAGAACCAGGAGCAGGACCTCAGAAAACACCCTCAAATAAGAACAGAAGCGAGGGACATCTTGAACAATTTTCAGAAGACTGTGTTTGTGAGAAACTAGCTCAGCTTAAAGTAGACAAAGCGATGGGACCGGATGGGATACGCCCTAGAATACTGAGGGAACTTGGGGACGTTCTAGCAGCTCCACTGACTGACCTTTTCAATGCCTCGTTGGAGTCGGGAGTGGTGCCAAAGGACTGGAGAGAGGCTCATGTGGTGCCTTTACACAAAAGCGGAAATAAGGATGTGGTTGAAAACTACAGGCCGGTTAGTTTAACTTCGGTGGTGAGTAAATTATTGGAAACGCTGCTGAAAGAGAAAATAGTGAGGTTTCCGGAGTCCAGCAGATTACAGGATCCGAGGCAGCATGGATTCACCAGAGGCAGGTCTTGTCAGACAAATCTGATTGATTTCTTTGACTGGATGACCAGGGAGTTGGACCAAGGGAGAGCTCTAGATGTGGTGTATTTAGATTTCAGTAAAGCCTTTGACACTGTTCCTCACAGGCGACTTATAAACAAACTGAGCACCCTAGGGATGGACCCTAAAGTTACTGCTTGGGTTAGAAATTGGTTGGGTGGGAGGCGACAAAGAGTACAAGTAAATGGAGCTCACTCTGAGGAGAAGGATGTTACCAGTGGTGTGCCCCAGGGATCTGTCCTTGGTCTGATTATTTTTAACATCTTTGTTAGTGATATAGCGGAAGGGCTGTCGGGTAAGGTTTATTTATTTATTTATTTAATACACACTTATATACCGCTGCTTCGAGCGATCAGCAGCGGTTCGATTCTTCTTCTGGGGATGTCAATCAGGACAGGGAGGGGACAGTAATTATATAGATCTGAGGGTAGGTCACAGCACACAGGGTTAGTGTCATGGGGGACTTCGTTATACATATTTACATTTATACATAATTATTTACAATTGCCTCTTTGCAGATGATACCAAAATCTGCAATAGAGTAGACACCCAGGAAGGTGTAGATAACATGAGGAGGGATCTAGCTAAGCTTGAAGAATGGTCTAGAATTTGGCAGCTGGGATTTAATGTTAAAAAATGTAAGGTCATGCATTTGGGCTGCAGCAATCCAAGGGAGCAATACAGTATAGGAGGTGAAGTACTTTTGTCCACTAAAGAAGAGCGGGACCTAGGCGTGGTTGTGTCTGATGATCTTAAAGTAGCTAAACAGGTAGAAAAGGCGACGGCAAAAGCTAGAAGGATGCTTGGGTGCATACGGAGAGGAATGGCTAGCAGAAAAAAGGAGGTGATAATGCCTCTGTATAAGTCTTTGGTGCGACCTCATTTGGAGTATGGTGTGCAATTCTGGAGACCGCACCTTCAAAAGGATGTGAACAGGATGGAGTCTGTGCAGAGGGTTGCTACTAAAATGATTAATGGGCTTCATTATAAAGCATATGAGGACAGACGTAAGGATCTTAATATGTACACCTTAGAGGAAAGGCGGGATAGAGGTGATATGATTGAGATATTTAAATTCCTCCATGGCATAAATGTTCAGAGAGAGAGCCTCTTTCAATTGAAAGCAAGTTCTGCTACGAGGGGACATGGAATGAGGGTGAAGGGAGATAGATTCAGGAATGATATGCGGAAATATTTCTTTACAGAAAGAGTAGTGGATCCATGGAATAGTCTCCCAGTGGAGGTGGTAGAGATGAGGACAGTAACTGAATTCAAAAAAGCATGGGACCAACACAGAGGATCTCTAAAGGCAAAAAGTGGACTGTTGTAGTTGTTGTTATGGAAGGACAGACTAGATAGGCCATGTGGTCTTTTTCTGTCATCATGTTTCTATGTTTCTATGTCTCTAAGAAGTCATCCTCGGCCGGCAGCAACCGTGCGAAGCTCCTTGAGGCCTTGGTCCTCATCAAGGATGCACTCATAAGAGTGCAGGCATCGTGCCCTCGGCCCTCGGTGCCCACGCCAACAACTGCGGAGCCATCTGCCATCGAATCCAGACTAGCAGCCCTGGAGCGGAATATTTCTGCTATCCTGGCCTTGCAGTAGGCAATGATATCTGATTTGTCTGCATCATCTGCCCTGACAACCAGGCCCTCGACTGCGGGGGAGTCCCCGGGCTTCGAGCCAGGCCCCGAGTGCCACCAGCCTTGGACGAGCCCCCAGCACCGATCGAGGTCCCTATCCTTGGGTGTCCAGTCCTCCCTGGCTAGTATCCGGGAGTCTGACCCCAGACCCAACAGGGGACCCCGGTTCCTTGGAGACAGCCTTGAGGTGCAGGAGTCCCAAGCCTCGGAGTCCTCAACGCCCTCCAGCTCTGACTGGGAGACCGACATAGAGGCCTCCCCCGAGACCTCTTGACACCGAGACTTCCCTTCGGAGCTGTCTCCCCCCGGAGTTACGGCACCATTCCCCTCCCGAGGATGTGGCCTTCCACGACTTTGTCCAGGACATGGCCCGAGCCCTCTTGGTTCCGACCAAATCAGAGGATGAACCACACACTGAAGAATTGGAGATCCTCCAGTATGAGTCCCTGCCAAAGGAGACTCTCATAGGGCTGGTACAGCCCATCCTAGAGCAGCTGCTCCTGCGGATGTGGGAGACCCCGGCCTCGGTGCTGGTGGTCAGCCTATGCCTCGATGTCATCTATTGCGTCAAAAAGAGCCCGGGCTTCCAAAAGTTCCAACTCACGTATAACTCCATGGTCGTTGAGTCATCTATGCAAAAGTTTATAAACCAGAAGAATTACTCTTCTGTTCCCACAAGCACAGAGGCTCAAGCCCTCGATGCCCTCTGGTGCAAGTGCTTCCAGGGATCCATGCTGGGCTGTAGGATACAGGCCTATGAGTTGTACATAGGCATGTATCTCAAGGGCCTCATCCAAGAACTGGGGGGCGTCTCCGCATGCCTCACTGGGGAACCCCTCCAGAGGTTCCAGGCCCTGACAGCTGGATTCCAGGACTGTTCAAAGTTCCTATCCCCTGCTTCTTACTGTATGTGGCTTTGAATCAGCAGCCCGGGTAACAGCAGCAGGCATCGGTGCCCGTCGCCAGGCTTGGTCGCAGACCTCCAACCTCGAGCAATGAGTGCAAGAGAAATTGCTCGACATCCCCTGAACCAGGAAAAACTTTTTTGCCAAGCCCATGGCCGACAAGGCGGCCAAGATAGAGGCCAAGGTTGTGACCAGGCAGAGGCTCTCAAGAAAGACCACCTTTCCAGAGGAAAAAGGAGTCTTTGTACCAGGGCCATTACCAACCCTTCTCGAGGCAACAGCAACAGGGACCCCAGTCCAAGAGCCAGGGCCATGGTCAGAGGAAGCCAAAGGCTCAGAATCCTCAGTCACCAGCTCCCCCCTGGGCAGGGCCTCCTCTCTCCCAGGAGACTCTCGCCAGCCCACAGAGGGCTGCCTGGCGTTCTTCACCCACAGGTGGGCAGGAGTCAACCTGGACCAGTGGGTCCTACAAGGGATATCTCCTCAGGTTCCATCGAACACCCCCAGGGTTCTTCCCAGGAGAGCTGGTGCGGCCTCTCCTTCACCAGACCTTGCTCCTCTCAGCACTCATAGGATTGCTCAAGGACAGGGTGGTAGAGCCTGTACCCAGACATCTGTGGGGAAAGGGGTCTTACTCCAGGTAATTCCTTGTCCCCAAAAGAACTGGGGGCCTCAGGCCCATACTAGACCTGCAAAACCTGAGCAAGTTTCTGGTGAGGGAGAAGTTCAAGATGCTATCCCTTGGAACTCTGCTGCCCTACCTCCACCAGGGAGATTGGCTGTGCTCCTTAGACCTAAAGGATACATATACCCACATCATGGTCCACCCCTCCCACAGACAGTACCTAAGATTTGTGGTGGAAGGAGAGCACTACCAGTACAGAGTACTCCCATTCAGCCTGGCCTCCTCACCAAGGGACTTTACAAAGTACCTGGCAGTCGTGGCCATCTACATGCACCTACAAGGGGCCTTTGTCTTTCCCTATCTGGATGACTGGCTCATCAGAGGCAGCATGGCCCCAGAGGCCAGCCAGGCCGCAGGACAAACAATCTGCCTCCTGCAGCACTTAGGGTTCATCATCAACTACCCTAAATCCCACTTCATTCCATCTCAAAACCTGGAGTTCATAGGTGCCCAGCTGGACACATTGTAGATCAAGGCCTTCCTCCGAAAGGAAAAGGCACTTCGCCTTTTGCAGATGGCGGGAGAGGTGCAGAGGCACTGGTCATTTTTGGCCCACCTCCTCCTCTGCCTATTGGGCCATATGGCCTCAACGGTCCACATCACTTCCCTAGCCTGCTTACACATGCGGTCAGCCCAGTAGTGCCTCTGCTCCCAGTGGACTCAAGCCACAGATAGGTTGTGGGACAGGGTCAGGGTCACCGGCCAACTGGCAGGCCCGCTCAACTGGTGGTAATCCCCTTACCACCTCCGGGCTGGGATGCCATTCCAGGCACATGCGCCACAGAGGGCCTTGACCATGGACGCCTCCCTCCTAGGTTGGGGGGCAGAATGCGGAGTCCTCCGCACTCAAGGCAGCTGGTCACAGAAGAAGTCATTCTTATAGATCAACCTCCTGGAACTCAGAGTCATATTCCTGGCCTTGCAGGCTTTCTACCATCTCCTATGCAACCGTTCTGCGCTGATTCAGATGGACAACCAGGTCGCCATGTTTTATGTGAACAAACAGGGAGGCACAGGTTCATACTCCCTCTGTCAGGAGGCGGTGGCTCTCCTCTCCTTCTCCATGCGCCACGGAATGCTCCTATGGGCAGTATACCTTCGAGGCCAGGACAATAGTCTTGTGGACAAACTCAGCAGAGTCCTACGTCCACACGAATGACATCTGAACCCCAGGATGGCACTAAGGCTCTACCGCCTCTGGGGTAGGCCCGTGCTGGACCTTTTCACCTCCCTAGAGAACACACTGTAGCCCTACTTCTGCTCATGACAACCACATCCGGGGAGAGTGGCAGCGGATACCTTTCTGATCCTGTGGTCCGAGGGCCTCCTCTCTGCCTTCCCACTGACTCCTCTAGTGGCCAAGACTCTCTTCAAGGTCTAGAGCGAGCAGGCATCAGTGATTCTGATCACTCCCAGATGGGCCTGGCAACCCTGGTTCCCTCTTCTGCTTTCCTTGTTGGTGGCACTCCCAGTCCCACTAGGTCGGGATCCAGACCTCCAGTCCCTGCACTCCAATCTGGGGTCACTAGCATTGACGGTGTGGCTGCTGAAAGGGTAGCATTGGCTCCTTTCATTCTTCTAGGGGAAGTCGAGGAGATCCTGCTGGCCTCCCGAAAATCCTCTACCAGACGGACATATGCCTTCAAATGGAGAAGATTCTCTGTTTGATGTGCAGCAAGAGATAAGAACCCTTTCTTCTGTCACGTGAAACTAGTGCTACAGTACTTACTTCACCTCTCGCACGCCATCCTGAAGTCAAATTTGGTGAGGATACATCTGAGTACCATAGCCACTCACCAACATCCTATAGAGGGGAAATCCCTGTCAAATCAGCCCCCGGGGCCTCTTGCTATCGAAGCCCCCTCTTCGCCTCCCTGCGGCGGAATGGGACCTTAGTGTGGTGCTCTCACAACTCACCAGACCTCTATTCAAGCCCTTGGCTACATGCCACTTGCGATACCTATCCTGGAAAGTGTTTTTCCTGGTGGCCATCACGTCCGCTCGGAGAGTGAGTGAACTCCAAGCCTTGGTGACGGATCTGTCATATACAAGGTTCTAAAAGAACAAGGTTATGCTTCACATACATTCCAAATTCCTCCCCAAGGTGGAATCTCCCTTTCACCTCAACTAGGAGGTGGTCCTTCCCACCTTTTCCCTACGGCCCCACACCAGCAGGGAGGAACTCATATTGTATACACTAGACTGTAAGTGAGCCCTGTAGCCCTGTACCTGCAGCGGACCCAGGCCCACCACAAAGCTCCTCAGATCTTAGTGTCATATGAGCCCAGTAGACTGGGGCCCCCGGTTTTGAAACAAACTCTGTCCACTTGGGTGGCAAACTGCATTGCCCTCGCCTATGAGGCTTCTCCCTTGAGCACCAGATCACTGCACATTGTGTGCAGGCTATGGCGACATCGGTGGCCAACCTCTGCTCAGTACCGGTGTTGTAAATCTGCAGGGCCACTACATCATATCAGTTCATATGTTTGATCTCATTACTACCTGGAGAGCGAGTCCCATAGAGAAAGTGCCTTCGGGCAGGCAGTACTCCGTAAACTGTTTGGGGTGTAGGCAACTCCTGCCCTCCAACCCTTCTGTGTTCAGGCTACCGGAGTGAGGTTGTCGCTGCACATGCAGGTCTTGTAGAGTCTCCCTATTGGTACTCACCTTTTGCAACTTACAGCTACCCACTGGACCGCCGGTAATGCTGTCGTGGTTCGGTCCTCAGCAGCCAGGAGCTAGGGAGTCCCATATTTGTGAGGACTGACTTCCTGCTTGTTCCTGGAGAAAGCGTAGTTACTCACCTGTAACAGGTATTCTCCAGGGACAGCAGGAATCAGTCTTCACAATCCCTCTCTCCTCCCCTTGGAGTTACCTCCCTACATTTTTCTAAGTCCTTTTTTCACTATGTCATTTGACTGAGCAAGATGGCACCCTTGGGTGGGAAGGGGACCATGCATGCATGATAACATTCGCAAAGGCTTTCTGTGAAAGCTGGGGAAATGCTCCGCGTGGGTTCTGCTGGCACCGACGTAACCCATATATAAGGACTGATTCTTGCTGTCCCTGCAGAACACCTGTTACAGATGAGTAACTATGCTTTAGCTTCCCTAATTTCTTTCAGCATTTTATCATCCATTTGTTCATTTGGCCACCCTCACTGTCATTGCCTTCCCCTTTTTACATGGAATTTCTATCCATAGAGATTCTACAGTGTATTATGTTTCCTGCAAAATTTTAATCCTGTGGATCTCGATGCCCTCTCTAACACAGTGTGAAATCCCTCCACCAATTTGATCTACTCTATCACTGCGATATAATTTGTACCTAAGTATCATAGTATCAAATTGGTTATCCAACTTCCACTAAGTCTCAGAGATGTCAATGATCTCTAAACTCTCATTTAGTGCTATATATTTTAACTCTCTCATCTTATTTTTTAGACTTCTAGCATTTGCATTCAAGCATTTTAGAGGATGTATTTTATTCATCTTAATCTGGTTATCGGTAGACAGGGATAATTTGGAATCTTTGGATTACTTTTGTCTTTATTGGAGCCTCTCTGTCGATATACCCTAATTTTAATCTTTTGGTAGTATCCTCCAAGTATGCATCCTTCTGAACCATTCGCTCTTGGGCAACTGTCTGCTTTCCCCTATAATCTAGTTTAAAAGCTACTCTATCTCCTTTTTAAAGGTTAATGCAAGCAACCTGGTTGCATCCGAGTTAAGGTGGAGCCCATCCCTTTGGAAAAGCTTCTCTTTTCCACAGAATGTTGCCCAGTTCCTAACAAATCCAAAACCCTCTTCCTTGCACCATTGTCTCATCCACGCATTGAGACTCCGTAGCTCTGCCTGCCTTTTGGTCCTGCAGGTGGAATGGGAATCATCTCAGAGAATGCTACCCTGGAAGTTCTGGATTTCAACTTCCTACCTAAAAGCTTAAATTTGGCCTCCACATCCTCCTTCCCACACTTTCTTATGCCATTGCTACCAAGATGTACCAAGACAACAGACTTCTCCCCAGTGATATCTAAAACCTTGTCTAGGTGGCCATGAGGTCCACCAGGCAGGCATGTTACCAGATGATCCTCACGTCCACCAGTCACCCAGCTATCTACATGCCTAATGATCAAAGCACCAACTATAACGACTGTCCTAAACCTTCCCTCATGGGCACATGGCCCTGGGGAAACCTCTTCGGTGCAGGAAGGTTTTACATCTCTTGGAGGACAGGATCACTTCCTGCCACACCAGGGTGATGCTCTCTTGTCACATGACCTCTCTTCTCCATGGCAACAGAGGCTGCCAGATTGGAGGTAGGACTTCAGTACTACATCCCTATAGGTCTTGTCTATATACCACTCTGTCTTCCTTATGTCCTCCAAGTCTGCTACTCTAGCCTCGAGAGGTCAGACTTGTTCCCTGAGAGCAAAGAGCTCCTTGCACCTAGTGCACATGTAAGACCCTTCCCCAACTAGGAGAAAATCATACATGTGACACTCAGTGCAAAAGACTGGAAAGCCTCCATCTTGTTGCTAGACTGCTGTCTGCATCTTAGTTTTAAGGTTTTGTTTAGGTATTTATGTTCGTGGTCAGTGAGCATGGGGGGGGGGGTGTAGTGAGGTCACAAGAAGATGTTTTGACAGGCTGGGCACAATTCTGGTTTTGGTTGGCTGGTGAGGAGGATGTAGTGGGGAGAGTGCATGGTTGTCCTGCCTTCCCACGTTTTCTAGCTTTTTGATGGTTTTAGGGATTTAGGTTAGGGATGGGTTCCAGTTTTTGAAGCCTCAGGTAATTGACAGAGCTTTGATTTAGCCAGTCCTCCCAGAATTGGCCTAAGATTATGGCCAACAGGGCAGGGTGGAATGAAAAGAGCAAGCTACAGTGGAAGATACATGGGATAAAAGTTGATTAGCCAGAGTAGAAGACATGGCCTAGTGCAGAGCTACTCAAATCCGGTCCTGGAGCTCCGCAACCCTGCAGATTTTTGGGATATCCCTAATGAATATGCATGAGATATATATGCATTAGAGATATCCTGCCAACCTGACTGGTTTGTGGCCCTCCAGGGCTGGATTTGGAGACCTCTGCCTTACACCTCTGTCATTTAAGATTGTGAGTGGGCAAGGTACAGATGTCCTAGACATCAAAAGGGTAGAGAGAATGTGTCACATTCCTCCTCGATTCTCACCACCACCAAAAAGTTAATATTTTGGTGGTGGTGAGAAGCGAGGAGGAATGTGACACATTCTATCTAACCTTTTTGTTGTCTTTGAAAATTCAGTCCTCAGCTGCTGGAGGAGGTTGACTACCCTACTGTTCCTGGACTGGCCTGGAGAGACGAAAAGGAATGGAATGTTTGGTTAAAGCTGCAGCCAAGTTTTGCCATCAATGTTGTCTTTGGTAGTATTATTTCAGCTAGAAGTGAAGAAGGTGTGCGAGTGCGTATGTTAAGGATTTCCTCACACTTATACCCACCTCTTTTCCTGTGAAGAGACAGAGGGGAATTATAAGGAAATGTCTTCTCTTGAAGAGAGAAGCTAAAAGAAATCTATATTTGGAAATTTTTAGATATTCACATTTTAGAAGTTAACTATTTTTGCATGCTTGTATATGCAAATTAAAAAAAAATACCAAATGCTTCACATGCTGCAGATTTGTTTATTTTATAAAAGCAGTGTGATCACAAAAAGGGCAATATTCAGCCTGCGGCAGTCAGCGTTTTTATAAACATCAGCTGCACCGTTTAAAATAATCCAAATATTTAGTGGCACTATCTGGATAATGCTGCTGTTTATCTGACGTCAGCACCTGCTAATAGGATAAATGCCACTAACTGGATAAATGTTGTTAAATACTGTATGAGACCCATTGATTTTATTAAATCAACTGAAAGATTTTAAACTTGGTACTAAAATAGACATGGTAACCAAGACTGATGTAGTGCATCAGAAGTACATTTTAAGGTTCACATTTGACCAGCATCTAGAGAATTTCAGGCACTTAAAAACAATATTCTGATTCAATATTGATACACAATTATCAATTACCTTAAGCTAATTGAAAACCCATTAAGCTTAATGTCACCCCATATGGTGATGTATCTGATGTCTGTTGAGGGTTTTATCCGAGCATTGTACGTTAGCAGGTAGTTACCATCCACAGTTACCTTGAAACAGTCCTCCAAATACTCAATTTCAAGCTGTAATAAGTTGAAATGAAAAGTCAGCAAAACATACTGTAAATGATTCACATTTACACTACACCTATAAATAGGCAAACAACATTTAGGATTAAATAAGATCCCATATGGAAATACTTATGGCAGTAAGCAGGATTCCCTTCCGGGGTACCAGCTCCAGATTTTGTTTAGTTTCATTTATTCATTCTCTTAATATACCTTCTTTTAAACAAGGGTAGAGCAAAATGCTTTACAATTTTTTTTTAATTTTATATTTTTGCATTTTACAATGAAATCAAGCATATAAATACACTCAAAAGAAAAAGAGAGCAATCTAAAAATTGCAGCACCAACAAGAAACCATCAAACTCCTAAAGAAATACAAAACAACAGACCACCCTCTGCTAGCCCATAATATATAAAGGGCAGTAACATAGAAACATCAATAACCAAAATTGGAAAGGTAAAGCATTTGTAAGGCTCAGACTAACATATTAACAACCTTCAGCAGCACTTCCTACCTCCGTCAAAGTGGATCTCCAGGTACTCAGAAACGCCAACAGCTGGGACAGGTCAAAAAAATATAGGAAAAAGCCTGCAACTTCACAGTACACTTACAAGGAAACTTTAAGAAAAATTGACCCCACCCCCCCCCAGCAGTTGAACTCCTGGCCGCAGAAGAAGGAACTCATGCTTCCTTTTCTGGGTCTCCCGATATAAATCTGGGAAAACATTTTCAAGAACCAATCTCTATCATGAGTTAATGTAAAAGACACCAAAAGAGTAGCCGGACTACAGGCTTCCTCCCCAGAGGCCTCAAAATACCCGTGACATCAAGCAAGTCCGCCTGTTGTACCTCTGGGATAACCCCAGACCCTGAAGCTCTCCGACCAGTCGAAAAATAATATAATTTAGAAACAGGGGATGGGATTCACTAGGAGCACAGAGTACCTCATCATATATCTCTTAAACATTTCTTTAGCATTAACATGTATTGATCTGGGAAAATTAATAAGTCTCAAATTTTGATAATGAGAATAAGTTCTCCAAATATTCAAAATGATTCTTCATCCCCATAGCGTCCTTGGAAAAACCAGCCTCAGAGTCCTCCAGTCGACCAACTCTTCCCAGCGTTGAGGACAAGGACCCCTGCATATCAGATAGTTCTCCAGCCTGCTGTTGCACAGTAACCACAGTAGTTTGCACTTGGGTCGAAACAGTTTGTACCTAGTGAAAAGAGACTCTCCAAGTTGTTGAATCACTGACCAAATCATTTCCAGTGTGAATTCAGCAAGACGCTGCAAGCGAAAAACAAATGGACCTCCTCCCACGCCGGAACTCAGTTCTGGGACCTCTGGAGACACCACTGCCTCTAGGCCATCCCTGTTGGGCTCTCCAAACCCCTGACTGGGTCAATATGCCCAAGTCTGTTGGAGTGTTGACCTTGAAGGGCTTCAGCTGCTCTCCTCAACTGTCCCAAGGACTGCCCTCTAGGATTGAGCGGCTCACTACCCTGAAAACAGCCAATGCATCTGGAGTCACAGGGGAGGAAGGCTCCAAAACCAGAACTTTTGCTGCATGTAACTGCTCCAGTGACTGAAGTTCAAACCCCGAGCTGCTCGATGAGCCTCCCATCTCTGGCGAGCAGACAAGTTGGGATATAGTTGCTGGGGAACTGTCAGTCTGCTGTGGTGTGCGAACAAGAAATGGATCCAACAGACCCACCGAGGCAACCGAAGGTAAAGCAGAGGGAGCCCCAGAGGATTTCTTGCCATACCTACTTCCTTTTTGCCCATAGGCAAAACTCAATGCACCTACAGACGCCGAACTACTGCCATCTTGAAGGCACTCCCCATGTTTTACAAATTATATAAAAGTAAAAATAAACACTAAAAGATATTTTTTTCTTTATTTCTTTCACAGTGCCACAAAGAGCCAGACATATTGCGGACAGTGCTCACAGCTCCAAAAATGCTTGTAGAAAATGAAGTTTTGACATTAGTCATAAAGCATGGCTGTCATGACTCATATTTTAAGTCAGGGGGCAGAAAAGGTGAGGCTGCCCCCCAGAACATCAGCAAGAGTAGTAGCTAGGTCCCTTGTCATGGGGTCATAAAGATTACTGCAATTACCATCTCTGGAGTGAGTTAGGCAGTAGAGTTGTGATAGGGGTGGAAAATAGGAGGCCTGTTACAGGACTATAGTGTTGATGGTTCTAGGTCAAGGTTGGCAAACTCCAGTCCTGGAGTGCCACAATCCAGCCTTGTTTTCAGGATGTCCCTAATGAATATTCATGTAATATATTTGCATACAATGGGAAGCAGTGGATTCAAATATATCTAATGAATATTCATTAGGGACATCCTGAAAACCAGGCTGGATTGTAGCATTCCAAAATTGGAGTTTGTGATCACTGTTGTAGGTCATTTATAGAGCAATTCTTGAACAGATTGCTGAAGTTGGAGGACCTGTTAGATGTCTATTATGAGATTATTTTATAAAGACACATAAAAGCAACTGATATCACAACTGAAATGCAAGTGTGTACACTAGATTGAGAGCAGATTTAAATGTATGTGGCTGAAGTACATGTATAGTTAAGTATTTTAAAACATATATATGTACTTCAGGACACTATCCATGCTCCTCTCAAACTCCTCCCCTGAACACAGCTACCCTCAAGTTGAATAAAACTATGCACCTTCTTTGTCACTGTGCATCCTGTTATGCATAAACTAATTTTATAAGAGGTCTTTTATGTGCATATTGCAGGACTTTAAATGTGAAAAGCCTTTTATAAAGGTTCCCCTTTAAAGGACCCCTTGACCCAGGAGCAGACCAAGGAGCCATGTGTGGAGACTCACTGTGGGGCCTCATTTGCATAAATATTTGCATAATGATAACATGTACTAACTTTTAGCAAACATGTCCGTTAATGAGTCTATGGATAAAGAAAGACTACCAGATTTCTACATTACTATACTCCAGTGCCAACCGCCAGGCACATTAGGAAGTACTACAAACACTGCCCATTTAGAACCCATAGCAAACCCACCATATCATAACAGTACTACCAGGACTCACAAAGCACCATAGCGTACCTATCAAAAGGAAACCTTGCAAATATTAAGCCAATACATCTCAGAGAATACCAATACATTTCCTACTGGGGAAAGAGAACAAGTGGCACTGTCAGATAGAAACTACATAAAGAGAATACCTCAGCTCGGTTACACATGCAGAACATAGACTATCACCAAAGAACAAGGGATCACAATTTTGAAATAGGAAGACAATAATTAAACTGGGAACCCCAAAAGCCAAACTTCGAATGTACACCACCACTGCAGAAATAAAACTATAAATTAATTTCCTCTTGTACTAATTAAAATGCAGACGTTAAAAGATGCACATTTCCCAGAACTGACATATTCCAGTTAATAAATTCAACACTTTTGTTGTTTGTGCATTTTATTTTTCAGTTGCAATTGCTCCAGTCACTTTCTTCTGGTTTCTTCTTGTCTTCTGCAAACTCTCCATTGTCTGTTGTCCATTTGTCCTTTCTTCTTTCTTCTAGTTTTCTTTTCCATTCTCTCTCTACATTTGCTTTAATATACTGATCTTTCTCCTTTTGCTCTTTCCTCCATCTCTTTCTTTATTCCTTTTTCATCCACTCAAATTTTATCCCTCCATCCTCAATTCCCACTTACTCTCCCAATACTCGGCCAATCGTAGAGTTTTCTTCCCTCCCACCCAAAATATTTTTTCACTCTCCATTTCACTCTCCCAGCGCATTCCCATTCTAGTCCTCCCCAGCATCTACTCCCTTCTAGTCCCCACATCAGCCCATTTCTAGTCCAAGCCCTCACTCAGCCCATTTCCAGTACTAGCTTCCCCATCTGCCCTTTCCAATCCTATCCTAGTTCCTCCATCAGTCCATTTCCAATCCAAGCCCTCCCCCATCAGCCCATTTCAAATGCAAGTCCCCCATCAGCCCATTTCCAATCCTAGCCAGTCCTTGCTCCTCCCCTCCCCCACTCAGCCCATTTCCATTCCAAGCCCCCCATGAGCCCATTTCCAGTCCTAGCTCCCCCATCAATTTCCAGTCCTATCCTAGCCCCTCTATCAGTCCATTTTCAATCCTAGCCCCCATCAGTCCATTTCCAGTCCTATCCTAGCCCCTCCATCAGCACATTTCCAGTTCAAGCCCCCTCCCCATCAGCTATTTTCACTCCTAGCTCCCCCCACTCAGCCCATTTCCAATCCAAGCCCCCCATGAGCCCATTTCCAGTCCTAGCTCCCCCATTCATTTCTAGTCCTATCCTAGCCCCTTCATCAGTCCATTGCCAATCCTAGCCCCCCATCAGCCCATTTCCAGTCCTATCCTAGACCCTCCATCAGCCCATTTCCAGTCCGAGCTCTCGCATCCATTTTCGGTCCTATCCTAGCCCCTCCATCGGTCCATTTCCAATCCAAGCCCCCACCCCATCAGCCCATTTCCAATCCAAGCCCCCATCACCCATTTCCAATCCTAGCCCCCATTAGCCCATTTCCAGTCTTTCCCTAGCCCCACCATCAGCCTATTTTGAGTCCTAGCTCCCCTCCACTCATCCCATTTCCAGTCCTATCTCCCGCACACTCAGCCCATTTCCAGTCCTAGCTCCTCCCCCCCCCATTTCCAGTCCAAGCCACCCCCACTCAGTCCATTTCCAGTCCAAGCCCCCTCCCCATCAGCTATTTCCAGCCCTAACTCCCCCCACTCAGCCAATTTCCAGTCCAAGCCCCCCAACTCAGCCCATTTCCAGTCCTAGCTCCTCTCCCCACTCAGCCCATTTCCAATCCAAGCCCCTCTATGAGCCCATTTCTAGTCCTAACCCATTTCCAGTCGTAGCCCCCCATCAGCCCATTTCCAATCCTAGCCCTCATCAGCCCATTTCCAGTCCTATCCTAGCCCCTCTATCGACCCATTTCCAGTCCTAGCTCCCCCCACTCAGCCCATTTCCAGTCCAAGCCCCCCGCTCAGTACATTTCCAGTCCAAGCCCCCCCTCAGCCCATTTATTGTCCTATCCTAGCCCCTCCATCAGCCTATTTCCAGTCCAAGCTCCCCCCCACTCAGCCCATTTACAGTCCTATCCTAGCCCCTCCATCAATCCATTTCCAATCCAAGCCCCCCATCCGCCCATTTCCAATTCTAGCCCCCATAGGCCCATTACCAGTCTTTTCCTAGCCCCTCTATCTTCCCATTTCCAGTCCTAGCTCCCCCACCCCACTCAGCCCATTTCCAGTCCAAGACCCCCTTCCCATCAGTTGATTCCAGTCCTAGCTCCCCTCAGCCAATTTCCAGTCCAAGCCCCCCCCCCGTTCAGCCCTTTTCCAGTCCTAGCTCCCCTCCCCACTCAACCCATTTCCAGTCCAAGCCCATGAGCCCATTTCTAGTCCTAGCACATTTCCAATCCTAGCCCCTCCATCAGTCCATTTCCAATCCAAGCCCCCCCAACAGCCCATTTCCAATCCTAGCCCCTCCATCAGTCCATTTCCAATCCAAGCCCCCCCCCAACAGCCCATTTCCAATCCTAGCCCCCATCAGCCCATTTCCAATCCTATCGTAGCCTCTCCCAGCCCATTTCCAGTCCTAGCCCCCCCATTCAGCCCATTTCAAGTCCAAGCCCATTCCCCATCAGCTATTTCCAGTCCAATCCCCACCACTCAGCCCATTTCCAATCCAAGCCCTCCCCCACTCAGCCCTTTTCCAGTACTTTCCTAGCCCCTCCATCAGCCCATTTCCAGTCCAAGCCTCCCTCCCATCAGCTATTTCCAGTCCAAGCCCCCCCACTCAGCCCATTTCCAGTCCTATCCTAGCCCCTCCATCAGCCCATTTCCAGTCCAAGCCTCCCCTCCCATCAGCTATTTCCAGTCCAATCGGCTCCCCCACTCAGCCCATTTCCAGTCCAAGCCCCTACGCTCAGCCCATTTCCAGTCCTATCCTAGTCCCTCCATCAGCCCATTTCCAGTCCAAGCCCCCCCACTCAGCCAATTTCTAGTCCCAGCTTACCCCCCACTTAGCCAATTTCCAGTCCAAGACCCTCCCACAGTCCATTTCCAGGCCAAGCCCCCCCCCCCTCAACCTTTTTCCAGTCCAAGCCCCTCCCCTCCTGAAGAGCTTTGCGGCTGTCTGAAGAGCTTTAGAGGGAGCCGGAGAGACCCTGGCTCACCTCTAACAACTGCCAAAGTGAAAAGCATCTTTTTCTTCACTTCAGCAGCTGTACTGTAGTTTATGACGCTGCCGCGCTGAGGTCAAAGGAGATGCCAGAGGGATGACCTGTGGATCGCACAGCAAGACTAGAGAGGTCATGTGTCCTCCAAGGATGTCTGGTATCAAAACCCAGGATGGAGGATAGGAGTTGTTCTAAGTCTGAAAGAGATGCTGGAGAACAGCTTGGCCAAATAAGGCATCCCGGCGGGAGCCCTTGTCCAGGCAGTAATGAGCAACAGAAGTGTGGACCGAAGACCAAGTTGCTGCTTGGCATATCTCGTCAATAGCTACAGAGCGTAGATTTGTCATAGATGCAGCCATGGCTCAAACATTATGGGCAGTGATGTGACCCTTGAGAGAAAGGCCTGCTTTTTCATAGGCAAAAGTGATGTAGTCAGCTATCCACTTGGAGAGAGTTTGTTTGGATACTGGCAAGCCAAGGTGACTCAAGTCAAAGGAAATAAAAAGCTGGGAAGCTTTTCGGTGCTCTCGAGTTCTCTGGAGATAAAAAGCTAAGGCACATTTGCAGTCCAGAGTGTGAAGTGTTGCCTCTGTCCTAGAGGAATGAGGTCTAGGGGAAAAGACAGGACGGTAGACTGACTGGTTTAAATGGAAGGGCGAAACCACTGTTGGCATAAAGTGAGGATGAGTCCTAAGGACAACCTTATCATGGTGGAATCATGTATAAGGAGGGTCAGCCACCAAAGCCTGGAGCTCACTAATGCATCTTGCTGAAGTGAGGGCAATAAGGAAGATGACCTTCCATGTGAGAAACTTCAGTGAAGTAGTGGCTAGAGGTTCAAAGGGTGCCTTGAGAAGCTGTCCTAGAACAACATTAAGGTCCCATGTCCCTGGAGGGGGCTTAATAGGAGGTTTAGTTAATAGAAGACCCTTCATGACACATGCCACTAGCAACTGAGGAGAGATGGGCTGGCCATCTAAGGGCATGTGAGAGGCTGCAATTGCACTTATATGTACTCTTACCGAATTGGTTTTGAGTCCAGAAGAAGAAAGGTGGATGAGATACTCAAGTAATATCGCCATCAGAGCTGAGAAGGGGTTAAGATCCCTCTGAGAACAGCAGAGAGAAAATCTACGCCACTTGAAGACATAGAAGTGCCGGGTGGATGGCTTCCTAGAAGCTAAAAAGATATCCTTAACCTCCTGGGAAAGGTTAATGTCCTGGAAAGCTATGCCCTCAGCAACCATACTGTGAGATGGAGGGACTGTGGATTGGGATGGAGCAGCATCCCCTCCTGCTGAGAGAGAAGATGTGGAGCAGACCCCAGATCTATGGGTTGAGCCTGAGACAGACGTAGAAGGAGAGGGTACCACAGTTGATGTGGCCAGTGTGGGGCTATGAGTATCATGCAGCCCTTATCTCTCTGGAGTTTGAAAAAAGTCTTGGGAATTCGGGGAATGGGAGGGAAGGCATATAGGAAGCTCTGACCCCAGTGAAAGTGAAAAGCATCCACTTGCTGGCTGTGCAGTGCAGGTGTCCTGGTGCAGAAATGAGGGAGCTTGGCATTCTGAGGACTTGTGAACAGGTCTACCTATGGAGTCCCCCAGATTTGAAAAATCTGCACTCGTGGGGGAGAAGGACTCGGCTTAGTTTGTCCGCTAAAACATTGTGCTTGCCCAGAAGATACACCGCATGCAGATGAAGGCGATGCTGTATGGCAAAGGACCACAGATGTAGAGCCTCACCGCAGAGGGTCCAGGAGTCTGTTCTGCCCTGCTTGTTCAAGTAGAACATAGCTGCTTGATTGTCTGGACTAGAACTGTGCAGTTTTGAAGATGGTCCTGGAACACTTTGAGAGCATTGTGAGTGGCTCTGAGTTCCAGCAGATTTATGTAGAGTTGTGATTCCTGATGAGACCAGAAGCCCTGAATGGAGAAATTATCCAGATGAGCTCCCAGCCCAATCTGGATGCATCTGCCGTCAGGGTACATTGATGTGCTGGCATCTGAAAAGGCAACCCTACCAGGACGTTTTCTGGGGATTGCCACCACTGCAGAGACAAGATTAGGAGGGTAGAGACCACTATTTTGTCTCCCAGGCAACCCACAGCCTGAGACCACTGGGATGCCAGTGTCCATTGCGCTGTGCGCATATGTAGTTGAGCATATGGAGCAACATGCACCGTTGATGCCATATGGCCGAGAAGCTGTAGCATTTCTCGAGCAGTGAGAAAGGTTTTGAGGCATGCCTGAGATGCTAACTGATTGAGTCGAGTGCAGCAGAGTTGGAGCATAAATGCCCTTGATTGCTGAGTGTCTAGAAGAGCCCCTATAAACTCTAAATTTTGAGAGGGGACGAGTTGGGACTTTGGAAGATGTATTACAAATCCCAAGTATTGTAGCACCTGCATGGTACGCGAGAGGGCTAGGCTGGCCTCTAGAGAGGTGCTTGCTCGAATGAGCCAATCGTCTAAGTAAGGGAAGACAAATATCCCTAGAGTCCTTAGGAATGCGGCCACTACCTCCATGCATTTTGTGAAGACTCTTGGGGCAGAGGCGAGGCCAAAAGGCAGGACTCTGTATTGATAATGTCTCCTTTGAAACATGAAGCACAGGAATTTTCTGTGCTGCGAATGAATAAGTACGTGAGTGTATGCTTCCTTTAGATCTAGAGAACAGAGCCAATCCTGACTCTGGAGATAGGGGAGAAGGGTTCCTAGAGAGATCATTTTGAACTTCTCTCATAGTAGGTACTTGTTCAGTTCTCTGAGGTTCAGAATGGTGCTGTACCCTCCTGTTTTCTTTGGAATAAGGAAGTATGGAGAATAAAAGCCCATTCCCTGTTGAGATGGTGAAACCTCCTCAACTGCACCCTGCAAGGGAAAGGAGGTGACCTCTTGGAGCAACAGAGCAGTGAAGGGAGGTTGAGAGCATAACTCTCTTGGAGAAGTCCGGAGGAGTTGACTTTGTAGATGAAGCCTGTACCCCTCCCATACTATGGACAAAGTCCATTTCTCTGATGTGATAAGATGCCACCTGTGGGAAAAGTGACAGTCTGCTAGGGAGGTGGACGGGATCTGGAATCTCCAGTGGCAGAGCTGCTATGTTCTCTAGAAAGGAGTCAATGACTCTGGGTCTGCTGAGGTGGTTGTGACTTAGGAGTCTGAGCCTTTTTTTTGCTGCTTTGGTGGTTGCTGACCCTTATAAGAAGCATGATTCTGACACTGAACAGCAGGGGTATAACAAGGATGGTACTTCGTCTTATTGAAAAAAAGCTTTCTTTGCTTCTTTTTTCCTAGCTGTGTTGGCAGTACATCTAGATAGCCTATTGAGGGTAGTGTTCTCAGGTTCTAACTGAGAAGCTTTGTCTTGCCAAAAAGGTTTTCCCCAGTGCAAGAGATATTACCCAGCTTATCTTGAACCCATTGTTCAAGATCCAATGCTTGAAGCCAAGCAATCGTGCGTGCACCGATGTAGATGGATGAAGTCCTGCTGATGCACTTAAAACAGTCAAAAGTTGCTGTATTAACAAACTTTGAAATATTCTGAGCATGCTTTACAAGGATGAGATAATCTGCTCTCTTGTCATCGGGGAGAAGAGGAGCCATTAACTCCAAATCCTTAGCCACCTCTCTAAGGAGCATACCCATATAGAGTATGTAGGAATTGATCCTGGCCGATAACACGGAGGCCTGGAAACAACGTCGACCAAAGACGTCGAGTGTTCTCGATTCCCTACCAGTAGGATTCGAGGAATGTGTCTTAGCACTCTTTATTCGATGCATTGCCGATTCCACCACCATGGAATGGTGCGGCAATTGGGTCTTTTGGAAACAGGGACACTCTGGTACCCGGTACATGGTATCGAGTCGCCGGGTATGGGGAGAGATAGTAAGGGGTGTCTCCCACATATGAAGCATAAGGTCATGAAGTATCCGATGGATAGGGAGCATAGGAGCCTTCTTCGGGGTTGTAGAGTATTGAAGAATTTCAAATTCTTTGGCCCTAGGTTCTTTCTCCGATGTCACTGTTATGGACATACCCCTAACAACATCGCAAATAAAGTCTTGAAAAGACATGTCCTCTGGAGGGAACTTGCGACATTATGGAGACGGAGATGGGTCTTCTGAGATAGTTCTCATGTCCTGGGTATCAACTGATTCATCATCCGATTAATTGGAATCCGAAAACTCAGAGTATTGACAGGCAGAGTGTTCCCGCTCCTCATGATCTCGGTACCGATCAAAACCAGTAGCTGAGGCTTGTGGTGCCGGATCTTCAGTATCAGAAATGGATTCGAGGGCCAGCATGGGTGGTAGTGTGGTAAGCAGCACAAAAGTCGATGCAGGTTGTATCGGTACTGGAGCTGGTACCAACGCCTGCAGAACCAATTGTAAAGGTTTTACTGGTACTAAAGTCACCAGTAAGCTAAGCTCCGCTTGATGACCAGGCCACCAGTAAGCTAAGGCCACCAGTAAGCTAAGCTCCGCTTGATGACCAGGATATGATGATCCATGAAGCTTGCCAATGCTTGGGTATTGGTACCAGAATTGCGGGCCACAATCCCTGAGCATGGCATCAGGAGTTCTCTAGAGGTGGAGGCCTCAGGAGCATCCTGGGACTTCACTAAGTCTTTGGAGGGAAGGTCCTCCCACCGGTGTTGTTTGGCTGGTGTGTCCCCCTCCAGGGCAATGCCCGAGGCATCTCGATACTTAGGAGATCTACCCTTGGAGGGCCGGCCAGCCTTTGATGAAGACTTAGATTTCGATATCTGAGATCCTTGTGAGGAAGATGAAGCTCTCGATGACATTAATGTTAAAGATACTGCATCAGAGACAAAGAGGGTGCCCAGCTTTGCAGTTCAATTTTGTAGGCCTCTCTTTGTCATCTTCCTACAGAGAGGACACTGACGGCTGATGATCCGGCCCTAAGCATTTCAGACAACAGTCATGGGTGTCTGTGGCCGAAATGATACCGCCACATTTGGAACACTTTTTAAAGCCACTGGATGGTTTTTCTATTTTGTCTGTGACAAAAAGGAAGGCCTAAGACAAAGATGGCATTGATGCGCCCGAAGGAAAGAATAAATCTTTCCCTCACAGAATTTTTTTTTTAAAGAAAGAAAAAAAGAAAGCACCGATGGGAGTCAGTATCAGCGTCAATGGGAAGGCAGATGCAACCACTAAAAATATGAAAAAGATAAATTTTCTGCGGTGACAGGAATTGCTTTTTGTTGGCTCCGGGGAAAACGAAGAACTGAGGAGAGAGAGCTGGAAAGGCAGGAAGGCAGCTAGACAGGCGCGGTGGGATGCTCCCAAAGGCTTTCCTATTGGATTCTGGGGAGTGTTCCCGCACGGGCTCCGTCGGTACCAACGTCACCCATATGTGAAGATATATTCCTATATGTGAAGAATACATTCCTGCTTGTTTCTGGAGATGCAATGCCTACAAGGATTTAGGTTTGATAAGGAGACCATTCTCCATCTGTACCAAGAGTTACAAGGTGAGCTACAGCATTCCATAAGAAGAGGACATGTCATGCCAGGCACCTGAAGGTCATCAAAGCCCTTGCTTATTGGCCATTGGAAGCTTCCAGACCCCAGTGATAGTGGGAATAAGCCAATTGGCCATCTCACTCTGCCTTTCATAGTTTCTGAATGATTTTCTTAAGAGAACCTACCAATATATTTTTCTTGATGATATACTGCACTGAGAGCAAGACAGAATTTTATGGCATTACTCACTTTCCATCAGTTTTGGGGGTGATAGATTGCACACATATTGCAATCAGATCACTTGGATAGAGTGAAGCTACCTAAAACAATCAAAAGATCTTTCTCTTCTTCAACATGCAAGTGGTCGACAATGCCCAAAGTCCTATCGCTGTTATTTTCCCATTATTTCCATACCATTGTCATGATAGCTATATTCTGTCATATTCTGGCATAAAGGAATGAACATTTTGAGAGTAGCTAAATCGCTGGAGTATGGCTTCTAATTGAGGAAAGACCTCTGACTGACTCTACTCCTTTTTCTCTAGATAAACCTCTCAGGCCATTGGTCTTTTGAAAACCTGCTTCAGGTGCCTAGATAGGTCTTGGGAAACTCAAGTGTATCATTCTTTTTTTTTTTTTAAAGAATTTATATTCCGCACTATCTACTAGGTGGATTACAAATAAACATACACAATCTCATTAAAACAAACACACACTTTCAATGCAATATATCTGTCCACATAATAACCTGTCACTGCCACTGTCACTCTGCTGGAGCATACTTAATTTTTAGCTATTTTCATATACAATCCACACGTTTAAACAACACACACTTTCTGCCTGTTTCATATAAAAAAGTCTAAACAGTGCAAAAATTGGAAAAGCACTGTGGAAATGAGTACGTTATTAGTTTACTTTCAAACACCACCAACACAGTAGTTGCCCGTAACTAATGGTAACGAGTTCCAAAGTTTAGGTTCTGTCATTGAGAACATTCTATTACAAAACTCTTGAAAGTGTACCTGACGGAACAATGACACATCTAAAAGGGAAGCATCTTGAGACCTTAAAGCATGGGGTGGACATTAGACTTTTAACACAGAAGGCAGATTAAGTGGGGCCATACGGTTCAATAAAAGCAATCATCAACACAGAGGCATGTGAATTCTTTTTAGCATGTTGTTAACTCTATAATTTGGGCTTGACACATAGGCAGCCTCCTTCTGAGGATTACCAGTTACAGCCACTAGAGGACAAATAGGAAGCTGCTATTACAACATTGGCAAAATCCGCCCCTTCCTTTCCGAACACACTACTAAAACGCTTATCCACTCTTTAATCACCTCTCGTCTTGACTACTACTTGACCTTGCTGGTCTCTCTATGAATTATCTTTTTCCCCTTCAATCTACTCAACATTCTGCTGCGCGACTAATTTTCCGCCAACCTCGCTATACCCACATTACTCCTCTTCTCAAGTCACTTCACTGGCTCCCTATCCGTTTCCGCATCCAATTCAAACTACTCCTCCTGACCTATACATGCATTCACTCTGTGGCTCCTCAATACCTTTCATCGCTTATCTCTCCTTACAACCCCTCTCGGGAACTTCGCTCTTCTGGCAAACTACTTCTATCTACGCCCTCCACTCGTACTGCTAACTCCAGACTTCGCTCCTTTCACCTTGCTGCACCTTACGCCTGGAACAGGCTACCTTTGTCTGTACGCCAGGCACCCTCCCTGGCCCTCTTCAAATCCAAGTTGAAAACCCTCCTCTTCACTATTGCATTCAGATCCTGACTTCTGTGTTTTGTTTTGTCTTGACTTGATTGTAAGTGCCGTGTTTTAGTGTTTTGCCCTGACTAGACTGTTAGCTCTGTGTTTTATCTTGACTAGATTGTAAGCTCTCACGAGCAGGTACTGTCTCTTACATGTCTGTACAGCGTATGACTAGTAGCGCTATATAAATGCTCACTAGATAGATAGATAGATAGAAATAGAAGCCATAGCTAGCAAGGACAAAATGCATACAAATTTACCTCAGGCATATTTGATGTAGATTTCCTGAAACCCAACTGCTCTGCCTTAAGAATAGACCTATTAAAATCAGCATGTTTCATACAATAAATGAAGAACAAAAATCTACTGTATTTAGGAGTTTGGATATCTCAGAAGCGGTGCCTATCATGCATCACCAATTTTAAAACAATGGAATCGATATTCAACAGCATTGGCCAGGGCTTTTAAAGTGGCTGGTCATCACAGTTTTAACTTAAACCCAGATATTGATACCAGGGTCATATTCGACCATCGGCATTGAATATCCATGTTGACCATTTAGCGATTTAGATAACTGGATATCTGCGATATTCGGGCAATAAGCAGTTATGCTCAACCAGGTAAAGTTAGGACTGCCTTTTATCTGCCTAACTTACCCGGTTAAGGAAAACTACTTATCGACTGAGTATATACAGATAACTGGCTACCTTTGAGTGCCACCCTTGCTCCACATCCGGAAGTCCCCGATGTGAGCCGGTTGATGTCGGGGTGTTTAGATGGGTCAGGAGAGAATATTCAGCAGCACTAACCAGATAAGTGCCACTGACTATACCGGTGAGCGGCATTTATGTGGCTTGCAGGTCTACAAAATGCAAAGATGCCTTTGGATATGCCCCCTAATTTATTCTCCCATTTTCATAGTTGATAGCTTGCTTATTTTTGCATTCTTTTCATTTTAAATAACTTACCTTAAATGACTTGCCAAATGAAAATGGAATATTGCCACTTATTATTTCCTCAATGCCCCAAACATTATCCTTCAGAGTGTTACAAACTATCTTATTGTCTTTAAAGCGTGGATTGAAATGGAAGAAAATATTTGAGTCATTTGCCTGGAAATCTATTCCACACCTGTAATAGAAGGAAGGCAATTATTGATTTTATATGTCACTGATGACAGCATGACCTATACACTAGATTTCAACAGAGCTTTCTGATCAGCTGTAGTATATGACTCCCTAGTAATTAGGATGTAATTTCTGGGGGAAAGGCTTGGAACACAATTCCTCCATGTCTTTTCAGACTCTAGAGCAGCAGGGGTGTTCTGCTCGAGTCTTCCCTTCCAGGCAGCTTTTAGGGAAGATGAGGGGAAGGAATGAGCCTTGAGCAGAACAGAGAACAGTCACTTTTCTTCCTAATGCAAATCTTCAGCTCCTCTTGCTTGTCACCTCTCCTTGCTCCACAGTTCTACTTCCTTTTTGTCTACAAATTAAGCCCTGCTAGCTGTAATTTGCAAGGAATTTAAGTACCTAACTTTGGGACCCTTTTATTAAAGAGCACTATGCAGTTAGTGTGGATTGCAGCGCACATTAACTTTGTGCTGTGAGCTGTAGTCATTGTTTGCATGGGCCAGCACAGTTGGGGTGGCCCAGTTTCCTTGTTAACTGTACTTTACACATTGGGATGGTAATTAGGTGGGTTGAGGCAGACAGTGGGCATAGAGAAGGCCTTATAGTCAATAACGGCAGGCTCATAATTAGCACGGATGCAATTACCGCCTCCTCAATAGGTGGAAGTAAGTGCACCCATGCTAATTTTGTCACGCATTAAGACTCAGTGCAGCGGGTTAACTCATGGGATTATGCTGTCCACGTACCCCCGACAGTTAACATGTTTGTGTTGCACCTAATGTGCCATGGTTTTGTGTGCTATTGGTGCATTAGATGCAAACCCACAACACACTTTAGAAAAGGGCTCCTTTGTGTTAGATACCTAAAGCGGCCACTTTGAAAACAGGCTGGGGCTGAGTACCTAGATTTAGAATCTGTGTCGGTTCTTATGTTCTAAATAAGTGGGCTACTGTGGGTTTAATTTTATAAGCTACTTGAACATGTAAAAGAGCAATTTGAACGCTTAAGCGGGACTTAACAAATACATGTACTTTCTGGCACATCATAAACTAGAAATACTTATAGTCTGATCAGCCATCCATCCCTCCCCCCTCTCCCTCTGGTCTGTGGAATGCTGTATTGATTTCCTATATATTTTGGTATCAGCATTTGTTGCTTATACTGTTGTGACCTGATGAAGAAGGTTTTAATCTTCAAAAGCTAGTCTATAAATGTATTAAGCTAGTCCAATAAAAAGGTATCACTTTATTTGTTTTTCTTTTTATTTAATTACTATTCCTGATCGTCCCTCCAGTCTAGTCCCGGAACTCTGGAGTTGTGATCCTCGTCCAGCAGCTTGGAGACTGATCCATGTCACACTTTTGATGACACTGGTATAAGGACTCAGGCACCGCCTCCTCGCTCCAGTTTAGATCAGTCTCCGAGCAGCTGGAGGATGTGAGCCGGAGTTCCAGGTCACTAGAGGGACAATTAAGGATTTTTTCTAGAGTGTTAGGTTAATTTTTTGGGTTTTTAAATTTAATTCCTATCTAGTGGGGTGTTTAGGAAATTTGGGCATTGTAACTTTAAATTTCATACTGCTAAGGGCCTTGCTCTCTCTCTGCCTCTCTCTCAGTTGCAGGGAATGGGGGTTGGAGGTAGCTGGGATCCTGGGGACAGTTAACAGGTTTGCGGGACTACTTGAAAGCAGCAGCCCTCCCCCAGCGCTATACAGAGGTCTTTGCCTGTTTTGCGCCTGGGGAGATACGGGCAGAAAAAAGCCGGCTGTCTCAGCTGCCTGGGAGCTGGGCAGGAAGCAGCCGAAGTGTTACAGATGCTGCAGGCTTCCCGGCATCGGCAGAGAAACGGAGCCTACTGCGGGAAGCGATAAAATGACCGGCAGCGTTGGGAGCTGGTGAGTGAAAAGGCTGTAAGGGACAGGTCTTCCCTTTCCTCGGGCTGTTTAAGGTTTTCATGTGAGAGAGCGTGTTAGGCCCGCGCCTCATGGGTTTGGGCGGGAAACGCCGGAACCATGGGCGGGGAAAGATTTGGCTGTAGCTCCGGTCTACAGTTTGGTTTTTGATTAATTATACCTTCATTCAAGTAGGGAAGCTTCCTGCTTAAGGTTCTACTGATTTTGTGCGAGTTTTGAAAAAAAAAAAAAAAAAACTCAACAGGCCCGGTTGGAAAGCCTGCTTTGGTACTGAGGGCCTCCTTTAAGGAGACTTTTGTTGGAGAGCAGAGCAGGCGGACAAGGGGGGCAGAATGCCTGCAAAGGTTTTGTGTCTGCTCTGTGGGGTAAAAAGATCTGCTGTTTCAGATGCCGGTGTCTGTGGCCAATGTAGCAAGGCGTCTATGGCAGAACACACACATGTGGATATGCCAGAGGACCGGGAGGGGGCGCTCGAGGAGACTCCCATACTGGTAGTGGACCTGGCTGATCCGCTTCCAGGACCGTCCACGGTACCAGGGTGGCCGGTTTCTCAATCGCCTTTGCCAATGGATTTGGCATCAATTTTCTCCCCAGGCTTTGTGGCTTTGATGCAGCGGGCTTTTGGAGGTGCACACAATGAGGGGCTCTCTACGGTCTCAGGACCTGGGGCCGGCAGCATAGCACAGAAGAGACCAGGGACGCCACTGTTGGTAGCGGCATCGGGGAGTGTAACAAAGAAGGCGAGAGTGGACATCGATACACAGGCGCAGTCGGAGTTTTCTGAGGATTTGCACACAGTAGAGGGTGAGCTCGATCCGGATTTAGACGACGAACTGGAAGAAGGAGAGATTGCGGAGCAGAAGGACCAACCTAGAGTGGTGCGGATCTTTCGGAGAGAGGAGTTGCCCACGCTCATTGCAGAGACTCTTAAGGCTCTCAATGTGCCAGTATCGGGACTGGAGAAGAGCCGGTGTTGGAAGATCTGCTCTTACAGGCCTTTAGGAAGACACAAAAAGCTTTTCCTATGCATAGGGTGATAAAGGAAATGATTCAAGGTGAGTGGGACATGCCCGAGTCGTCTCTCAAGGGCACTAGGGTAATGTCTCATCTATAACCGCTAGTGGAGCAAGACAAAGAGATTTTTAAGTCACCCAGAGTGGATGCGGCTGTGTTGGCGGTGACTAAGAAGATGACCATTCTGGTGGAGGGGAGTGCGGCTCTCAAGGATGGTCAGGACAGGAAGCTGGATGCCTTGTTGCGGCAGGTATTTGAGGTTAATGCACTTTCCATTCAAGCTTCCATTTGTGAAGCTTGGGTGACGAGAGCCTGTTTGCGTTGGGCTCAGCGGGTCCAAGGGGAGCGAACCGAGGACTCGGTAGGTGAAGCTGCTCGTTTGGAGTCCGGGGCTGCGTATCTCGCGGATATCCATTGTGACCTCATTACTCATTGTAAATAGTTGCCCCAGTTACCCAAGTTTTTGTTCCTGTTCCATGTAAAAAACAGATAATATGTATCTTATCTGATGTTTTATTGTTCTTTGTAAACCGCGCTGATTATAAATAGTGCGGTATATAAGAGATGTTAAATAAAAATAAATAAATCTTCAAAGGCAAGGTTAAGTAAGCTGCCTTTTAAGGGTAAGCTACTGTTCGGTGAGGATTTGGACAAGATAGTGAAGGATCTGGGGGAATCCAAGGGTGGAAGGCTTCCGGAGGATAAGCAGAAGCAGGGAAGGTTTCCGTCAGCAGCTAGACTGCCACAAAGGGAGTATAGGTGTTTTCGGGCGTCAAGGTTTCCCCAGACTCAGAGAGGACGTTTTCCCTACAGGAACCAGGGGTTTCGAGGTTTCCGAGGGGCGAGTAGAGGTTTTGCGGCTGCCGCTTCGGCGGCCAAAAAGCCACAATGAAATCAGAGAGGCCCAGGTGGACGTAGCAATAGGAGGTCAGCTGCAAGAGTTTTACGCTGCCTGGGTCGAAATTACATCAGATCAATGGGTGTTGGAGGTGATTCGGGAAGGCTATGCACTAGAGTTTCAGAAACCGGTAACCGACTCATTCGTACAGTCCCCTTGCAAGGCGCATCGCAAACAGGATGCGGTCCATCAGATATTGAGCAGATTGATAGAGCTCAAGGCGGTAATACCGGTTCCTCGAGACCAATGCGGTATAGGTCGATACTCCATTTATTTTGTAGTTCCGAAGAAAGAGGGAACTTATTGGCCGATTTTGGATTTAAAAAGAGTGAACAGGTGTCTCAGGATGTCTCATTTTCATATGGAAACGCTAAGATCGGTAATCATGGCAGTCCGGAGGGGCGAGTTTCTGATGTCCCTCGATCTGTCCGAGGCTTATCTTCACATACCTATTCATCCGGATCACCAAAGTCCGATAGGCTGTTCGTGTTGTTCGGAGGCCCTCGCAAGGGGCAAGCAGCTTCGAAGGCTTCGATTGCCAGATGGATAAAGTCGGCCATAGCGTCAGCATACCTCCTGAAGGTTTAAGAGCGCAGGTGGCGTCGTGGGCTGAGTACAAATTTGTTCCTCCAGTGGAAATTTGTAGAACAGCGACATGGTCGTCATTAAATACCTTTGTCAAGCATTATCGTCTGGATATTCAGGCGAGTAGGGATACCTGTTTTAGATCAGCAGTGCTTCAGGCTGGTCTATCAGGTCCCGCCCATTGAGTTCTTTACTGCTTTGTTACATCTCCAGAGTTCTGGGACTAGACTGGAGGGATGACCAGGAAGTTTAAATTAGACTTACCTGCTAATTGTAGTTCCTGGAGGAACTCCAGTCTAGTCCCGGATCCCGTCCCGATCTTTAGGGAAGTTGGAGCCTGAAGCAAACAGGTGCACGGGAAAGACAAAAGAATAGACTGTGGTACTTCCGATTGGGATGGGGATTGGGAATTTGGGACGGTGTGTTATGGGAGCATGTTGTCTTTTAGAGATGAGGCGAGAGCCTTCGCAGTTTTGTTTATGTTGCAGTTTGTAGTAAGGCATTTTAGTCACAGTTGATAAGTATGTTCTTACTTAATTGTTGCTCCGGGGAGTCTGCTTTGTCAATAGGTTACTAGAGCGAGGAGGCGGTGCCTGAGTCCTTATACCAGTGTCATCAAAAGTGTGATGTGGGTCAGTCTCCAAGCTGCTGGAAGAGGATCACAACTCCAGAGTTCCGGGACTAGACTGGAGTTCCTCCAGGAACTACAATTAGCAGGTAAGTCTAATTTAAACTTTTATAGTGGACTAACATGGCTACCACACTTCTTTATCTACATTTTAAGCTGAAACTCCTAAAACTGTTTGTGGCTAAGGAGCATAAAATCAACATTTTGGTCAGCATTTTTCAAGTGTCTGGCTGTCACAGAAAAAACTGAACCCAGATATTCAGCACTGGAACCCGAAGAGTTAGAGGGGAAATTCAGCAGCACTGTCTGGTTAATGCCTCTGAATATCTCCCTCAGCAGAGTTTAAATACTTTACAGGTCCTGCTAACTGGGTAAACCCTCCTGAATATTGGCCTATATGAAAAAGCGCATGCTTTCTTTGTAATATATGGCTACCCATTCCTGGGGATGGAGAATGGTTAGAACAGGAACAGGTTTTATAAAATGCAAGAACTACCAAAGAACTGCCGCCCTTAACAAATTTTTATTTCAATCTGAATGCCAACCAGTTCACAAAAAAGGTGGCGACAGGGTAAATATTTAGGGGGTATATTCAGCATCAGTGGCTAGGCTAAATGAAGCGACTAGCCGCTGTTGCTTTAATTGAAATGGGATATTCAGTGGTGGGGAATATATCTGGTTTCCGTTGCTGAATATCGGGGCTGGCCAGACGCCAGCACCACTGTGCTCTTAGCAGCAATATTCAGCGACTAACCAGATAGCATTAACTGGTTAAAGTTAGGGCAGGTGAATGGCTGTTCTAACTTTAACTACTTAAGCTATCTGGTTAGTAGCTGAATAGTGACTGTCACTGCCTCCAATCTGCCCACAGACCACCCTGGTTTTAATCGGGTGTTTTATCGGCAGTCTGTGGGGATGTTCTGTGGCAGTAAATGGTTAGTGTCGCTGAACATCACAGTGACCATGTTTTAGTTGGTTAGCAAGTCTGCTAACTAGCTAAAATCATTTGAAACTACCCATCTTAATCTCTTCTCAACATTTTTTGTGACCTGGTTGGCATTCACATTGACTGTGTGTTAATTAAGATGGTAGGTTTTTGGTGGTTCTCGTTTAGTAGTGAACCTGCTGATTTGGAATCTCTGTGTGTAGCTTTTGATAAAATGCGGGTATATGCATCAGTGTCTACTGGCTCATATGCAAAGTTAGTCTTGCTTTGAAGCAGGTGTAGCTTCAGGAGTTAGAACACTGTATCCTTTATTTGCAGTTTTTCTTTATTGGAAGAATTTGTGACTCGCTCTGCTACTTTACTAAGAGTAAAGTAGAGAGTGATAGACAATTATAAAGATCATGTGTAACTGGAGGCAATAGAATGAGTACATTAGGGGAAATAACAGAGGCTTTATTTATTTGTGGGTTTTATATACCACCTTATCATACAATCAAAGCAGTTTACATAGGACAAAATAGCACATAATAGCACTTTATATGGAACAAGATATATTACAATGAACATATGATGGCATTTACAAAAACATGTGGAAATAAAATAGGGGTAAGTTAAACAGGGGGAGAAATGAAATTAATTATACAATGTTAATATCTGCCTCAGCATGTAGCTTAATTATATTTCAACTTATTTACACTGGATATGTATACATTGGAAGCTGCTGGAAATTGTGTAAATGACGGGACAATAGAGCATCTCAAAGTGCTAGGTCGTAAGCCAGAGGACATTAAGCTGACTTATGCTTTCTGTTACATTGGGTAGATATGTGGGCTGGCTAAATCCTTTCCGTAGTATTCTATGAATTAATGTGTTTTGATTTGTTTTCTGAAAGGTCAGTTATAATTCGTATCCTAAAAATGCTGGGGTAGTGAGGTGGAGTGTCAATAAATGAAATCAATGAGGACATCAGGCTCATGAGAGTGGACTATCAGTAGACAATCCTCAATGGGGAGCATAAGATAAGAAGTTGCAATAACAGCACAAATTAGACAAAGCCAATCAGTACAGTTCCTTGAGGCAAAGGTCAGAAGTATTAAATAGTACCCAGGTTTACTGAGATGCTAATAGAAGTAGATCCATAATCTTGTCAATAGTAAGCAAGTTGGGCAAACATGGCGGATTGCTAGCTGATGTGGGTAAGCTTAGCAAAAGGCCCTTCCCACCCCTAGTCTCTTTCTCATTCTTCCTCTGAGACTTCCATGCTGTGTGTGCATCTTCACTGAGGCCTGTGCCTAAATTCTCTTTTACCAATGATAGGCTCTGGAACCCTTAGATGTTTTGGAAGTACAAGCAAATAGAACTGGTCTCTGACAGACTATATCCTTAGTCTTTTGGAAAAATCCTCAGATTAGTTTCTGAATGAAGATTTCAAATAACTTACATTCTTTGTTGCCTCATTCTTCATTTTTTAATGCAAGCATTTTAGAACATAAAATAGAAAAGTAACAATACCTGTCTGCATTATGCTTAACTTCTCCAAGAATGGTTACTATAGAAGGAGGTACAACTCCTTCATTGAGTGGTTGACGAAGAAGTACTTTCTGTAGAATAAACATTGATATTTATTTAATGATATGTTTTCTGTAAGACAAAAACAAAGAACCTTTCCATTAAGTAAAAGTTTTGCCTTCAAACTGTCTGTTTTTTTTATTTTATGTCTCTTCTCCACATGAAATCACATGCCCAGCATCTACTGTAGGCAAGCTACTGAAATTTATCCCATAGGCTTTCCAGCATTCCAGCCAAAACATGTTACATATACCTGACCTGCAGCCTTTGCATATCTGTCAGATTTCAAGATATGGGCATTTAGGAGAGGAATGGGAGGCTAGAGATAGGTCGTTGGACTATCTCTTGTTGCTATAAAGGTGTGTTGCTTTCCAGTGGGGCAGGTTGAAAAAGTGGGGAGGGGAGGGGAGAGGAGGAAGAGAATCCTTTTTTTTTTTGCCATAAATCAAAGATAGGGAGGGGAGTGTTCATGGGATTCCAGCCCACTAAGAATTTGAAACCTCAGTAGTCCCTTTAAAGATGCCACAGCCATGCAAAAAGAGCCCTAGGATAACTAAGAAAATGGGTCTGTAAAGTCTATTTTGCATGTCCATTTTGCAAATTTGCCCATTAATACTGGGCCACATGATAACATGCTAATGTGTAGGTTAATGCACATTAAAGCATTTTAACTTAAGATTGGAAGCTGGAAGTGTGGTTTTAATGCATGACTAATGCACGCTTTTGGCCCAAAGTAGCTGGGATCAGGCAACCAAAAGGTGTCTGCACTAAAACCATTGTGCTATCAGAGCTGTACCTGGCTAGGTGAGGTCAAGGTGGAAAGTGGGTGGCAACTGTAGAGCACCGCTAGCGCGACCGTGCTACTGGCACTCTAGAGGCACAAAGATGCCATTAGGTCAGGTGCAACTGTCGCCTGCGTCTGACCAGGTAGTAATTGCACCCGCCTTGCTAGCACTAGGTTGAGTTATCAAGGAGAGGAGATGAAAGTTTTGAAGGACTTGGAGAAGTGGATTTTAATGATTCGCTCTAATAGTTCTCGCAGATTGAATGACTTTAGGTTGAAGAGTGGCATCATTATGGTAGGGGAGAAGATTAAATTGTGGCTTGTTAATGAAAGATACATTACAATAAGGCCAAATGATCTATGATTTGATAAAGAAGCATACTTTTGGTTTCCTTTTAGTTACAGAATTATTGTTGAATGAGGCACTTTTCCTGGCCATATGGCCATTAGCAATGAAACAGCACAGTGGTGGGAGTAAAGGATTATGCTACCTCTACTGCATCTAAAATAGAGATACAGAGGCAGGTAGTAGCTGAAGCAAATATTGGTAGTTGGAGGCTGATGCTAGAGCTGGGACTGAGAGAAGGGAGCTTTAGGCTGATTCCTGGAGATGGGGGCTGGGAAAAGGGTCTGAAGATATGCTAGAGCTGGGAGAATAAGCTGGAGGCTGAGGACTGGAAGAAGGGGTCTGGTGATAGATGCTGGGTCTACGACCTGAAAGACGGCGTTTACAGTCTGATGAAGGATCTGGAGTCTGGAAGAAGGAAGCTGAAGGCTTATGTTTGTGCTTGGGAGTATGAGAAGAGGACCAGATGCTGATGCTGAGGTTATGGACCAGTAGAAAAGACTATATGGTATGGCAGGTAACTAGAAGAGAGTTAGTGATTGATGCTGGAGCAAGGAAGCTAGAGCTGATGCTGGGGCTAGAGGCTGATGCTAGTGCTAGGGACTAGAAGATCATGACTGGAAACTGATGCTTGAGTTGGGGTTTGGGAGAATGGGTTAGAGGCTGATGTTGTGGCTGGAGATGATACTGGGGCTGGCAGCTTGAAGGAGTCTAGATTTAGAGTCTGGGAGAAAGGGTCTGGAGGCTGATTCTGGGGCTGAGATGTGTGGGGCTGGAGGCTACTGCTGGGCCTGGGGGCTGGAAGGTGGGCTGGAAGCAGGTGCTTGGTATATGGAATGTAGAAAGGGGCTAGAGGCTGATGCTGGGGGTGGAAATTAGGAGAAGGGTGATAGAGGATGATGCTGGGGTAAGAAGGCTACCCACTGATGCTGGAGTTGAGAGTTGTGGGTTGATGCTGGTACTGGGAACTTGTAAAAAGAGTGCTGGGGGCTGATGTGTGGTTAGAAGCGTTGGAGAAGAAGGCATGAAGCTGATGCTAGTGATTAGGGCCTGGAAGAAGGGATCTGGAGGATGATGTGTCTGGGGGCTAGAGGCTGATTCTGGGGACCTAGGACCTGTGAGCTGTGGTAGGTAAGAGCTGGAGCTGTGGCAGAGGATTTGAGGACTGAGGCTCGGGCAACAGAATGGGAAAAGGGGGCTGGAACCTGAGAGTGGGGGTGAAGTCTCTGAGAAAAGGGCTGAAAACTAGTGCTGGAGCTGAGGTTTGGAAGCTGATACTGTGGCTGGGGGCTGGCACTAATGGGCTGGCATCCGGTGCTGGGCCTGGAAACTGGGAGAAGAGGAGCTGGTGGCTAATGTTGTGGCTAGGGACTAGAGGTCGTGGGTTATGGACTTTTGCTGTGGCTGGCAGCTAAGACTACTACTACTACTATTCAACATTTGTATATTGCTACAAGACATATACAGTGCTGCACAGATACATAAAAGATGGTCCCTGCTCAGCAGAGCTTACAATCTAGTCAAGACAGACAACACAGTAGCTGTAACATGAGATGTATTTAGGGGGAATGATAAGGAAACACAAAGGAGATCAGATGAGTCAAGATCCAAAAACGGCAGCGAAGAGGTGAGTTTTCAGCCTGGATTTGAAAAGGCATCTGAGAGAACAGGGATGGGGCTGGGGACTGGAAGAAGTGAGCTGTGGTCTGATGCTTGGATTGGAGACTGGAAGAAAGGTACTTTGGGCTTATTTTGGAGATATGTGCTAGGAGAAGAAGTTGGAAATATGCTAGATCTGAAGACTGAAATAATGGGACTGTGGGCTAATGTTGGTGCTGGGTACTCAGAAAAAGTGGATGGAGCCGGAGACCTGGAGAAGGTGACTAAAGGCTAATGCTGGAACTGTGGCTGGGAACTCAGAGAAAGGGACTAGGTGGTTGAGGCTGGGCTGGGGTCTGGAGAAGTGGGTTGTAGACTGATGCTTGGGCAGTGGACTGGAAGAATGGGGCTAGGGATTAGGATAAGGAGCTAGATTCTGATGCTGGGACAAGGGGTCTAGAGGCTGATCCAGGGGCTGGAACGGGGGACCCAGAGAAGGTGGCTAGTCTGGAAGCTGCTGCTGCTGCTGCAGCTGGAGAACCAGAGAAAGGGGGCTGGAAGCTGATGCTGGTGCTGAAGACCCGGAGGAAGGGGGCTGTTGGCTGATGCTTGGGGAAGGGAGCTGGGGATTAGGATAAAGGGCTAGAGATTGATAATGGGGCAAGGGGGCTAGAGGCTGATGCTGGGGCAGGGGACTGAGTGAAGAGGGCTAAAGGTGTTATGCTGGGATTGTAACTGGATCAGGGGTTAGGGGCTGATGCTCGGAGAAGGGAGAGAAGGATAGACATTGCAAGGGGCAGAAGCAAGAGCATATTCAGGAGAAGATGCTAGATAGGAGAGAAATAGGTATTGGAGACAGGCAGGAGCAATATATGCTTAGGAAAGGGGAGAGAAAAGCAAGATAATGGTGAGGCCAGAGAACAGGGAATCAGGCTTAGGCAAAGACTCTAGGTCTGAATGTGAGACCAGAAGAGACACTCTAAGGATGGCTGGGTAATGAGAGAATAAGTGAGGACTCAGGACTTGGGTGGGACTGTTATTGAGGACTCGGGGATTTGATAGCATAAAAGAGTTAGTACTTGGAGATTAGGTGGGGTATAGTGGGAATTAAGAAACTGAGCAGACATTTGGGAGTACAGTGAGGGCTATAACTGTATTAAGGGTTTGAGTAGGGCTGTGGGACAAAGTGAAGAAAAATGTATTTATTTAATACTTTTTCTATACCACTTTTCTAAGAGTCAAAGTGGGTACAACTGAATAAGAACATAGTGTTTGTGAACAGTTTTACAGATAACAATACTTAACAAGAGATTAGAACCAGGCTAGTTGGCTATTATAACCTATATAGAATGATGCAGATAATGAATTTTCTTTGTTGTCTTATTGACCTCTTGTGTTTGGATGCTGTATTGTGCAGGTATTTGGGGAAGGGAGACACTCTGAAAGACCTGGAGAGTTTGAGGAGTGGTAGAGAGACATTTGAAAAAGACAGAGATCTCTGGAAAAGGTGAGAAACAAAGGAAGGGGACAGGTCTTTGAAGGAGGTGAGAGAGGGTAGAAATGAGGTAGGCAGAAGGGATTTAAATGACCCTTGGATTGTGTAAACTTCTATAATCAAATATACAATGAACAGTCCACTGCTGACTTAAAAATTCTACAATGTATTAAAAACTGGAGGAAAAAGACCTGAGATGTGATACTGGCAGTGAGATATCAGTCTTTAATGTTGCTGTTCACTGTTTTACCATCATGGGTCAAAAAACCTCTATACTGGAATCCTTCTGTGCAAGTAAGTGTCAATAGGTGTAATCCAGCAATGCACAGTGCTTGACAAAACTTATGTGATGGTAACAAACAAGTAAATAAAATTTAAAAAGTTGCTTAGAATCCCTACACAGAGCTAAATAATAATGAATTCCTCATATATAAATCATTCAGTATTCATCTGCCAGCTCAGAATTAGTGTGGAAAACTGATAAGGAGATGTAGGGGAAAAGAGGGACAAGGAGGAATGAAATCTATCTATAGGAAGATAAAAAAGCACATGAGAGAAATGGGAGAAAAAAAGATGAACCAGGAGGATCCAGGTGAGACAGAAAGAAAAGGGTGGAAGAAAAGAAGGCAGAAATAGAGGGACCAGGACCAACCCAGCTGGAAAAATAAAATGATCAGATAACACAGGTATCTTCAAGTGGGGAGGCCATTCTCATGGTACGAGTTCTGATAGCTGTGTTCATCATACTTCAGGGCTGACCTCAAGATGGGAACCCAAAAGCAAAAATTGGCTCAGAATACTGCAAACCATAGAAAACAACACAGTTTATATCCTCTGCTGCGCAGGAAAATTTGACCACATTACCTCACTTCTATTTCAACAACATGAGCTTTCCATCTGTGATCACATTAACTTCAAAATCCTCATCCGGACCCACCTACGAAGACATTCGCATCTACCTATCTTCTCTGATTTCTTCCATGCCCAGCTAGAGTTTTGCGCTCAGTTCATGATAATCGGTTGGATGTTCCCTTCATCTCCCATGCCAGACTGGAGACCACCAGGCGCACTGCCTTCTTTTTCTTAGCTCCTATTCCTAGATTGTTTCCGTTATGTTAATGGCCTTAATTAGCTTGCTTAAGAGCTAAGCATCTGAGTGCTGTATATAAGTCTACATTGCCTTTCAGGTTCTGCCATTCCTAAATGGTCACTAATTATTGAATCCTTACAGGAACAACAATCCCACAAGTGACAAAAATAAATCCTGTATACAGGGGAGCTCACTCAAAATAATTATTTTTTTTGTCAGACTATTTAATTCAAAGCTGCAATTTATCAGCTGCTCCTAGCACATTAGTCCTTTTATTCTTTCATGTGATCAAAGTGAATTTAAAAATCCATGAGGAGAAACCCATTCAGGACTAATGTGCTAGGAGCAGCTAATAAATAGTAGCTTTGAATGAAATAATGCAACAAAAAATAATTGAGTGAGCTCTCCTATATCCAGGATTAAGTTTTGTCATTGCTAGATGTTGTGCATTACAAGCAAGGTAATACTGTTCTGCTCTTGAACACAAACTCTTTGCTTGAAAGATCTTAAAGGGGGCTTTTTTGTCATTTTTAATAGCAACATTTTTTCTGCTGTATTCCAAAAGGGGAATTTTTTGTGTTCTCAAGCAGTTAGAATTTTTCTGCAGTTAGAATTTTTTCCTCTCCTCTAGCCTTCAAGTTCAGAGGGGTAGGCATGCTCTTTGAATTCTCCAGGAACAAGCAGGAAGTCAGTCCTCATTTATGGGTGACGTCGGCATCGACGGAGCCCGCATGGAGCAATTCCCCAGCTTTCAAAGAAAGCCTTTGGGATTGCTGCCATGCATGCGTGGTCCTCCTCCCGCCCAAAGGTGCCATCTTGCTCAGTTTCCCTTTTTCCACAGAGCCCTTCGGATGAACATCCACGTCCCTCGGAAAAGGTGTTTTTGTCTTCGGCCTTTTGGCCTCTCTTCCGGTTGCACCGGTCCTCTTCCGTCCTCCTCTACTCCTCTGCCTTGACGGTGGGCTAGGGGACTCCTTTTTTTCCCTTTCTTTTAATTTTTTCCCTTTGGGCCCTTTTCGCACCCTTTTCCTAACCGCTGGCCTCAAGGGTCTTCGACCTCACAGAGGCTCTTTTTGCCCCCATGGCCACCAGTTTCAAAAAATGTGACATGCTCCAAGCAATTGTCGCTCACAGATACCCATGATTGTTTTCTGCGGTGTCTTGGAGCTGACCACAACCTGGAGCTCTGCTCTCTTTGTAAGAAAATGTCCGCTAAGGCCTTGCTAAGCCATAAGCAGAAGTCCGATGACATTTTCCATAAGACAGCCCCGGGGTCCCCAGTGGTTCCCCACTCTGCCAATCCACCGCTTGCCTGATCTCCCGCGGCGACCCCGTGCCCCAGGCATCATTCCAATCAGGGTTTGCCCGAGGTGGAGGGGTGAAAGAAGATGATGAACTCAAAGTCGCTGTCGGGGGCTCCGGAAAAGCACTACCGGTCTCGTGCTCGTTCCCTCAGCCCTCCCCGGTGTTCCCAAGAGTCGAACAAGGAGCGGCTTCGAAAGGTACCTTGTACAGAAACGGAGACCTCCAGCAATGGTGCCCGGTCTCCCAAGGGTCATCCCGGTGAGGACCCCCTCTCCTCCTCCATGCCAGATCCGGTCACCCCAGCGTCTGCATCACAGGCCCCACTACTGAGTAGGAGGCCCATATGCTGGCACTGGATTGCAGTGTTTCTGCCTTTCTAGCTGCCCAGCAGGCGCTATTGCCCAGCCCGGCTGGCCTGCGCCTCGAGACCGTGGGTCCCTCGATGGGGTACCAAAAACTGCCTTGGAAACCCCTGAGAGCCATGGTCCTCGTGAGGGTCCTCGGCACCGGTCTCACTCGCTGTCCCATTCCTCGGGGGCAAGATCTTCCAGAGCTAGTGCCTTTAGCTCCAAGCGAGCCTCGGCCACTGGACATGGGGATCAGCCCGATTCCAAGTCCTTCTCAGATGTCTCAGACTGGGAGTCGAACGGGGACACCTCCCCGGATACCCACGCCCATAGGGACCTTCCCTCTGACCCATCCCCGCCGTCCATGCAAAGGCGATTGCCTCCCGAGTACACTTCTTTTTTGGTGTTCGTGCATGATATGGCACGGACCCTCAATCTGCCCACGCAGACAGAGGAGGAACCGAGAACAGAGGAACTTGATATTTTGCAGTATGAGTCTCCACCTAAGGAGTCTGTAACAGTCCCTGTGCCGACTATCCTATCCCGGCTACTCCTCCATATGTGGGACACACCCGCCTCAGTCCTCATCGTCAGCAAAAGGCTCGATGCCATGTACCAGGTCCAGCGTGGCCCGGGGTTTCAGAAGACTCAACTTCCTCATACCTCCATGGTGGTTGAATCGGCCATGCGGTAGAGCCCGAAGACACACTCTTCGATCCCGCCAGGCAGGGAATCCCTCGCCCTCACCAGGCCTGATACGCCAGGGATCTATGCTGGCATGTCGCATCCAGGCATATCAGCTGTATATGGGTATGTTTCTTCGCGACCTCGCCAAAGAGCTCGGCGGTTTCTCCGCAGGCCTCAGGAGCGAACACCTACTCAGGTTCCAAACCCTCCTGAAGTCGGTCATAGACTTCTCAAAATACCTTTCCTGCACCACATATGACAGGTTTGAGTCCCCCATCCGTGTGGCAACGGCTGGCATCGGGACTCAGCGCCAAGCGTGGCTCCAGTCTTTGGACCTGGAACAGTGGGTCCAGGAGAAGCTCCTGGATGCCCCCTGCCTCGGCGAGCAGCTGTTTGGCAAGCCCATGGAGGACAAGGCAGCCGAGATCATGACTCGCACCCGTCTCTCTCGTAAAACCTCTTCTCTTCCACGGACGAGGTAGCACAGCAAAAAAGCCTTTCTTCCAGAGGAAGGGGCTTCCCTACTGGGGATACCCACCCTACCCTCCTACTCCAGCGCCGATGACCAGTGCTCAGTGCAAAGGGGGAGCTCATGGTCATCGGAAACCGAAAGGGCCCAAGACCCAACCGCCGGCGCCGCCCTAGCCAACTCTGGGTTTTTGATGTCGAATGCATAACCTCTCGCCCCCCCGGTGGCACTGCCGCCCATGGGAGGACGCCTATCCCTTTTTGCCCCCAAGTGAGTGGCCATTACATAGGACACCTGGATCCTCCAGGTGATCCGGGACACTTATTATCTTTGTCTGGACAGACCCCCTCCTCCCTTCTCCCTAGCGGAGCCTACTCGGCTTCCCTCGCACCAGGCTTGCTTGCAACAAGAGGTCGACAACCTCTTCGGTCAGCAGACGGTCGAAAGGGTCCCACCGCACCTCCGAGGTCGGGGGTTTTACTCCTGGTACTTCCTCGCCTGAAACGGACAGGGGGCCTGCACCCTATCCTCAATCTCAGGAACCTGAACAAGTTTCTGTTGTGGGAGAAGTTCAAAATGCTATCGCTTGGCGTCCTGCTGTCCTTCCTATGGCAGGGCGATTGGCTATGCTCCTTGGATCTCAGAGACGCTTATGCCCATAACCTGATCCACCCCAAGCACAATCAATACCTGCATTTCAGGGTGCAAGGGGTACATTATCAGTACAGGGTGCTCCCCTTCGGGCTCACATCTACTCCGCGAGTCTTCACAAAGTGCCTGTCAGCGGCCGCAGCTCACCTCCGACTGCAGGGCATACCCGTTTACCCATACTTAGACGACTGGCTCATCACGGGCACATTGGCAGAGGAGGCTCGCCTTTCGGCGTCGCGCACAGCCCTCCTTCTCAAGCACTTCGGCTTCCTGATCAACTGGTGCAGATCCTGGAGTTCATCGGTGCCCTCTCAACAGACCAGGCGACTGCCTTTCTCCGTCGAGCCCGCACAGAGCAGCTCCATGCCCTGGCTGCCAAGATCCAAGGCCGGACAAGAGTGTCGGCGTGGGCCATGCTGCGCCTCCTGGGGTACATGGCCTTGAATGTCCACGTCGTCCCCCACGCCCACATGCACATGCGGGCAGCGCAATGGTGCCTCAGGATATAATGGGCCCAAGCCTCGGGACTTCCTCCGGGACCCCGTCCGGGTCTCCCGCAGCCTATTCCATTCTCTGGCTTGGTGGCAAAATCCCCAAAGTCTCCTTCAGGGCATGCCCTTCCAGACTCAGCAACACGAGCTCGTCTTGACGACGGACGCCTCGCTGTTGGACTGGGGTGCCCACTGTGACTGCCTATGCACCCAGGGGCAGTTGTCACCCGAGGAGTCCCTGCAGCAGATCAACCTGCTCAAGCTCCGAGCAGTCAGGTTAGCCCTAAAGGTCTTAAAGTACTACCTGAAGGGCAAGTCGGTGCTTGTGCAAACTGACAACAAAGTTGCGATGTTCTACATAAACAAGGAAGGGGGCACAGGCTTCCGCCTCCTTTGTCGGGAGGCAGTCCTTCTCTGCTCCTTCGCGGTATGCCGGGACATGACCTTACAGGCTGGCTACCTCAAGGGCCTGGACAAATTCCTCGCGGACAGACTCATCAGGCTCCTTCGCCCACATGTGTGGCACCTGAGTCCAGAGGTGGCTCTCCAACTATTCCGCCGCTGGGGGACTCCATCCATAGACCTGTTTGCCAGTCCGGTGAACGCGCAGCTTCCCCACTTTTGTGGGCCGATGCCACACCCAAGCAGGGTGGCCCTGGATGCGTTCCTCATGGTTTGGACCTCCGGTTTTCTGTATGCGTTCCCTCCCACTCATCTCATTGCAAGGACCATCCACAAAATTCAGCGGGAACGAGTTTTGGTGATCCTCGTGGCCCCATAGTGGCCCCGACAGCCCTGGTTCCCGCTTCTGCTCCGATTCTCGACAGAGCCTCTGGTTCCCCTGGGCAGTGCCCCAGGTCTGCTGACGCAGGAGGAGGGACGGGTGCTTCACCCAAACTTAGCCTCGCTGTCCCTGATGGCCAGGCGGCTGAACGGGTCTCCTTAGCCTCACTGCATCTCCCGGAGATTGAAGAAGTCCTCTTCGCATCGAGAAAGGACTCGACAAGACAGGCCTACATGCTGAAGTGGCGGCGCTTCTCAACCTGGTGCTCCGAGCTCCAGATCGACCCATTCTCCTGCTCTACCTAGTGGGTTCTCCAGTACCTCCTCCACCTCTCGCAGGTGGGGCTGAAATCCAACTTGGTCAGAGTTCACCTGAGTGCCATTTTGGCCAACCACTTCCCATCAGGCCAGCCTCTGGTCTCCTGCTTCATGTGGGGCCTCTTGCTTTCCAGGCTCCCTGTCCGTCCCTTGTCGGTGGAGTGGGACCTGAATAATGTGCTCATGTAGCTGATGTGGCCACCTTCGAGCCAATGGTGATGTACTCGCTCCGGCATCTCTCCTGGAAGGTGGTCTTCCTGGTGGCGCTGATATCTGCATGGCGAGTCAGCGAACTTCAAGCCGTCATGGCAGAGGCCCCCTACACCAAGTTCTACAGGAATAGGGTGGTCCTTCATTGACACCCCAAGTTCCTTCCGAAAGTGGTCTCAAATTTCCATCTTAATCAGGAGATAGTCTTGCCAACTTTCTTTCCGAGACTTCACACTGACCGGGCATCGGCGGTCCTGCACACTCTCGACTGCAAGACGGCTCTCGCCTTCTATCTGCAGTGCACCCGGGATCACTACAAGTCCGACCGGCTCTTCGTCGCCTATGATCCCAACCACCTGGGGCTGGCAATTAGCAAGTGCACCCTCTCCATCTGGGTGGCGGACTGCACCATCAAAGGCTTGGGCCCCACTGGATCAATGTGTCATCGCGCATGGCGTCCATGGCAAGGCGGCGGCGGTGGCTTCGCTGCGCTCAGTGCCTCTGGCAGACATCTGCCAGGCTGCGACCTGATCTTCAGCAAACACTTTCGCTTTGCACTACTGCCTGGAGAGAGAATCACACCAGGACAGTGCTTTCACTAGGCTGTACTCCATAATCTGTTCGGGGTATAAGCAACTCCTGCCCTCTGACCCTTCTTCTGCGGCTACTGAGAGCTTAGCCCTGAGGACCGAGGACTCAGACTCCTTCGGGCATCCGCTTCTACTCACGGTCTCGCGGAGGCAGTTTTGGATTACAGGTTCGGTAGCCTGTAGCTGGGGAGTCCCATAAGTGAGGAATGACTTCCTGCTTGTTCCTAGAGAAAGCATAGTTACTCACCTGTAGCAGGTGTTCTCCAGGGACAGCAGGAATCAGTCCTCACAACCCTCCCGCCTCCCCTGAAGAGTTGCATTTTTTTATCCTTCCCTTGCCATCTGCTTACTAGGGCTCTAGCTCTGAGACCTGACTGAGCAAGATGGCACCTTTGGGTGGGAAAAGGACCACGCATGAGTGGCAACATTCCCAAAGGCTTTCTTTGAAAGCTGGGGAATTGCTCCATGCGGGCTCCGTCGGTGCCAATGTCACCCATAAGTGAGGAATGATTCCTCCTGTCCCCGGAGAACACCTGTTACAGGTGAGTAACTACGCTGTCATTGACTTCCTCAGGTGTTAGATCCCTCCCTTCCCACCCTAGCTCCCACCCACCCTATGTGAGAATTCTTGCTATGTAATGCAACTCCCCAATTAGCTTATTGACTCAGACAACAGATTTTCATTGGTTGGTAGGGAATTTCTAGGAAGCAAGTGGTTCCAAATTTGGATATCTACTAAAAGTAAACAATTTTCTATTCTTCAAGGAGCTTTGATTAGGTAATTTTACAAGGGGAACACATTAACTCAGACACATAATATCAACATTTACTTGTGTAAAATAATATCAATGAAGAAGGGGCTACACACAAGAACATAAAATTGCTTTGATAGCTTGAAAAGCGGTATAAAAGCAATGTTAAATAAATAAATACATAGAACAGTTCTGTTAGAACACACATAAAAAAGGTTAACTGCTTTTAATCTTAGGGAACAGCTGAGGAAAGGTTAGGGACTGGTAGGTCTCTCTCGTGTATTTCTACAGGTATCAAAGCTCCACCAACTAAATGATGGCTGGGAAAAATCATATTGTCAAAGCTGTTGCACTCATTACAGCTTCTGCCTCTGTCCAGACTGCCCAATGGTAGTCAAGGGATTGGTTCCATGTGCAAGATACCTGCAATATGAAGCTCTCATGAAACAAGTAGAGGAACTCAGAGAAGAGTCGGTGAGTTTGAGAAACATTTGAGAAAGCAAGAAGTGCATTGATGAGATGCTTCTTGAAGCATCCAAGCAGGGCCGGCCCGTCCATTGAGCAAGAATGTTTTTTGCACAGGGCCCCGCGTTTCAGGGGGCCCCGCGCAAAGAACATTCTGCTTTTTTAAAAATGACTTAAAATAAAAACCTGGCTCTGGCTGCTGCCGTTGCCGCTACCACCGCGGCAGCGGCAGAATGGAGTGTCCCGCGGGGCCTCCCCTTCTCGTTCAGCCCCTCTGCAAAGGCTTTGAGATTCGCGAAGGGAGAAAGTCTCCCTCGCGTCTCTGTTAAGCCCGCAGGGGCTAATGGGAAATTTCCCATCTGCCCCTTTAGACGCGAGGGGCTGATGGGAAATTTCCCATTAGCCCCTGCGGGCTTAACAGAGACGCGAGGGAGACGCTCTCCCTGCGCGAATCTCAAAGCCTTTACAGAGGGGCTGAACGAGAAGAGGAGGCCCCGCGGGACACTCCATCCTGCCGCTGCCGCGGTGGTAGCGGCAGCGGCAGCAGCCAGAGCCAGTTTGTTTTTTTAATTTTGCCATAAGCCCGGGGGGTGTGTTAAGACTGGCAAGGGGGGGGGTGTTAAGACTGGCAAGGGGGATGGAGATGGGGGGTTAAGACTGGCAAGGGGGGGTTAAGACTGGCAAGGGGGATGGGGAGGTTAAGACTGGCAAGGGGGGGGGGTTAAGACTGGCAAGGGGGATGGGGATGGGGGGTTAAGACTGGCAAGGGGGGTTAAGACTGGCAAGGGGGATGGGGATGGGGGGGTTAAGACTGGCAAGGGGGGGGGTTAAGACTGGCAAGGGGGATGGGGATGGGGATGGGGGGGTTAAGACTGGCAATGGGCTGGGGGGGTTAAGACTGGCAAGGGGGGTTAAGACTGGCAAGGGGGATGGGGATGGGGATGGGGGGGTTAAGACTGGCAAGGGGGGGTTAAGACTGGCAAGGGGGATGGGATGGGGGGGTTAAGACTGGCAGGGGGGGTTAAGACTGGCAAGGGGGATGGGGGGGTTTAAGACTGGCAAGGGGGGGTTAAGACTGGCAAGGGGGATGGGGGGGTTAAGACTGGCAAGGGGGGGTTAAGACTGTCAAGGGGGATGGGGATGGGGGGGTTAAGACTGGCAATGGGCTGGGGGGGGGTTAAGACTGGCAAGGGGGATGGGGATGGGGGGGTTAAGACTGGCAAGGGGGGTTAAGACTGGCAAGGGGGATGGGGATGGGGATGGGGGGGTTAAGATTGGCAATGGGCTGGGGGGGTTAAGACTGGCAAGGGGGATGGGGATGGGGATGGGGTTGGGGGGGTTAAGACTGGCAATGGGCTGGGGGTGTTATGAGTGGCAAGGGTGGGGTTAAGACTGGCAAGGGGATGGGGATGGGGGGGTTAAGACTGGCAAGGGGGGGGTTTAAGACTGGCAAGGGGGATGGGGATGGGGGGTTAAGACTGGCTATGGGCTGGGGGGGTTAAGACTGGCAAGAGGCTGGGGGCTGTCTGGAAATGGGGCGATGGGGGGTTAGGACTGGTAATGTGCTATGGGGGGTTAGGACTGATAATGGGCTATGGGGGGCTAGGACAGGAAATGGGCTGATGGGGAGGGGTTAGGACTGGTAATGGGCTGTGGGCTGTTGGGGGGGTAAGGACTGGTAATGGGCTATGGGGGGGGTAAGACTGGTAATGGGCTGTGGGCTGATGGGGGCTGTCTGGAAATGAGGTGATGGGGGTTAGGACTGCTAATGGGCTATGGGGGGGTTAGGACTGATAATGGGTTATGGGGGGCTAGGACAGGAAATGGGCTGATGGGGAGGGGTTAGGACTTGAGGTGGGCTGATGTGGTTAGGACTGGTAATGGGCTGTGGGCTGATGGGGGGTTAGGACTGGTAATGGGTTATAGGGGGGCTTAAACTGAAAATGGGGTGATGGGGGTTAGGACTGGAAGTGGGTTGATGGGGGGCTAGGACTGGTAATGGGTTGGGGGGTTGCTATGACTGGAAATGGGCTGAGTGGAAGGGGAGGCTTGAACTGCAAATAGCTGATGGGGAGGGAGCTTGGAATGGAAATGGGCTGTGAGGGAAGGGAGCTAGGACTGAAAATGGGCGGATGGAGCAGCTAGGATAGGACTGGAAATGGGCTGTTGGGGGAGCTAAGATTGGAAATGGGCTGTGGTGGGGGTTTGAATTGAAATGGACTCATGGAGGGGCTAGAACTGGAAGTAGGCTCATGGGGGGCTTGGACTGGAATTGGGCTGAGTGGAGGGGAGCTAGGATTTGACATGGGCTGATGGTGGGGCTAGGAAATGACTAGAAATGGGCTGATGGGGGCTAGGATTGGAAATGAGCTGATGGAGGGACTCAGACTGAAAATGGATGGGGGAGCTAGGACTGGAAATGGGTTGATGGGGGGCTAGGACTGGAAATGGGTTGATGGGGGGCTAGGACTGGAAATGGGCTGATGCAGGGACTAGAAGGAAATGGATGCTGGGTGAGACTGGAACTAGAAGGGAGCTGATGTTGGGGGAGGATTAGAATGGGATGGGGCTGGGAGAGTAAAATGGAGAGGGGAAAAATATATTTTGTGTGGGAGGGATGAAAAATCTACAATTGGCCGGGTATTGGGAGAGTAAGTGGTGATTGAGGATGGAGAGGTAAAATTTGTGTGGATGAAATAGGAATGAGGAAAGAGCAAAAGGAGAAAAATTAGTATGTTAAAGCAGATGTAGAGAGAGAGAATGGAAAAAAAAACTAGAAGAGAGAAGAAAGAACAAATGGACAGCAGACGATGGACAGTTAGCAGAAAACATGAAGAAACCAGAAGAAAGTGGCTGGAGCAATTGCAACTGAAAAAAATGCACAAAAGGTAGAAAGATATCTCTTTATTTTGAATTTATTAACTGGAATATGAAAGCTCTGGGAAATGTGCATCATTAACGTCTGCGCTTTGTTTGGTACAAGAGGAAATTAATTTATAGTTTTATTTCTACAGTGGTGTTGTACATTCCAAGTTTGGCTTTTGGGGTTCCCAGTTTAATTCACAGGTACACTACCAAAAAACTGCCTCCAGTTTTGCAACTGATTCCTATAGATTTTGGGGTGCTGAATCCAGGAAAAATAGCCAAAATGTTCCATCACGTCACGTTTTCTTGCAAAATTAGATTTCTTACCCATATAAGGAATGTTCACATAATTTCTTTTTAGCCGACTGCAGTTTATTTTCTTGGCCCAAAATAGAGGTTGTAATGGTTAACTAACTAGAAACACTCCCTCATGATATTTTAGAGTGTTTTGTATTCATTTTATACATTAACAGGACAATTGGGAGGCGGGGGGCTAAATCCAGTACTCACGCTGGCGCATGTTCTTTCCTGTTCGCCTCGCCTCGTTCGCTCGCTCAAACACGGTGGTTGCGACATGAACGTTCCTGTCAAATTTCAGTTTCTTGCAAGTTCATTATTACCTTTTGTTTGCTCAGTCGTAATCCAGCTTTATTCCGAAGTGGTTCACTACAGTTGTAGTTTGCAGTGCTGTGTATTTGTGATGGCTCACAGAGCCAGAGGTTGCGTCAACTCTCCGGACAGTTTTTGTTTTATTTGTGGGGAAGATACCGTGAAAAAGCGGCAGAGGAACATTTCTGCATTTATTAAAGTATATTTTGCCTATTTCGGTTTGAAGTTAGGCGATCAAGACAAACCGTGGGCTCCTCACAAAGTGTGCAAGACATGTGAGGAAGATCTACGCTTATGGATGAAAGGTAAAAAACAAGCATTTCGTTTCGGAATACCTATGATGTGGCGTGAACAAAGAGACCACAGCAGTGACTGCTATTTTTGCTCTTGCATTGTGAAGGGATACAACTTAAAAAATAAGAACGTAATAAGTTACCCCAACCTTCCCTCAGCAATTAGGCCTATGCCTCATAGCAACGAAGTACCTGTGCCTGAACCACCAAAATCTTTGGATCATATTTGTGTGGACGGTTCTGATCATGATGAGACTCATCAGATGGCTTTTCCCGATGAGTCCAGTACTTCCGAGTTTGAAACTGAACCAGATCCGAAACCTGAACTTTTCTCTCAAGCTGAATTGAATGATTTAGTCCGGGATTTAGGGCTCCCAAAAGATGCTGCCCAACTGCTAGGTTCTCGGCTTAAACAGAAAAATCTATTGTCACCAGGAACAACTTTTTATTGGTACCGCAACCGTGAGACACAATTTTTGAAGTATTTCAGCAAAGAGGAAGATTTGGTATTTTGCAACGATATATACGGAGTGATGGAAAAGTTTAAACTCAAGTATGATCCTGCTGAATGGCGGCTGTTCATTGATTCATCAAAAGACAGCATAAAAGGTGTTCTTCTTCATAATGGCAACACATTCGCTTCAGTTCCTATTGCTCACTCTGTTATTCTCCAAGAAAAATACGAGAATTTGGCCCTGATTCTTCAGAAGATTCGTTATGATGAGCATAAGTGGATGATTTGTGGAGACTTTAAAATTCTATCCATGCTATTAGGGCAGCAATCCGGTTTCACCAAATATCCCTGCTTCCTTTGCTTGTGGGATAGCCGGGCCCGCGACCTACACTGGGGGAAAAAAGACTGGCCAATTCGGGAGTATTTGAGACCCGGTGAGAAAAATGTTCTTCATGAGAGCTTGGTACCTCGTGATAAAATTCTATTACCACCTCTCCACATTAAGTTGGGTCTCATTAAGCAATTCATCAAGTCCCTTCCAAAAGATGGTGAGTGCTTTCGGTACCTTTGCTCAAAGTTCCCCCGACTTTCTGAAGCAAAGCTAAAGGAAGGAGTGTTTGTTGGCCCTGATATAAGGAAACTCATTTCAGATAGAGCATTCGCTGAAACGATGTCTGAGAAGGAAAAAGAAGCCTGGGATTCCTTCAAGGATGTTGTTCTCAAATTCTTGGGGAACAGGCGGGATGAGAACTATAAGGATATTGTTGCCAGGATGCTCAATGCCTTCAAAGAACAAGGCTGTAACATGAGCCTGAAAGTCCATTTCTTGCACTCCCATGTGAACTACTTTCCAGAAATCTTGGGGGCGTATAGTGAAGAACAAGGTGAAAGGTTTCACCAGGACATCAAGGACGCAGAGAGAAGGTACCAAGGAAGATGGAACACCACTATGATGGCTGATTTCTGCTGGTTGCTGCTGCGGGAAACCCCAGATGAAAAATACGCCAAGCAGCGCACCAAGAGAAGCATTCGGGGGAAGAAGAAACGGGCCCACCAGGAGATTGATTGACCCAAGAATGACTTTAAAATCTAAACTGTGTTGACAAATATCGTGTTTTTACTAAACTTTGAAATAAAAATTTGCTAGTTATTACCACAGTGTCGGATCTCATTTATTAGAATTTTATTTTCACACCATCGGGTGTTTGTCTTCATGTATTGCAATGGTGCGGTTTGCGTTTTCTATTCTTACATACATACCTGTACAACATTTTTTGCACATTTCTTTGCTTTGTTTTGTGTCTAACCTCACTCTTATATGCTCAATGTTTGTGCACATGTATGTGGCTGTTTTAAGTGCAGACAATTTTGCTACCATCACAGTGTGTTTTGTTGACATTACTCTATTCTTATGTGCTGCCTTGTTACAATTTTCTTTATTCTTATTTGAATAACTACTAAACAATTAGTATAAAGAATTCATCCAAGAAACTTTTATCTCGATCGCACTCAATCTGAAACGTTCACCTCAAACTGCTAACCCAATGTAGCAAAAAATCTGTACGTGATGGAGCAAATTGGTTACCAGATTTGGATTCAGCGCACCAAAAAACGTAAAAATCAATCGAAACATTAGAGGCAGTTTAAAAAAAAATTTTTTTAGTGTACCTGTGTTATTGCCTTCCTGTTTCTAAATTGTGATTCCTTGTTTGGTGATGGTCTATGTAACTGAGCTGAGGTATTCTATTTATGTAATTCCTATTTGACATTGCCACTTGTTCTCTTTCCCCAGTATTCTCTGAAATGTATTGGTTTAATATTTGCAGTGTTGCCTTTTGATAGGTAGGGTATGGTGCTTTGTGAGTTCTGGTAATGCTGTCAGGGTACGGCGGGTTTGCTATGGGTTCTAAATGGGCAGCGTTTGTAGTAGTTCCTAATGTGCCTGGCGGTTGGCACTGGATTATAGTAATGTAGAAATCTTTTAGTCTTTCTTTATCCATACACTCATTAAGAGACATGTTTACTAAAAGTTAGTGTATGGTAACATTATGCAAATATTTATGCAAATAAGGCCACTTATGCAAATTAGGCCCCGCACCGAGTCTCCGCACATGGCCCCGCACCCCCCTTGGGCCGCCCCTGCATCCAAGCTCTCCGAAGTGAAAATGGAATGCTACAGAATTAAGAGAGCTGGACACGAGTCACCAGAGCCTGCAGAATCGACAATTCAACGCCAACTCTCAAACTGAAGAACCTGTATGCAGCCCTGGAAGTGGAGGAAGCAAAAACATCACAGGAAAGGGAAGAACCAGAGCTCAAGCACCCCCAAAGTTGTTGAATCAGTGACTACAAGGTAAGCGAAGGGTAGTGGTAGTTGATGACTCTCTTCTGAGGGTACTGAGGTGTCCATAAGCTATCCAAACTTGATGTCCAGAGAGGAGTGCTGTCTGCAAGATGCCAAAATCCAAGATGTTATGGACAGTTTGCCGAGCCTCATCAAGCCTACTGGCTGTTATTCAGTGTGCTCATCTATGTCGGCATGTAGGTATCCCTCCGAGCGTATCAAAAGTGGCTGCATGGCTCAGGGACAGAGGGTGAAGCGGGCAGGTGCGCAAGTGGTGGTCTCTTCAAACCTCTCTGTTCAGGGTAAAGGCCAAGGCAGAGAAGTTTGCATCCTGGAGATGAATACATGGCTGAACGGATGGCGTAATCAAGAAAGTTTTTGTTTTCTGGACCATGGGATGGTTTTCTAAGGGCTGCAGAGCAGAGATGGCATCCACTTATCCAAGAAGGGTCAAAGTGTCTTCCACAGCATGCTGTCTAATCTACTGAAGAGGGCTTTACACTAGATTCATTGGGGATGGGTGAAGAAAGCCCTCAGGTAAGTGACATATTAAATACCTCTATAGAAGTGGGTAAAAGGAGCAACATCTGGAAAGCGGTGTGCATAAATGCCCATAGTATGGGAAATAAGATACCAGATGTTGAGGCTTTCTTGGAATAGGCTGCCTTGGATTTAGTGGCAGTTACAGGGACATGGCCCGAGTTATCTTCATGGTCGATCCAGAAAGCGTATGAAATTCAAAAATTCCGTGCATTTTTATAGCTGCACTGTTGGCTAGATATCTACATTGTGATTGGTTAGTGAAACCGGCCTCCTGATTGGTCAGAAATAACATGTGCATATTGGATAATCTCAATCCAGTTTTGACGCAGGATCCACAAAAATCGCAGTAGCTATCTCCCAGTGTCAGTAAAGTATTTAAATTGGAAGCAAGGAATGCAAAAAAGTCAACTCTAATAGCCAAATGTATCCCTTTTAACGTGGTAGAAAGATGAATATGCTGGGCTAACGCACAATTTAAAAAAAAACATTAGAAAGTACAAAAAATGCAAAACTCACAAGTGATTCAAGACTTGCACACCACTGTATTTGAGAGACCTAAGTGGTCAAGAGAGACAGAATTACAGCACTGATAAACTGGTCAATGACCTAATGAATGGATACTTGCTCAGTAGTACAAAGCAAATCCAATAAACAGCCAGATTAGGATTAAAGCAAACTTGAAATCCATGTGGGAAAAAGTCAGCAAAGTTTCTGTGGGCTGAGCAAAACTGGAGGAGAAAGACAGATTTATGGAGAAGCTCAGCAGACTGATGGACATACCTATCTGCAAGTGTGAGATAAAAAAGTTGTACTGATGTGGGATGCAATTCTGCCTGTGTCGGTGGAATACACATACTTTGTGACTGCAGCAGAGAGAAGAAGATTCCTGTGATTGAGTTAGCCTTTATAAAAGATCAAAGAGAGAAAGTTGAGAGTGTTGGACATCAGATTGACCAGTTGACCTCCTTGAGACCAGAAGACAAGATCTACAAAAGGAAAGGCAGTCAAAAAGGAATGAAGAATGCAAAGAGATAAGCATAAGAGCAAGAGATGATGGAGAGATCTGTGCTTGAAGTAGAACAAGGAGATTTGGATGACATGGCTGAAGAGCCAATGGAGAAAGCTCGTGTTGCTCTAGAGAAAGCTAGGAAGAGGCCAAAATAATACTGAGGATATAACCAACATAGCTCTTGCCAGTTTAAGATACCATACTGGACTGAGAGATTGCTACTGCTGCCTGGCAAAACTCATCACTCATTTGGCCGCTGCTTTGGTGACTGATCACAACAAAGTGAATAGAGCTTAGGCGAGAATCGTGAAAAATCTGGAGGTACCGTTTGAGGAGGAACTGCAGCAGAAAGGCATCAGTTGCATTTTCTTTGGGGTCGTTGAGATGATATCAGGTTCATGTTAAAGGCAGAAGAGCATGGCAAAATGTGTCCAAGTAAAGATGAAAGAGGAACATTCCACAGTTTGTATAGAGCCAGGAGGCAGATATCTGTGGCATTTTGTTCCTGCAAGAGCAACTAAAGAGAAGACAACTGCAGAAAAAATGTCTGATAAACTAGCTACATGGCTGAGAGAAAGAGGAGCAGACAAAACTCTTCAAGCTATTGGAGGTAATTCCTGTAATGTAAACACTAGTTAGGAGGGAGGAGTGATGCATTATGTTGAGGAGAAGCTACAGAGGAAGCTGGTGTGGATTGTCTGTAACCTGCAGATAAGCGAACTACCATTGAGGCACCTGGTGACTGTTTTAGATGGCAAAACATTAAGCAAAAACAAATGGGCAGGTCCCTTAAGAAAAATGATGGATTGTGCTACTGAACTGAAAATAAATCCTAATTTTACAAAGATCTCTGTTGGCCCCGATCTTCTTCAGCTCACCGATGAAATGGTCAAAGGCTTAAGCACAGATCAAAGTCATGGCTATAGGATTGTAACTGCCATTAGAACAGATGTCTTGCCAAAGGATCTGGCTCTGTTGGAAATAGAACCTATTGAAAATAAGACCTGTCACATAGCAAATGGCTTACAACAACTTTAAGGTTCATGAGAATATGGATTTCCAAGCATTATCTGAAAGGAAAGAATCTGAAAAACTTAAGAACGATTGTAGAGTTCTGTGTTGGGGTTTACATTGTGAACTGGTTGAATATAAAAATAAATAGCAATTGGATACAAGGTCCCAGGCATCTCCTTTTCCAACTACAACTATAGAAAGAACAGTGTGAAGAGATAAGGAAGATGGTCATGCCTACAGTGAGAAGGTCAGCTTGGTGTGGTTACATCGAGTCTGTTCTGCAAGCTAAGTTGTGCAGTGAAGAGGAACAGAAGAGAGGAGATGCAGTGGAGAAGATACTGAAGATCACAGGTGAAAGAGATGAAAAGACTCAGCTTGGAGATAGCAGTGTGAGACCCGGGAAAACACCACCCAATTACTTGACTGTAGCTCCAGAGTCTCTGAGCCTCCTCTTACCTATTCCATGACAACACCAGAGATCAAGGCATTTCTGAGCAAGCCCATGGTGGATCCAGACTGGCCATCACACACCCAGTCCATAGAAAAGTGTGTAAAAATGACAACTGAGGCTGCTGGTCATGTGTACCATCAGGAGAGGAGGGAACATTATATTAGGGGTCAGATGGTCAGCAGGGAGCTCTTGAGCCGAAATAGAAGCAAACAAGATATGGCTTCTTTGCTGAATTTTGTTAAATAACATTAAATTAACTGCATAAAGAACATTTAAAAAAGAATTAGGTGGCTACATGTGTTTTTGAGACTATTTGTACATTCAAATAAATATTACTTAATTTCTACATATTTCAACTATGATCTGATGTAGGTAAGACTCTCAGCAGTTTCTGAAGATAGCTTTAGATTCAGCATGCAAAACTGCATAATTTAGTCATTAGTAGTTTGTAATGTTTGGAAAAATTAAAATCTACTCCTAAAACTGACACACCCTAGCATGGTATCATCTTCTGAAATTCACATGATCGAAATGTAAGCAGTCTTGAGAGATGATTGGTCTCCTTTGAAATAATTTGTATGCTTGATACCCCAGAATAAAAACAAGAGGGAGAGTGATAAAGTATTTCATATTTGTACTGATAGCCTCAGGAAATACTAATTTCTTTTGTTTATACCGTCCTGACCTGAGCAATGAAGTTTAATCCTTCGAAAGCAAAGGTTTTAAGTTAGTCCAATAAAAAGGTATCGCCGTCTTGTCTTTTTATTTAGCAGCCAGGATATTGATGGCACAAACTGTGTTCAATTGTAAATTAAATTAAGCAAACTTACTGAGTCTGCGGCCTTTGCAGTTTTCCTAAAACTAAATAAAAACAAAGAAGTTGTCAGTATATTTTTCCAACAACATCATAAAAACTGTAATACAAACTACTTAACTGGAAACAGTGATTATGGGCTATACTGTAGTAAACTGTTGCAGGGATTGCATTGCGTTTAATAATGGATTATTTTATTGATATTGAACTCTTCTGGACCATACATTATGCAGTGATAATTCAAATGTTTGTAATATAAGGCAGCACATTTCACTCTCTAATACACTATTCATTCTGACTTCAGGAAGAAACTCAAAACCTTCCTATTCCAGAAATACTTCAACATTGCTACAACTCATGATCGGTGGTCAAGCGTGACCTAGTAACATGCATTAACTAACCTACTGCAATTGTTAGGGACTCATATCCTATCCCTACAATGCAATTAGATTATCTTCCACGGATCCCATTAATTCCGAGGTATTCCTTGCCATCTGTACAAAGTTATTGTTTATCTCCAGGAACAAGCACGAATGTAGTCTTCACATATAGGTATTGTCGGTACCTGGGGAGCCTGCGCGGGAACGCTCCCCAGCGTCCAATTAGAAAGCTTTCGGGAGCATCCCACAGCGCCTGCGTGCTGCCTTCCCGCCTTTTCCAAGTACCTCTCTCCAGGTCTTCGTTTTCCGCGGAGTCAGCAGGTCGTTGTTCCTTTCACTGCAGAAATTTTTCCATTATTGTCCTTCTTTTTTGTGGACGCGTCTGCCTTCCTTGACGCTGTACCAGTACCGCCGGTTCTTCTTTCTTTCTTTCTTTTCTTTAAAAAAAAAAGATAATAATATTAGTACTTTTTTCCACGTGCACACGCCATTTTGGGCCTTAGGCCCAAAATTCCTCCACAATGGAAAAACCCGCTTTGGGTTTCAAAAAGTGCACCAAGTGTGGCAGTACCATCTCCCATGAGTTGTGTCTCAAATGTTTAGGTCCTGACCACTCCATCACGTAATGTAAGGCCTGCGCCATGATGTCCATAAAAGGTCGGCAGAACCGAGCTGCTAAGCTCAGTACCCTGTTTCCCTCCAATACAGCCTCGGTTGCATCAACGTCTTCCAGGGCTTCCTCTTCCTCCTGTGGATCTCAGGTAACTAAACATAAGTCTAGCCGGTCCTCAAAGGGTAGATCTCCTTCTAAGCATCGAGATGCCTCTGGCATTGCCCTTGAGGATTCTGCACCGGCAAAATTGCCCCAGCGGAAGGCTTCAGCTTCCAAAGCATTATCGGGGCTCCAGGACGTTCTCGAGGCCTCAACCTCGGCAGAACTACTGGTGCCATGCTCTGGGGTACCGGCTGTTTTCTCTGGTACCGACATCCAGGCATCGGCAGCGTTGATAGACCAGAGATTCCTGGCTATTGAACGCAGTCTGGTGGCTCTCCTTGCGGCATCGACACCCTCGGAACCGTGTCAGACAGTTCAACCGGTACCGGCACCGACTCCGGCACCGGTATCGGTACCAGTACCGACAGCATCGGCATCGACATCGATGTCCACATTGCCGGCACCCAGTCATGCGATGCCCTCCGGTACCGATACACCGGTGCCGATTACTCCCGGTACCGACTTCGGTCGGTACGGGTATCGGGCTCTTCAAAAGCATCCGGACAGACGGTACTTTGAGTCCTCAGAAGAATCTGAGGATTCTGACAGTTCTGTCGATGCAGAAATACTTCTCCCAGAGGAGCCTTCCTCCCCTAAGCGCAGAATGTCTCCTCCAGAGGATATTTCCTTTCAGGACTTCATCAGGGAAGTGACTCGAGGTCTGTCCATTACTGTGGCTCCTGAATCAGAGCCCAGAGCAAAGGAGTTGGAAATTTTACAATATCCCAAAGCTCCTAAAGAGGCAGCTACTCTACCCATCCATGAGATCTTGCATGATCTCATGCTAAGAATGTGGGAGACGCCTCTTACCACCTCTCCTCACTCTCGTAGACTGGATACTATGTATCGAGTCCCTCCTTGTCCTGGTTTCCAGAAGACTCAGCTTCCTCACCACTCTATTGTAGTGGAATCAGCTATGAGAAGGATCAGGAGTGCAAAGAGACATGCCTCTAATCCTCCAGGACGCGAGTGCAGAACTTTGGATGCTTTTGGACGTCGTACTTTCCAAGCTTCCATGCTTTCTGCCAGGATCATTTCCTATATGTTATATATGGGAATGTTCCTGAAGAAAGTCACAGGAGATTTAGAGGCCCTGAGCCCTCTCCTTCCTGAGGATAGAAGGCAGGATTTTCTCACATTGGTCAAACATGCCCAGGATGTTTCTAAATTTGTCAACCGTGCAGCTTTTGACTGCTTTGAATGCATAAGCATAACCTCTGCTATTGCCATAGGTGCACGTAGAATTGCCTGGCTCCAGGCATCTGATTTGGAGCTCTGGGTACAAGACAAACTGGGCAATATTCCTTGTACTGGTGAGAACCTGTTTGGTAAAGATTGGCAAGAAAAAGCCAATGAGTTGGATGCTGACAACTCCACTTTGGATAGGCTATCCAAAGCCACAGCTGATCCTGTGAGAAAGAAGTCTTTCAAGAAGCCTTTCTTCTAAAAAAAGAAGAGGTTTTATCCCTCTTATTCCCAGCAGGGATGTTCTACAGGTCAGCCTACCCGGAAGGGTCAGCAACCACCTAAACAAAGGAAAGCAAAGACTGCTAAACCTCAACCGTCTCAGCAGTCTCAGCCTCCACAAGGCCTTTGACTTTCATCTAGAGAACTTAGCCTTCCTGGCCCTCAATGGACCAGAGCCTTCCACCATTCCAGGAAGGTTATGTCACTTTGCCCCCAGGTGGGAGCAGATAAGAGCAGAGCAGTGGACACTCTCCATTATAAGAGAGGGGTACAAGCTGCACTTCCTGTGCATGCCCCCTTCCACCATGGTAAGACAGTTCAGTTCTCAGACCTCTCTCATTTATTAGATCAAGAGGTCACTATGCTTCTTGCCCAAGGGGCAATAGAAGAAGTACCCATTCATCAACAGGGTACAGGGTTTTACTCCCTCTATTTCCTTATCCCAAAGAAAACGGGGGGATACAGACCTATTTTGGACCTCAGAGAATTGAACAAATTCCTGTTCAAAGAGAAATTCAAGATGATTTCTTTAGGAACTCTGCTGCCATACCTTCAGAGTCAGGATTGGCTTTGTTCTCTAGATCTCAAGGATGCGTACACTCATGTTCTCATCCACCCAACTCACAGGAAGTTCCTTCGGTTCCTTTTTCAAGGAAAGCACTACCAATACAGGGTGCTTCCTTTTGGCCTGGCCTCAGCACCAAGGGTGTTTACGAAATGCATGGCTGTGGTAGCAGCATTTCTTCGCACTCTAGGGATATTCGTCTTCCCCTACTTAGAGGACTGGCTCATTTGAGCCCCATCACAGTCAGAGGCCAGGACCTCCCTATCTTGCACAATGCGTATTCTTCAGTATTTGGGTCTTGTCATAAACGTCCCAAAATCCAGTCTAACTCCCATTCAGTCTCTAGAATTCATAGGAACTTTGCTGGATACCAAAAGGGCAAGGGCCTATCTTCCCCAGGCCCACTGCCTTCGCATGGTACAGTTAGTTTCTCAAGCAGTGCTAAAACCTCATCTCACTGCCCGAGAAATGCTACAACTACTAGGCCACATGGCATCTACCGTGCATGTGGTTCCTTATGCTCGCCTCCATATGAGAGCAGCCCAGTGGACCCAGGCATCAGGGTGCCTGTCAGACAAAATAGCAAACACAAGTCGCCTTATTTTGTCTCTCCAATGGTGGCAGTCCGCTCGGAACCTGTTGCTGAGGTCCCCATTTCAACAACCTTTACCCCAGCTACTCTCACAAGAGATGTTTCACCAATGGGTTGGGGAGCTCATCTCCAAGACCTCTCCACCCAAGGCACCTGGACCCCACAGGAGACTCATCTACATATCAATCTCTTAGAGGTCAGAGCAATCTTCCTTGCTCTTAGAGTGTTCCACACCCTGCTGAGCTACAAGACAGTCCTCATTCATATGGACAATCAGGTAGCCATGTTCTATGTGAACAAGCAGGGGGGAACAGGCTCTCTGTCGCTTTGCAACGAAGCTTTGCGACTATGGGCCCTCACCAGAGAGCATCAGATTCATCTCCTGGCAGTGTATCTTCCAGACATACAAAACTCTTGGGTAGACAGACTCAGTCGAGTTCTGCTTCCACATGAATGGTCTCTACATGCAGACCAGGTGGCCAAGATTTTTCAAATTTGGGGAACCCCGGACAAAGACCTCTTTGCAAGTCCGTTGAATGCCAAACTTCTCCGGTTCTGTTCCAGAATTCCGGCTCAGGGCTCTCAGGCCAGGGATGCTTTCCTTCTTCACTGGGGGCAAGACTTCCTTTATGCCTTCCCACCCATTCCCCTAATTTCCAAAACCCTGTTCAAGCTTCAGAGAGACAGAGGGCGTATGATTCTCATAGCTCCACATTGGTCATGGGCAAGTGTGGTACCCTCTGCTTCTACATCTCTCTCAAACTCCCTCCCTGCAGTTAGGATCTGCTCCAGATCTCCAATCACAGGAGGACGGGATGTTATGGCATCCCAATCCCCAGTCTCTGCATCTCAGAGCTTGGTTGCTGAAGGCCTAGATCTTCATGATCTTAACCTCTCAGCAAGTAAGGGATGTCCTCAATGCTTCCAGGAAGCCTTCCACAAGACGCTCTTATGCTTTTAAGTGGAAGAGGTTTACCATATGGTGCTCGCAGAAGGGTCAACCCCCTTGAGATACCTCTGGAATCATAGCTGGAGTATCTCCTTCATTTATCCAAAGCAGGACTTAAGACTAACTCAGTAAGAGTCCATTTGAGTGCTATTGCAGCTTCCTTCAAGCCTCTAAATGGACAACCTATTTCCTCTCATCCTCTTATAGCTAGATTTATGAGAGGCCTTCTGCTAACTAAGTCTCCCATTAGGCCACCACCTGTGGCATGGGACTTAAACTTGGTTCTTGGTCAGCTTATGAAGCCACCTTTCAAATCCTTAGCTACTACCTCCTTGAAATTCCTTTCTTGGAAGGTTATTTTTCTCATTGCAATCAGATCAGCACGTCGCATCAGTGAGTTGCAGGCACTGGTGGCTGATCCACCTTATACAAGGTTCCATCATGACAAGGTAGTCCTTAGGACTCATCCACACTTTATGCCAAAGGTGGTCTCGCCTTTTCATCTAAACCAAGCGGTCTACCTACCTGTGTTCTTTCCAAGGCCTCATGCATCAAATACAGAAAGGAATCTTCATACTTTAGACTGTAAAAGAGCTTTAGCCGTTTACTTACAAAGAACACAGCAACATAGAAAGTCCTCTCAACTCTTTGTTGCTTTTGATCCTTCTCATTTGGGACTTCCAGTCTCCAAGAGAACACTCTCTAACTGGATTGCTCAGTGTATTTCCTTTGCCTATCAGAGTAAGAATCTTCCTCTGGAGGGCCATGTCACAGCTCACAATGTGAGAGCCATGGCAGCTTCAATGGCTCATCTGCACTCTGTGTCTATCGACGACATCTGTCAAGCAGTCACCTGGGCCTCGGTTCATACCTTTACAGCCCATTACTGCTTGGACAAGGACTCCCACCAGGATGCTTTGTTTGGTCAGGCTGTTCTCCAATACCTGTTCCATACCTAATCAACTCCTACCCACCATCCCTGGTTGGTTGCCAGAGATCCATGGGGAGAAGTGGAGCCCTTTCATAGGGACACATAACTTCTGGGGTCTCTCCCTGGCATCTAAAGCTAGGGAGTCCCCATATGTGAAGACTACATTCCTGCTTGTTCCTGGAGATAGCAGAGTTACTCACCTGTAACAGGTGATCTCCGGGAACAGCAGGAATTGAGTCTTCACAACCCACCCACCTCCCCTAGGAGTTGTATCTCTCTATCTCTTTCTCTTTGTCTTTCCCTTTCTCTTTCTCTTTGTCTCAGATTTAAAACTCAACTGGAGAGAGGCAGTTGGGAAAGGCGGGAAGGCAGCACGCAGGTGCTGTGGGATGCTCCCAAAAGCTTTCTAATTGGACGCTGGGGAGCGTTCCCGCGCAGGCTCCGTCGGTACCGACAATACCCATATGTGAAGACTAAATTCCTGCTGTTCCCAGAGATCACCTGTTACAGGTGAGTAACTATGCTTTACTGTTCATAGTCAATTGAATATTGTACTAGTTGTATGATCTGGAATGTTCTTGTTCTCTGTAAAACCGTCGCTCATGCACTGTTACATCAGTTAAGTTCTATGTAAACTGCCTTCGATAGTAGAAAGGCAGTATATACAGTAAATACATTTATATAAATAAATAAAGGGGAAAGATGGATGTAATAGAGAATACGGGTGTGCAGGCAAAAACATTTATTTTGTTGTTTCCTGTTTCATATACAGTTTTTTTTTTCATTTTATTTGTTCATTTTGATACGTTTTCATTTTGTTTCACTTTTATAAATGTTTATTTCAGGGTAATTTTGTTAATTAAAGAGGTAGCTGTGGCTTCTTCCCAATCAAAAAACATAGCTGAAAGTTTGCTAAAGGTTTCAGACAAAGAAAAAGCTTAGGTGTTTTTTTTTTTACCTTATAGTCAGAGGCTTGCCTCAAATTAATGGCCCTTACTTTACAAGGCAGAAAACTTGCAGAAAAGCCATCTGGTCTCCATAGTAGTTTGTACTAGCCAGACTGCTATATTTATAATGATCTTTCTTCCAGTTTCCTGATTTTCCCAAAGTTTGTCGGCTCTGGAGCTGTATAGAAAATGCTAACTGGATTTTTTGCCTTGTGAATCTATTGACTCCTGTAAAAGATTTTTCTTTTGCGAAGTACTTGGTGCCAGAAATTCTGTGAAATCATGTCTAAGTACTGTCAGAGACATTTATAAAGCCTAATCCAGATCCTGCTTGTCCAATTAATGATGATCAATGAGGGTCTGGATTTGGCTTGGCAACCATCTCTGATGACATTGAATTCAACTGAAAATCTATCTGTTACACTATGCCATAACTGACTTTAAAGAAAATTCTTTTGTCAGGAGTCACTAGATGCATAAGGCAAATAATCCAGCTAGCATTTTCTATACAGCTCCAGAGTAGACAAACTTTGGGCCAATCAGGAAGCAGGCAGGAAAATCATCAGAAAAGTTAAGCGCAGGCTGGTTAATCAACCGCTTCCACCCCCATGCAAAAGGAAGATGGCATTAGGCATCGGAGAGAGTGGAAGCCAAATAGCCTTGCAGCACCAGAGGTTTAGGTAAGCACCGTGGAGTTGTTTGAAGCCATTGCTGCTGCTGCAGGTTCCTGAGAGGTATGGCAATGGGGGGTCTGGAAGGGGGGGGGGGCAGGAGCGAGAGCAGCAAGTTCAAAGAATGAGGTTCATCTAGAGCATGTTATATCCTTGCACTGGCCCTGTTGATAGTCCATCTTTCGTATACAGGCTAGCAAGAAGATTTACAAAGGACAATAGAAGTTAAGACAAGCGGTTTACATAAAACAACAGGCCAATGTGGCTTTACATAGAACATTGAATATAAGGGGGGGGGGTTAACTATATACAGGTTAATTAGGTGGGTATAATTAGGTTGAACAACATGTTTATGATTAAAGCAACAAGAACATATCCCTCAGGAGAGCTATACAGACAAAGGACATGATATAAGAGGAAAAACTAATACAGTATTGTGCTTTAAATTGCACAGGCTCCTGAGGATAGGTTGAATGTCTGCAGATGCTGTTTAAGTCCTTTGGTCCACTTTCAACAATATTTCAATGGCACTTGCTTCGTAATAGAAAACCAATTGAAGTATCTACAATAAGATTACCAAATGTCACCGATTTTCAGGTGGCATCCCTGATTCCATGGACTACAAACACCTCATCACCGATTTCAGTGGAGGCAAAGGCTCAGGACTTTTCTTGTCTTGCATGCCTCTCTCATGCAGCACATGAGACTTTTCTTGATCCTCTCCCTCTCAGGCTTGTTTTCCCTTCCTCTGTCAAGCAACAGGGAAGCACTGTGGTTAAACTAGAAAGAGGGAATGGGGAATCTATTTGCATTGGTGTGCTACTGTATATAGATCTCCCATTACAAACAGAAGAAATGTAATTGAAGACATTCGCAGTATTGCCATGAAAGTAGAAGTGCTACTTCTCCGGGAACAAGCTGGACATCAGTCCTCACATGGGTGATGGTACCGACGGAGCCTGCATGATAGCTTCTCCCCAGCTTTCAAAGAAAGCCTTTGGGAGATGTACCACCCCTGTGTGGTCCCCTTCCCGCCCAATGGTGCCATCTTGCCTCAGTCTCCTTTTTTCTGCAGAGCCCACCGGATTATGTCTGTTTTCCCTGGAAAAAGTGTTAGTCTTCCTTTGGATTTTTCCTTTCTCCGGTTGTGTACCGGTTCCCTTTCCCACCCCTGTGCTTGCTTGCCTCGGCATCGCATCTCGGATTGGTTCTTTTCTTTTTTTCCTTCGAGAGCTTCTCAATGAGCTTTGTGCCTTTTTTTGTCCCTGACTGGGCCAGAGGTTTTCAATTATGCAGGGGGCATTTTCCCCACCATGGCCTCGGCCAGTGGCTTTAAAAATTGTGACCGATGCGCCATAACCGTGTTGCACAACAACCCACATGACTGCTGTCTCCAGCAACTCCATGATCCCTTGGACCATGGTCTCTGTAAAACAATGACCTCTAAGGCCATAAAGAGCTGTCAGCAGCAGTGGGAGTCCTTCTTCCATAAGATGGAATCTGCACCAGAGTCTCCGGTGACACCACACTCCAGGGCCTCCTCCAGAACCCTGGAATCTTGGGGAAACCAGGTTGCCTCGGAGCCCTGAGGCCACGGGTCCTCCAGCTGGACCCTGAAGGAAGAGCCAAAGAAGAGGCAGAAACCCTCAATGACCGTGTCGGAGGACACATCTTGAAAAGTGGACAAGTCTCATGGGTCCTGGAGTCCTCTCTGTGAGTCCAAAGGGAAGGAGAAGGAGCAGCCAACCAAAATACCCTGTCAGTAATTGTCGGCATCTGGCGACCGCCTTGAACCCCCGAGGCCATCCTGGTCAAAGACTCCCCCTCAATGGAGCCGGCATCTGTCCTCAGTCTCTCGGTGCCCACGCCAAAGGCTATGGAGTCATCTGGCTTCAGACTAGGATGGTGGCCTTGGTGCGCAGTCTATCTACCTTCATGGCCCAGCAACAGGTTCTGATGCCCAGCTCCGCTTGGTTATCACTCCCAACTACCGGGCCTTTGACCTCCCCAGATGTCAAGCTGATCCTCAAGCCCCACCAGCCTTGAGAGATTCCTTGGCATCGGTCCCAATGTTGGTCCTGATCCTCGGGTCCAAGGTCATCCGCAATGAGTGCCCGCGGCTCAGACCGCAGTGCCTCTGGGGGCCAGGGGTCGTCGGGCTTGGGGTGTGACCCTGGAGCCTGGACAGTCCTTGACACCTCCACTGATTACATTTCAGACTGGGAGAATGAGGATGATAAGTCCCTCCATACCTGTCAGCCCCGGGAAATGCCCTCTGACCTGTCTCCCCCCAAGACCCGGTGTCAGTCCCTGCTAAAGGACACGGCCTTCCTTGACTTCGTGCAGGACATGGCCAAGACACTGGCTTTCGAGACTGATGCAGAGGAGAACTCTCGGACCGAGGAACTCAAGATCTTCCAGTTCAAAGCCCCTCTGAAGGAGGCACTCACAGTGTCTTTTCCCCCGATCCAGGAATAGCTGCTCCTCCGCATGTGGAAGACCCCACAATGGTACCTATAGTGAGCAGATGGCTGGACTCAGTGTACCCAGTCTACCGGAATCCCAGCTTCCAGAAAGCACAGCTTCCACACAACTCCATGGTGGTGGAGTCGGCCATGTGCTGCCTTAAGAGCCAGAAGATGCACTCCTTGGTGCTCCCAAGTAGGGAGGCCCATGCCTTGGATGCTCTGGGCATAAAGTGCTACCAGGGCTTGATGCTCATTAGCCTGATCCAGGCATACTAGCTGTACATGGGCATGTACCTGAAAGACCTGGCTGGTCTCTCCAGCTTTTCCAGACTCTGGCCTCGGGTGTCAGAGAGTGCTCCAAATTCATGACACAGGCAGCCAAGACGGTTTCGAGTCAGCAGCTAGAGTAGCTGCGGTTGGCATTGGTGCTCAATGCCAGGCTTAGCTAGAGTTCTCTGACTTGGAGCAATGGGTTCAGAACAAACTGGTTGATGTCCCCTGCCAGGGAGAGAACCTCTTTGGCAAACCCATTATTATGGATAAGGCCACAGAGTTGGAGTCCTAGTTCATGACGGGGACCAGGCTCTCCAATAAGACATCTGACTCTTCCCGTTGGAATTCCTTGGGTATAAAGCCCTTCTATCCAAAGTAGAGGAAGGCTTATGGAAACTACCCTCAATACCAGGAATTCTCAGCTCCCCAGCAGGGGCAGCAGGCCAAGGGACAAGGACATGGCCCTCATAAGCCTAAGGCTCCCAAACCCCAGGCCCTGGTTCTGGCCCAGCCTGGGAGGCGTTTTTGACTCCTTGGTCATAGCTTCTCTTCCCGCAGGAGGCCCAACCCAGAAGCCCAGAGGAGGGCATCTGGTTCTCTGTTCCCACCCATGGCTATCTATCACCACCGACTCCTGGGCACTGCAGGTGGTGAAGGAAGGTTACCTCCTCCATCTGGCACAGGCACCCCCTTAGTTCTTTCTGGGAGAGCCCACCAGGACTCCTCTCCACAAGACCTTACTGTTCTAAGAGCTCACATGTCTTCTCAAAGACAAGGCAGTGGAACTGGTGCCCCACACATCTATAGCAAGGGGTTCTACTCCCGGTACATCCTAATTCCCAAGAGAACTGAAGGCTTCCAGCCCATTCTTGATTTGTAGTACCTAAACAGGTTCCTGGTGAGGGAGAATTTCAAACTGCTCTCCCTTGAAACACTGCTGCCATACCTCCAGCCGTGAGACTGGCTATGCTCCTTGGACTAAAGGATTCGTACACACACATCTTCATCCATCCCAGCTCTAAGAAATACCTCAGGTTCATGGTGGGAGGTGGCCACTATTAGTAGAGGGTAATGCTCTTATGTCTGGCATCCGCACATAGGGTGTTCATCAAATGCCTAACAGTGGTCACGGCCAACCTTCGTCTCCAGGGAGTCTTCATCTTTCCGTACCTGGACAACTGGCTCAAAAGAAGCCACATGGCTGCAGTGGTGCATCGCACAGTTCTAATCCTACAACACTTGGGGTTCATAATAAACCACCCAAAATCCCATCTCCTCCCAACACAGTGCCTGGAATTCATAGGGGCAAGACTGGACACCACCTTAGGTGCAACTGCTGCTGTAGAGCACTGACATTTGTGTCAGTCCACCTTCTGTTCTGCCTGCTGGGTCATATGGCATCCACAGTCTGTCACCCCGGAAGCCTGCCTTCATATGAGATAAGCCAGTGGACCCAGGCAATGGGTCGTCAATGGGACAGGGTGGTGGTGACCTGCCAACTGGCTGACTCACTCACCTAGTGGCAAGCTCCACAGCAACTTCTGGGTGAGATGCCCTTTTGGGCCCCTGTTTCCTAAAGGATTTTAACCATGGATGCTTCCCTCATAAGATGAGGAGCACACTGCGACGACCTCTGCACTCAGGACAGTTGGTCGCAGATGGACAGTCTGCAACAGATCAACCTCTTGGAGATTCGGGCCATATTCCTAGTTCTCTGAGCCTTCTGTCACCACCTGCAGCACCATTCAGTGCTGGACCAGACAGACAGACAATCAAGTGCCGATGTTCTACGTGAAGAAGCAGTGAAGCACAGTATCGTACACCCTCAATCAAGAGGCAGTAGCTCTCTGCTTATAAGTGAATCGCCACAGGATGCTCCTAAGGGGGGTGTATCTGCCAGGCCAGAACAACACCCTGGCAGACAGGCTGAGCAGGGTCCTCCAGCTGCACAAGTGGCGGTTAGATCCCAGAGTGGCCTGTCGGTTCTTCCAGTTCTGGGTACTTTATGGCTGGACCTCTTCGCCAGTCCAGCCAACACCCAGCTGCCCTTCTTCTGCTCCAGGCAGTCACACATCCCGGGTGGCAGTGGATGCCTTCCTCATCCCATGGACAGAAGGCCTTCTCTACGCCTTCCTGCCCACGCCACTGGTTGCCAAGATCCTGTTCAAGGTTCAACACAATAGGGCATCTCTGATGCTGATAGCCCCTTGGTGGCCCAGGCAACTGTGGTTTCCACTGCTCCTTCGCTTATCCATGGCACTCCTAGTCTCCCTGGGGAGTGCCCTGGGGCTGCTGTCACATGAGAAGGGCTCCCTCCGACCCCCCAACTTCATCAGCTCCCTATCCATTTCCGCATCCATTTCAAACTTCTGCTGACCTATAAGTACATTCACTCTGCAGCTCCTCACCTTTCTTCTCTTATCTCTCCTTCCTCCCCCCCCCCTCAGGAATTCTGCTCTTCTGGCAAATTGCTTCTATCTGTGCCCTTCTCTTCTATCCTAACTCCAGACTTTGCTCCTTTCACCTTGCTACATCTTAGGCCTGGAACAAACTACCTGTGTCTGTATGCCGGCACCTCTCTGACCCTTTTCAAATCCAGACTGAAAACCTATCTCTTCACTGCTGATTTGGATCTTGACTCACCTGATCTCCTTGTTTCTTTACCATTCCCCCTTGTTTTATCCCTGTCTACACCTTCTGTGTTGTCTGTCTTGACTAGAATGTAAGCTCTGATGAGCAGGGATTGCCTCTTATATGTATTTGCAACCCTGCGTATGTCTTGTAGCACTTTACAAATGCTCAGTAGTAGGAGGAGGAGGAGGATCTCTGATGCTAACAGCCTGGCTGCTGAAAGGGTAACCTTGGCTCCCTTCATCCTTTCAGGGGAGGTGGAGGAGGTCCTCCTGGCCTCCCTTAAGACCTCCACAAGATGGGCTAATGCTTTCAAATGGTGCAGATTGTCAGTGTGGTGCACAGAGCGACGGGTCAACCCATTTGCCTACTCCATTCAGCTTGTCCCGCAATATTTGCTTCATCTGTCCCAGGCAGGACAGGTCCAACTCTCTCAAGGTCCACCTGAGTGCACTTGTAGCACACCACCATCTTATTGAGCAAGTGTTTCTTTGTTCAGTCTTTCGTGACCTGTTTTCTATGGGGTCTCTTGCTGTTCAAGCCTTCAGTCTGCCTGCTGGTGGTGGAGTATGACCTCACTATGGTGCTGTCGCAGCTCATTGGACCACCGTTTGAGCCCCTGGCTACCTGCCACCTACGGTACCTTTCCTGGAAGGTTGTGTTCCTGGTGACACATCGGCTCTCAGGGTCAGCGAGATCTAGGCTTTGGTGGCGGATCCATTTTACATGAGGTTCTATAAGAACAGGGCCATGCTCCTCACGCAAGCCAAGTTTCTTCCCAAGGAGGTGTGTCCTTTCCACCTCAATCAGGAGGTGGTGCTTTCAACTTTCTTTTCATGGCCTCACACCAGCAGGGCTGAGATCGTCCTTCATACTCTGGACTATAAGAGAGCCTTGCCCTTCTACCTCCAACATACCCAGGGCCACCACAAAGCCTCACAGCCTTTTGTCTCCTATGACCCCAGTTGGCTAGGGGCAGCAGTGACCAAGCAAACTCTGTCCATCTAGGTAGTTTACTGCATTGCCCTCACCTATAAGCAGGCTGGGCTCTTGCTGGAGCACCAAGTAATGGCGCAAAGTGTCAGGGCCATAGCAGCATCCGTAGCAAACATGTGTTCTGTTCCTCTCTTGGAAATCTGCCAGGCCTCCATCTGGTCCTTAGTCCATACCTTCTCAGCTTATTACTGCCTGGAGAGGGAGTCTCGTAGGGATAGTGCCTTTGGCCAGGCAGTACTATGACATCTATTTGGGGTGTAGGCAATTCCTGCCCTCCGGCCAATGGGTGTTCAGGCTACTGGAGTGCTGGTTTCTCGCTGGACATTTGGGCAACTCGGGAGTCTGTCTTTTCAAGGACTCATCGCTGCTTTCACGGCTCACTTTTTTCCTGGACACCCATGACCTTTTACAGGTTTTTGGTAGCCTATAGCTAGGGAGTCCCATATGTGAGGACTGACTTCCTGCTTGTTCCTGGAAAAAGTGTAGTTACTCACTTATAACAGATGTTCTCTGGGGACAGCAAGAATCAGTCCTCACAACCTTCCCTCCTCTCCTTGGAGTTGCTTTTTGCCTGCTAGCAAGATGGTACCCTTGGGTAGAAGGGGACCATGCAAGCATGGTGCATCTCCCAAAGGCTTTCTTTGAAAGCTGGGGAGAAACTACCATGCAGGCTCCATCGCTGCCGTGGCCACCTATATGTAAGGACTGGTTCCTGCTATTCCTGGAGAACAGATGAGTAATTACGCTTTATAACTGATTTCAGTATGCCAGATGTTGATTGGTGCATCCCTGCTGCAGTGTCATTTAGAAGAAAGGAGATCCAGGATTCTCTGCAAGAAGAACTATTCCGGCAACTGGTGACAGAACTCACATGTGAAGGGGCCATTTTGAACCTGGTGCCTACCAATGGGGAAAATGTTTCTGATGTTATAGTGGAAGATCATCTTGCATCCAATGATCACCACAGTATTAGGGCTGATAGTCCATTCAAAAGCAAGGGTCCTAGACTTTAGAAAAACTAACTTTGCCAATATGGGACAATACCTCTAGCAGTTGTTGGGATGGAAACAGCAGGGGCATGTAGAAAAGCAAAGGGCAAATCTAAAAGAGGATGTTTTAAGGGCAACAAACCTTTTTGTTAGAAAGGTAAATAAAGGTAAAAGGACAAGGAGGCCACTATGGTTCTCAAAAGAAGTAGCTGAAAAGGTGAAGAAAAAGAGGGTAGCCTTCATATAATACAAGAGAACACAGAAAGAGGAAGACAATTATCAATATTTGGAAAAACTTAAAGAAGCTAGGAAAGTAGTCAGGAGCGTATAGATACAAATAGACGAAAAAATAGACAAAGCAGAAAAATGGGGGGACAAGTCATTTTTCAGATATGTTAGTGAGAGGAAGAAGTGCAAAAGTGGTACTGTCAGACTTGCGATGCTTCCGCTTGGGCCCAAGAGCTTACAAGCAGGAAACAGCCTTATGTTGTCCACTTTTGAATAAAGCTTCCCTTCTTGTCACCAGATGTATTCTGGGACTTGTAGTTAGTTTATTCTTTAAGGACAAATTGTAGTTGTGAGTCGGTGGTTCAAGGCAGCAAGAAAATTTATTTTGTGGGGTTTTCCAGGGCATTTAAGCTCAATACACAAACAAGGCAAAAAGGATGCTTCTCCAACATAAAGGATAAGGTAACAGAGAATGATGTAACAAAAACCTCTTTTCACTGTTCAGCTGTTCTTATTCCCACAAGCTTACACCGAGAACTGCCTCGTGTGGTCATTCAACAGAAATACAGATAAACTTGCAACAGCTGTGATTTTCTTTTCTCAAAGCAAACTTCTTCTAAGCACTGCTTCTTAACTTCAGAAGGCAATTAAGCTTAGTAAAACACAGTACTAGCTTTCCTTAATTCTAAGCAGGTACTGCACTTATTCTCTATATTGTTTCTCAGTCTCTCAGCTCAGTTCAATAATGCAGACTCTTCTTTTAAACACAATGAGCAATCCATTGGTACAGGTTCACACTCTGAGCTTGGCAAACAGGAATCTATTTGCATTCCTTCTATGGCAACAGGATATATGGTATCTCTATCAAGGTTACAAACTCTCCCAGACTTTCTCTCCTTTAGAAATTCCTGGAACTGATTCCACAGCAATTCAGCTTGTAAAGGCACAGTTGTATTAGGGGAGTGAACTTTTCCCTCAGCAAACAACTCTCTCAGTGCTTCTAGCTTTGAAGACTCAGCTGTTCTGCTTTTATCAGGGCTATGACTTTTCCCATACGTAAAACTTTCCACCCACCTCTTAGCAGTAGACGGTGAGGGCTCTGCTTCCTGGACCTTAGCAATAGCAAACTGTTTCTCTGTTGATTTCTCAGCTCTGAAACTGCTGGCTTTACCTGGGGAAGGGTTCCTCAGACAAGCGCTGATTTCTTTCTTCCTGGGATCCTCCAGGCTCTGAAATTCAGCCTCCTTATGTCCTTCTCCAGTCCCTCTTAGGTAGCTGCTTTCCTGGGAGTTTTCTTCTTTCTTTCTCCTCCAGCTATGCTCAGCCTTGCTCTCTCTGTTGTCCTTTGCCTTCCTCCTTCCTCCCTCTTTCTGCTCTGCTCGTGGTTTTAAGAACCGTTGGCTGCTAGGCACTCCCTGTTCTCTGCACCTGCGTGACCAATCATCAGGCAAGCTTGTCTCCACCCCTGAGCTAGGGCGTGGCCTGACCTTAGCAGGGAGCTGGGGGTTTTTTCTGATCTGGCTTGCAAGTCTTATGCACTAGTGAACTGTCATTCATTTCAAAGGGGAAACTCGGATTTTCTTCCACTTCCATGTCTTCCTGGGAGCTTTCATCACTACAGACTCAAGGGTGACAGTACCATAGAAACTGATGAGGATAAAATGGAATTGCTTAACAAATATTTTTGTTCTGTGTTCACAGATGAAAGACCAGGAGCAGGACCTCAGAAAACACCCACAAATAGGAACAGAAGAGAAGGGGTTCTTGACTGATTTTCAGAAGACTGTTCATAAGGAACTAGCTAAACTAAAAGTGGACAAAATGATGGGGCTGGTTGGGACATATTGTATCCGAGAATATTGAAGGAACTTGGGGAAGTTCTAGCAGCTCTACTGTCTGACCCTTTCAATGCTTCTTTAGAGTCAGGAGTGTCCCAGGATGCATTTGGTCCCTTTACACAAAATCGTAAGTAAGGATGAGGTTGAGAACTACAGGCCAGTTAGTCTGACATCTGTGGTGAGTAAATGAATGGAAACACTGCTAAAATCTGAAGGATACAAGGCAGCATGGTTTTACTAGAGGCAGGTCTTGTCAGAGGAATCTCATTAATTTCTTTGATTGGGCAACCAGAGAGTTGGAACAATGTAGAGCCCTAGAGGTGGTATACTTAGATTTCAGTAAAGCCTTTGACACCATTCCAACGTGTACCAAGACAGCAGACTCCTCCCCAGCACTATATAAAACCTTGTCTAGGTGGCCGTGAGGTCCACCAGGCAGGCATGTTACCAGATGATCCTCACGTCCTCCAGTCACTCAGCTATCTACATGTCTAATGATCGAAGCACCAACTATAACGACTGTCCTAAACCTTCCTCATGGGCACATTGCCCTGGGGAAACCTCTTTGGTGCGGGAAGGTTTTACATCTCTTGGAGGACAGGTCCTAGCTGCAGGATCGCTACCTGCCAAAAGGGTGATGCTCTCTTGTCACGTGACCTCTCTTTTTCATAGCAACAGGGAGGCTGCCAGACTGGAGGTAGGACAGTACTACATCTCTGTAGGTCTTGTATATATACCTCTCCTCATCCATGTCTGCCAGCCTCCAGAGGTCGTTCTTGTTCTCTGAGAGCAAAGAGCACACATAAGACCCCTCACCAACTAGGAGAAAATCATACATGTGACACTTATTACAAAAGACTGGAAAGCCCCATCTCCCTGCAGGACTGCTGTCTGCATCTTAGTTTTAAGGTTTTGTTTAGGTATTTATGTTGGTGCTCATTAAGCATAGGGGAAGGTGTAGTGAGGTGGCAAGCAGATGTTTTGACAGGCTGGGCACAATTCTGGTTTTGGCTGGCTGATGAGGAGGATATAGTGGGCAGAGTGTGTGGTTGTCCTGCCCTCCCACCTTTTCTAGCTTTTTGATGGTTTTAGGGATTTAGGTTAAGGATGGGTTCCATTGTCTGAAGCCTCAGCTAGTTGTCTGAGCTTTGATTTAGCTAATCCTAAGATTATGGCCAACAGGGCAGGGTGGAATGAAAAGGGCAAGCTACAGTGGAAGATACATGGGATAAAAGTTGATTAGCCAGAGCAGAAGACATGGTCTGGTGTCACTACTGGCTGTATCTATATGATGGGTGGATTATCCACTGGGTTCATAAAGAATGTTATTATGGCTAAATCATTACTAAGTGACTGTGTGTGGTTATAGAAACTCATTGATGGAGTAATTTTGATTAACACAGTGGAAAAAGATGTATGGGCGATCATTGTGGTGGGAGCAAATCATGGGATAAAAGAATTGTTCAGTTTTACTTGGATAAGAATGGAATGTTTGATTAAAGCTGCAGCCAGGTTTTGCCATCAATGTTGTCTTTGGTAGTATTATTTCAGCTACAAGTGAAGAAGGTGTGCGAGAGCTTTTGTTAAGGATTTCCTCACACTTACACCCTTCTCTTTTCCTTGAACAGACAGAGGGGAGTAAAAAGGAAATGTCTTCTCTTGAGGAGAGAAGTTAAAAGAAATCTATATTTGGAAGTTTTTAGATATTCACATTTTAGAAGTCAACTATTTTTCCATGCTTATATTTCCAAATTAAAAAAAATACCAAATGCTTCATATGCTGCAGATATGTTTATTTTATAAAAGCAGTGTGATCACAAAAAGGGTAGTATTCAGCCTGCGGCAGTCAGCGTTTTTATAAACATCAGCTGCGCCTGCCAAAATAATCCAAATATTTAGTGGCACTATCTGGATAATGCTGCTGTATATCTGACTTAGCAGCACCTGATAACAGGATAAATGCCGTTAACTCGATAAATGCTTTTGAATTCTGTATTGGTCCCATTGATTTTATTAAATCAACTGCAAGATTTTAAACTTGGTCTTAAAATAGACTTGTTAACCAAGACTGATGTGCTGCATCAGAAGTACATTTTAAGGTTCAAAAGAGCATTTGACCAGTATCTAGAGAATTTCAGGCACTTAAAAACAATATTCTGATTCAGTTTTGATACACCATTAACAATTACCTTTGGTTAATTGAAAACCCATTAACCTTAATGTCACCCCATATGGTGATGTATCTGATGTCTTTTAAGGATTTTATCGGAGCGTTGTACGTCAGCAGGTAGTTACCATCCACAGTTACCTTGAAACAGTCCTCCTTAGAGAAAATTTCAAGCTGTAATAAGTTGAAATGAAAAGTCAGCAAAACATACTTTAAATGATTCACATCTAAACTACAGCTATAAATAGGCAAAAAGCATTTAGGATAATCTAAGATCCAATATGGAAATACTTATGGCAGAAAGCAGGAGTCCCTCTGGGGTACCAGTTCCAGGTTTTGTTTAGTTTCATTTATTCATTCTCTTAACATACCATTTAAACAAGGGTACAGCAAAATGCTTTACAATTTTCTTTTTTAATTTTATATTTATACAGTTTACAATGAAATCAAGCATATAAATACACTCAAAAGAAAAAGAGCGCGATCTAAACATTGCAGCACCAATAAGAAGCCACCAGACTCCTCAAGAAATACAAAACAGACCACCCTCAGCTAGCCCACAATATAAGGGGGAGTAACATAGAAACATCAATAACCAAAATTAGAAAGGTAAAGCATTTGTAAGGCTCAGACTAGAATATTATTAACCTTCAGCAGCATCTCCTTCCTCCATCACTGTGGATCTCTGGGCGCTCAGAAACGCCGACAGCTGGGACGGGTCAAAAAATATAGGAAAAAGTCTGCAACTTCAAAATATACATAGAAGAAAAATTGACCCCCCCCCCGGCTGTTGACCTCCCGGCCCGCAGAAGAGGAAACTCATGCCTCCTTTTCTGGGCCTCCCAACATAAATCTGGGAAAACATGTACTTGAAGGCCTCTAAACTTAATCAAACATTTTCCAAAAAAAGTTTTCAAGAACCAATCCCTATCATGAGATAATGTACAGGCTTCCTCCCCAGATGCCTCCAAAATAGCCGAGACATCAAGCGAGTCCGCCTGTTGTACCCCTGGGATAACCCCAGACCCTGAAGATCTCTGACCAGTTGGCAAATAATATAGTTTACAAACAGGGGGATGGGATTCACTAGGAACACCGAGTACCTCAATCATATATCTCTTAAACATTTCTTTAGCATTAATATGTATTGATCTGGGAAAATTAATAAGCCTCTAATTTTGATAATGAGAAAAGTTCTCCAAATATTCCAAATGATTCTTCATCCCCATAGCGTCCTTTGAAAAAACATCCTCAGAGTCCTCTAGCCGACTAATTCTTTCCAGTGTTGAGGACAAGGACCACCGCATATCAGATAGTTCTCTAGCCTGCTATTGCATAGTAACCACAGTAGTTTGCAGTTGGGTCGAAACAGTTTGTACCTAGTGAAAAAGAGACTCCAAATTGTTGAATCACCAACCAAATTGTTTCCAGCGTGAATTCAGCAGGATGCTGCAAGCAAAAACAGATAGACTTCTTCCCACGCCGCAACTCACCTCCGGGACCCCCAGGGACACCACTGCCAAGGCCATCCGTTGGGCTTTCCAAACCACTGACTAGCTCAATGTGCCCAAGTCTGTCAAAGTGCTGACCCAGAATGGTTTCAACTGCCCTCTTCAACTGTCCCAAGACCTGCCCTCTAGGATCTGACAGCTCACCATCCCTGAAAACAGCCGACATGTCCAGACTCTCAGGGCAGGAAGGCTCCAAAACCAGAACCTTTGCTGCACGTAGCTGCTCCAATGACTGAAGTTCAAGCCCCGAGCTGCTCGGTGAGCGTCCCATCTCTGGCGAGCAGACAAGTGGGGATATAGTCACTGGGGAACTGTCAGCCTGCTGCTTTGTGCAAACAAGGAATGGATCCAATGGAACCCACCAAGGCAACTGAAGGTAAAGCAGAGGAGGCCCCAGAGGGCTTCTTGCTACCCCTAGCCTTCCTTTTTGCCCATAGGCAAAACTCGCTACACCTACATAAGCCGAACTACCATCATCTTGAAGCCACTCCACCATGCTTTACAAATTAAAGAAAAAGAAACACTAAAAGATAGCTTTTTCTTAATTTTTAATTGCTTTTCTTTCACAGTGCCACAAAGAGCCAGAGCTATTGCGGACAGGGCTCACAGCTCCGAATATGCTTGTACAAAATGATGTTTTGACATTAGTCATAAAGCGTGGCTGTCATAACTCACATTTTAAGTCAGGAGGCAGAACACTTCAGAAACATTGGGGCTGAAATAGCTAAACTCTGAACGACGAGTACTTTATGCTGTATAATAGATGGTGAGGGGAGAATCAGTTGACTAATAGACTGAGATCAAATCAGGTTTCAGTACTGCCCCCCAGAACATCAGCAAGAGTAGTAGCCTTGGTCCCTTGTCATGGGGTCATAAAGATTACTACAATTACCATCTCTGGAGTGAGTTAGGCAGTAAAGTTGTGCTAGGGCTGGAACATAAGAGGCCTGTTCAGGACGATGGTTCTAGGTCAGGGTTGGCGAACTCCAGTCCTGGAGTGCCACAATCCAGCTTGTTTTCAGGATGTTCCTTATTAATATTCATGTGATATATCTGCATACAGTGGAAGGCAGTGGATGCAAATATATCTCGTGAATATTCATTAGGGAGATCCTTAAAACCAGGCTGGATTGCAGCATTCCAAGACTGGAGTTCGTCATTCCTGTTCTAGGTCATTTATAGAGCAATTCTTGAACAGATTGCTGAAGTTGGAGGGCCATTTAGATGTCTGTTCTGAGACTATTTTATAAAGACACATAAACACAGCCCATGGACTAGACGAAATACGGACAATACAGCATCTACGACCACTACTTGACCCCAGCGATTTTCGAACAATCTACCAATTCCTAGTAATCCCACACTTCGATTACGCTAACGCAATCCTATATGGACTCCCGTAGGCAACGCTAAACCCGCTCCAGCTTGCAATGAACACAGCCGCAAGAGTCCTAGTTGGGGTATCAAGGATGGACCACATCACACCAATTTTGAAGAAACTCCACTGGTTACCTATACAGGCCAGACTTCACTACAAGATCTTAGTCCTGACCTTCAAAGCCTTAAACAATCAGCCCCCCACATCCATCAGCAAGATGATCCACATCACACCCCCTAACAGAACCAGAAGATCCACAACGGCGAACACCCTGATGATCCCAAAAGAAATGATAAAATGTACAAAGGCAACATCCAACAGGGCCTTCATAATCTACGCACCTAGAGCTTGGAATGCCCTCCCCACAGACATGCGAGCCATCACTAACCTGACTCAATTCAGGAAGACACTGAAGCATCATCTGTTCATAAGACACTACCCAGAAACCAGCTGTAGAAACCAGTCAGCGAGCATCAGTCACCTAGAGCACCCCAATAACATACCCAGCAAGAAAAGGGAAAGCCAGTCCAACCTGTCCTGCCCCGAATAGACTATAGCCGGAAAGTATAGGCATCAGTGTAAATAAACTGTAGAAAGTTACCCCAGTTATATCCAAGTTTTAATCCCTGTTCACTGTAAATGCAATGCGGTCCGTCTGCATGGTATAAGGTTCTGTTGAATGTACACCGTACTGATAAGGAATAGCGCGGTATAGAAGAGAAGTTAAATAAATAAATAAATAAAATAAAGCCAACTGAAATACAAGTGTGTACATTTACACTTGATTGAGAGCAGATTTAAACATGTGGCTGAAGTACATGTATAGGTAAGTATTTTAAAACATATATATGTACTTCAGGACACTATCCATGCTCCTCTCAAACTCCTCCCCTGAACACAACTACCCTCGGGTTGCATAAAACTTTGCTCCTTCTTTGTCTCTATGCATCCTGTTATGCATAAACTAATTTTATAAGGGGCCTTTTATGTCCATATCACAGGACTTTAAACATGAAAAACCTTTTATAAAGGTTCCTCTGTAAACCATGTAAATGTCACTTAGTAGGATATTCAGCGGCACTAACATCAAATGTGCACAAGCAATTGTACTTATATAAGACATCCAAGATTGGACAAGCATATCTATTGGGACCTGGTGGTTAGTTTAGTGATTTGAGCTGAAAAGAAGCTCACAAGTTCTTGTGGTCACTATTGTCAGTTGTTGTACTTCTCTGTTCTCTTACTTGCTCTTTCCTTACCTACATTTTTTAATCTGCTCAAGTCATTGTCAGTTTCTGTCTTTCTGCCTTCTTGTTCTTTGTGTATCTGTCTTTTTGTATTCATGTCTGTGGGTGTGCAAAAATGCAATGTGTGCCTTTGAGTCAGTTCTGACTCCTGGTGACCCAGAAGCTCCTGGGTTTTCTTGGCAGTGTCACTGGAAGTAGATTGCCAGGCCTTTCTTCTGAGGCAATGGAGGGTTAAGTGACTTGCCCAAGGCCACAAGGAGTGCTGGTGGGAATTGAACCCTGGTTGCTTGGTTGCCAAGCCAGTGTTCTAACCACTAGGCTACTCCTCCACTCCCTGTGGGTATGCAACTGTGTGTAAATATGTGTGTGGCTGCAGTACTGGTGGTGGGATTTGGAGTGTTGATCATTATTCTAAGTGGTCTGCTGGTGAGCTAAGGTGTGTTAGTGGTGGATCTGGATGTGGTGCTGGTATGTAATGTAACCAGCATGAATGCACTGGATCAGCTGTTTATGGATTCTGTGGCTTCTTGGAAGAGGAATTACTATCTGCAGAAGTACCCAGCTCCTGGACTTGTCAGAGAAGCAATGCCTACACAGGTTTAGGTTTGATAAGGAGACTGTTCTCCATCTATGCCAAGAGTCAGGGCCGGATTTACGTATACGCCATGTACGCCATGGCGTAGGGCCCACAGCCGGCAGGGGCCCACAAAAAAAGAACCAGTTTTTTTTTTTTAAACTCAATTAAAAAAAAAAACCTGGTGGCTGCCGCCGCGGGGCCCCCTCTGCTGCCGCGGGGGCCCCGTCTACAAGCTGGTCGGGTCGGGTCGGGTCCGGTCGGGTCTCTCTCCCTCCCTCCCTCGCTGCAGGCTGCGAGAGACGCGAAGATAGAGCGTCTCCTCGCGTCTGTGTTAAGCCCGCAGGGGCTGATGGGATTTCCCATCAGCCCCTGCGGGCTTAACACAGACGCGAGGAGACGCTCTCCCTTCGCGTCTCTCGCAGCCTGCAGCCTGCAGCGAGGGAGGGAGAGAGACCCGACCCGACCCGACCCGACCCGACCGGACCCGACCAGCTTGTAGACGGGGCCCCCGCGGCAGCAGAGGGGGCCCCGCGGCGGCAGCCACCAGGTTTTTTTTTTAAATTAAATTTTACTTTAGGCCGGGGGGGGGGTAGGACTGGTAATGGGCTATGGGGGGGGTAGGACTGGTAATGGGCTATTGGGGGGGCTGGGGCTGGAAATGGACTGGGGGGGGTAGGGCTGGTAATGGGCTATGGGGGGGCTGGGGCTGGAAATGGGCTGGGCTGGGCTGGGCTGGGGGGGTTAAGGCTAGAGGTGGGCTGATGGGGTTAGGACTGGTAATGGACTGTGGGCTGTTGGGGGGGCTTAGAACTGGCAATGGGCTTTGGGGGGGGTTAAGACTGGTAATGGGCTGTGGGCTGATGGGGGCTGTCTGGTAATGGGCTATGGGGGGGGCTAGGACTGGAACGGGGCTGGGGGGTTAAGACTGGAGGTGGGCTAATGGGGTTAGGACTGGTAATGGGCTGTTGGGGGGGTTAGAACTGGTAATGGGCTTTGGGGGGGTTAAGACTGGTAATGGGCTGTGGGCTGATGGGGGTTGTCTGGTAATGGGCTATGGGGGGCTAGGACTGGAAATGGGCTGGGGGGTTAACACTGGAGGTGGGATGATGGGGTTAGGACTGGTAATGGGCTGTGGGCTGATGGGGGGGGTAGGACTGGCAATGGGCTATGGGGGGCTGACTGGAAATGGGTTGATGGGGTTAGGACTGGAAGTGGGCTGATGGGGGGTTAGGACTGGTAATGGGTTATAGGGGGGGCTTAAACTGACAATGGGGTGATGGGGGTTAAGGACTGAAAATGGGGTGATGGGGGGTTAAGGACTGTAAGTGGGGTGATGGGGGGGCTAGGACTGGTATTGGGTTGGGGGGTTGCTAGGACTGGAAATGGGCTGATGGATGGCTAGGACTGGAAATGGGCTGATGCAGGGACTAGAAGGGAATGGATGCTGGGTGAGGCTGGAACTAGAAGGGAGCTGATGTTGGGGGAGGATTAGAATGGGATGGGGCTGGAAGAGTAAAATGGAGAAGGGAAAAATATTTTGTGTGGGAGGGATAAAAAATCTACAATTGGCCGGGTATTGGGAGAGTAAGTGGGGATTGAGGATGGAGGGGTAAAATTTGAGTGGATGAAATAGGAATGAGGAAAGAGCAAAAGGAGAAAGATTAGTATGTTAAAGCAGATGTAGAGAGAGAATGGAAAAAAATCTAGAAGAGAGAAGAAAGGACAAATGGACAGCAGACGATGGAGAGTTAGCAGAAGACAAGAAGAAACCAGAAGAAAGTGGCTGGAGCAATTGCAGCTGAAAAAAATGCACAAAAGGTAGAAAAATATCTCTTTATTTTGAATTTATTAATTGGAATATGTCAGCTCTGGTAAATGTGCATCATTAACATCTGTGCTTTGTTTAGTACAAGAGCAAATTAATGTATAGTTTTATTTCTACAGTGTTGTACATTCCAAGTTTGGCTTTTGGGATTCCCAGTTTAATTATTGTCTTCCTATTTCTAAATTGTGATTACTTGTTTGGTGATGGTCTATGTTCTGCATGTGTAACTGAGCTGAGGTGTTCTGTTTATATAATTCCTATTTGACATTGCCACTTGTTCTCTTTCCCCAGTAGGTCATGTATTGTTGTTCTCTGAAATGTATTGGTTTAATATTTGCAGTGTTGCCTTTTGATTGGTAGAGTATGGTGCTTTGTGAGTCCTGGTAGTGCTGTTAGGATACGGCGGGTTTACTATGGGCAGTGTTTGTAGTAGTTCCTAATGTGTCTGGCAGTTGGCACTGGATTATAGTAATGTAGAAATCTTTTAGTCTTTCTTTATCCATACACTCATTAAGAGGCACGTTTACTAAAAGTTAGTATATGGCAACATTATGCAAATATTTATGCAAATGAGGCCCCTTATGCAAATGAGGTCCGCACCCCCCTTGGGCCGCCCCTGCTGGGGGCCCACAATTTTTGTTGGCGTAGGGCCTCACTCAAGGTAAATCCGGCCCTGCCAAGAGTTACAAGGTGAGCTGCAGCATTCCATAAGAAGAGGACACGTCATGCTAGGTACCTTAAGATCACCAAAGCCCTTGCTTTTTAGCCATTGGAAGTTTCCAGACCCCAGTGATAGTGGGAATAAGCCAACTGGCTATCTTACTCTGCCTTCCATAGTTTCTGAATGCTTTTCTTAAGAGAACCTACCAATATATTTTTCTTGATGATATACTGCACTGATAGCAAACCAGGACAGACTTTTATGGCATTATTCACTTTTCATCAGTTTTGGGGGTAATAGTTTGCACACATATGACAGATTACTTGGATAGAGGGAGGCAACCTAAAACAATCAAAATGTCTTTCTCTTCTTCAACATGCAGAAATTAGATCTTACCTTCTAATTTGCTTTCCTTTAGTCCCTCCAGTACAGTCCATACTATTAGGTTTTTAATCCCTTCCAGCAGATTGGAGATTGAGAATTACAAGCTTTAGTAATGTCATTCCATAAAGGAACACATTCACCTAGTCAGTATCCCACTGTCAAAGCAGAAACCTCATAGTCTTACAATAAACAATTCTATTTACGTTTCTTCAAAGCTCTTACTAATAATGAAAACAATTAAACAATTAACAATCAAATAAGAATATACAATAACTCTTTGGAATGGTTGGGTTATGGACTGTACTGGAGGGACTAAAGAAAAGCAAATTGGCAGGTAAGATCTAATTTCTCCTTCCATAGCATCCCTCCAGTACAGTGCATACTATTGGGATGTACCAGAGCAGTACTTATGAATGGTGGGTTCTAAAAGTCCAACCTGTAGAACACGTGCTCCAAACTGAGCTTCTGCTTTTGCCTCTGCCTGTACATTTAAATGGTAATGTTTTGTAAAGGTATGTAAGGTAGACCACGTTGCCGCCTTACAAATGACTGCTGATGGCACCAGGCTTTATTCTGCCCATGAAGTTGCCTGAGCCCTAATAGAATGCGCCTTTAGGTCCTTAGGTATGGTCTTTTTGTGCAGTAAATATGCAGATGCTGTTGTATCTTTCAACCAGCACGCAATTGTTGCCTTTGAAGCCACTTCTCCTTTATGCAGTCCTCCATACAACACAAATAAACATTCTGATTTTCTAAATGACTTTGTACACCTCAGGTAATGATGAATTACTAAATGCATATCCAAACTTCATAACTGAGGAATATTAGTTTCTTGAAAACTGGGCAAAACAATTTGTTGATTAATATGAAATGGTGACACAACCTTAGGCAGAAAAAATGTTACTGTACGCAAAACAACTTTTTCCTTTGATATCAATAAAAACGGTTCTTGACAAGATAATGCTTGCAACTTATTTGAAAAGCCTTCAGTGCTAGAAAGACTGCTCTCATCTCCAACTGGTTGATTGACCACATCTTCTGTTTCTTGTTCCATTCTCCTTGAGCTATCTGCCCTTGACAGTGAGCTCCCCAACCTTTCAGACTGGCATCTGTTATAACCATTATCCATTTTGGGGTTTCTAATGGCATGCCTGCCATCAGCTTCTCTTTGCGTAAGCCACCTCTTTAGACTTATTCTTGCTTCTGCAGAACAAACAAACCTGTGACTTAATGGCATTGTTTGTGGACTCCACCCTGTCAGTAATGCCCTTTGAAGTGGTTGCATATGTGCTCATGCCCATGATACCAAATCCAATATTGCCACCAATAACCCCAGTATCTGAAGATACAACCATGCTATTGGAGCTCTGTTTTTCAGAAATACATGAATGTGTGACTGGGTCTTGACCAGGGGTGGGCACCTCCGGTCCTGGAGGGCCGCAGACCAGTCAGGTTTTCGGGATATCCCTAATGAACATGCATGAGATATATATGCATTAGAGATATCCTGCCAACCTGACTGGTTTGTGGCCCTCCAGGGCTGGATTTGGAGACCCCTGCCTTACACCTCTGTCATTTAAGATCATGAGTGGGCAAGGTACAGATGTCCTAGACATCGAAAGGGTATATAGAATGTGTCACATTCCTCCTTGATTCTCACCACCACCAAAAAGTTGTCTAATAGACAATTTTTTGGTGGTGGTGAGAAGTGAGGAGGACTTTGACAAATTCTATCTAACCTTTTTGATGTCTTGGACATCTGCACCTTGTCCACTCACAATCTTAAATGACAGAGGTGTAAGGCAGGGGTCTCCAGATCCAGCCCTGGAGGGCCACAAACCAGTCAGGTTGGCAGGATATCTCTAATGCATATATATCTCATGCATATTCATTAGAGATATCCCGAAAACCTGACTGGTCTGCGGCCCTCCAGGACCAGGTTTGCCCACCCCTGGTCTTGACCATTCTCTCATGTGTTAAGTACACCATTCCTTGCCTTGTGTCGAATCTTGCCCCTAGATGTATCAAGGAGTGAGATGGAATGATCTGACCTTTGGCCTTGTTGATGACCCAACCAAGATGTTGTAAGAGATCGATCACTTTCTTGGTTACCACCTTGCTCTCCTCCATCACTTTCGCTCGTATTAACCAATTGTCCAGATAAGGATGAACTAGCACTCCTTCCTGATGCAAAGCTGCTGCTACAACTACCATAACCTTTGTGAAGGTTCTTGGCACAGTTGCCAACCCAAATGGTAGTGCTTGAAATTGATAATGGCCCATTGGCACTGCAAATCAAAGATAATGCTGATGTTCTGTAGAAATTGGGATGTGGAGATAAGCTTCTGTCAGATCTAAGGATGTTAGAAACACTCCCTTTTGTACTGCTGCCATTACTCAACAAATTCATTACTGACTGTAATGTCTCCATATGAAAATGAGGTATCTTTAAAGCCCGATTTACATAGTTTAGATCCAAGACTGAATGGAATGTTCCTTCTTTCTTGGGTACCACAAAGTATATAGAATAATGACCTGAACCTATCTGCTGTGATGGCACTGGAACTACAGCTTGGATATGAAGCAGACGTTGCAAAGTTTCTTGGACAGCAGCTTTCTTTTCAGGAGTTTTGCATGGAGACAGAACAAATGCATCCTTGAGAGGTTTTGCAAATTCCAAAACACAGCCCTTGCAAATTATTTTGAGTACCCATTGATCTGATAACTGGATCCAAGCAGAGTAGAACTTTTGAAGAAGACCACCTATTTGAACCTCCTCTGCCTGAGTCTGCTGAATCTCATTGTGTCTTCTTTTGACCTGTTCTTGAACTTGAAAAGGAACCTCATCCTGCTCCTCTTCCTCCACAAAAAGGTTGACACCTGGAATAAGGCCTTGACCTCTGATAAGGGGCAAATCTTGTAGCTTTGTATCTATGAAAATCTCTAAAAGATGGCCTTGACTTGCCAAATGATCTAGATGTCTTTAGCTTATCCTCTGGAAGCCTGGCTGGTTTTGACTCTCCTAAATCTTTAACCAATTTTTCTAAAGCTTCCCTAAAAAGAAGTTTACCTTGAAAAGGAAGTCTACTAAGTCTAGTCTTTGAGGAGACATCAGCTGACCAGTTGCGTAGCCATGGCAATCGTCGAGCTGCTACTGACTAAGCCATGCCATGTTTGCTAAAGCTCGAATGAGATCATAATGGGCGTCTACCAAAAATGCCGCCCCTGTCTCCATTCTTATTACCTCCTGCATTTGAGACACATCTGGTGCCGCAGTTTCAGAAAGAGCTTGGACCCAGCGAAGGCATGCCCTTGCTACATAGGCTCCACACACCAAAGTCTGTAGTGCTAAGGCATTAACCTCAAACACCTGTCTTAGTAGAGTCTCAAGCCTCTTGTCCTGCGGATCTTTAATGCTGCTCCTCCTTTCACCGGAATAGTGGTCTTTTTTGCCACTGCTGATACTAGAGCTGGGGTCACCAACCTCCAGATGGCCGCGGGCCGCACAGCCGACCACCGGGAGCCTCGCGGGCCGCACCCCCCTTCTCCCCGCCCCCGCGAAAAAAAACAACAAATGCAAAATTATGAAAACAATGGCTGATCACCTTTATTGAATTTAATGAGATGGCTGATGATTCATGCTAGCAGACAAACGCTTAAAGTCCGGCTTCACAGATGACACTGACAGGAGAAGGGACGCTTGCAGGTGGTCGTAGGGGAGCTGCGAGCGTGTGGATACAATGGCGGGAATCCTTGGCGGGCCGCACGTAATGTTAACCGGGGTAGAGCCTCGCGGGCCGCAGGTTGGTGACCCCTGTACTAGAGCATTTACCTTAGGAATACTTAGTAGTTCTTTCTCTGCTAAAGGAATAGGATATAGATGAGCCATAGATTGGGTGCCCCATAATCCGGCCTCTGGTGATTCCCATTCTGCTTCTATCATTTGCATTATAGGTTAATGAATTGGAAAAGCTGTTTCTGTTGTCCGGATTCCTTGCAGCAAAGGATCTTCCACCATTGATTCTGGACCCTATGAATATAAAGGAATATGAAGTGCTTCTAAGGAGTGCTCGATGAGCCCCTTAAGCTCTTCCCTTCTAAAGACTCTTACAATACATGGGTCTTCTCCAGCCAGAATTTCATAGTCTTCCTGTCCTAACTGAAGACATCTTTCATTAGAACTTGATATTCCTTCCAGCGGATCCTCTGAGTCTCCTGAGTGATCAGATGCTCTCTGTAAAGATAACACTGTTTTTTGTAAATAGTTGTAATGTTGTATAATGTCCTATGTATGGTTCCATTGTTATATGTAAACCGCCCCTCATCTTGGGAAGGGGCGGTATATAAAAGTTTTCAAATAAAATAAATAAATTAAAAATGGAGGTTCCAAAAGTCCAGAATTAAGAAGCGAATCTTGTAAAAGCTTTGATGAAACCTGCTGTATGTTTCCCTTTTTTAATAAATATGCCTTGTGTAGTAAAATCACAAATTCAGGTGAAAAAGGTTCAGACTCTTTAACCTTTAAATCAAAGCTTCTTTTTCACTTTGCTTTCCTTTTGACGATGCCAACATTTCTTGAATCAGAGGAGTCTCCCCTAAAAACCTTTCCTTTTTACCTTGTATATCTGAAACATTTGATAACACATTCAAATCATCTAAATCTTCTAAATGAGCACCTTCCTTCTCTGCCGATTTAAGCAAACAGCCCCCTGCCTCTTGATCTACTTGCTCACATGGTCTGCACAGCCCTAAATCTGACAAACGGCCCCTCCTGAGCCCACATGCTGCACAAACAGACTTTGATGGCATGCTGTATTAAATAGCCTTTAACTTATCAGAATTATCAGTACTGGCAGTTTCAAGGTTAAAACAAGGCCACGATTCAAATTAAACACAACCTGACAGAGCAAAGAGAAACTAAAAGTAAACAGTAAGCCAGAAGCCCTGCCCCCGCAGCTGCCTTCTCACGGAACGTTGAGGATAGCAATAAACTGTCATCTCTGATCTTCAACTGCCATTAAGCTACATTTGCTGAAGTAACTCACCCACCGGATCACAAGAAACTGTCTTAAATATGATCTCCTCCCCGGCAGAGCCCTTCCCTTGTAGCAGCAGAGCGCAGACAAACCAATGATACCAGGAGTCTGTTCAGAAGGTCCAAATCATTTATTTGTGCACAAGTCTCAAGCAGAATCAAATTCAAAATGGCTGAGCAAAGTTCTCTGGCAATACAACAACTTTTATAGACTTTAGCTTCATTCTAGGTATAGAAAAACATTTCATTGGTCCCGGTAACCTCCCGTACCTCCCGTACCTCTTCTATTGGTCCCGGTACTGATATGATTATCCAATTATATTCCTTCAGTGGGCTCAGCACCTACTTACCCCCCTTCTAGTCCCAATTACAATGGCCAGTTCACCAACTTGTTACTTTCCTTCTTTCAAGGCTATTGGGCTAGTTGCTACGTGCAGGGAAGCAGGGCTCTAGAACTTCTCTGTCAGCACTCCTTTAAAACACATGAATTTCTGTATTTTTCCATTTCTTAATTCTGCAATTCTGCTTATCTAAGCTAATTCAATACTTTTACTGAGTTTTTTAGTTCTATAGCAGCATATTGGGGGATGTGCAATTCCTATGGGCCTCTTCACAAGCTTCATTTACAGGTCAAGCTAGTTAGGCTTGCTTATGTCAGACACTGTGGATCACAGGCCTACACCTGCCACATTCCCCCCTTTGATTAATCTCACCCTATTAGTTAATAAGGTGTGAGAATTAAATCACTTCAAAGTAATTATACTGCAGTTAGAGGAGTCCGACTATATCCATGAGGACGAGGATGGTATAAAGCCATTATCTTAGTTGCGGTCTTCCGCTCTACTGTACTATCAATAGCACTGTGTATGGAACGCATACAGCATGGGATTATACATGGCAATAGGAAAATAATAACAACAATCAGCAATACCAGTATTAGAAAAGTCTTTAGTCCTCCTAGCCATGAGAAAAGGTTAGCAAACCAGTTAGGTAATCTTAGTGGGTGCCAAGTCTGTACTGGCACATAAGCATGTTTACGCATATCTTCAGCAATTTCTTCAACTACATGACCTTTGTCATCTATTTTCAAACAGCAATTGGTTAGATTCAGTTTACCACATACTCCTCCTTCAGCTGCTAACAAATAATCAAGTGCTAGACGATTCTGGTATATGGCAGTGCGCATTTGGGTGCTTTGTCTAGCTAAAAGTGTGAGTGCATGGCTAGTTTCATTAGTTATTATCTCAACTACTGCTTGTAAGCGAATAATATGATTAATCATATAGATTGGTGTTCGATAACCATACATACCATCATCATTCCAAGTGGCAGGCCCATAATACTCAATAATTCTTTCTGGTGGCCAATCATCACCCTTCCACTTCTCCCATTTACCTACTTGAAGGGGTGATCTCTTCTGTCGCAATGCTCTTTTGTGTCTGTGGGTAGTGTACACTGGGTATCCTAATTGTTCTCCATGTTCTGTGGGTAGGAGAAAGAAGGAAGGTCTGATGGTTCCCAAGACACATGCTCCTCCCCAATGTGATGGGAGTTGAGCATACGCTCGGCTTCCACAAATCCAATACAGACCAGGTGGGGCGTGCCAAGCATGAGTTTTGGCAAGGTTATTCCATAAACTAGCAAGTTCAGGAAATCTGGCTAATGGGTTAGGAGGTTCAGGTTCTTTACTTCCTGACCACCATGATGTCTTCTTGGTAGAGGCATTATAAAACTTCTGGCTAAGACAGACCAGCTGTCCTACCTGTTGGGTGAACTGAGGTCCAGTTCTGGCATAGCAAAGACGTCCAACGATTGAGTGCGCTAACACCCATTCGCTAGTAGTCTTGTGTAATTCAGTCTGATTGTAAGTCAGAGAATAATTCAATTCTTGGGCCTCCCATGGCCATTGGTCACCCATCTGGGTTCCGCCACAGAAATAACAATCTGAGATCTTTAGACTGGATACTACTGCTCCAGCTAATTCTAGAAACAAATTCTGGGATGGATGGGGAATTTCGAACTTATTTACATGCATAGCTTCATAGAAAGTATTATGGATGTGATATTTAGATGACTTGTAGGCTTGAGTATTCAATCTTATATACACAATGGTTCCTGGATCTACTGCTCCACCTGCAATACGTAAACCAAACTTTTATCCTTGTTTCCATGCATTAGGATTACGGATCCTTAATTGCACAGGGTTACAAGCACCTTTCTTACATTTGTCATCTGTTTTTGACTTAGTCAAAGTGGCAACTCGTTTATCTCTCTGTTCATCTGTAATACCAGCATTCCATGTAGCATAAAAAACACACTCCCAGTTTGGGCAATAGTAATCTGCAGCTGGGGCAGTACTATATGACTCTTTCTTACCAGTACACTTTCTCCATCCCGTGGCACCTTCTGGGCACATATACTTATGATCATTGCGATAGGCTTTTTCCCATGTACCACATCTGGAACGACTATCTCTGTTTATAACATCACATGCATCAAAATATAAAACAGCAGGTATACTAGCATCTTTAAGTGGTCGTGTAGCATTAATTATAGGTCCATCTGCATCATTCCATCGTATTTCCAATGTATAATATGATGGGTTCTGATGCAGGTTATAGCATACTCTGGAGTTACCTTTAATGCAAACATTTAGTTCAGTGGTGTTATAAACACACCGAGTCACTTTACCAGTGCATTTATAGTGAGAATGATAAATCAAAGTCTGAGTTACTTTCAGTCCAGTTCGAGTAGAAGTAATGCAAGCAGTGCATGGAGGTAAAGCATGAGTCAATTCAAAACCTCCAAAACAAGCAACCAGGGCCAAGCAAAGATAAAGATACATGTTGATTGTATTCTTCTGAATCCTCTGCTTGAAAATCTTGACCACGACGATCTTTTCTTCGTCCCGTGCGCTAATAAAGCAATTTCAACGGGTGCTGAGTGTTGATTGAAGATCCTCAAGTTGTCCATCACACAGTAACCAACTTAGCAATTTCAGTTGGCTTTTGAAGTATGGTTAATCAATGTAGTATCAAAGTAGTGTGTAAAATCACACGCAGATTGGGTTCGTTGAAACAAAACTGTTGCTGCATGGAAAACAGCAATCCTCTTCGAAAGACTTGGCTACTGCAAGGCACTGTGACAAAGTGTCTACGCTGCTGGTTGCCGTCTCAGAGTAACTCGTAAAGGTGCATTGTGATGCTGCTCCGCGGTCCACTGCTCAGGTTATGGAGCTGCTGTGGGCTTGACTCTGCTGTGGTGGATCCAGGCGTCGATCTCCGCTACCTTTACTGCAGTTGGGGTAGACAGGATGACGGTGTACGGTCCCTTCCAATGGGGTTCCAGCGGTGTCTTCTTCCAATCTTTGATCCACACCGAGGTACCAGGCTGGTAGGGATGCAGGGGTTCAGTCAAGTTGATAGGCAACTGGTCTTGGATCCACGCATGGAGAGTCTGCAGAACAAAACTAAGAGCTAGGAGTTCTTGCCTGGTTATTTCTGAACCAATTTGGGCTAGACTTCCTTTAATTCCTTGCACTATTGGTGGGGGTTTACCATACAGAACTTCAAAAGGGGAAAAACCTGTTGACTTTACAGGAGCTGAGCGTATTCTGAGTAAAGCTATTGGGAGCACTTGGGGCCACTTCAAGTGTGTCTCCTGGCAAAGCTTAGACATTTGGGCTTTTAAGGTACGATTCATTCGCTCAACTTTCCCTGAACTCTGGGGTCTGTATGCAGTGTGGAGTTTCCATTGTATCTGTAGGGCTTTTGCTAACTGTTGAGTAACCTGGGAAACAAATGAGGGTCCATTGTCTGACCCTATTACTGCTGGAATTCCAAATCTAGGGACAATCTCTCTCAATAAAACTTTGGTGACTTCTCTGGCTTTCTCGGTTCTGGTTGGGAAGGCTTCTACCCACCCAGAGAAAGTGCAAACTAATACTAATAGGTAGTGGTATCCACTGGCTTTTGGCATTTCAGTAAAATCAATCTGCAGGTGGTGCATGGGGGTTACACCTCCTGACTGAACTCGAGGTGGTGGTGTAGGACCTTGCTTGGCATTATTTTTGGCACAAATTTGACACTGGCGTGCTACTGAGGCTGATAGGGCTGGTAACATGGCAATGTAGAAATGTGGTCTTAGTGTTTTTTCCATAGCAGTCTTCCCATAATGTGTGGCTTCACGGAAAGCTTTGACAACGGCTGGTCCTAGCAATTCGGGAATTACTATTTGTCCTGGGGGTTGACTGCCCTCTGCTGGTGGCAGTTCAATCCACCCATCTTTTAATACTCCATCTTCTCTGTCACAGTAGTAGTTTAATTCTTTGGTGGTATATCGTGGTGTCCATGAGTTCAAGGGTACTGGAAACAATGCTGCCTGCATCGGCGTGGCTTGTGGCAAAATTTGTCCTGTCATAGCTGCTTGTCGTGCTGAGGCATCTGCAAATCTGTTTCCTCGGGCAACTTCTCCTTTTCCTGCTTGATGTCCTCTGCAATGCATGACAGCTACACGAGTTGGGGCCCATACTGCATCAAGTAGCATCAGTATCTCAGGGCCATACTTGACTGATTTTCCTCCGGATGTGATGAGTCCTCTTTCTTTGTAGAGAGCTCCATGGGCATGTAAGGTGGTGAAGGCATACTTAGAGTCTGTATATACATTCAACACAAGTTTTTCACCTAGTAGTAGTGCTCGGGTAAGTGCTATTAATTCTGCTTTCTGGGCTGATGTGCCTGAGGCTAGGGCTGATGATTCAACAACTTCATGTTGAGTGACTACTGCATATCCGGCACAGCGTCGTCCATTGATGATGAGACTGCTTCCATCAACATAATAGATTTGGTCAGGATTGTCTATGGGCACATCTGTCAGATCAGGTCGGCTTGAGAATACAGTGTCCATGACTTCTATACAGTCATGTTCTGGAAGTTCTTCACTAATAGGTATCAATGTGGCTGGATTCAAGGCATGGCTCACTTCTAGTTGTATCTGTGGGTTTTCACATAGCATGCTCTGATATTTCAACATTCGGGAATTGGTGAGCCAATGATTTGCTTTTTGTTCCATAAGGGCAAGGACTGCATGTGGCACAGTGACTCGTATATTCTGTCCTAGTGTGAGTTTGTCTGCTTCACTCACCAGCAAGGCTGTAGCTGCAACTGCTCTCAGGCAGGGTGGCCATCCTTTGGCCACAGTGTCCAATTGTTTCGATAGGTATGCTACAGGTCGTTCCCAATTTCCCAATTTCTGAGTCAACATGCCTAAGGCATTTCCTTGTGCTTCATGTACAAACAAGTGGAAAGGTTTGTGAACATCTGGTAGTCCAAGGGCTGGTGATGACATCAATTCTTCCTTCAACGTCTTGAAGGCTGTATCCTGCTCAGGTCCCCACTCCAGTGGCGACTTTTCTTCTCCTTTTGTGGCTTCATACAGTGGCTTAGCAATTTGGGCAAAATTGGGAATCCAGATTCGGCAATATCCTGCTGCTCCCAGAAAGGCTCTGACTTGCTTTCTGGTTGTTGGGGTTGGAATTCTGCATACTGCTTCTTTTCTTTCTCTGCCTAATTTTCGACTTCCTTGGGTTATACGAAAGCCCAAGTATTTCACTTCTTTTTGACATAGTTGTGCTTTATATCCAGCTTCATCTAGTAACTGCAAGAGGTCTTTGGTGGCTTGTATACATTCACTTTCTGATACAGCAGCTATCAGCAGATCGTCCACGTATTGGAGAAGCACTCTCTTCCCCGGGGCCACTGGATAGCTGGAAAGGTCCTGATTCAATGCAGCACTAAAGATGGTAGGCGAATTCTTGAATCCTTGGGGTAATCGTGTCCAGGTAAGTTGGCCCCCTCTTCCAGAGATGGGGTCCTGCCATTCAAATGCAAATAATATCTGACTCACGGGGGCTAATCTTATGCAGAAGAATGCATCTTTCAAATCTAGAACAGTAAAGTGGGTGGCTTCAGCAGGAATTAGTCCTAGAAGAGTGTAAGGATTGGGTACAACTGGATGTATAGTTTCAACTGCTTCATTCACTCTTCTTAGATCTTGCACTGGGCGGTAGTCATCTGTTCCAGGCTTTTTCACTGGCAGAAGTGGAGTGTTCCATGGGGATTGACATACTTTCAGTAGGCCATGTTCCAGCAATCTTTGCAAGTGGCGGTGGATGCCTTCAATTGCAGCCCTAGGGAGAGGGTATTGTTTGACATGTACTGGTGTAGCACTAGGCTTGAGAATTACAATTACTGGAGCTATATGTTTGGCTAGGCCTGGAGGACTGCCTTCTGCCCATACTCCAGGTGGGGCATCAATGCTTTTCAAGGTTTGTTCAAAATAGGTGTCTTGGATAGAATCATCACTGTAATATCTCCATTCTTCTTCTCGGGGAACTGTGAGCAGCATTATTCCTGCTGGTTTGGCTTGTGAATTAACTGTCATTTGCATTTCTCCTCTTTCAGTGAAGGATATTTGGGCCTGTAGCTTGGCTAACATATCTCGTCCCAGTAGTGGCACTGGACATTCTGGCATGTAAAGGAATTGATGAGTTATTTGCTGTCCTCCTAGACTGCATATGCGATTTTGAAGAAAAGGTTTTGTAGCTTTGGCACCAGTTGCTCCTACAATGGTGACTGCTTTTGTAGAAAATGTGGCTATCTTCTTGTCCACTACTGAATGTTCTGCTCCAGTATCAACCATAAAGTTCACAACTTGGTCTCCTATTTGTATTCCGACCATAGGCTCCTGGAGACCTAAAGCAAATTCGGAGCCCGGTCTGTCCTAATCCACGTCATCTTCATCATAGGCTGTTGCCGCCAATGTTGCTCTCGATTGGCTCCTCCGCGATGTCGGGGACGGCCTCGTTTTTCTCCTTTCCATTGATGATTGTTTTCGTCATCTTCGTGGGCGTCTTCGAGTTGCGGGCATGCATCTCTCCAATGTCCTTCTTCTCTGCAATAGGCGCATTGGTTTACGCCTAGCTGCTGGGGCCGGCTTCCACCTCGGCCCCGCCCCCTTCCTCTGCTCCTTCGACTAGGGACACCTCCCCTTTTCTGTTCAACTATGGCCGCAGCCAGAAAATCAGCTTTCTTCTTCATCTTTCGATCACATTCTTTCTGTCTTTCATTATCACGATTCACATACACTTTATGAGCGACTTCCAATAACTGTGTTGCATTCATGCCCGCAAACCCCTCTAATTTCTGTAATTTACGTCTAATGTCTGGTTGGGACTGATTTACAAAAGCAGAATTCACCATGCATAAACTTCCTGGTGCATCAGGATCATAGGGAGTATACATTCTGTATGCTTCAGTTAACCTTTCATAAAACACTGCTGGACTCTCATCTATGCCTTGGTTAACTTCTGTAACTTTGGAAAGGTTCATAGCTTTCTGGCCCCCCCTTTTCAGGCCTTGTAACAAGCCTTGGCGAAAACGGGCTAGGGCTCTGGATCCTCTTTCAGTATTCGGATCCCATCGGGGGTCTTCATTCGGGAATTGCCTCTGGGCCGCTTCCCGATGGTCTATTCTTTCTTCTCCTCGTTCGGGAGCTACAGGGTTATCCGCCAGCCAATCTATAGCTGCTTTTCTAATTCGTGTCCGCTCCTCTGTAGTAAATAAGGTGGACAGGAGCTGACGGCAATCTGCCCATGTGGGTTGATGGGTTTCCATAATAGTATTGACTAATTCTGTAAGCTCTTGGGGTTTATTGGTATAGGAGGCATAATGCGTCCTCCAATTTAACAAATCAGTTGTAGAGAAAGGGACATACACATAGCTTGGGGGTCCCGCTACCACCTCATTATCATCATTTCTTACAGGCATTCCCGGGACTTGCCGTAAAGGCATCATTTTAGCAGTAGAGGTCTTTTGGGATCTAAGCAATATTTTTGTACTTCTCCTATCAGGGCTCTTTTTCTTCTTTTCTACAGGCTTATCAAGGATTACTTTCTTTTCTATATGCTTTGTCTTGGATTTACTTTTTACTGGCAGGCTAACACTGGCGGTCGCTTCTACACTGTCAGTCTCACTCGGGGAATTCTCAGTTTCTTCCTTTTCTGTTTCTGAATCTGACTCGCCTTTCTCTGTCTCTGTCTCAGTAGAATCATCTTCTTCAACTAAAGGGAGCTCATCTTCCTGCTCTTCGGGAGGTGGCTCAGGGGTTGGGTCCCGCACCCGCTGTCTCCGGGGCTCTGGGGCAGGACGCCGGGCTACTCTTACTGGGCCCGGGGTTCTAGGCTGTCGGGGAATTACTTCTGGGGAATCAGGATCGACCAGGATGGGTTTCTTCCTGGGCTTCTCATCTTTCCCTTTCTTACTAGGCTGTTTATTTCCTGTTTTCTGACTATGATCTGTTTTCGCTAACATTATTCTGCACTGTTCTTCATAGCAGCGCTGCGCCCAAGGGGGCGGATCTTCACAAATACTTAACCAAGAATCTATATAGGGGTACTGATCGGGGTGCGCTATCCGCACTTTATGATGCACTAACTGAATAATTCCTACATTTAAGGATCCCTCTCGGGGCCAGGTAGAGTCTAGATCGGGCCACTCCCTAGTACACAAAATCTGTAAACGGGCTGCAGTCATTTTAATACCATAATCTCCAGAATATCCCTCTTTAAAATGTGCGATCATACATTCTAATGGAGTGTTCCTAGTAGACCCCGCCCCTCCCATTTCGATGTGTGCGCGCAACAACAGACAGAAGGGAAAAGGAGGGCGGACCGTGGGTAAGGGGTCCTCACGGCCCTAGAAACGTATAAGGGAAACGAATAACAAGACAAGATGACAATCGCTTCCCCCTTTTTGCGACCTGAACGCGGTCGCCCGGTCAGGAAATGCGCTACTCAGGGGTCCGCCTTCGCTTGGTCCGTGCTGCCGGACCTCTCATACATACTTCATTCACACAATCATGCTAGCAACGTATCCCAGAATGCATTCGTTTCTATCTATTCTGACTAGTCTTGTTCAATTACCAAAATACAAGAAGACGGGAGTTTCACCCTGCGAATACTCATGCGGGGGTACTCGGTCCGTCTTTGAGAGGTGATCAAGCTCTCTTACCAATTTCCAAGTTCCAAGTTCAAATGGCAGCACTGCTCTTTCTTATCTGTCTAGACAACAAATCAAAACTATACTCACCGGATCCGGTCCTCAAACTTCCCAAGCAGGCGCATGAGTTGGACCTCAGACTCCCCTCACTCGGGTTCGAGGCGTTGGCTCCAGCCGGGCCCGGCACCCGCCGAGGTCCGACCAACTTCCTCCGATGCAATGGACCGGCGGCACCAGGAAGCAGCCCCCGTCGGAAGGGCACGATCCCGGCAGGACCAAGCCTATAGAGGCGGAATGTCGTGGTATATTGCCCTATATACACTCTGATTCCACAACTTCCCGGCCAACGCACCAAGAATATGTAGCAGCAAAGCGCAGACAAACCAATGATACCAGGAGTCTGTTCAGAAGGTCCAAATCATTTATTTGTGCACAAGTCTCAAGCAGAATCAAATTCAAAATGGCTGAGCAAAGTTTTCTGGCAATACAACAACTTTTATAGACTTTAGCTTCATTCTAGGTATAGAAAAACATTTCATTGGTCCCGGTAACCTCCCGTACCTCCCGTACCTCTTCTATTGGTCCCGGTACTGATATGATTATCCAATTATATTCCTTCAGTGGGCTCAGCACCTACTTACCCCCCTTCTAGTCCCAATTACAATGGCCAGTTCACCAACTTGTTACTTTCCTTCTTTCAAGGCTATTGGGCTAGTTGCTACGTGCAGGGAAGCAGGGCTCTAGAACTTCTCTGTCAGCAGTTTTAAACATGAATTTCTGTATTTTTCCATCTATTCTGCTTGTCTAAGCTAATTCAATACTTTTACTGAGTTTTTTAGTTCTATAGCAGCATATTGGGGGATGTGCAATTCCTATGGGCCTCTTCACAAGCTTCATTTACAGGTCAAGCTAGTTAGGCTTGCTTATGTCAGACACTGTGGATCACAGGCCTACACCTGCCACACCCTGACTCAACAGGATCGGGCTACTCAACAATCATCAAGTCAGAGAAACTTCACAGCTCTGGGGCAGACTTCTGCACTGCCATAGACCGAAGGATAAGGCTCCAGGTGAAAACCTGCAGTCTTTAGAGTTAATCTAAACTCCTTATTTACTTAGTTAAAATGCCTGGAATTCTCAACAAGGAGCCTAGCTATGCAAGGCTCATCCCCTTTCTGCTTGGAGACTGAAAATACTGACTAGGTGACAGCAATGTGTTCCTTTATGGAATGACATCACTAAAGCTTGGAATTCTCAGTCTCCAATCTGCTGGAAGTGATTTGAAAACGAATAGTATGGACTGTACTGGAGGGACGCTATGGAAGCAGGTGGTCGACAATGCCAAAAAGCCCATCACTGTTAATTTCCCATACTTTCAATACTATTGTCATGATAGCTATATTCTATCATAGTCTGGCATAAATTAATGAGCATTTTGAGAGTGGCCAAATCGCTGGAAGATGGCTTCTAATTGAGGGAAGACCTCTGATAGATTATCTGCTTTATCACTACTCCTTTTTTCTCTAGATAAACCTCTCAAACCATTGGTCTTTTGAAAACCTGCTTCAGGTACCTAGATAGGTCATGGGAAACTCAACTGTATCATTCTTTATTTTTTTTTTTAATTTATATTCCGCACCATCTACTAGGTGTATATAACCCACTGTCAGGGCCGGATTTACCTTGAGTGAGGCCCTACGCCAACAAAAATTGTGGGCCCCCAGCAGGGGCGGCCCAAGGGGGGTGCAGGGCCTCATTTGCATAAGGGGCCTCATTTGCATAAATATTTGCATAATGTTACCATATACTAACTTTTAGTAAACGTGCCTCTTAATGAGTGTATGGATAAAGAAAGACTAAAAAATTTCTACATTACTATAATCCAGTGCCAACTGCCAGACACATTAGGAACTACTACAAACACTGCCCATTTAGAACCCATAGCAAACCCGCCGTATCCTAACAGCACTACCAGGACTCACAAAGCACCATACTCTACTAATCAAAAGGCAACACTGCAAATATTAAACCAATACATTTCAGAGAACAACAATACATGACCTACTGGGGAAAGAGAACAAGTGGCAATGTCAAATAGGAATTATATAAACAGAACACCTCAGCTCAGTTACACATGCAGAACATAGACCATCACCAAACAAGTAATCACAATTTAGAAACAGGAAGACAATAATTAAACTGGGAATCCCAAAAGCCAAACTTGGAATGTACAACACTGTAGAAATAAAACTATACATTAATTTGCTCTTGTACTAAACAAAGCGCAGATGTTAATGATGCACATTTACCAGAGCTGACATATTCCAATTAATAAATTCAAAATAAAGAGATATTTTTCTACCTTTTGTGCATTTTTTTCAGCTGCAATTGCTCCAGCCACTTTCTTCTGGTTTCTTCGTGTCTTCTGCTAACTCTCCATCGTCTGCTATCCATTTGTCCTTTCTTCTCTCCTAGTTTTTTTCCATTATCTCTCTACATCTGCTTTAACATACTAATCTTTCTCCTTTTGCTCTTTCCTCATTCCTATTTCATCCACTCAAATTTTACCCCTCCATCCTCAATCCCCACTTACACTCCCAATACCCGGCCAATTGTAGATTTTTTATCCCTCCCACACAAAATATTTTTCCCTTCTCCATTTTACTCTTCCAGCCCCATCCCATTCTAATCCTCCCCCAACATCAGCTCCCTTCTAGTTCCAGCCTCACCCAGCATCCATTCCCTTCTAGTCCCTGCATCAGCCCATTTCCAGTCCTAGCCACCCATCAGCCCATTTCCAGTCCTAGCAACCCCCCAACCCAATACCAGTCCTAGCCCCCCATCAACCCACTTACAGTCCTAACCCCCATCACCCCATTTTCAGTTTAAGCCCCCCCTATAACCCATTACCAGTCCTAACCCCCCATCAGCCCACTTCCAGTCCTAACCCCATCAACCCATTTCCAGTCAGCCCCCCATAGCCCATTGCCAGTCCTAAACCCCCCCATCAGCCCACAGCCCATTACGTCCTAACCCCATCAGCCCACCTCCAGTCTTAACCCCCCCAGCCCATTTCCAGTCCTAGCCCCCCCCATAGCCCATTACCAGACAGCCCCCATCAGCCCACAGCCCATTACCAGTCTTAACCCCCCCCCAGAGCCCATTACCAGTTCTCTAAACCCCCCAAACAGCCCATTACCAGTCCTAACCCCCATCAGCCCACCTCCAGTCCTAACCCCCCCAGCCCCTTTCCAGTCCTTGCCCCCCCATAGCCCATTACCACACAGCCCCCATCAGCCCACAGCCCATTACCAGTCTTAACCCCCCCAAAGCCCATTACCAGTTCTAAACCCCCCCCCATAGCCCATTACCAGACAGCCCCCATCAGCCCACAGCCCATTACCAGTCTTAACCCCCCCCCAAAGCCCATTACCAGTTCTAAACCCCCCCAACAGCCCATTACCAGTCCTAACCCCATCAGCCCAACTCCAGTCTTAACCCCCCCAGCCCCTTTCCAGTCCTAGCCCCCCCATAGCCCATTACCAGACAGCCCCCATCAGCCCACAGCCCATTACCAGTCTAAACCCCCCCCAAAGCCCATTACCAGTTCTAACCCCCCCCAACAGCCCATTACCAGTCCTAACACCATCAGCCCACCTCCAGTCATAACCCCCCAGCCCATTTCCAGTCCTAGCCCCCCCATAGCCCATTACCAGACAGCCCCATCAGCCCACAGCCCATTACCAGTCTTAACCCCCCCCCAAAGCCCATTACCAGTTCTAACCCCCCCAACAGCCCACAGCCCATTACCAGTCCTAACCTCATCAGCCCACCTCCAGCCTTAATCCCCCAACCCAGTTCCAGTCCCAGTCCCAGCCACCCCCCCCCCCCCCCGTCGGCCTAAAGTAAAATTTAATTTTAAAAAAAAACCTGCTGGCTGCCGCCACGGGGTCCCCTCTGCTGCCGCGGCAGCATGGACTGACCCGCGGGGGCCCCCTCTGCAATGTCGGTCGGTCGGTCGGTCCCTCCCTCCGTGCAGGCTGTGAGAGGCGCGACGGCAGACGGTCACCCATGCGACTCGGTTAAGCCCGCAGGGGCTGATGGGAAATTTCCCATCAGCCCCTGTGGGCTTAACAGAGATGCGAGGGAGACAGTCTCCCTTCGCGTGTCTCACAGCCTGCACGGAGGGAGGGAGGCACGGAGGGAGGGATCGAGCTTGCAGAGGGGGCCCCCGCGGGTCAGTCTATGCTGCCGCGGCAGCAGAGGGGGCCCCGCGGCGGCAGCCAGCAGGTTTTTTTTTAATTTTATTTTTTAAAAAAAGCCTAACTTGTTCATTTTTGTGGGCCCTTGCCAGCTGTGGGCCCTACGCCATGGCGTACATGGCGTATAGGTAAATCCGGCCCTGCCCACTGTAAATAGCTCACTCCAGTATATATTGCACCCCAAATCAAGTTGTACCTACCCACACACAAACAAACACTACCTTCACCACCATTGCATGCCGACACCCCCACACCACCCCAATTGATTGGTTCACAGTGTAAACCGCTTTGATTCAAGGATAAAGCGGGATATAAATACTTTTAAATAAATAAATAAATTACAAATAGGTGGATTACAAATAAACATACACAATTTCATTAAAACAAACACACACTTTCAATGCAATATATCTGTCCACATAATAACCTGTCACTCTGCTGGAGCATACTTAATTTCTAGCTGTCTATTTCATATACAATCCACACGTCTAAACAACACACACTTTCTGCCTGTTTCATATAAAACAAGTCTAAACAGTGCAAAAGTTGGAAAAGCCCTATGGAAACAAGTACGTTTTTAGTTTACTTTGAAACACCACCAACTCAGTAGTTGCCCGTAACTGGTGGTAACGAGTTCCAAAGTTTAGGTACTGTCATTGAGAACATTCTATTATTCAACTTTTGAAAGTGTACCTGACGGAACAATGACACATCTAAAAGGGAAGCATCTTGAGACCTTAAAGCATGGCGTGGACATTAGACTTTTAACACAGAAGGCAGATTAAGTGGGGCCATACAGAATTTAAAAGCAATCATCAACACAGAGCCATGTGAAATCGTTTTAGCAATTTGTTAACTCCATCGTTTTAGCAATTTGTTAACTCCATAATTTGGGCTTGACACACTTCTGAGGAGTACCAGTTACAGCCACCAGAGGACAAATTGGAAGCTGCTGGAGAAATTGAAGACCATAGCCAGCAAATGCATACAAATTTATCTCAGGCATATTTGATGTAGATTTCCTGGAATCCAACTGCTCTGCCATAAGAATAGACCTATTAAAATCAGCATGTTTTATACAACAAATGCAGAATAAGAATCTACTGTATTTAGGAGTTTGGATATCTCAGAAGCGGTGCCTTTCATGCATCATCAATTTAAAAACAATGGGATCGATATTCAACAACATCAGCCAGGGCTTTTAAAGCGGATGGTCATCACAGTTTTAACTTAAACCCAGATATTGATGCCGGGGTCATATCCGACCACTGGCATTGAATATGCATTTTGAACATTTAGCAATTTAGATAACTGGTTATCTGTGATATTCATTTGAAAAGCAGTTATCATCAACCAGTTAAAGTAAGGACTGCCTTTTCTCTGCCTAACTTACTCGGTTAAGGAAAACTGCTTATCGACTGAGTATATACAGATAACCGGCTATCTTTGAGTGCCACCCCGGCTTCACCTCCGGAAGTCCCCGATGTGAGCCGGTTTATGTCGGGGTGTTTGGATGGGCTAGGAGAGGATATTCAGCAGCACTAACCAGATAAGTGCCACTGATTATACCAGTGAGCGGCATTTATGTGAATTGCAGGTCTACAAAACGCAAAGATGCCTTTGGATATGCCCCCCAATTTATTCTCCCATTTTCCTAGTTGATAGCTTGTTTATTTTTGCATTCTTTTCATTTTAAATAACTTACCACAAATGACTTGCCAGGTGAAAATGGAATATTGCCACTTATTTTTTCCTGAATGCCCCAAACATTATCCTTCAGAGTGTTACAAATTATCTCATTGTCTTTAAAGCGCAGATTGAAATGGAAGAAAATATTTGAGTTATCTTTCTGGAAATCTATTCCACACCTGTAATAGAAGGAAGGCAATTATTGATTTTATATTGTTACTGATGATAGCATGACCTATACACTAGATTTCAACAGAGCTTTCTGATCAGCTGTAGTATATGACTCCCTAGTAATCAGGATGTAATTTCTGGGGGAAAGGCTTGGAACACAATTCCTCCACTTCTTTTCAGACTCTAGAGAGCAACAGGGTGTTCTGCTCGAGTCTTCCCTTCCAGGCAGCTTTTAGGGAAGATGAGGGGAAGGAATGAGCCTTGAGCAGAACAGAGAACAGTCACTTTTCTTCCTAATGCAAATCTTCTGCTCCTCTTGCTTGTCATCTCTCCTGGCTCCACTTCCTTTTTGTCTACAAATTAAGCCCTGCTTGCAGTAATTTCCAAGGAATTTAAGTACCTATCTTTGGGTCCCTTCAATTAAAGAGTGCTGTGCAGTTAGTGCGGATTGCAGTACACATTACCTTTGTGCTGTGAGCCGTAGTCACTGTTATCATGGGCCAGCACAGTTGGGGTGGCCCAATTTCCTTGTTAGCTGTACTTTGCACACTGGGGTGGTAATTAGGTGGGTTGAGGTGGAGAATGGACATGACAAAGGCCTTATAGGCAATATACTTGCGCTAAGTGCAAGGCTCGCAATTAGCACAAATGCAATTATTCCTTCCTCACTAGGTGGAAGTGCACCCATGCTAATTTTGTCACACATTAAGGCTCAGTGCAGCGGGTTAACTGATGGGATTATGCTGTCCAAGTACCTCTGACAGTTAACATGATTGTGTTGCCCCGAATGTGCCATGCTTTTGTGTGTTATTTGTGCGTTAGATGCAAACCCACTACATACTTTAGTAAAAGGGCCCCTTTGTGTCAGACACCTAAAGCAGCCACTTTGGCTGGGGCTGTGTACTTCTGATCAGCCATCCATCCCTCCCCCCTCTCCCTCCAGTTTGTGGAATGCTGTATTGATTTCCCTATATATTTTGGTATCAGCATTTGTTGCTTATACTGTCGTTACCTGATGAAGAAGGTTTTAATCTTCAAAAGCTAGTCTATAAATGTATTAAGCTAATCCAATAAAAAGGTATCACCTTATTTGTTTTTCTTTTTATATAACTACTATTATAGTGGACTAACATGGCTACCATACTTCTTTATCCACATTTTAAGCTGAAACTCCTAAAACTGAAACCGGATAGAACAGGAACAGCTTTAACACTTATGCATGCATTTTATAAAATGCAAAAACTATCAAAGAACTGCTGCTCTTATTAACAAATATTTATTTCAATCTGAATGCCAACTAGCTCATAAAAAAGGTGGCGACCGGGTAAATATTTAGGGGGTATATTCAGCATCAGTGGCTAGGCTAAATGAAGCGACTAACCACTGTTGCTTTAATTGAAATGGGATATTCAGTGGTAGGGAATATATCTGGTTTCCGTTGCTGAATATCGGGGCTGGCCAGGAACCAGCACCACTATGCTGTTAGCAGCAATATTCAACACCTAAGCAGACAGCACTGTCTGGTTAAAGTTAGTGCAGGTGAATGGCTGTTGTAACTTTAACCACTTAAGCTATCTGGTTAGCAGCAGATTATCGACACTAACTGAATAGTGACTATCACTGCCTCCAGTTTGCCCATAGCCATCCTGGTTTTAATCGGGCGTTTCATTGGCAGTCTGTGGAGATGTCCAGCGGCAGTAAATGGTTAGTGCCGCTGAATATCACACTGACCATGTTTTAGCTGGTTAGCAAGGCTGCTATTTTTTAATACAAGCATTTTAGAACATAAAATAGAAAAGTAACAATACCTGTCTGCATTATGCTTAACTTCTCCAAGAATGGTTACTATAGAAGGAGGGACAATTCCTTCACTGAGCGGTTGACGAAGCAGTACTTTCTGTAGAATAAACATTGTTATTTATTTAGTGATATGTTTATGTAAGACAAAAACAAAGAACCTTTCAAGTAAGTTTTGCCTTCATACTGTCTGGTTTTTGGTTTTAGGTCTCTTCCCCATAGGGAATCACATGCCCAGCATCTACTGTAGGCAAGTTACTGAGATTTATCCCATAGGCTTTCCAGCATTCCATTCAAAACATGTTACATTTTATTTATTTTCATTCTCTTATATACCGCGCTATTCTGCATCAGTGTGGTTTACATTGAATAAACTGAAATTACATTGAACAGGGCATTATAACTTGGAGATAACTATTTACAGGGAACATGGGCTATGGAGGGTTAAGTGGCTTGCCCAAGACCACAAGGAGCACCTGTGGGACTAGCAACCCCAGTCCTTCCGGCCCCAGGTTGCTGTCTGCTAGTGGGATTTGAACCCCTGCCCTTCCAGCCTGAAGTACCTTGCCCCAACCACTAGGCCACTCCTCCACTCCAATACATAAGCCTGACCCGCAGCCTTTGCATATCTGTCAGATTTCAAACTATGGGAATTTCGGAGAGGAGAGGGAGGCTAGAGATAGGTCATTGGGATACCACTTGTTTCCATAAAGGAGCATTACTTTCCATTGGGGCAGGTTGAAAAAGTGGGGAGGGGAGGGAGAAAATCCTTTTTTTTCCATAAATCAAAGGTAGGGAGGGGAGTGTTCAAGGGATTCCAGCCCACTAAGAATTTGAAACCCTCAGTAGTCCCTTTAAAGATACCACTGCCATGCAAAATGAGCCCTAGGATAACAAAGAAAATGGGTCTGTAAAGTCTATTTTGCATGTCCATCATGACAATTTACCCATTAATGCTGGGCCACATGATAACATGCTAATGTGTATGTTAATGCACATTGGAGCATGTTGACTAAAGAGTGGTAGCTGAAAGCGTGGGTTTTAACACACGACTAATGAGCGGTTTTGGCCCAAGGTAGCTGGGATCGGGCAACCAAAAGGTGCCTGCACTAAATCCCCTGCGCTATCAGAGCAGCAATTGGCTAGATGAGGTTGGAGTGGAAAGTTGGTGGCAACTGTGGAGCACTGCTAGCACCACTGTGCTACTGACACTCTAGAGGCACAGAGATGCCGTTATGTCCGCTGCCACTATCGCCTGTGTCTGATCAGGTAGTAATTGCACCTGCCTTGCTAGCACTAGGCTGAATTATCGGGAAGAGGAGATAAAAGTTTGGACGGATTTAGAGAAGTGGATTTTAATGATTCACTCTAATAGTCTTGGCAGATTGAATGACTTTAGGTTGAAGAGTGGCATCAGTATGGTAGGGGAGAAGATTAAATTGGGGCTTGTTAATGAAATATATACTAATAAAAAGGCCAAATGATCTATGATTTGATCAAGAAACAAAATTTAGGTGTCCTTTTAATTACAGAATTATTGTTGAGTGAGGACTGGAAGAAGGGGTCTAGAGATGGATGCTGGGTCTATGACCTGAAGAAGGAAGTTAGAGTCTGATGAATGGTCTGGAGTCTGGGAGAAGGAGGCTGAAGGCTTATGCTTGTTCTGGGGACTGTAAGAATGGGATCACATGCTGATGCTGAGGTTATGAACTGGTAGAAAGGACTAGATGCTGTGGCAGGTAAGTAGAAGAAGGGGGTTAGTGATTGATGCTGGAGCAAGCATCTAGAGCTGATGCTGGGACTGGAGGCTGATGTAAGTGCTAGGGACTAGAAGATCATGACTGGAGACTGATGCTTGAGTTGGGGATTGGGAGAAGGGGCTAGAGGCTGATTTTGTGGTTGGAGACTGATGCTGGAGTTGGCAGCTTGTAAGGAGTCTGGAGACCAATGTTGGATTTAGAGTCTGGGAGAAAGGAGCTAGAGGCTGATGCTGGGGCTCAGATGTGGGGGGCTGGAGGCTAATGCTAGGCCTGGGGTCTGGGAGATATGCTTGAAGTAGGTGCTGGGGCTATGGAATGTAGAAAGGGGCCGGAGGCTGATGCTCGGGGATGGGAATTAGGAGAAGGGTGATAGAGGATAATGCTGGGTCAAGAATGCTACACACAGATCCTGGAACAGAGGGTTGTGGGTTGATGTTGATACTGGGGACTTGTAGAAAGAGTGCTGAGGGGCTGATGTGGGGCTGGAAGCTGGGAGAAAATGGCGTGAAGCTGATGCTAGTGCTTCGGGACTGGAAGAAGGGATCTGGAGGATGATGTTGGGTCTGGGGGCTAGAGGCTGATTCTGGGGACCTAGGACCTAGCTGTGGTAGGTAAGACCTAGAGCTGTGGCAGGGGATTTGAGGACTGAGGCTGGGGCAGCAGAATGGGAAAGGGGGCTAGAGCCTGGTACTGGGGGTGAGGGCTTTGAGAAAGGGCTGGAAACTAGTTCTGGAGCTGAGATTTGGAAATTGATACTGTGACTGGGGGCTGGGAGAAATGGACTGGCATCTAATGCTGGTCCTGGAACTGGTAGAAGGGGGGCTGGTGGCTAATGTTGGGGCTGGGGACTAGAAGTCGTGGGTTATGGGCTTTTGCTGGGGCTGGTGGCTGACTACTACTACTACTACTCAACATTTGTATATTACTACAAGACATACGCAGTGCTGCACAGATACATGTAAAAGATGTTCCCTATTCAGCAGAGCTTACCATCTAGTCAAGACAGACAACACAGTAGCTGTAGACATGGGATGCATTTAGGGGGAATGGTAAGAAACAAAGGAGATCAGATGAGTCAAGATCCAAAAATAGCAGCGAACAGGTGAGTTTTCAGCCTGGATATAAAAAGGCATCTCAGAGAACAGGATTAGAGCTGGGGACTGGAAGAAGTAAGCTGTAGGCTGATGCTGGGAGACTGGAAGAAAGGTAATTTGGGCTTATTTTGGAACTGGGAGCTAGGAGAAGGAGTTGTAAACATGCTAGGTCTGAAGACTGGAATAATGGGATTGTGGGCTAATGCTGGTGCTGGGTACTCAGAAAAGGTGGCTGGAGCTGGAGACCTGGAGAAAGTGGCTGGAGACTAATGCTGTGACTGGGAACACAGAGAAAGGGACTGGGTGGTGAGACTGGGCTGGGGGTCTGGAGAAGTGGGTTGTGGGCAGATGCTTGGGCAGTGGACTGGAAGAACGGGACTGGGGATTAGGATAAGGGGCTAAAGACTGATGCTGGGATATGGAGACCCATAGAAGGTGGCTAGAGTCTGGAGGCTGCTGTTGCAGCTGGAGAACCAGAAACAGGGGGCTGGAAGCTGATGCTGAGGCTGGAGACCCGGAGGAAGGTGGATGCTTGGGAAAGGAGCTGGGGATTAGGATAAAGGGCTAGAGATTGATGTTGGGGCAAGGGGGCTAGAGGCTGATGCTGAGGCTGGGGACTGAATGAAGAGGGCTGAAGGTGTTATGCTGGGATTGTGGCTGGGTCGGGGGCTAGGGGCTGATGCTTGGAGAAGGGAGAGAAGGATAGACATTGCAAGGGGGAGAAGCAAGGACATATGCAACGAGAAGATGCTAGGTAGGAGAGAAATAGATATTGGAGGAAGACAGGAGCAATATATGTTTAGGAAAGGGAAGAAAGAGGCCAGAGCACATATACTAAGATAATGGGGATGCCAGAGAACAGGGAATCAGGCTTAGGCAGACTCTAGGTCTTAGTGCGAGATCAGAAGAAGAGACGCCCTAAGATTGGCTGGGTAATGAGAGAGTAAGTGGGGACTCGGGACTTGGGTGGGACTGTTATTGAGGACTCAGGGATTTGATAGCATGAAAGAGTTAGTACTTGGAGATTAGGTGGGTTATAGTGGGAACTAAGAAACTGAGCAGGCATTAGGGAGCAGGCAAGGTGGGTTGGGGGGGTTAAACAGCACTAATGGGGGGGTGAAGCAGCACTAAGATGGGGTTTGAAGTAGCACTAAAGGGGGGGAAGCAGCACTAAGGGGGGGTGAAGCAGCACTAAGGGGGAGGTGAAAAAATACTAAGGGGGGTGAAGCAGCACTAAGGGGGGGTGAAGCAGCACTAAGAGGGGTGTGAAGCAGCACTAAGGGGGTGTGAAACAGCACTAACGGTGGGTGAAGCAGTACTAAGGGGGAGGGTAAAGCAGCAGTGGCTGCAAGGGGAAAGACGTGGCAGAAGGAACTGACAGGTGGAAGGTGAGGGCTGGAAGAGAGCTGAAAGAGGGGGGAAGGAGATGGCAGGAAGGAACTGACAGGGTGAAAGAGGTGGCTGGAAGAGAGCTGAAAGGGGGGAAGGAGGTGTCTGGAAAGGAGCTGATAGAGGAGGTAAGGAGGGTGTTCAAAGGGAGCTGACCCCTGGGAATGGTACTGGTAAGTGACTGGGTAATGCGGAGGGGGCACTGGGACTGGAAATAGGCTGATGGAAGGAAGTGAAGAAAAGAAAAAAAGAGACAAGAAATGGCAGATGGACTATAGACCATAGAAAACGAGCTAAGAGAAGACGGGAAAACGGAAGCCTCAGATTGGAACCAGCATGATCAGAGAATAAAATGGTCAGACAACAAAGGTAGAAAAAATAATTTTATTTTCAATTTAATGATTGGGCTTTGTACTACCTTTATATTTTACACAGTATGGGGAACTGCATCTCTTCTTTATCTGATATTGCACTGTATGCAGAGTCTGTCTTCTTGGGGTTTCAGTTTAATTTTTTTCTATATATTTCTCTTTTTGTTTTGTGCTCATTTATTGATTACGAACTCTCTGTATTGTGTGTGTGTGTGTGTACAACCAATGCTGCGTATTCTGTCAGTATAGAATTTCTGCTTAAGAATTTGTAGAAGTCTTGCTTGTTCAGTTTGCACATTGGGGAGAGGAGGTGGAGTAGGGGCGGGGCAGGGGGCAGAGCGGGGGCAGGGAAAGGGTGGGGTAGGGATGGGCATGGGCAGAGCGTGACTAGCCACAGTTAGCGGGTTTTTCGCTTTCAAAAAGTTGGCAACCCTACATACCTGCCCTCAATGCATCTACAGTAAAGTGAAGTGAGAGACCATATTCAGACAACAATGTATAAGAACCCTCACATTGGTAAAGGGCCTACTGTGGAAATGAAAGCATTCCTCCTTACGTTAAGAGGCTTCTTTGGTAAAATGTTTAATTAAACCTTGGAAAATGAAAATTCTTTCTGCCTGAATTTTTGCAACATGGTATTAGGGTGTGTCAATTGTGGAGATGTCATAATTTTAAAAAGCACTAGTGAAAAATGGTACAATTTCATATAGCAAATCAATAACTAGCTTTAAATTGTGTGTAATATGTTATTTAGCTACCTGTAATTTCTAGGAAATCATGCAAAAATACACAAATTACTGAAATATGTTTAAGTGCTCTAATAATAGTTTTTAGGTGTTTGCATTGCATATTAATGCCTTTTGTGTCTCAGTTATCAATTTATCTTACTCTTTTACCAATATTGACACTAACACATTAGTTTCATTTTCTCATTCACAGGTTTTCAACATAGCATCGTCATAGTGATAATCTTATAGTGAAAATGTCCAATAGAAAAACAAGACTGTAAGTCTGGACTCATTTACATCATTTGGTGGGATCATGCAGAGAACTATCTGTTGCTGAACTACCATCTGTCAGGGATCTCATTGGATATGGGATGGTATTTGAGAGACTTCAGTAACCAAGACAGACAAATTACAGCACTGATAAACTAGTCAATGACCTAAAGACTAGATTACTTGCTCAGTGGTACAAAGCAAATCCAATAAACAGCCACATTAGGATTAAAGCAAAGTTGAAATCCATGAGGGAACAAGGCAGCAATGTTTCTGTGGGCAGAGCAAAACTGGAGCAGAAAGACAGATTTATGGAGAAGCTTGACAGACTGAGAACATACTTATCTGCAAGTGTGAGATAAAATGTTCTACTGATGTGGGATGCAATTCTGCCTGTGTCAGTGGAATACAGATACTTTGTGATTGTTGCGGAGAGAAGAAGATCCCTGTGATTGAGTTAGCCTTTATAAAAGGTCAAAGAGAGAAATTTGAGAGTGTTGGACCTCATCAGATTGGACAAGTCGACCTCCCTGAGACCAGAAGACAAGATCTACAAAAGTAAAGGCAGGCAAAAATGAAGGAGAATGAAGACTGAAAAAAGAAAATCAGAAGACCAAGAGATGATGGAGAGATCTGTGCGTGAAGTAGAACAGTGAGATTTGGATGACGTGGCGGAAGAACCAATGGAGGAAGCTTCTGTTGCTCTAGAGGAAGCAAGGAAGAGGCCAAAATATAATACTGAGGATATAACCAACATAGCTCTTACCAGTTTAAGACACCATACTAGACTGAGGGAGACGTTGAGATTTCTACTGCTGCCTAGCAGGACTCATCACTCACTTGGACACTGCTTTGGTGATGGACACTACTTTGGTGATTGATCACAACAAAGTGAATAGGGCTCAGGCGAGAATCATGAAAAAATTGGAGGTACAGGTGAGGAGGAACTGCAGCAGAATGGCATCAGTTGCATTTTCTTTGATGATTGTTGTGATGATACCAGGCTCATGTTAAAGGCAGAAATAATGACAAAATGTTTCCAAGTAAGATGAAAGAGGAACATTACACAGTTTGTATGGAGCCAGGAGGCAGATATCTGTGGCATTTTATTCCTGCAAGAGCAACTAAAGAGAAGACTCATGCAGAAAAAAATGCTGATAAATTGATTGCATGGCTGACAGAAAGAGGAGCAGACAAAACTCTTCAAGCTATTGGAGGTGATTCCTGTAATGTAGACACTATTTGGGAGGGAGGAGTGATGCATTACAGTATGTTGAGGAGAAACTACAAAGGAAGCTGGTGTGGATTGTCTGTAACCTGCACATAAGCAAACTACTATTGAGGCACTTGGTGACAGCTTTAGATGGCAAAACATTAAGCAACAACAACAAATGGGCAGGTCCCATAGGAAAAATGCTGGATTCTGCAATTGAACTGGAAAGAAATCCTAATTTTACTGAGATCTCTATTGGCCCTGATATTCTTCAGCTCAGTGATGAAGTGGTCAAAGACTTAAGCACAGATCAAAGCTATGGCTATATGATTATAACTGCCATTAGAACAGGTGTCTTGCCAACCGATCTGGCTCTGTTGGAAATAGAACCTGTTGAAAATAAGACCTGTGTCACATAGCAGATGACTTACAACAGATCTAAGGTTCATGAGAATAAGGATTTCCAAGCATAATCTGAAAGGAAAGAGTCTGAAAAACTTAAGAACGATTGTAGGGCTCTGTGTTGGGGTTTACATGGTGAACTGGTTCAATATAAAAATAAATAGCAATTGGACACAAGGTCCCAGGCATCTCCTTTTCCAGCTCTAACTATTGAAAGAATAGTGTGAAGAGGTAAGGAAGATAGTCATGCCTACAGTGAGAAGGTCAGTTTGGTGTGGTTACAACGAGTCTGATCTGCAAGCTATGCTGTGCAGTGAAGAGGAACAGAAGAGAGGAGATGCAGTGGAGAAGATATTGAAGATCAAAGGTGAAAGCGATGAGAAGACTCAGCTTGGAGACAAGTGTGAGACCCAGAAAAAAACACCAATTACTTGACTGTAGCTCCGCAGTCTGTGAGCCTCCTCTTACGTATTCCATGACAACAGCAGAGATCAAGGCATTTCTGAGCAAGCCCATGGGTGGATCCACACTGGCTATCACACACCCAGTCCATAGAAAGGTGTGTAAAAATGGCAACTGAGGCTGCTGGTCATGTGTACCATCAGGAGGGGAGGGAACATTATATTAGAGGTCAGATGATCTGCAGGGAGCTCATGAACCGAAATAGAAGCAAACAAGATATGGCTTCTTTGCTGGATTTTGTTAAATAACATTAAATTAACTGCATAAACATTTTAAAAACAATTATGTGGCTACATGTGGTGTTCAGACTATTTTTACATTCAAATAAATATTACTTAATTCCCACATATTTCAACTGTGATTTGATGTAGGTAAGGTTCACTTTCAGCAGTTTTAGATTCAGCATGCAAAACTGCATAATTTGGTCACTAGTAATTTGTAATGTTTGGAAAAATAAATATCTACCCCTAAAATTGACACGCCCTAGCATGGTATCATCTTCTGAAATTCACATGATCGAAATGGATGCAGTCTCAAGAGATGATTGGTCTCCTTTGTAATAATTTTTATGCTTGATACCACAGAATAAAAACAAGAGGGTCAACTGCTGAGGGAGAGTGATAAAGTATTTCATATTTGTACTGATACCCTCAGAAAATACTAATTTCTTTTGTTTATACCGTCCTGACCTGAGAAATGAGGTTTAATCCTTCAAAAGCAAAGATTTTGACTTAGTCCAATAAAAAGGCATCGCCTTCTTGTCTTTTTACTTATCAGCCAGGATATTGATGGCACAAACTATATTCAATCTTAAATTAAAATTAAGCAAACTTACTGAGTCTGTGGCCTTTGCAGTTTTCCTAAAACCAAATAAAAATTGTCAGTATATTTTTCCACCAGCACCATAAAAATTGGAATACAAACTACTTAACTGGAAACAGTGATTATGGGTTATTTTATTGTAAACTGTTGCAGGGATTTCATTGTGTTTATTAATGGATTATTTTATTGATATTGAACTGTTCTGGACCATCCATTATGCAGTGATAATTCAAGTGTTTGTAATATAAGGCAGCACATTTCATTCTCCAGGATCAAGCAGGAAGTCAGTCCTCACATATGGGTGATGTTGGCGCCGACGGAGCCCCCGTGCGGAGCATTTCCCCAGCTTTCAAAGAAAGCCTTTGGGAATGCAGCGCGCATGCGCGGTCCCCTTCCCGACCAAGGGTGCCATCTTGCTCAGTCTTTCTTTTTCTGCGGAGCCCAACGGACATGAGTTTGTGTCACCCGGGAAAAGTAGATTTTTTTCTGCGATTTTTGTTTTTTCTTATCCGGTTTGACGCTGGTTCCCCTTCCTGCCTGGGCTCGATACACCGGTATCGAGTCTGGAAGTTCTTTTTTCGGTTTTTGTCCTTCGTGACTAGCGTTCGCGTCTTTTTTGTGGTTTTTACTGGCAGCCCGGTCTTTTGACCTTGCAGGGGCCCTTTTTCCCCCGATAGTTGCCAGCGGGTTCAAAAAATATGATCGGTGCAAGAAACTTATGTCTCTCACTGACAGACATGACTGCTGCCTCCAATGCCTCGGGCCCGATCATGACCCGCTGGTCTGTGGCCCGTGCGGCAAACTGTTGTTGAAGGCACTTCGGAACCGTCAGCATCAACGTGAAAGAATTTTCTCAGAGTCCGTGTCCGGCCGGGCCCAGACTTCGTCAGAGGCCTCGACATCTTGGGAGTCTGACCCCCGAGCACCGTCGTGGTTCCTCTGAAAGGGGGTCTCCCACCCGGGAGCACAAAAGGAAGAAGAAGCTCATGAGGGCGGCATTGGTGGAGGCCCCTGGGTCCTCGAGGGCCAGGTCGCGTAGCCCTGACCGCCGCCCCGGGCTCTCGGAATCGGAGAGGCTGTACAAACTTCCTCGCATGGAGCCGGAGTCCCCGAGTCATGTAAGTTCTGTTGTCCTCGTGGACTCTCCTCCGGGAGAACCGACATCGGGCCCGACGCCGTCGGGGCCCGAGTCGAGGGCTGCTGAGTCTCCTGTGCTTGGACTCAGGCTGACGGCCTTGGAGAGCAGCTTGGCCACCTTCATGGAACAGCAGTGGGTACTGATCGCCGGTCTGACCAGTGCATCTGCCCCGACCACCGGGACCTCGACGTCTAAGTCGACCCCGGAGGCCGAGCTGATCCTCAAGTCCATCATGTCTGGAGTCGATCCTCGGCCAAGGTCCCCCTCGACCTCCCATGCGGGGCCAAGGTCGTCGACACCAGTGCCCTCGGCGTCGGGGTGGGTGGCACCAAGGCCCACACGGCCAGAGCCGCTTGACTCCTCCTCGGAGGAGTCAGCGTGGGAGACGGAGGATGAGGAGTCTCCTGACCCTTCCGGACCTGGTTCGTCCCTTCGGACTCCCCGGAGTCCGAGCCTCGGAGAAGGTTCCCCCCGGAGGATACCCAGTTCTCGGACTTCGTGAGGGACATGGACAAGGCTTTGGCATTCCCTGCGGATGCCGAGGAGGAGCCTCGAGCCGAGGAGCTCGATGCCCTCCAGTATAATTTTCCTCCGAAGGAAGCCTTTACTGTACCGGTTCCTCCAATGCTGGAACGGCTGCTCTTCCGTATGTGGGAGGCACCGGCCTCGGCGCCGGTTCTTAGCAAATGGGTCGATTCCATTTATCAAGTCCGTAAGAGCTCTGGGTTTCAGAAGGAACAGCTACCGCACAATTCCATGGTTGTGGAATTGGCCATGCACCGCCTGAAGAGTCAGAAGATGCACTCCTCGATGCCTCCCAGCCGGGAAGCCTGGAACCTGGATGCCCTCGGTAGAAAGTGCTTCCAGAGCTCTATGCTATCTTGCCGTGTCCAGACTTACCACCTGTACATGGGCATTTACTTATGGGACCTGGCAAAGGAGATTGTCGGGTTCTCAGCTGGCCTCTCCGAGGAACCCTTGCAGAGGTTCAAAGCCTTGTCTACAGGGATCCGAGAGTGCTCGAAGTTTATCTCTCGAGCAGCCTATGATGGCTTCGAGGCTTCGGCCTGGGTGTCCGCGGTTGGCATCGTGCACGCCGTCAGGCCTGGCTACAGTCATCAGACCTGGAGTCATGGGTGCAGGACAAGTTGGTCGATGTCCGCTGCCGAGGTGAAAACCTTTTTGGTAAGCCCATGACTGAAAAGGCTGCAGAAATCGAGACTGAGACGCTCACCAGGCTGTCCAGAAAGACTTCTGCCCCTTCTCAAAAAAAGAAGGGCTCAGGAAAGAAGCCCTTTTTCCCGAAGAAGGGTACTGCCTACAAAACCTACCCTCAGTATCAGGCCTCTCCAGCTCCCCAACAGGGCCAACAGGGCAGGGGTATGGGCCCCGTAGGCAGAAGACCCCCAAGCCGCCAGCTCCGGCTCCTGCACAGCTGGGAGCGGGGTTTTGACTCCCACAGCATAGCCTCTCCTCCACCGGTGGCTCGATTCAACACTGGGGGTCGGCTGACCCTGTACACCTACAGGTGGCCAGCCATCACAGGGGATACCTGGGTACTGAGCATAGTCCAGAAGGGCTACATGCTTCACTTTCACCAGCTACCCCCCTCCTACTATCCAGGGGAACCTCCAAGGCTCCCTCTTCACAGGAACCTACTCCTTCAGTCTTCTAAAGGAACAGGTGGTGGAACCGGTGCCTCACCACCTGGAAGGGCGAAGCTTCTACTCCAGGTACTTCCTGGTACCAAAAAGGACAGGAGGCCTCCGGCCTACCCTAGACTTGCGAAACCTAAACAAGTTTCTGGAGAGGGAAAAATTCAGGATGCTTACGCTTGGGATACTGCTGCCCTACCTCCAGCAGGGAGACTGGCTATGCTCCTTAGACCTAAAGGATGCTTATACTCACAACCTCATTCATCCAGACCACAGACAATATCTCAGATTTGTAGGGGGAGGAAACCACTTTCAGTACAGGGTACTTCCCTTTGGCCTAACCTCTGCCCCCAGGGTTTTCACCAAATGCCAGGCGGTGGTGGCGGCTTATCTCAGGAATCAGGGAATTTTTGTCTTCCCATACCTGGACGACTGGCTCATCAGGGGCCAGTCTCTCCAGGAGGCCCGACAGGCCACTCTTCGCACTGTCTCGCTTCTTCAGCATCTGAGCTTTGTCATAAACTACGCAAAGTCCACTTTGCTCCCCTCTCAGAACCTAGAGTTTATAGGGGCAAGATTAGACACCCTTCAGGCAAGAGCTTACTTGCCCGAGGACAGGGCCCACAGACTGATGGACTTGGCCACCCAGTTCCAAAGCAATTCTCATGTTTCTGCCAGGCACTACCTGCGGCTACTGGGCCACATGACATTGACTGTACATCAGGGCCATTACCAATCTATATCAGTTCAGGAAGGCTCTCAAAACCCACCTTTTCCTCCAATACTTCCCAGACAGCAATTGAACCTAGATATCCCTCCCAAGAAATGACCCAATCTAGAATGGCCCTTACATGTATTATCTGCAGTGTAAATAGCTTATGTATATAGTTAACCCTGTTATCCAAGTTTGTACTCCTGTTCGATGTAAAACCTGACAGCTTGTCGTTATGGTCGTTATGTTATGATGTAAACCGCGCTGATTCTAAATAGCGCGGTATATAAGAAACTGTAATAAAATAAATAAATAAAATGTGACTCCAAATGCCCGTCTGCACATGTGGGCTGCTCAATGGTGCCTCAGAGATCAGTGGACGCAGGCCACAGGCGACCTCTGAGACAGAGTAAAGGTGTCCCAACCACTTTTAGACTCCTTACAGTGGTGGCTACATCTCCCAAACCTTCTCAGGGGGGTCCCTTTTCAGACTTCACACACACAAGGGTGCTGACGACCGATGCTTCCTTAAAGGGCTGGGGTGCACATTGCCAGGGCATGTACACTGAAGGCCTGTGGTCTCCTCGAGAGGCCACACAGTAAATCAATCTTTTGGAGCTGCGAGCAATCTGCTTAGCTCTGCAAACGTTTTCTCATGCCCTCTCTCACCAGTCTGTCCTAGTTCAGACAGACAATCAGGTGGCAATGTTCTACGTGAACAAACAAGGGGGCACAGGGTCCAGGCCCCTATGTCAGGAGGCAATGGCCCTTTGCTCCTTTGCAGTCAAACAGGGCATGTTTCTCAAAGCAGTTTATCTACCTGGTCAGGAGAACGTCCTAGCAGACAAGCTAAGCAGGATTCTCCAGCCTCACGAATGGCAGTTGAATCCAGTGGTGCTCCAGCAGATCTTCCTCCGCTGGGGGCTTCCATCAATTAATCTCTTTGCCAGTCCACTGAACCGTCAGCAGCCCAGGTTCTGCTCCAGATAACCGCATCCCCTGAGGATGGCAGCAGATGCATTTCTGATCTCTTGGTCTACGGGCCTCCTGTATGCGTTTCCTCCCATGCCCCTGGTGGTCCGAACTCTGTTCAAGATTCTACAGGACAAGGCCTCGGTGATTCTGAAGGCCCCCAGATGGCCGAGGCAGCCCTGGTTTCCACTTCTGCTGCACTTGGCGGTGGAAACTCCGTTCCCTCTGGGGTTGCAACACGATCTCTCCTGTCTCAAGAGCAGGGTTCCCTTCTGCACCCCAATCTCAGGTCCCTCAATTTGATGGCCTGGCTGCTGAAAGGGTAGTCCTAGCTCCCTTACTCCTACCTAAGGAGGTTGAGGAGGTGATCTTGGCCTCCAGGAGAAAGTCCACCAGAAAATCCTATGCCCTCAAGTGGCGTAGGTTTACGGTATGGTGTGCTCAGCACAATGAAGACCCTTTCTCTTGCCTTGTGCCAGTAGTACTGCAGTATCTACTTCACCTTTCAGACCTAGGCCTTAAGTCTAACTCTGTCCGGGTCCACCTCAGTGCTTTATCAGCGCACCACTCGCTGGTGGAAGGACAGTCTCTGTCAGTTCACCCCTTGGTGTCCCGTTTTCTCAGAGGTCTGCTTCTTCTCAAACCTCCGGTTCATCCACTGGCGACTGAGTGGGATTTGAACGTGGTCTTGCAGCAACTTACTCGCCCACCGTTTGAGCCAATGGTTATTTGCCATTTGCGCTTCCTCTCTTGGAAAGCGCTCTTCCTGGTGGCTCTTACCTTGGCCAGACGTGTGAGTGAACTACAAGCTCTGGTTTCTGATAGACCGTACACACGGTTCTATAGGAACAGGGTGGTCATCCGGACCCATCCCAAGTTCCTTCCAAAAGTGGTCTCCTCTTTCCACCTCAACCAGGAGGTGGTTCTTCCAACCTTTTTTCCCAGGCCGCATACCAGCCGAGCTGAAACAGTCTTGCATACCCTGGACTGTAGGAGGGCGTTGTCCTTTTACATAGAACGTACTCGGGGGGCATCGAAGGGCTACTCAGCTCTTTGTCTCCTTTGACCCTAATAAAATGGGGTTACCTGTCTCCAAGCGTACATTGTCCACATGGTTAGCAGATTGTATTGCCTGGGCGTATAAGGCAGCCGACCTTCCCTTGCAGGGTCGGGTCATGGTCCACCATGTCAGGGCGAAAGCCACGTCAGTAGCTCATCTCCGCTCTGTTCCGTTGGCAGACATCTGCCAGGCCGCAACTTCAAGCCAGACTTTTGCAGCTCATTACTGCCTGGAGAGAGAGTCCCACAGGGACAGTGCTGTCGGACAGGCGGTACTCCGTAATCTCTTTGAGGTTTAGGCAACTCCTACCCTCCGGCCCTTGTGTTGGGCTACCGTACGGGGGTGTTCTCAGAGGATATTCTTATCACGAATGCTGAGGCTCTTGAGAGGGAGCCATTTTTTCAGCTTTGGGTTCCCGGTAGCCTAGAGCTGGGGAATCCCATATGTGAGGACTGACGTCCTGCTTGGTCCTGGAGAAAGAGTAGTTACTCACCTGTAATGTGTTCTCTAGGAGCAGCAGGAATCAGTCCTCACGACCCTCCCTCCTCCCCTGGAGTTGCAGTCATATGTTTCATTTTGATTTTTGCTGTCTTTTAGCTGTCATCAGACTGAGCAAGATGGCACCCTTGGGTGGGAAGGGGACTGCGCATGCGCGCTGCATTCCCAAAGGCTTTCTTTGAAAGCTGGGGAAATGCTCCACACGGGGGCTCCGTCCGCACCAATGTCACCCATATGTGAGGACTGATTCCTGCTGCTCCTGGAGAACACTTGTTACAGGTGAGTAACTACTTTTTCTCTAATACACTATTCATGCTGACTCCAGGAAGAAACACAAAACCTTCCTATTCCAGAAATACTTCAACACTGCTACCACTCATGATCGGCCGTCAGGCATGACCTAGTAACATGCGTTAACTAACCTACTGCAATTGTCAGAGACTCACATCCTATCCCAGGTATACCTTCCTGTCTGTACATAGTTCTTGTTTTTACTGTTCATAGTCAATTAAAAACTGTACTAGTTGTATGATCTGGAATGTTCTTGTTTTCTGAAAAACACTTACTCATGCACTGTTATATCAGTTAAGTTCTATGTAAACCGCCTTGGATAGTAGAAAGGCGGTATATAAATACATTTAAATAAATAAATAAATAAATAAAGTGGAAAGATGGATGTAGTAGAGAATAGGGGTGTGCAGGCAAAAAAAATGTATTGTTTCCTGTTTCATTTAGAGGGTTTGGGGTTTGTTTGTTTTTTTCATTTTGATTTTCAATTTTATAAATGTTTATTTCAGGCTAATTTTTGTTAATTAAAGAGGTAGCTGTGGCTTCTGCCCAAACAAAAAACACAGCTGAAAGTTTGCTAAAGGTTTCAGGCAAAGAAAAAGCTTAGGTAACTTTTTTTTTTTTTTACCTTATAGTCAGAGGCTTGCCTCAAACTAATGACCCTTAGGGGCATGTTTACTAAAAACCGCTAATTAGCGCGCCGCAAAATAGCGCACTAAAAGCGGTACTTAAGAGTGCTTAAATGCCCCACAAACGTGCAATGAAGCCCCGCACACTTGCGCGTCACAGTAACGGGTGCCGCACAAGTACGTGCCCGCAAATGTCCGATAGAGGCGTGGAAAGGCTAACGGAGGGTGGAGGAAGGCCCCGGAGGGGCGGAGAGAAGGGGTTAATGGGCGGGGAAGGGGAGGGGAGAGGCGCCCCGCACATTATCGGGGCTGAATTTCCAAAAAAAAATAGCGCAAGTGAATCACTCGCGTTAGAATGCATTTAAAGGGAAGAGAAACCATTTCCGTCAGCAATGTACAGCAAAACCGGGAAACCTGAAAAACGTGAGCAGTGTGATACATGTGCACAGCACAAAAGTGCAATTATAAATAGAAAATGACCACCACAAAAATATGAAAAATAGTAATTCAGTTGGGGAACAGTTATAGTGATGGGCAAAACTAGATAACACACCCAGGAAAGCTCCAAAAAAAGGAAATGATTTATGGAAAGGTGTACGGAGCGGAGACTCGTCCAAAAAACATTTCCCTTTTTCTGGAGCTGTCCTGGGAGTGTTATCTAGGGTTGCCCATTAATATCACTGTTGCCCAGCTTGGGTATATGTTTTCCCCCTTTGTTCCGTGGTCATTCCCGGGTTTTATTTGCACGTTTGTCACCACACAGGGTGAAGGAGCCCACAGTAAAAATGCATACAGCAGGGTTTGTGACTCCATCCTGCCAGGTTTACTACCTCCAGGGGCTACACTGCCTCTGTGGCCATAGTGTGGTGCAGAGGACATAGCCATGACCTCTAGGACTAGAAGGCCAGAGGTTCAAATCCCAGCTGGGGCACTTGCCAGCCCCGTTCATATATTTTACCCACCACTAAACAACAGGGGCGGCCCAAGGGGGGTGCGGGGCCATGTGCGGAGACTCGGTGCGGGGCCTCATTTGCATAAGGGTCCTCATTTGCATAAATATTTGCATAATGTTACCATACACGAACTTTTAGTAAACATGCCTCTTAATGAGTGTATGAATAAAGAAAGACTAAAAGACTTCTACATTACTATAATCCAGTGCCAACCGCCAGACACATTAGGAACTACTACAAACACTGCCCATTTAGAACCCATAGCAAACCCGCCGTATCCTAACAGCACTACCAGGACTCATAAAGCACCATACCCTAACTATCAAAAGGAAACGCTGCAAATATTAAACCAATACATTTCAGAGAACAACAATACATGACCTACTGGGGAAAGAGAACAAGTGGCAATGTCAAATAGGAATTACATAAACAGAATACCTCAGCTCAGTTACACATGAACAGAACATAAACCATCACCAAACAAGGAATCACAATTTAGAAACAGGAAGACAATAATTAAACTGGGAATCCCAAAAGCCAAACTTGGAATGTACAACACTGTAGAAATAAAACTATACATTAATTTGCTCTTGTACTAAACAAAGCGCAGACGTTAATGATGCACATTTCCCAGAGCTGACATATTCCAATTAATAAATTCAAAATAAAGAGATATTTTTCTACCTTTTGTGCATTTTTTTTCAGCTGCAATTGCTCCAGCCACTTTCTTCTGGTTTCTTCGTGTCTTCCGCTAATTCTTCATCGTCTGCTGTCCATTTATCTTTTCTTCTCTCTTCTAGTTTTTTTCCATTCTCTCTCTACATCTGCTTTAACATACTAATCTTTCTCCTTTTCCTCTTTCCTCATTCCTATTTCATCCACTCAAATTTTACCCCTCCATCCTCAATCCCCACTTACTCTCCCAATATCCGGACAATTGTAGATTTGTCTTCCCTCCCACACAAAATATTTTTTCCCTCTCCATTTCACTCTCCCAGCTCCATCCCATTCTAATCCTCCCCCAACATCAGCTCCATTCTAGTTCCAGTCCCACCCAGCATCCGCTCCCTTCTAGTCCCCGCATCAGCCCATTTCCAGTCCTAGCCCCCCATAAGCCCATTTCCAGTCCTAGCTCCCCCATCTATTTGCAGTCCCATCCAAGTCCCTCCATCAGCTCATTTCCAATCCCAGCCCCCCATGAGCCCATTTCTAGTCCTTTCCTAGCCCCACCATCAGCCCATGTCAAATCCTAGCTCCCCTCCACTCAGCCCATTTCCAATCCAAGCCCCCCAGGAGCCTACTTCCAGTTCGAGCCCCTTCCTGCGTCCATTTCACTCCCAACCCCCACCCCCGCCCACTTCCCATCATAGCACCCCCCAACCCCCAAGTTCCAGTCCTCTTCTAGCCCCTCCATCAGCCCATTTCCTGTCCTAGCCACCCCCTCACACATTTCCAGTCCTAGCTCCCTCCCCCTCACAACCCATTTCCATTCCAAGCCCCCGTCCCCATCAGCTATTTGCAGTTCAAGCCCTCCTTCCACTCAGCCCATTTCCAGTCCTAGCCTCCTCATAGCCCATTACTAGTCCTAACCCCCCATCAGCCCATTACGTCCTAACCCCCCATCACCCTATTTCCAGTCCTAGCCCCCCATCAGCCTATTTCCAGTCTTAGCCCCCCTCCCATAGCCATTTACCTGTCCTACCCCGCATTCATCCCTTTTCCAGTATTTGCCCCCCATAGCCCATTACCAGTCCTAACCCCCCCATCACCCTATTTCCAGTCCTAGCCCCCCCATCAGCCTATTTCCAGTCTTAGCCCCCCCCATAGCCAATTACCAGTCCTACCCCCCCCATCAGCCCACTTCCAGTCTTAGCCTCCCCCCCCATGGCCCATTACCAGTCCTAACCCCCCCCCCCCATGGCCCATTACCAGTCTTAACCCTCCCCCCCATCAGCCCATTACCAGTCCTAACCCCCCCCCTGGCCCATTACCAGTCCTAACCCCCCCATGGCCCATTACCAGTCCTAACCACCCCCCCCCCTTCAGCACAATTCCAGTCTTAGCCCCCCCATAGCCCATTACCAGTCCTAACCCCCCCCATCAGCCCATTTCCAGTCCTACCCCCCCCCCATGGCCCATTACCAGTCCTAACCACCCCCCCCATCAGCCCATTACCAGTCCTAACCACCCCCCGCCATCAGCCCACTTCCAGTCTTAGCCCCCCCATAGCCCATTACCAGTCCTAACCCCCCCCCATCAGCCCATTTCCAGTCCTACCCCCCACTTCCAGCCTTAGCCCCCTCCCCATAGTCAATTACCAGTCCTACCCCCCCATCAGCCCATTTCCAGTCTTAGCCCCCCCATCAGCCCATTTCCAGTCCTACCCCCCCACTTCCAGCCTTAGCCCCCTCCCCATAGCCCATTACCAGTCCTAACCCCCCCCCATCAGCCCACTTAGCCCCCCCATAGCCCATTACCAGTCCTAACCCCCCCCATCAGCCCATTACCAGTCCTAGCCTCCCCCCCCCATGGCCCATTACCAGTCCTAACCCCCCCCAGCCCACTTAGCCCCCCCCCAGCCCACTTAGCCCCCCCCCATGGCCCATTACCAGTCCTAGCCTCCACCCCCCCTGGCCCATTACCAGTCCTAACCCCCCCATCAGCCCACTTAGCCCCCCCCCCATAGCCCATTACCAGTCCTAACCCCCCCCCCATCAGCCCACTTCCAGTCTTAGCCTCCCCCCCATGGCCCATTACCAGTCCTAACCACCACCCCCCCCCCTGGCCCATTACCAGTCCAAACCAGCCCCCCCCCCGGCCCATTACCAGTCCTCACCACCCCCCCCCCCACAGCCCCCTTCCACTTTACCCACCCCCCCCACAGCCCATGACCCCTCCCAACCACCCCCCCCCCAATATTCCAAATTAAAAATCAAAAAAAACCAAACTGGCTGCTTCTGCCGCGGCAGCATCAAGAGCTCTGCCGCGGCAGCATCAAGAGCTCTGCCGCGGGGCCCCCCCCTGCCCGGCAGAGCCTCCGTGCATCCTCAGCAGCTTTCTTCATGTCCAAAACGCGGGCTTCTTTCAGAGCCGCGAGAGTTTCTTTTCTCGCGGCTCTCTTAATCCCGCGGGGCTGATGGGAAATCCCATCACCCTCGGCGGGATTAACAGAGCCGCGAGAAAGGACACTCTCGCGGCTCTGAAAGAAGCCCGCGTTGTGGACATGAAGAAAGCTGCTGAGGATGCACGGAGGCTCTGCCGGGCAGGGGGGGCCCCGCGGCAGAGCTCTTGATGCTGCCGCGGCAGAGCTCTTGATGCTGCCGCGGCAGAAGCAGCCGGTTTGTTTTTTTTTTTTAAAACTTGGGATGCTGAAGAATGTTTTTTGCGCGGGGCCCCCTGAAACGCGGGGCCCTGTGCAAAAAACATTCTTGCTCAATGGACGGGCCGGCCCTGCTAAACAAAGATAGAGCAGACACCCCTGTATTGCAGGGAACATAAGCATGGGGGAAACACCCATATGTTACCCAACACCGCACACACACCACAACAATGGGCATACCTACAGCCAAGTCCTCCAAATGCAGTCCCGTACTGCCACATTGCAATCAGGTCATCTGCTTTTTCTGAGAGAAGCTCATGCCAGCATGTTGGCGCACGAGTACATGTGGTGCAGGGGGCAGTGGCAGCTAGCCACAGAGGACAGAGGCCAAGCCATGTGCAGGCTGGCACAGTCCACTGCAACACACAGGCCCTGCCGGATCCACAGGCATGGACATTCCAGGGAATCCAGCCAATCTGTGGCTACAAGGTGGTGCAGTGCACACAGACAGTGCATACAAGAACAGAAAGTCACAGGTTCAAAGCCCAGCTGGGGCTACCGCCAATCCTTCCCACATATTTTTCCCACAGCTACACAGTGATAGTAAGGACAAACCTTTCGTGGCGAGGACATATGCAATGGTACTACGTCTATCTTTTACCCCACTGAGCACAGACACCATGTACAGGGGCAGTACCTAGAGCAGAATCTCCCAAATGCAGTCCTGGTGGGCCACACACCAGTCAGGGTCCATGCTGCCACTCATACAAATGCCTGTGCTGTATATCTATGCACCACCCCCATGGCATGTAGATGTAGCTCATACATATTCATGAGGAACAGCAGGTAAACCCGATCAGTGTGATGCACACCTGGACTGGAGTTGGGAATCTCTGCCGTAAAGCAGCAGCCAACAGGGGCAGACACACCCACACCCACACCCACAGGCCCCATTGGCCAATGTCTCCTGGAGAGGCAGAACATTGGACCCTGCGTGCATCTCCCAATACTAGCACCTGCATACCCTAGCAATGGAACCCTACACCTGAGGTATACGGTACACAGCTCTGAGACGCTTGCTAGGAGTACTGGCAGATAGATATCCATACGTTACGCACATACTGCTAGTTGACCCCATCCGAACAATCTGTTTGGTGTTTGCGGTGCGTGCTCCAGCCCTTGCCTCTGACGGTGTTTACCACCCTGGGGAGTGACCCCCAGCAGTACTGCGTAGCATATCCATGCCTTGCCGTGCCCAGCACCGGTTTGGTGGGCAAGGCTAATTACCTCCTCAATAGTAGCACCATGATGGCATAGGTGTGGAATTGTGTGTCTGTCTATACAGTGGGTGTTGGCTGCATGCCCCTTCCACAGCCCACACTGCCAACACTGTTGCCAGTATTGGCCTGCCAATGTGCATAATGAGTAGCAAGGGACCATGGGTATATCTCAGACAGAGTGGACTGACCAGGATGCAGCTGCACAGGGCATAGGGCACTGGCAGGGGCATGGTAGTGCCAGGCCACCACCTACACAGACAGGGTGACCTCTGTATGTGCTGCTGGGGGATCACTCTCACCCTGAGTGTGCAGTGATGGCAGCATGGCTAGGCACCCCCATAGTGCTATATTGTGATTCTCCCATGTGGTATGTATGGGTGTCCTGTGGGGGCCTCTTCATGGACTTATCTGTCTGTGTGTGCTGCCACCCCAGTTGTGGGTGCATGCATGTCCATCAGGACCAGCCAGCAGACTGTTCACAGCTCATATGTGTTGTGATGGAGTGCCTTGCAGGGTGCAGTGGCTGATGGCTTGCTGCAGGTGAATATCAGATAGTGGTGGGGTGCATCTTTGAATATCCAGGCCTAATGTCTGTCTGATACTGTGTTATGGATGTGTGTGGAGCTGCTTGGACTGCCCTGTAGGGGGTGTCTGTTCCCTAGCAGGACTGGGGTTGATGGTCCACTCTATTGCCATTGGGGTGGGGAGGCCCTGTTTTATCCACCTGGGGGTCCATGGGATGGGGGTCCACACTAACTGAGCCAGACAGATATCTCCAAAATGTTTATGCAGCACCTACCTATTCCACAGGTTATTGCTGCTTTGGAGCTCTGACATGGCTGCATTTGGCCATGCCTGGTGTTGTGGACCTGGTCCTGGGCGCAACATCTCACACTCAGGGTGAGCACAGTAACCGCACAATGTGATGGTGTTTAGCTACTCTTTGCCGTTTGTCCACCCACTCAGGACACCCTACCAGGCCGAGGTGCTGTGTGGGTGCACACGGACACTTCCCCCTACCAGGCCGGGGAGCTTTAGGGGTGCATTTCCCATCCTGTGTTCAATCGTGGACAGCTGATTTGCATGTGCAGTGCATCATGGGTACGGGTGGTTCACAACAGTAGACTGTCAGTGAGGTGACGTACAGGCTATCTGCAGCCAGCCAGGGGCTGCTTACAGCTATAGAGCTGTAGCCCAATGGTTACGTCACTGCCTGTGCAGCCAGATGTCATGGGTTCAAACCCACAGTGGGGTTATGTGATAGGGGTGTCCACAGATTTATTTTAATTTACTGTACATATGTTGCTGCCAGCAATACCACCCTCAGCGTACTGTACCCATAAGGTGCCTCTGAGGGTGCTTTATGGGGCGCCCTATAGGGCACGTTACGGTTGCCAGCCATATCGGGTGCACTATACATTATCCTGTGTCGCAACATACATGCTGCCCTATAGGGGACATTCTAGGGTGCCTTGGCGGACGGTGCACTGTAACATGTGCCTTATGGGCCGCCTTATATTAATATGCTGTGAGAGTGCGTTTGCTAGTAGTTATCACAAAATAAAATTAGAAAGCCTCCTACAGCACTCCACAACATATAACATACTGCCTCAGCTAGCCTTTTTCACTGGGCATTGTGAGGGATCAAAACCCTGGTCCCTGCACCATTGGTCAGTGTCTTAACCATTGTGCTGTGGCTGTGTTCCTTTGCTTTGGCATCAGCGCGCCGCCTTATGCCCATCAGCACGCCACCTCCTGCTGCCCACAATTAGTGCGCCGCCTTGTGCCGCCCAAAATGAACAGTGCACCGCCTTGTGCCGCCCAAAAAGAACAGTGCGCCGCCTTGTGCTGGCCAGATAGTACAGTGCGCCGCCTTATGCCGTACAAAACGAACAGTGTGCCGCCTTATGCCGTCCAAAAGTACTTTGCCTCCTGAACCACTTTTACACATTCAAGGTGTTGCCTCAGCTGGCCTTTTTGTTGCACACAATGGGGGATTGAACCTGTGGCCCCTGCACCATTGGTTAGTGTGTTCACCGTTGTGCTACAGCTCTGTACTGATATGTGCTCAGCAGCGCCCCACTTAGCCTTCCCACGCGCTAATGTGGGCCCCGCAAATTAGCGCGACGCGCACACGTACGGTAGGGGTTTTTTCTTCTTTCTGCCTGAACCGCCCACTCCTTATATGGCACACGCACACTACCGCGGCCCCGCACGTTAGGAATGTTTAGTAAACATGCCCCTTAGTTTACAAGGCAGAAAACTTGCAGAAAAGCCATCTGGTCTCCATAGTAGTTTGGACTAGCCAGACTACTATATTGCTAGTGATCTTCCTTCCTGTTTCCTGATTTTCCCAAAGTTTGTCTGCTCTGGAGCTGTATAGAAAATGCTAACTGGATTTTTTGCCTTGTTAATCTATTGACTCCTGTCAAAAGATTTTTCTTTTGCCAAGTTCTTGGTGCCAGAAATTCTGTGAAATCATGTCCAAGACATGTCAAAGACATTTATCAAGCCTAATCCAGATCCTGCTTGTCCAATTAATAATGATCAACGAAGATCTGGATTAGGCTTGGCAACCATCTCTGATGACATTGAGTTCAACTGAAAATCTGTTACACTATGCCATAACTGACTTTAAAGAAAAATCTTTTGACAGCAGCCACTAGATGCATAAGGCGAAAAATCCAGCTAGCGTTTTCTATACAGCTCCAGAGTAGACAAACATTGGGCCAATCAGGAAACAGGCAAGAAGATCATCAGAAAAATTAAGCGTAGGCTGGCTAATCAGCCGCTTCCACCCCCATGCAAAAGGAAGATGGCTTCAGGCATCAGAGGGTGTGGAAGCCAGACAGGCTTGCAGCACCAGAGGTTTAGGTAAGCACTGTGGAGTTGTTTGAAACTGTTGCTGCTGCTGCAGGTTCCTGAGAGGTACAGCAGTGGCGGCCTGGAAGGGGGGGCAGGAGCGAGAGGTTAATCTAGAACACATCATATCCTTGCACTGGCCCTGTTGATAGTTCATCTTTCGTATACAGGCTAGCAAGAAGATTTACAAAGTACAGTAGAAGATAAGACAAGCATAGTCCATAATATTTTATTTATTTATTTAGCTGTGCTTTTATACTGCTAAACCTAAGAGTCAGAGTGATTTACATAAAAGAACAGACCAAATAGTAATTAGATCTTACCTGCTAATTGCTGTTCCTGAAGGAACGACAGTCCAGTCCCTTCACTTCTGGGTTACGCAACCCTTCCAGCAGCTTGGAGGCTGAGTCCAACCTTTTTGGGGGATGGAGCGGTATAAATACCACTGGGACCACCCACCCATTCCAGTATTCGACTGAAAAAGCAGATGTAACTAACTTCTACAGGACACTCTATAATGAAACCTAACAACAAACAACTCAAACCTATGCAACAGGCATATATGATGAAATTCTTTTTTTTTTTTTTTTTTGTTAAGGGAAAAACAAAGGAGAGGAGGCCTGGGAATAGCTCGAGGAGATGTCTGCTTGAACCCGAGCCGGCTTCCTCCCGGTCTTCCCCCTGCCGTACCGGAGCTACGGCAAAACCAATGCCTTGCCATGTACCTGCGGTCTGAAACGGTTGCCGGAGCGGGTGGGATCAGGGACTGGACTGTCGTTCCTTCAGGAACAGCAATTAGCAGGTAAGATCTAATTACTATTTCCTTATCGTCACTCCAGTCCAGTCCCTTCACTTCTGGGAAGTACCAGAGCAGTTCACCCCTGGGTGGGTTCCGGCATACCGGATTGAAGAACCGCTAGCCCGAACCGGGCGTCCGATGCACTCTGCACGTCCAACCTATAGTGCTTGGAGAAGGTATGCAGCGATGACCAGGTTGCTGCCCTACAGATGTCCAGCGGAGGTACCAGGGAAAACTCCGCCCAAGAGGCCGCCTGAGCCCTTGTGGAGTGGGCCCGCAGGCCCACCGGAACCTGCTTCCCCTTCAGGATATAAGCGGAGGCAATCGCCTCTCTGATCCACCTGGAGATGGAGGCTTTGGCCGCTGCCTCCCCTTTGTGCGGTCCTCCAAACTGGATGAATAGTCGTTCGGACTTTCTGAATGGTGCTGTGCGTGAGAGGTAACGTTTTAAGATTCTCTGGACGTCTAGCAGACGCAGCCTGTCGTCCTTACCTGCCCGCCCCTTGGACTCTAAGACTGGTAGGGTAACTGTCTGGTTCACATGAAAGGGCGAGATAACCTTGGGTAAAAAGGACGGTACTGTGCGCAGAACCACTTTGTCCTTGAGGAAGGCCAGGAAGGGGGGCTGGGAGGAAAGCGCCTGCAATTCCGAGACCCTTCTGGCCGAGCAGATGGCGACCAGGAAGACTGTCTTTAGTGTTAAATCCTTCAAGGAGGCTCTCTTCACTGGCTCGAAGGGTTCCCCGATCAAGGCCCCTAGCACTAAGTTGAGATCCCAAGGGGGGATGACCGATCTCCGTTGCGGGCGTAGCCGGCTAACCGCTCGTAGGAACCTGGCAACGTCCGGGTGGGCCCCTAAGGGTTTCCCCCGGACCTTCCCTCTATAACAAGAGATAGCCGCCAACTGAACCCGCAAGGAGCTATGTGCCAGACCTTTCTCGAAACCTGCTTGCAAGAAGTCCAGAATCTCCGGCACCGAAGCCGAAAGCGGTTTCCGACGACGCCCCGCGCACCAAGCTTCGAAGATGCGCCAAACTCTTACATAAGAAAGACAGGTCGAGCGCTTTTTGGCCTTCAGTAGCGTCGAGATCACCGCACCTGAATAGCCTCGTTTTAGCAGCCGCGCCCTCTCAATAGCCAGGCCGTAAGCGAGAACCGATCCACGTGAGGCATCCGGACCGGACCCTGCCTCAGCAGGTCCCTTTTGGAAGGGAGCCGCCAAGGACGGTCGGCGAGCAGCCTGATCAGATCGGCATACCATGGGCGGCGAGGCCAATCTGGAGCTATGAGGATTACTAAGCCCTGGTGAGATTCCACCCGTTGGAGAACTTTCCCGATCATCGCCCAAGGGGGGAACACATAGAGAAGACCCTCCGAAGGCCACCTTTGAGACAGGGCGTCTAACCCTTCGGACATCCTTTCCTTTCTTCGGCTGAAGAATCTGTCCACCTTGGCTGACGAGAACCGTGCCATGAGGTCCATGACTGGGCGGCCCCAAAGGGCTATTACCTGGTTGAAGGTCTCTTGTTCTAGCTCCCACTCTCCATGGTCTATCTTGCACCTGCTGAGGAAGTCGGCTGTGATGTTGTCCTCTCCCGCCACATGCTGCGCTGACAGAGCTAGTAGTCGGGACTCTGCCCACTGGAAAAGAGAGTCCGCCTCCTTCTCTAAGGCGCGACTGCTGGTGCCCCCCTGGTGGTTGATGTAGGCCACCGCGGTGACATTGTCGGAGAGAACGCGAATCGCCTTTCCCTGCACTAATTTCCCGAATGCCTTGAGAGCCAGAGAGACGGCCCGCAACTCCAGTCTGTTGATGGGCCACTGTGATTCCACCTGTGACCAGCGCCCCTGGACGAACTGGTCCTCGCAGTGCGCTCCCCAGCCTGACAGGCTGGCATCCGTCGTTAACAGCAGTTGTGCCTACTTAGTTGGGAACTGTGTGTGAGAGAAAACTGCAGCCAATCTGAGCATTTTTCAAATCATTTAGAATCCCTTCAGCAAAGGCTTCAACGATCCTGTGAGCAGTGAGTGAGAATCAGCTGTGCCTACTTAGTTGGGAACTGTGTGTGAGAGAAAACTGCAGCCAATCTGAGCACTTTTCAAATCATTTAGAATCCCTTCAGCAAAGGCTCCAACGATCCTGTGAGCAGTGAGTGAGAATCAGCTGTGCCTACTTAGTTGGGAACTGTGTGTGAGAGAAAACTGCAGCCAATCTGAGCACTTTTCAAATCATTTAGAATCCCTTCAGCAAAGGCTCCAACGATCCTGTGAGCAGTGAGTGAGAATCAGCTGTGCCTACTTAGTTGGGAACTGTGTGTGAGAGAAAACTGCATCCAAACTGAGCACTTTTCAAATCATTTAGAATCCCTTCAGCAAAGGCTCCAACGATCCTGTGAGCAGTGAGTGAGAATCAGCTGTGCCTACTTAGTTGGGAACTGTGTGTGAGAGAAAACTGCAGCCAATCTGAGCACTTTTCAAATCATTTAGAATCCCTTCAGCAAAGGCTCCAACGATCCTGTGAGCAGTGAGTGAGAATCAGCTGTGCCTACTTAGTTGGGAACTGTGTGTGAGAGAAAACTGCAGCCAATCTGAGCACTTTTCAAATCATTTAAAATCCCTTCAGCAAAGGCTCCAACGATCCTGTGAGCAGTGAGTGAGAATCAGCTGTGCCTACTTAGTTGGGAACTGTGTGTGAGAGAAAACTGCAGCCAATCTGAGCACTTTTCAAATCATTTAGAATCCCTTCAGCAAAGGCTCCAACGATCCTGTGAGCAGTGAGTGAGAATCAGCTGTGCCTACTTAGTTGGGAACTGTGTGTGAGAGAAAACTGCAGCCAATCTGAGCACTTTCAAATCATTTAAAATCCCTTCAGCAAAGGCTCCAACGATCCTGTGAGCAGTGAGTGAGAATCAGCTGTGCCTACTTAGTTGGGAACTGTGTGTGAGAGAAAACTGCAGCCAATCTGAGCACTTTTCAAATCATTTAAAATCCCTTCAGCAAAGGCTCCAACGATCCTGTGAGCAGTGAGTGAGAATCAGCTGTGCCTACTTAGTTGGGAACTGTGTGTGAGAGAAAACTGCAGCCAATCTGAGCACTTTTCAAATCATTTAAAATCCCTTCAGCAAAGGCTCCAACGATCCTGTGAGCAGTGAGTGAGAATCAGCTGTGCCTACTTAGTTGGGAACTGTGTGTGAGAGAAAACTGCAGCCAATCTGAGCACTTTTCAAATCATTTAAAATCCCTTCAGCAATGGCGCGCCCGTGCCTTGCGGGCCCGCGCCTGAGGGCCTCGCAAGAGGGCCCTTTGGCGTGGCCCTTAGGCGGTGGACCGTGCGAGACCCACTATCTGCTGCTATATGCTCATTCTGTTCAGCGATATGCTGTTTGTAGTTAATGTAAGGTAATGTAATGTAAGTTATGTACTGTGTTCCCTGTTTGTACTCCTAGTGTTTTGTTGTGATGTAATGATAATGCAATGTATGTTTCCCTCACCTTTGTTTAACTTTGTGCTGTATTAACCGCTTTGATTGAAGGAAAAGGCGGGATACAAAACATGTTAAATAAATAAATAAATAAAATTCCGCGGTCCAGGTTCTTCGGGCACCTCCACCATTGGAGGGACTGTTTGGTCCGTGGAGCGCAAGGCAATTGCGTCGAGAGCGGTTGAAGTTGGGGGGACCAGCGTCGCAATAGTGCCCTCTGTAGTGGTCGCATGTGGGCCCTGGCCCATGGCACCACCTCTATTGATGCCGCCATAGTGCCCAGAACTTGCAGATAATGCCATGCTGAGGGATTTCGTCTGCCCAGAAACTGCGTGATTAGAACTCTTAGGTCCCTTGATCTTGACCGTGACAGGAATACCCTGCCCCTGCGGGTGTCGAATCTTGCTCCGAGGTAGTCGAGTTCCTGAGAGGGGGCCAACCTGCTCTTTGTCCGGTTGATGACCCACCCCAACTCTTCTAGGACCTGAATCACCCTGGACGTTGCCGAGTGGCTTTCCTGTGCCGACTTTGCGCGGATCAGCCAGTCGTCCAAGTAGGGGTGTACTAATATGCCCTCCTTCCTTAGGAAGGCCGCTACTACGATCATTACCTTGGTGAACGTCCTGGGAGCCGTGGCTAGGCCAAAGGGCAGGGCCTGGAACTGAAAGTGGCCTCTTGGCACCGCGAATCTCAGGAATTGTTGATGGGACTTCCTGACCGGGATGTGCAAGTAGGCTTCCGTCAAGTCGAGGGAAGTAAGGAACTCCCCTCCTCTCACGGCCGCTATGACTGAGCGTAGGGTCTCCATCCGAAAGTGAGGTACCCTGAGGCAGCGGTTGACTTGTTTTAGATCTAGGATTGGCCGAAAGGCATCCTCCCTTTTTGGGACCACAAAGTAAATCGAGTATCGACCGGACCCGCACTGGTCTGGAGGTACTGGAATTACCGCCCCTAAGGCTATTAGACGGGTAAGGGTGGACTCGATTGCTGCCCTTCTTGCTGGAGCTCCACAGGGCGACTGAACAAAAGCTGGTGGGATTTGCTTTGCGAATTCTAGCGCATAACCTTCTCTGATCACCTCTAGGACCCATTGATCGGATGTGACCCGGGTCCAGGCCGGGAGGAACAGCCTCAGGCGGCCGCCTACCGGCTGTTCTTCCCCCTGGACCCCCGACCCCTCATTGTTGTTTCCTAGGGCCCGAAAAGGAGGAGGGGGAGGAGGAGGGAGCCCCAAATCCCCGACCTGCCCCTCGAAAACTCCTGAAACCTTGCCCCTTAGAGGGAAACCTGCCCCTGGAAAAGGGATTTGACCTGGCTGTTCGAAACCTCCGCGCCTCCCTAGGCTGAGAGCGCACTGGGGCTTGGGAGCGGCCTAGTCTCGGTCTATCCTCCGGGAGTCTACCACCCTTAGACTCGCCCAGATCTTTGACCAGCTTCTCCAGATCCTCCCCAAATAAGAGTTTCCCTTTAAAAGGGAGCCGACTAAGCCGAGCCTTCGAGGAAGCGTCCGCTGCCCAATTACGTAGCCATAGATAACGCCTAGCCGCCACCACCGAGGCCATGTTTTTGGCTAGGCTTCTGATGAGGTCATATTGACTATCCGCCAGGTAGGCTGCGCCGGATTCCACTCTGGCCGAGTTTGCCTGGGTCTCTGCCGAAGAGTCCTCTGACTGAAGCTGCTGAGCCCATCTTAAGCAGGCTCGAGCTACCCATGCTCCTGACACGGAGGCCTGTAATGCAAGAGCGCTTACATCAAAGGCTTGTTTCAGGAGTGTATCCAGCTTCCTGTCCTGCGCGTCTTTTAAGGCTGAACTGCCCTCCACTGGGATAGTAGTCTTCTTAGTGACTGCAGATACCGCTGCGTCCACCCTGGGCGATTTTAGCAGCTCCTTATCCGACTCTGGGAGAGGGTATAGACGAGACATGGCGCGGACTCCCCTTAAACTGGATTCCGGTTGGTCCCATTCTTCCTGGATCATCTGGCGTACCACTCTGTGGACCGGAAAGACCTTCTGGGATCTCCTAATGGCCTGAATTAAGGGGTCCTCCAATGCCTCTTCCTGTGATGGTACATCTGAGGCCACATTGAGTATTTTTAAGGATTCATTAATTAACGCCGGTAGCTCCTCCCGCCTAAAGACCCTAACTATCCGAGATTGATCTTCTTCCGGGATCTCTCCTTCTTCCAGCTCCTCCTCATCCTCGTCCCAGTCCTTCACCGAGCCCCCCTCCTCCGGAGTCCCCTGGGAAAGGGACGGTAGGGGGTCTTCCCCTTCCAGCCGCTGACGCTTAGAAGGGATGCCAGATTCTGGATTGATAGCCCCTAGGAGTCTTGATCTCTCTTCCACTGGGGGGATACCCTCATCCGCCCCTAGGCCCTGCTTGCGTAGGCAGTAGGCCTTATGGAGTAAAAGGATAAAGTCAGGGGAGAAAAATTCTCCGTCCCCTCCTGCACTCGAGAGGGGGGGCTGAGGGAGCAGAGGAGGAGTGGGTAGTTCAGAGGGGGTAGAGACCGAACTCTGGGACCCCCCTTCCCCTATTAGAGGGTCAGATGAACCCTGGGAAGGCTGCAGCACCTCCTGTTCAACTGATGCAGCCGCTGCAGCGCAGCTCCTGCAGATTCCTGCTTCTGCGGAGGTGCCCCTGCGCGTCCCACAAGAAGGACAGCGTGGCTTGGATGCCATGAGAAAGGGTTGGGGCTTATCTTGGTAGGCCCTAGCAACCAAAACCCAATTTCCCTTAGGACTCAACTCCTATAAATACCCCTAGGAGACTTAAAGGGATTTCTTATTGGTTAATGGCGATTAACATAAAACAGAAATCGAGCATGAAAACAAAGCAATAAAGAAACATCCAAATTAATCACAATTAAATCGAAAATAAATTGAAATTAAAAACAATTCGTGGCTATCACTCCTTGGTCCCCTAAGGGAGGTACTTGCTGTTTGGAGATTGCAAATCCTGGACCCGATGCTGCGAATCCCACCCGAGGGCTCTACACGTGGTAGGCCTCACCACGTGGAGCCTGCTCGGGGAAAAAGACTCTGGTGCCTGCCTGCACTCCCCCGCTGAAACCGGCGCTGAGCCCTTACCGCAGCACGGGTGCGATCGCCGTCTGATCGCCCCGTGGGAAACCGGAGCACCACGCGGTTCTCTCCCCGCGGTCAGCCGCGTCGGGGCAAGATGGAGACTTCCCTCAAGATGTCGTTGCAGCCTCTAGCGCTCAGCCACCTTCAGGGCTTCGGCGCGAGGCTGTTTCCCCCGAAGACGGCAGAGCAAGGTGGGCAGGAAGCCGAGTGTAGCAGAGCACCTCCTCGCTGCTACAAACCCGAGGCTTTGCTCGGTGCGCCGCGTCGGAGCCCGGGGGGGGGGGGGGAGAGAGAGAGAGAGGAAAGCTAATTCTTAAAGGAGCAGAGCCCCTCAAAACGCTAAGGAAAAAAACCAAATTAAATAAATGAAATAAATGCAATCAGTAAAATTGATCACAAATAAAGCTGAAATTTAAGGGAAAACTAAACAAGTTCAAGGTAGGACTCCAGTAAGCCCCAGGCTTACGGAACCCTCCAGCTGCTTGGAGGCTGAGAATACTGGAATGGGTGGGTGGTCCCAGTGGTATTTATACCGCTCCATCCCCCAAAAAGGTTGGACTCAGCCTCCAAGCTGCTGGAAGGGTTGCGTAACCCAGAAGTGAAGGGACTGGACTGGAGTGACGATAAGGAATGTGGCTTTACATAGAACATTGAATATGGGAGGAGGGGGGGTTAACTATATACAGGTTAATTAGGTGGGTATAATTAGATGAAGGACCAAGAGGAAGATCTCAGAAAACACCCACAAATAGGAACAGAAGTGAAGGGGATCTTGAATGATTTTCAGAAGACTTTGTTCATAAGGAACTAGCTAAACTAAAAGTGGACAAAGTGATGAGGCCAGATGGGACATACAGTATCCGAGAATATTGAAGGAATTTGGGGAAGTTCTAGCAGCTCTACTGTCTGACCTTTTCAATGCTTCTTGAGAGTCAGGAGTGGTCCCAGGAGACTGGAAGGTGCATGTGGTCCCTTTACACAAAATCAGAAGATGAGATTGAGAACTACAGGCCAGTTAGTCTGACCTCTGTGGTCACTAAATGAATGGAAACGCTGCTAAAATCTGCAGGATAAGAGGCAGCATGGTTTTATTAGAGGCAGGTCTTGTCAGAAGAATCTCATTAATTTCTTTGATTGGGCAACCACAGAGTTGGACCAATGCAGAGCCCTCGATGCGCTATACTTAGATTTCAGTAAAGCCTTTGACACCCTTCCACACAGGCGACTTATAAATAAATTGAGCACCATAGTAATGGACCCTAAAGTGACTGACTGGGTTGGAAATTGTTTGAGTGGGAGAGGTGACAAAGATGTTACTAGTGGTGTACCACAGGGATCTGTTCTGATTCTTTTTAATATTTTGTTAGTGATATTGTGGAAGGTCTGTCGGATAAGATTTGTTTCTTTGCAAACAATACTAAAATCTGCAATAGAATTGACCACCAGGAAGCAGTAGTATTATTTCAGCTAGAAGTGAAGAAGGTGTGCGAGTGCGTATGTTAAGGACTTCCTCACACTTACACCCGCCTCCTTTCCGGTGAACAGACAGAGGGCAATTATAACGAAATGTCTTCTCTTGAGGAGAGAAGTTAAAATAAATCTATATTTGGACATTTTTAGATATTCACATTTTAGAAGTTAGCTATTTTTGCATGCTTGCATATGCAACTTAAAACAATACCAAAATGATTGACATGCTGCAGATATGTTTATTTTATAAAAGCAGTGTGATCACAAAAAGGGCAATATTCAGCCTGCAGCAGTCAGAGTTTTTATAAACATCAGCTGCGCCGAGCAAAATAATCCAAATATTTAGTGGCACTATCTGGATAATGCTGCTGTATATCTGACTTAGCAGCACCTGATAACAGGATAAATGCCATTAACTGGATAAATGTTTTTAAATACTGTATTGGACCCATTGATTTTATTAAATCAAGTGAAAGATTTTAAACTTGGTATTAAAATAGACATGGTAACCAAGACCGATGTGGTGCATCAGAAGTACATTTTAAGGTTCGAAAGAACATTTGACCTGCATCTGAAGAATTACAGACACTTAAAGACAATATTCTGATTCAATTTTGATACAACATTAACAATTACCTTTGTTTAGTTGAAAACCCATTAACCTTAATGTCACCCCATATGTTGATGTGGTTGATGTCTGTTGAGGGTTTTATCGGAGTGTTGTACGTCAGCAGGTAGTTACCATCCACATTTACATTGAAACAGTGCTCCAAATACTCAATTTCAAGCTGTAATAAGTTGAAATGAAAAGTCAGAAAAACATACTGTAAATGATTCACATCTACACTACAGCTATAATTAAGCAAACAACATTTAGGATAATATAAGATCCAATATGGAAATACTTATGGTGGTAAGTAGGAGTCCCTTCCGGGATACCAGTTCCAGGTTTTGTTTAGTTTCATTTATTCATTCTCTTAATATACCATCTTTTAAACAAAATGCTTTACAGCAAAATGCTTTACCATTTTTTTAAAAATTTTATATTTATGCATTTTACAATGAAATCAAGCATATAAATATATTCAAAAGAAAAAAAGAGTGATCTGAAAATTGCAGCACCAATAAGAAACCATCAAACTCCTAAAGAAATATATAACAGACCACCCTCTGCTAGCCCACAATATATAAGAGGGAGTAACATAGAAACATCAATAACCAAAATTAGAAAGGTAAAGCCTTTGTAAGGGTCAGACTAGAACATTATTAACCTTCAGCAGCACTTCCTACCTCCGTCACAGTGGATCTCTGGGTGCCCAGAAACGCAGACAGTTGGGTCGGGTCAAAAAATTTTAGGAAAAAGTCTGCCACTTCACAATACACTTACAAGGAAACTTTAAGAAAAGTTTACCCCACAGCTGTTGAACTCCCAGCCGCAGAAGATTGAACTCATGCCTCCTTTTATGGGCCTTCCGACATAAATCTGAGAAACTGTACTTGAAGATTTCTAAACATAATCAACGTTTTTGAAAAAACATTTTCAAGAACCAATCCCTATCATAAGATAATGTAAAAGACACTAAAAGAGTAGCCAGACTATAGGCTTCCTCCCCAGCTGCCTCCAAAATAGCCGAGACATCAAGCGAGTCCACCTGTTGTAGCCCTGGGATAACCCCAGACCCTGAAGATCTCCGACCAGTTGGCAAATAATATAATTTAGAAACAGGGGGATGGGATTCACTAGGAACACCGAGTACCTCAATCATATATCTCTTAATCATTTCTTTAGCATTAACATATATTGATCTGGGAAAATGAATGTCTCAAATTTTGATAACAAGAAAAGTTCTCCAAATGATTCTTCATCCCCATAGCGTCCTTGGAAAAACCAGCCTCCGCGTGCTCCAGTCGACCAACTCTTTCCAACTTTGAGGACAAGGATCCCCGCATATCAGATAGTTCTCCAGCCTGCTGTTGCACAATAACCACAGTAGTTTGCACTTGGGTCAAAACAGTTTGTACCTAGTGAAAAAGAGACTCTCCAAATTGTTGAATCACCGAACAAATTGTTTCCAGCGTGAATTCAGCAGGATGCTGCAAACGAAAAACAGATAGATTTCCTCCCATGCCGGACCTCAGCTCTGGGACCTCCGGAGACACCACTGCCGAGACCATCCCTGTCAGTCTCTCCAAACCCCTGAATAGCTCAATGTGCCCAAGTCTGTCAGAGTGCTGACCCAGAAGGCCTTCAACTGCCCTCCTCAACTGTCTTCGAGGACTGCACTTTAGGATCTGGCGGCTCACCACCCCTGAAAAAAAGCCAAGATGTCCAGAATCCCAGGGCAGGAAGGCTGCAAAAACAGAACTTTTGCTGCACATAGCTGCTCCAGTGATATAGTGGCTGGGTAACTGTCAGCCTTCTGCAGTGTGTGAACAAGAAATGGATCCAATGGACCCACTGAGGCAACTGAAGGTAAAGCAGAGGGGGCACCAGAGGGCTTCTTGCCACCCATAGCCTTCTTTTTCTCCATAGGCAAAACTTGCTGCACCTACAGATGCCAAACTACTGCCATCTTGAAGCCATTCCCCATGTTTTACAAATTATATAAAAGTAAAAAGAAACACTAAAAGAGCTTTTTCTTTATTTTTAACTGTTTTTCTTTCACAGTGCCACAAAGAGCCAGTTCTATTGTGTACAGTGCTCACAGCTCCGAAAATGCTTTTACCAAATGAGGTTTTGACATTAGTCATAAAGCATGGCTGTCATGACTCACATTTTAAGTCAGGGGGCAGAGCACTTCAGAAAAGGTGAGGCTGAAATAGCTAAACTTAGAACGACGAGGGCCCCTGATTGGTGGTGCACAACACCCTTTCTTATCAAGTTGGTGGTGTCCATGCACCAATGATGTTTTATGGTGTGCCTCACCCCTGAAGAAGTATTTTACGAAACACGGCCTGTGTTGGGTTTGGCCCCCCTCCATTAGATAAGGACCAATAAAAAGTTTTGAGTTTTAAATACTGCCCACGTCTTTGTACTGGGTGTTTAGATGGGCCAGGAGAGGATATTCAGCAGCACTAACCAGATAAGTGCCACTGAATATACCAGTGAGCGGCATTTATGTGGCTTGCAGGTCTACAAAATGCAAAGATGCCTTTTAATATGCCCCCCAATTCTCCCATTTTCCTAGTTGATAGCTTGCTTATTTTTGTATTCCTTTCATTTTAAATAACTTACCGTAAATGACTTGCCAGGTGAAAATGGAATATTGCCACGTTTTATTTCCTCATTGCCCCAAACATTATCCTTCAGAGTGTTACAAATTATCTGATTGTCTTTAAAGCGCGGATTGAAATGGAAGAAAATATTTGAGTCATCTATAACGAAATCTATTCCACACCTGTAATAGAAGGAAGGCAACTGTTGATTTTATATGTCACTGATAGCATAACCTACGCACCAGATTTCAACAGAGCTTTCTGATCAGCTGTAGTATATGACTCCCTAGTAATCAGGATGTAATTTCTGGGGGAAGGTTTAGAACACAATTCCTCCACTTCTTTTCAGACTCTAGAGCAGCAGGGGTGTTCTGCTCGAGACTTCCGTTCCAGCCAGCTTTTAGGGAAGATGAGGGGAAAGAATGAGCCTTGAGCAGAACAGAGAACAGTCATTTTTCTTCCTAATGCAAACCTTCTCCTCTTGCTTGTCACCTCTCCTGACTTCACAGTTTCACTTCCTTTTTGTCTACAAATTAAGCCCTGCTAACAGTAATTTGCAAGAAGTCTAAGTACCTATCTTTGGGGCCCTTATACTAAAGAGCGCTATGCAGTTAGTGCGGATTGCAGCACACACTAACTTTGTGCTGTGAGCCATAGTCACATTTGCATAGGCCAGCACAGTTGGGGTTGCCCAATTTCCTTGTTAACTGTACTTTTAGATAGAGAGTGGGCATGGCGAAGGCCTTATAGTCAATATACCTGCGCTTACTGCAGGACCCGCAGCAATCGCTTCCTCACTAGGTGGAAGTAAGTGCACCCATGCTAATTTTGTCATGCATTAAGGCTCAGTGCAGCGGGTTAACTGATGGGATTATGCTGTCCAAGTACTTCCGACAGTTAACATGATTGTGTTGCACCTAATGTGCCATGGTTTTGTGTGTTATTGGTGCATTAGATGCAAACCCACAACACACTTTAGAAAAGGGCCCCTTTGTGTTAGATACCTAAAGCAGCCACTTTGAAAACAGGCTGGGGCTGAGTGCCTAGATTTAGAATCTGTGTAGGTTCTTATGTTCTAAATAAGTGGGCTACTGTGGGTTTAATTTTATAAGCTACCTGAACATGTAAAAGAGCAATTTGAACACTTTAGCAGGACTTAACAAATACATGTACTTTCTGGCACATTATAAACTAGAAATACTTAGGGGTATGTTTACTAAACTGCGGTAACGTTACATACCGTGCGTTATGTAACGTTAACGATCGTTAGGTAACGATAATGCGCGGTATATAACGTTAACATGCGTTAACATTACATAACGATCGTTAATGTTACCGGCCGCGGTAAACACAGCAGAAGGTGGAGAGAGGGCGGAGAGAAGGGGTCAATGGGCAGGGAGTGGGCGGGGAGAGGCTCCTTTCCCACTAACGCACTGAACTGAAGGGCTGAATCCTACCGCAAATGAAAACCTGCTGTTAAATGCACATTTGCAGGAGAGAGAAACCATTTCAGTGTCAGCAATGTACAGCATAGGCTGGGAGCCCAAGAAAAGTGATAGTAGTGCTCCATTTGCAGCAACAGCATAGTGCCCAAGTATGAAAGGTCCCTATGTCGATGGTGCAAATGGGGCATAGGGGGCTGCAGGCGGGACATGTAGCGGGGACAGCTGGGGCACAGGGTGGACTAGGCAGGTGCCTAGGTAGCACATAGGAACATAGAAATCGGAAATCAGCATGACAGCAGCTGACAAAGGCCAAACACAATCCACCTACATCTACCTGGTCCACCATAGCTAACAGTTGCCAGGGCACTGACCGGACATCCCTCCAGCCAACCCTCCCCCAAGCAAAAGGGACATAATATTGGCAGGCGGTGATGGGGCGGATGTGAGGATGCCCATGTATGCCTCCCCACCCCAGACCCCACTCCCTAGGCAACCACCTACCCACACAGTGGATGGCCTGGGACTGCGCACTACCAGCACCGACAGCATATGGTCATGTCAGCATGGCAGGGGGTGTGTGCCGTGCTGGAGGGGGCAGTGGCACCTGCCTGGAGTGGACCTAGGCCATGCCCTGTACAAGTACGTGGTGTGCAGTGCAACATAAAAGGTCTAGCTGAGGAAAAGTAGAAGTAGCTCCAGGGACTACCATGCATCTGTAGCAACAGTGTGGTGCAGTACACCCACCTAATGTGTACAAAAGCAGAGGGTCACCGGTTCAAGTCCCAGCTGTAGAGCATGTCCCTATATTTTACCCTACAATGCAGATACAACAGCAACATATGCAAAGCCCAAAGCAGCGGTGAACAAGGGTACAAACACCCACTCACACAGGCTCCACAATCCAAAGATGCATGGAGAGTCAGGCTGTTGGCCCCAGCATTGAGCTGCAGTTATCACCAGAGCAGTACTACTACCTCCTGCACAGTTTAGCAATGTCGGCACTATGATCAGGACCAGTGTGGCAGGCAGGATTGCCAACCACCCCTATCTTTGCACAATGCTGCAATAGGAGTGTGTGTGTGTGTATGTATCCATTGTTCTGTGGCTGCCCAACCTTCACTGAGCCCACAAATCCCACTGCTACCAGTGTTAGCCTGAATATGTGCATAATGAGGAGCAAGGTATCGTGGGTATGGCCCGGACAGGGCAGATTGGCCAGGATGCATCTTCACAGGGTGTGGGGCAATGGCTGGGACACTGCAGTGCCCGACCACCACCTGCATGGACAGGGTGGCCACAGCATGGCATGCTGGGAGGGCTCTCACTCTGACCGAGCAGTGACCATGGCAAGTCTAGGTTCCCACATAGCGCTCTACACTATCTGTCTCCAGTGATACTTTTGTGTTCCCAGTGCTGGGGTCCTCAATCATTGAGATGCTTGTTTGGTGCACATAGTTCCTCTGTGACCATACACTATGGACTGGCTGGTGGATTGTCTGCAGTTAGAATGTGCCTGGTTGGAACACCTATAAGGTGCAGTCTGACTGTGCTGTCTGCTGTTGACTGGCAGATAGTGGTGTGAGGCAGTTGGGGTTTTCCAGACCTAACCCCAGCATTGCTGCTGGTCTGCCACTGCCCCAGTCACAGATATGGCTCTGGCCCACCAACCCTGGAGGGCTGTCTTATACCAGCAGGATGGAAGTTTCTTCACTGGGGCGGGGGCACCTGTTCTTTACCTACAAAAAGGGTGATATGGGCCCTTTGGGGTATGTAGTGTATACCACTGTGACTAATAAAAGCACTGCTAGACAAACCTCCTGCAAGTCTAGAAACCCCTCTGCCCTGATAACAGGTGCCCATGTCAGCCAGATCCTAACATGGGGTACACACTAATCTGGGTGGTGTCTGGTCCCAGAGGATCACATGTGACTGCAGGATACAGAGGAACACCAAATTACCTTCAGCTGCACTGAAGAGAACACCTGTCACACACTGGTAGTGATGAGAATGTACAGCAGGACCTAACTTTAGCACCACATGTACTGCAGACGTAGTGCTGGGCACCCATCCTGTCCCTCAGGGTGAACACAGAACCTGCACAATGGCATGATCTGTAGTTACTCTGTGCCAGTATCACACACTGTCAGTTCATCTTTCCAAGCTGAGGTACCGGAGAGGTACAGACACCATTTGGTGATCAGCTGTAGACTGCTATTCAGCATGTGCATTGCATCATGGGTACTGGTGGGGTTACCCTATCCTGGCACTCAGAGCAGACAGTTTGTGCGGTGACCTGCAGTCTTTCTGTACCCAGTTGTGACATACACCATGGAGGTATAGCCTACTGGTTAATGCAATGCCATTCTTGGCAGTGTTCATGGGTTCAGTTCCTCATTGTTCCCTCTTCTCGTGCCTGTCCTACTCAAATAGTGTGCATGCCTGTAACAGTCATATTTTTGCAGATCCATGCTGCCAGCCTATAATACCCTCGCTACAATTGCCAACATTCCCTTGGTCCATCTATCTGCATCTGTCAGCTGTGTAGAGTCCTGTCTGCCTGTGCAGGCTGCCACCCCATGTCCTGCACTGCTACCCTTTCCTGCATTGTGCCTCTTCATGCTTGCCTTGCCTGTGCCTGATCTGCATGGCACCACCACTCCTCTGTCCACCCATCATTGTAACTATCCTGCCACCTCCGCCTCCACTGGGGGACACGTATTCCCATCGTCTGCCACCAACTGTCTTTCCAGTACTTTACATTGCCAACACCCTGTGCTGTGGTACAGCTGCCCCACCATGTTTGTCATCGGTACTGGCAGCCACATGGGATGCCCACACATATGGCAGGTCCAGCGGCTCCCAGCTCTCCCTCCTTCACCCACCTGTTTATTGCCTTTCATGAGTGCTCTATCTAGTGTTAGGGCTACATCTGTCTCTGTTCCTCACAGGTCATGCATGTCATCCTGAGGCACCTTGCAGCCCCTAGGGCACACTAACCTAGGGTACCGTAACCTTGTTAGGCCACCTTAACCTATGGTTCCATAGCCCAGGGTGCCTTCTACGGTGCCTTGTCCAGGGGTGCCTAATACGGCGCTTAGCCTAAGGAGCCCTATAGGGTGCCTTATAAGGCACCTTACAAGGCACCTTATAACGCTCGTTAGTCTAAGGCGCCTTGTAACGCTCGTTAGCTGAAACAGCTTGCTGTAACGATGCACCGCCCACGCCTTTATATGGGCATTTGTACCTTTACCGCGGAACCTAACGCGAATGACATTACCGCAGTTTAGTAAACATACCCCTTAGTCTGCTCACCCTCTGATTAGCCATCCATCTCTCCCCCCTCTCCCTCTGGTCTGTGGAATGCTGTATTGATTTCTCTATATATTTTGGTATCAGCATTTGTTGTTTATACTATCGTGACCTGATGAAGAAGGTTTTAATCTTCAAAAGCTAGTCTATAAATGTATTCTAATCCAATAAAAAGGTATCACCTTATTTGTTTTTCTTTTTATTTGACTGCTATTATAGTGGACTAACATGGCTACCACACTTCTTTATCCACATTTTAAGCTGAAACTCCTAAAACTGCTTGTGGCTAAGGAGCTTAAAGTCAACATTTTGGTCAGCATTTTTCAAATGTCTTGCTGACATGGGCAAAACTGAACCCAGATATTCAACACTGGAGCCTGAATACAGTAGTTAGAGGGGATATTCAGAAGCACTGTCTGGTTAATGCCTCTGAATATCTCCTTCAGCTGGGTTTATCCACTTTGGGAGCATATTCAGCATCATTGGCTAGGCTAAATGAAGCGACTACCCGCTGTTGCTTTAATTGAAATGGGATATTCAGTGGTGGGGAATATATCTGGTTTCCATCGCTGAATATCGGGGCTGGCCGGACACCAGCCCACTATGCTGTTAGCAGCAATATTCAGCACCTAACCGGATAGCACTAACTGGTTAAAGTTAGTGCAGGTGAATGGCTGTTCTAACTTTAACCACTTAAGCTATCTGGTTAGCAGCTGAATAGTGGCACTAACTGAATAGTGACTGTCACTGCCTCCAGTCTGCCCACAGACCACCCTGGTTTTAATCTGGCAGTTTGGGTGGACGTTCAGTGGCAGTAAATGGTTAGTGTCACTGAATATCACAGAGACCTTTTTTTAACTGGTTAGCAAGTCTGCTAACTAGCTAAAATAATTTGAAATTGCCCAACTTAATCTCTTCTCATCGTTTTTTGTGACCTGGTTGACATTCACATTGAAATGACTGTGTTAATTAAGACGGTAGGTTTTTGGTGGATCTTGTTTGGTAGTGAACCTGCTGATTTGGAATCTCTGTGTGTAGTTTTTTAAAAAATGCAGGTATATGCATCAGTGTCTACTGGCTCATATGCAAAGTTAGTCTTGCTTTGCAGCAGGTGTAGCTTCATGAGGCTGCTTTTGGGTAACATGTGTATCCGATGTATCGCCTTTCCTGTCTGTGGGGCCCTTTTACTAAAGTGCACTGTGCAGTTATCGTGGGTTACAGTAACTGTTAGCATGAGGCCAGCACAGTTAGTGTGGTCCCCAGTTCTGTGCTACCTGTGCTTTGCACGTTGGTGTGGTATGTAGGTGGGTCAGGGAGGGAGACTGTGTACAGTAAACCCCTTATAATTAGTACAACTGTTCTAAATGCCCAGTTAACGATAGGTGCTGCTCTGGAACACCCGTGGCACACCCAATTCCTAACAGCTTAGCATCAGGGCATGCAGCGGAAGCACCCACGGATATTCAGCTGCACTAACCATGTTAGTTCCACTGAATATCCTGGTTAGCACGATTAACACAGTTAGCAGGTCTGCAAAGCATGTTAATCACTTTGAATAACTCCCCACCATGTGTTTTTCGAAAATTGATCCATTTGGTATTCAGAGTAATTTTATAATAGACCATCTAGATTTAAAGGCCAATTAGGTGCTTATTTGCAGCCCATATTTCAGGAGTTACAACACTGTATCTTTATTTGCAGTTTTTCTTTACTGGAAGAATTTGTGACTCACTCTGCTACTTTACTAAGAGTAAATTAGAGAGTGATAGAGAATTATAAAGACCATGTGTAATTGGAGGCAATCAAATGAGTACATTAGGGGAAATAACAGAGGATTTATTAAATTTATTTATTTGTGGGTTTTATATATCACCTTATCATATAATCAAAGCAGTTTACATAGAACAAAATAGCGCATAATAGCACTTTACATGGAACAAGATATATTACAATGAACATATGATGGCATTTACAAAAACATATGTGGAAATAAAATAGGGGTAAGTTAAACAGGGGAGGAATTAACTTAAATTAATTATACAATGTTAACATCTGCCTCAGCATGTAGCTTAATTATCTTTCAACTTGTTTACATTGGATATTTATACATTGGAGGCTGCTCGAAATTGTGTAAATGATGGGACAATAGAGCATCTCAAAGTGCTAGGTCATAAGCCCGGGGACATTAAGATGACTTATGCTTTCTGTTACATTGGGTAGATATGTGGGCTGGCTAAATCCTTTCCGTAGTATTCTGTGAATAAGTGTGTTTTGATTTGTTTTCTGAAAGGTCAGTTATAATTCGTATCCTAAAAATGCTGGGGTAGTGAGGTGGAGTGTCAATAAATGAAATCAATGAGGACATCAGGCTCATGAGAGTGGACTATCAGTAGACAATCCTCAATGGGGAGCATAAGATAAGAAGTTGCAATAACAGCACAAATTAGACAAAGCCAATCAGTACAGTTCCTTGAGGCAAAGGTCAGAAGTATTAAATAGTACCCAGGTTTACTGAGATGATGATAGAAGCAGATCCATAATCTTGTCAGTAGTGGGCAAACATGGCAGATTGTTAGCTGATGCAAGTAAGCTAGGCAAAAGGCCCTTCCCACCCCTAGTCTCTTTCTCACTATTCCTCTGAGACCTCCATGCTGTGTGTGCATCTTCACTGAGGCCTGTGCCTAAATTCTCTTTTACCAATGGACAAGTTCTGGAACGCTTTATTTATTTTATTTATTTATTTATTTTATTGCTTTTATACACCGCGCTCTTTAAAATCAGTGTGGTTTACATATAACAGTTTTGTGCAGAACAGGAGAACTGTTAGGCACTTACAGTGAACGGGTGATACAACTTGGATTTCAAACTGGGGAAACTATATACAGTTATCTACAACTATCTACATCTTAGATGTTTTGGAGGTAAAAGCAAATAGAACTGGTCTCTGACAGGCTATACACTTTCTTTTGGAAAAATCCTCAGATTAGTTTCTATTTCAAATAACTTATATTCTTTGTTACCTCATTCTTCATTTGTTAATGCAAGCATTTTAGAACATAAAATAGAAAAGTAGCAATACCTGTCTGCATTATGCTTAACTTCTCCAAGAATGGTTACTATAGAAGGAGGGACAACTCTTTCATTGAGTAATTGACGAAGCAGTAGATGCTGTAGAATAAACATTGATATTTATTTAGTGATATGTTTTCCTTAAGACAAAAGCAAAGTACCTTTCCATTAAGTAAACGTTTTGCCTTCATACTGTCTGGTTTTTGGTTTTAGTCTCTTCCCCACGTGGAATCACATGCCCAGCATCTACCATAGGCAAGCTACTGAGTTTATCCCATAGGCTTTCCAGCATTCCAGCCAGAACATTTTACATACGCCTGACCTGCAGCCTTTGCATATCTGTCAGATTCCAAGCTATGGGCATTCAGGAGAGGAAAGGGAGGCTAGAGATAGGTCGTAGGGCTACCACTTGTTTCTATAAAGGAGCATTGCTTTCCAGTGGGGCAGGTTGAAAGAAGTGGGGAGGGGAGGGAAAGAATCCTTTTTTTGCCATAAATCAAAGTTAAGGAGGGGAATGTTCATGGGATTCCAGCCCACTAAGAATTTGAAACCCTCAGTAGTCCATTTAAATATGCCACTGCTATGCAAAAAGAGCCCTAGGATAACTAAGAAAATGGGTCTGTAAAGTCTATTTTGAAGGTCCATCTTGCATATTTGCCCATTAATGATGGGCCACATGATAACATACTAATGTGTATGTTAATGCACATTGAAGCATGTTGACTAATGAGTGGTAGCTGGAAGTGTGTGTTTTAGCGCACAACTAATGCACGCTTTTTGCCCAAAGTAGCTGGGATCGGGCAAACAAAAGGTTAGGGTGGAAAGTGGGTGGCAACTGTGGAGCACTCTAGAGGCACAGAGATGCTGTTATGTCCGGTGCCACTATCGCCTGCATCTGACCAGGTAGTAATTGCACCCGCCTTGCTAGCACTAGGCTGAATTATCGGGGAGAGCAGATAAAAGTTTGGACGGATTTAGAGAAGTGGATTTTAATGATTCGCTCTAATAGTCTTGGCGGATTGAATGACTTTAGGTTGAAGAGTGGCATCAGTATTGTAGGGGAGAAGATTAAATTGGGACTTGTTAATGAAAGATACATTAATAAAAAGGACAAATCAGCATAATTTGGGTTTCCTTTTAGTGACAGAATTATTGTTGAGTGAGGCACTCTTCCCAGCCATGTGGCCATTAGCAACAGAACAGCACAGTGGTGGGAGTAAAGGATTATGCTACCTCTACTGCCTCTAAAATAGAGATACAGGGGCAGGTAGTAGCTGAAGCAAATACTGGTAGTTAGAGGCTGATGCTAGAGCTGGGACTGAGAGAAGGGAGCTTTAGACTGATTCCTGGAGATGGGGGCTGGGAAAAGGGTCTGAAGATATGCTAGAGCTGGGAGAATGAGCTGGAGGGTGAGGACTGGAAGAAGGGGTCTGGAGATGGATGCTGGGTCTTCGACCTGAAAGAAGGAGATTAGAGTCTGATGAAGGGTCTGGAGTCTGGGAGAAGTAGGCTGAAGGCTTATGCTTGTGCTGGGGACTGTGAGAATGGGATCACATGCTGATGCTGATGATATGGACTGGTAGAAATGACTAGATGCTGTGGCGGGTAAGTAGAAGAAGGTGGTTAGTGATTGATGCTGGAGCAAGGAAGCTAGAGCTGATGCTGGGACTGGAGGCTGATGCTAGTGCTAGGGACTAGAGGATCATGACTGGAGACTGCTACTTGAGTTAGGGATTGGGAGAAGGGGGCTAGAGGCTGATGTTGTGGCTGGAGACTGATGCTGGGGCTGGCAGTTTGAAGGAGTATGGAGACCGATGTTGGATATAGAGTCTGGGAGAAAGGGGCTGGAGGCTGATGCTGGGTCTGAAATGTGGAGGACTGGAGGCTAATGCTGGGCCAGAGGTCTGAAAGGTGGGCTGGAAACAGGTGCTGGGGCTATGGAATGTAGAAAGGAGCTGGAGGCTTATGCTGGGAGGTGGGAATTAGGAGAAGAGTGATAGAGGATGATGCTGGAGCAAGAAGGCTGCGCACTGATGCTGGAGCTGAGGGTTGTGGGTTGATGCTGATACTGGGGACTTGTAGAAAGAGTGCTGGAGGCTGATGTGGTGCTAGAAGCTGGGAGAAGAAGACGTGAAGCTGATGCTAGGGCTTGGGGACTGGAATAAGGGATCTGGAGGATGATGTTGGGTCTGGGGGCTAGAGGATGATTCTGGGGACCTAGGACCTATGAGCTGTGGTAGGCAAGTGCTGGAGCTGTGGCATGGGATTTGAGGACTGAGGCTGGAGCAACAGAATGGGAAAAGGAGGCTAGATCCTGAGACTGGGGGTGAGGGCTGTGAGAAAAGGGCTGGAAACTAGTGCTGGAGTTGAAGTTTGGAAGGTGATACTGTGACTGCTGGCTGGGATAAATTGGCTGGCATTGATGCTGGGCCTGGAAACTGAGAGAAGGGGGGCTGGTGGCTAAAGTTGGGGCTAGGGACTATGAGTCGTGGGTTATGGGCTTTTCCTGGGGCTGATGGCTAAGACTACTACTACTACTACTCAACATTTGTATATTGCTACAAGACGTATGCAGTGCTGCACAGATACATGTAAAAGATGGTCACTGCTCAGGAGAGCTTACAATCTATTCAAGACAGAGAACACAGTATCTGTAAACATGGGATGCATTTAGGGGGAATGGTAAGGAAACACAAAGGAGATCAGATAAGTGCCACAAGGTGTCGTGACACAAAGATTGCGCGCCACTATGTAGCGCTATAAAGAACAATAAGACCTGAGTGAAGGGTAATAAAAGGCTTTATTCCCCGTTATAATGCATGGGTTCAAATTAGAGATACGTTGCTTAACAAAATAGTCCTTTGTTTCAAAAGGTGCCAAGGCTCTCTGGCTTGAGAACTGTTACTTCACAGTTTATAGCAGGTTTTTCTTAAAAGGTAATATCTTCACAATAAACAACCAAAAGTATATTTACATTCATTCTTCGTTACAGCAGGCACACTTGGGAGCGTAGGCCGTGCACCAATCGCACTCCCATGTCCTCCGGCAAAGATGAGGGAATAGTATGGGGGAAATCCACCTCCATCATATCCTCTTCCTCATTTTGGGTCAAAGGGGTTTCACTATCCCTGTCTATGTTAGCCTGACAATCTTCAACATGGGAGTTTTGCTTTAGGTAAGCAGGAACTCTTATGGCTGGTGGTAAATTAGAATACCAATCTTTATTCAGGTTGTTTTTAGAGAGAAGCTTTCTTTGCGGGCGGCTTCCAGCAGTGCAGTGCTTAGGGTTAAACCTTACTGTTTCAAACCTTGGCTCATGGAGTAAAAACCTCTGTTGTTTATACAACTGTTTTTCCTTCTGACTGGGTAAAACTGAGCAGTGCTTTTCTGGAGATAAACTCCTTACAGAACCTTCCCCTCTGGTTCTTAGCTTCCTTCTCCTTGTATCATAAACAGGCAGAGTAAAAGAACTAGGCGTGGCACCGCCTCTTACCTTGGAGCACCTTCTACCAAACTCTCCTTGCCCAATAGGCTTAGTTTGGATTCTATGGCTTCCCACCTCGTGTGGTCTGTTTCTGTTCCAACTTCCAGCTTGGCCTCTTTCACAGCAAACAGGTTTGTACCTCTGATAGCTTCTAGGCTTTACTGTTGGTTCAGCTTCTAGTTCAGCTCCGGTTCCAGTTCCTTCCTTTCTCAGCTCCTGCTGTTGTTCCCACTGCTTATTTGTCCATGGCTTTCTTTGCAACTGCTGCCATCTCCATTGCTGTGTCTTTCGGTTCTGCTCCTGCTTTTGCCTCTCCTTCTCCTCCTGCCTTTGCCTCTCCTTCTCCTCCTGCCTTTGCCTCTCCTTCTCCTCCTGCCCTCCAAGAGCGTTCTGCTCTGGTTTATAAAGAGAACCTTTGTTACTGACTTCCTGGTTCTCTGTCAGCTGCAGGTCATTACTGTGATTAGATTCACTAGGATCTGTATGTCTGCTCCCGCTCCCTCTATGTGTGCCAGGAGGTAACTGCACCTCTAGTTCCTCTAAATCAGGATTTCTTTTCATAAAATCAGCTTTATTAGTGCCCGCATCATGACATAAGTCAAGATCCAAAAATGGCAGTGAAGAGGCGAGTTTCCAGCCTGGATTTGAAAAGGCATCTGAGAGAAAAGGGATGGGGCTTGGAACTGGCAGAAGTGAGCTTTGGGCTGATGATGGGTTTGGAAACTGGAAGAAAGGTACTTTGGGCAAATTTTGGAGCTATGGGCTAGGAGAAGGAGTTGGAAACATGCTAGGTCTGAAGACTGGAATAATGGGACTGTGGGCTAATGCTGATGCTGGGTACTCAGAAAAGGTGGCTGGAGCTGGAAACTTAGAGAAGGTGGCTAGAGACTAATGCTGTGGCTGGGAACACAGAGAAAGGGACAGGGTGGTGTAGTCTGAGGCTGAGGCTGGGCTGGGGGCCTGGAGAAGTGGGTTGTGGGCTGATGCTTGGGCAATGGACTGGAAGAGTGGGCTAGGGATTAGGAGAAGGGGATAGAGGCTGATACAGGGGCTGGTGCTGGAGAACCAGAGAAAGGGGACTGGAAGCTGATGCTGGGCCTGGAGACCCAGAGGAAGGGGGCTGTTGGCTGATGCTTGGGGAAGGGAGCTGGGGATTAGGATAAAGGGCTAGAAGTTGATGTTGGTGCAAGGGGGCTAGAGGCTGATGCTGGGGCTGGGGACTGAGTGAAGAGGGCTGAAAGTGTTATGCTGGGATTGTGGCTGGGTCAGGGGCTAGGGGCTGATTCTCGGAGAAGGGAGAGAAGGATAGACATTGCAAGGTGGAGAAGCAAGGGCATATGCCAGGAGAAGATGCTAAGTAGGTGAGAAATAGGTATTGGAGGCAGGCAGGAGCAATATATGCTTAGGAAAGGGGAGAAGAAAGCAAGAGGGCATATACTGGATACCAGAGAACAGGGAATCAGGCTTAGGCAGAGCCTCTAGGTCTGAATGCAAGACCAAAAATAGACACACCCTAAGACTGGCTGGGTAATGAGAAAGTAAGTGGGGACTCAGGACTTCGGTGGGACTGTTATTGAGGACTCAGGGATTTCATAGCATGAAAGAGTGAGTTCTTGGAGATTAGGTGGGGTATAGTGGGAACTAAGAAACTGAGCAGGCATTAGGGAGAACAATGAGGACTATAATTGCATGAAGGGTGTGAGTAGGGCTGTGGGACAAAGTGCAGAAAAATTTGTTTACTTATTTGTTTATTTAACACTTTTTCTATACTAATTTTCTAAGAGTTAAAGTGGTTTACAATAAACTGGGTACAATTGAATAAGAACATAGTGTTTGTGAACAGTTTTACAGATAACAATAACAAGAATAATAGTTAACAAGAGATTAGAACCAGGCTAGTTGGCTATAATAACCTATTTACAATGACGCAAATAATGACTTTTCTTTGTTGTCTTATTGACCTCTTGTGTTTGGATGCTGTATTGTGCAGGTATTTGGGGAAGGGAGACACTCTGAAAAACCTGGAGAGTTTGAGGAGTGGTAGAGAGACATTTGAGAAAGACAGAGATCTCTGGAAATGGTGAGAAACAAAGGAAGGGGCCAGGCCTTTAAAGGATGTGAGAGAGGGTAGAAATGAGGTAGGTAGAAGGGATTTAAATGGGCCTTGGTTTGTGTAAACTTCTATAATCAAATAGAGAATAAATAATCCACTGCTGACTTAAAAATTCTACGGTGTATTAAAAACTGGAGGAAAAAGACCTCAAATGTGACACTGGCAGTGAGATATCAGTCTTTAATGTTGCTGTTCACTGTTTTACCGTCATAGGTCAAAAAACCTCTATACTGGAATCCTTCTGTGCAAGTAAGTGTCAATAGGTGTAATGCATGAATGCACAGTGCTTAACAAAAGTTATGTGATGGTACCAAACATGTAAATAAAATTTAAAAAGTTGCTTAGAATCACTACACAGAGCTAAATATTAATGAATTCCTCATATATAAATCATTCAGTATTCATCTGCCAGCTCAGAATTAGTGTGGAAAACTGGCAAGGAGATGTAGGGGGAAAAGAGGAACAAAAGGGTATGTTTACTAAACTGCGGTAAACGTACATAACGTGCGTTATGTAACGTTAACGATCGTTAGCGCATCATAACGCGTGTTATGACGCGCTAATGATCGTAATGCTCCGCAGTGCGGTAAAACACCGCAGAAGGTGGAGAGAGGGCAGAGAGAAGGGGGTCAATGGGCGGAGAGTGGGCGGGGAGAGGCTCCCCTCATACTAACGCGCTGAATTTCAGGGCTGAATTCCAACGCAAATGAAAACCTGCCGTTAAAGGCACATTACAGGGGAGAGAAACCATTTCTGTGTCAGCAATGTACAGCCAAGGCAGGGAAACCAAAAAACAGTGATAAGTGTGATACATGTGCACAGAACAAAAGGGCACAGAAACACTGAAAATGACCCCAACAAACTGGAAAAACACAATAACCAATCTGGCCAATAGTGGTATCAATGAGAAACATCAACCCCTCCCCCCCCCTGAGTAAGCTCCAGACATAAATCGTGGAAGGGTCTATACGCCGTCCCCATACAAGGTGAATAAGCCCACAGTGACATAGCGCTGCTCAGGGTTTTCCCCACCATCGGACAGGTGCACATGTCCCGCAACATCAGGGCGGGCATGTCAGAATGGCAACTGGACAGATGCCGGAGAAGGGGATACAGAGGGCCGCAGGCGGCACATGCTGTGGTGGAGCTGGGCCACAGTGCGTACTAGGGTGATGCCTAGGTGGCCCATACGAATTCTGAAACAGCAGAGTAGCCAGACAGCAACTGCTGAAGGTCCAACATGGGCATGAGTGGGTTTCCCAAAGTGTCACAGGGGATAGTACCCAACAGCTACCCCCAAGGGCACGGATCATTGGCAGGCGGGGGGGGGGGGGGGAGTGTGGACGTCTTTGCAGGCACCCCTACCCCAGAACCCACACCATAGGCAGCCGCCTACCTGCACACTGGATGGCCTGAGACTGCGCACCACCAGCTCCACCAGCAGAAGGGCATGTCAGCATGGTGGCTGAGGGATACTGGTGGTGGAGGGGGCAGTGGCAGCTGCCCAGAGCAGACCGTGGCCTAGCCCTGTGTAGGTGGGTGCCATGCACTGCAACAGACAGGCCCTGTCTGACCAACAGTCATGGTATCACCAGGGAATGCACCATCTCTGTGATAACATGGTGGTGCAGAAGCAGAAGGACACAGGTTCAAGTCCCAGCTGTGGTTTCCGCCAACCCAGTCCTCATATTTTACCCACTACTATAACGTGCTAATACAGACAGAACCTTTCTTGCAGATGACGTAAACATGCCCAAAACACCTACATTTTACCCTACAGAGCACAGACACCATAAACATGCACATTACCTAGAGCAGAGCCTCCCAAATGCAGTCCTGGAGGGCCAAACACCATTCAGGTTCCATGCTGCCTCTGATAAAGATGCCTGTGCTGCATTTCTATGCGCCACCCCCATGGTATGCAGATGTATCTCATGCATATTCATGAGGGACAGCATGAAAACCCGAACAGTGTTTTGCACCGCAGGACTGGAGTTGGGAACCTCTGCCGTAAAGCAGCAGCCAACAGGGGCAGACACACCCGCACCCACAGGCCCCATTATCCAAAGCCTCCTGGAGAGGCAGGACTTTGGGCTCTGCGTGCAGCTCCCAATACTAGCACTTGCATACCTTAGTAATGCCACCCTAAACCTGGGAATATGGTACACAGCTATCACAAGGTTGCTATGATTACTGGCAGATAGCAATTCCTAGGTTAAGTACAATTTTCGGAGTGAGCTGCATCATAGCAACCTTTCTGATGTCTGTGGAGTGTGCTACAGTTCTTGTGTCTGACAGTGTTTACCAATCTGGGGGGTGACTCCTACAGTATTGCGTACCATAGCCATGCCTGCACTGTGCCCAGGACTGGTGTGGTGGCCTGGGCTGCCCAACACCTCTATAGTTGCACAATGCTGGCATAGGTATGGGGAGTGTGTGTCTGTCTATCCAGTGTGTGGTGGCTGCCAACACCCTCCACAGCCCACACTGCTAGCACTGTTGCCAGTATTGGCCTGCCAATGTGCATAATGAGGAGCAAGGTACTGTGGGAATAGCCTGGATAGGGTGGCCTGGCCTGGCCGCATCTGCACAGGGCATAGGGCAATGGCCGGACATTGTAGTGCCCGGTACCACCTGCATGGACAGGGTGGCCATAGCATGTCCTGCTGGGAGGTCACTCTCACCCTGACTGAGCAGTGACCATGGCATGGCTAGGTTCCCCCATAGTGTTATATAGTATTTTTTTTATGTGATATTTATGGGTTTCCTTTTGGGGCCCAATCACTGACTTATCTGCTTGGTGTGTATGCTGATGTCCCCGTTCTGGGTGCATGCATCTCCTCCAGGACCATGGACTAGCTGGCGGACTGTCTGCAGCTAGTATGTGTCTTGCTGGAACACCATGCAGCGGCTGGAGAATGTCAGATAATGGTGGGGGGCAGCTGAGCATTTCCAGACCTGCTGTCTGTCTGCTATTGCGTTATGGATGTGTACTGCTCTGCATTGCCTGCCCTGTAGGGTGTTTGATCCCTAGCAGGACTGGGGTGATGGTCCCCTCTACTGCCACCATTGCAGGGGGGTAGAAAGTGGATCTGTTGGCGGGAGATCCTGTCCCCCACCCTGAGCCCCAGAGGGTGTGTTGGGTGGTGGTATGTAATCTCCCTGGTAACCACAGCAGAATGTGGGTGTGGTGCCATGCAGTCCTCCTGTAGCCAGCCAGGTGTTTATTAGCAGCTCTAGCCCACTGGTTACTTCACTGCCATGGAGCCAGAGGTGATGGGTTCACAACCCACAGTGGGGTTCATCAATAGGGCTGTCTCAGGCATTGTCTATTTTTATGGTATATTAGTGCTGCCAGCAGAACCACCCTCAGGGTACTGTCACCTTAGGGTGGCTTATAAGACACCCTATAAAGCGTCTTATAAGGTGCCTTATATGCTGTCCTATAGGGGACATTATGGGGTGCCTTGGCAGACAGCGCACTTTATAATGTGCCCTATGGAGTGCCTTCTAGGGTGCCTTATGTGGCACCTTAGGTTACGCCACTGTGAGGGTGTGTTTGCTGGCAGCATTATTACAGTACAACTAAACTTCCTCACAGCCCAATACTTAACCCTTTCCAGGCCAAGCCCTAAACGTTCGGGATCCAAACTTCTGCCTAAATATTCCTATCAAATGGTATATAATACATGACCATGGCAGAGGGAATGTCACTATTGGGACATATTGAATAAGACGGGTACAATTTTCCTGACATATGCAAACATTAACCCATCTGCAGACTGTGGATTAAAATATTATAGTAGGCTTTCAAAGGGTTACACATGATGCCTCAGCCAGCCTTATTCATTAGGCACACTGGGGAATCAAACCCATGACCCTTGTACCATCGGTCTGTGTAGTAACCATTGTGCTACAGCTCTGTTTCTGTATTTGGGTGTCTGCGCGCCTTCTTACGCTTAACGCGCAGTAACGCACCCTATAACGATCGTTGCTGCACGGCGCATTATAACGCGCATTATCACTAACGATGTACCGCCCATGTCCTTTTTTGGCATTTCTTCCACTAACACGGCTCCTAAAGCGAATCACACTAACGCAGTTTAGTAAACATACCCCAAAATCTATCTATAGGAAGATAAAAAAGCACATAAGAGTAATGGAGAAAAAAGATGAAATAGGAGGATCCATGTGAGACAGAGATAAAGGGGTGGAAGAAAAGAAGGCAAGGAATAGAGAGACCAGTACCAACCTAACTGTAAAAATAAAATGATCAGAAAACACAGGTATCTTCAAGTGGGGAGGCCATTCTCATGGTACGAGCTCTGATATCTGTGTACATCATACTTCAGGGCTGACTTCCAGATGGGAACCCAAAAGCAAAAATTGGCTTGGGATACTGCAAATCATTGAAGACATCGAAGTCTATATCCTCTGCTGTGCAGGAAAATTTGACCACATTACCTCACTTCTATATCAACAACATTAGCTTTCCATCTGTGATCACATTAACTTCAAAATCCTCATCCTGGCCCACAAGGTATTATACACAGATACTCCCACCTACCTATCCTCTTCCTTAAATGCCCAGCTAGAGTTTTGCGCTCAGTTCATGATAATCGGTTGGATGTTCCCTCCATCTCCCATGCCAGGCTGGAGACCACCAGGCGCACTGCCTTCTTTTTCTTAGCTCCTATTCCTAGACTGCTTCCGTTATGTTAATGGTCTTAATTAGCTTGCTTAAGAGCTAGGTAGCTGAGTGCTATATAGAGGTCTACATTGCCTTGCAGGTTCTGCCTTCCCTAAATGGTCACTAATTACTGAATCCTTATAAGAACAACAATCCCAAAAGTGACAAAACTAAATCCTGAATATACGGAAACTCACTCAAAATAAAATTTTTTTTGTTGGACTATTTCATTCAAAGCTGCAATTTATCAGTTGCTCCTAGCATATTAGTCCTTTTATTCTTTCGTGTGATGAAAGTGAATTTTAAAAAAATATGAGGAGAAACCCATTCAGGACTAATGTGCTAGGAGCAGCTAATAAATAACAGCTTCGAATGAAATAGTCTGACAAAAAATAATTGGGTAAGGTCGCCTATATGCAGGATTAAGTTTTGTCATTCCTAGATGGTGTGCATTATAAGCACGGTAATACTGTTGTGCTCTTGAACACACAGGGCCCAATTCTGACCCCATTGTACATCTCCTTTGTACGTCTGGGCTGACCCGGAAGTACAAAGGCAATTGTGATTCTGATCCCACGGGGCACGTCTAGCCCCACGGGATCAGAATCCCGAACAGGCCTGTATGTGATTCAGTCCCGGCCTGCACATACAGGCACTGCCCGGCTAACTCAGCCAGGGCTTTTAAATGGAGCTGTGGTGCCATGGCGTCACGTTCCCTATGGCACCGTGACTCCATTTAAAAGCCGCAATGCCGGTCACCTGCCCAAAATGTTAATTCTCTGCAGCCCAACCCCCAATCCAGCCTTATAACACTGCCCCCCCCCCCACCCCAGCCCCATCCATTCCCCGGAGCAGTTATTCCCCTGGGGGTGGAATAACTTCCCCGCCATGTCTTCAGCCCCGGACATCCAAGGCCTAAATCAGAATTGGCCCTGTACATCTAGGGCTGGCAACTGCCTACTCCCCGCCCACTTTCCGCCCCTGTGCCGCCCCTTCCCCGCCCCCATATAACTTCTCTGCACAACTTTACTAGTGTAAAGTAATAGCAGGTAAACAGGGGCTACACACAGGAACATAGAACTGCTTTGATAACTTGAAAAGCCGTATAAAAACAATGTTAAATAAATAAATACATAGAACATTTCTCTTAGACACCCATAACAAAGATTAACTGCTTTTAATCTTAAAGAACAGTTGAGGAAAAGTTAGGGACTGGTAGATCTCTCTCATGTATTTCAACAGGTACCAAAGCTCCACCAACTAAACGATGGCTGGGAAAAATCATATTGCCAAAGCTGTTGCACCCATTACAGCTTCTGCCTCTGTCCAGACAGTCTGACGGCAGTCAAGGGACCAGTTCCATGTGCAAGATACCTGCAAGCTGAAGCCCTCATGAAACAAGTAGAGAAACTCAGAGAAGAGGTGGTGAGGCTGAGAAGTATTTGAGAAAGTGAGAAGTGCATTGATGAGATGCTTCTTGAAGCATCCAAGCTCTCCGAAGTTAAGATGGGATGCTACAGAATGAAGAGAGTAGGACAAGACATTTTTCAGATAGGTTAGCAGAGGAGGAAAGGCAAAAGTGGTATTGTCAGACTCAAGGATGAAAGGGAGGAATATGTAGAAGCTGATGATGATAAAGTAGAATTGCTTAACAAGTATTTTTGTTCTGGGTTCACAGATGAAGGGCCAGGAGCAGGACCTCAGAAAACACCCACAAATAGGGACAGAAGCGAGGGGGATCTTGAATGTTTTCAGAAGAATGTGTTTGTGAGGAACTATCTAAATTAAAAATAGACAAAGCAATGGAACTGAATGGGATACGTTCGAGAGTACTGAAGGAATTTGAGGAAGTTCTAGTGGCTTCACTGTCTGACCTTTTCAATATTACTTTGGAGTTGGGAGTGGTCCCAGAGGACTGAAGAAAGGCATATGTGGTCCATCTACACAAAAGCGGGAATAAGAATGAGGTTGAGAACTAAAGACTGGTTAGTCTGACCTCTGTGGTGAGTAAATTAATGGAAACACTGCTAAGCCAAAGGATAGTGAAGTTCTGGAGTCCAATGGATTGCAGGATTGAGGCAGCATTGGTTTATCAGAGGCAGATCCTGTCAGAGAAATCTGATTTCTTTGTGTGACCAAAGAGTTGGACCGAGGGAGAACCCTAGATGTGGTGTACTTAGATTTCAGTAAAGCCCTTGACACCATTCCACAAAGGTGACTTATAAATAAATTGACCACCCTTGGGTAGACCCTAAAGTGACTAATTGGTTTAGAAATTGGTTGAGTGGGAGGAAACAAAGTGTACAGGATGTCACCAGTGGTGTACCACAAGGATCTCTCCTTGGTCTGATTCTTTCTAACATCTTTGTTAGTGATGTTGCGGAAGGGCTGTCAGGTAAGGTTTGCCTCTTTGCAGATGATACCAAAACCTGCAATTGAGTAGGCACCCAGGAACGAGTAGATGACGAGGAGAGATCTAGCTAAGCTTGAAGAATGGTCAAGAATTTGGAAGCTGAGATTTAATGCTAAGAAATGCAGGGTCATGCATATGGGCTGCAAAAATCCAAGAGAGCTTTACAATGCAGGGAGCAGAGTACTTCTATCAACGAAAGAAGAGCGGGACCTGGGCATGATTGTTTCTGATGATCCTAAAAAGGCTAAATGGTAGAAAAGGCAAAAGCCAGAAGGATGCTTGGATGCATAGGGAGAGGAATGGCCAGCAGAAAAAAGGAGGTGATAATGCCTCACTTGGTTTGCAGCTTGTCGTGCTGTGAGGGCTTGCGTGCATCAGTGATGCTGAGAGCTAAACTATCGGTAGTTTAACTACTGGCAGGGGCTCCCAAGATGGACAGGTCTCAGCTGAGGTGCCAGACCAAGACAAACCACCCATCTGGGCAGCAGCAGAATGGGATAGTGTTGACGGCGGAGGATCACATTTTTGTGACAATGGCAACAACACCAAACTTAAACTGCGTGGAAGAAAGGCCCGGCAATCTACTTCTGTATCTTGCCATGAAAACCCAATTGAGAGTTACAACAAAACAAATTGTGCTATGGTGCTGGAAGATGAGACCCCCAGGTCGGAAGGCACTCAACTAGCTACTGGGGAAGAGCTGAAGACTTTTCAGAGTAAAGCCAGCATTTATGATGTGGTTGGATCAAAGCCCTCGGGAAGTCTGACTGCTGATGTAGCTGCGCATGAAATGAGAGTCAGAAGCTGTAAAGATGTCTTACACATTGGAACATGGAACGTACGAAGCATGAACCAAGGGAAGTTGGAGGTGGTCAAGAATGAAATGGAACGTGTACAACTTGATCTGTTGGGTGTCAGCGAACTGAAATGGACTGGCATTGGGCACTTTGCATCAGATGATCACATGGTCTACTATGCTGGAAATGAAAGACAAAGAAGAAATGGTGTTGCATTTATAATAAAGAAGAAACTTGCAAGAACTGTAATGAAATACAATGCAGTCAGCGAACGCTTAATCTCTATTTGTCTACGAGGGTTGCCTATCAACACAACTATAATTCAAGTATATGCCTCAACAACAGCTTCAGAAGAGAATGAAATTGAAGAGTTCTATGAACAAGTACAAGCTGAAATTGACAGAACATGCAAACAGAATATCCTGAGAGTCGTGGGTGACTGGAACGCAAAGGTTGGCAACAAAGAAGAAGGCAAAGTAGTTGGAAAATATGGACTTGGCAACAGAAATGAAGCTGGAGAAAGACTGATAGAATTCTGCAAGACCAATGATCTATTCATCTCAAACACCTTCTTCCAGCAACACAAGCGGCGACTGTACACATGGACTTCACCCAATGGATTGTATAAAAATCAAATTGACTACATCTGTGGAAGTCAACGATGGAAAAGTTCTATATCATCAACAAAGACAAAACCTGGAGCTGACTGTGGTACAGATCATCAACTACTAGTATGCAAACTCAAGCTAAAGTTGAAAAAGAGTAAACCACTCATGAATGCAGAAAAATATGACCTTGAGAATATACCATTGGAATTTAAAGACTGCCTGCAAAATCGATTTGCTGCTTTAGAAGGTTGTGTTGGAAGAAAGCCAGAAGTCTCTACAAAAGGTGAAAAAGCAAAAACGGCCAAAATGGATGACGGAAGAAACTCTGAAAATTGCCCAGAAACGCAGAGAAGCTAAAGCCAGAGGAGAAAGGAAGACAATCGCAGAACTCAACAGAGATTTCCAATGTGCAGCAAAACAGGACAAGGAAAAGTACTACAATGACACTTGCAAGGAAATAGAAACAGAAACTATTAGAGGAAGAACAAGATCGGCTTTCCTAAAGCTACGAGAGTTAAAGAAAAAGTTCCAGCCTCGAATTGGAATGTTACAAGATGCTCAACGTTCTATGTTGAATGATGCTGAGAAGATCAAGAAAAGGTGGAAGGAATATACAGAGATTTTATATGATAAAGATCAAGTGGACCAACAGCCGTTTCAACCTGTATCTTATGACCGGGAACCATTGGTGATGAAAGAAGAAGTTGAAGCAGCATTGAAAGCCTTATCAAAGAACAAAGCACCAGGCATTGATAGCATTCCTATAGAAGTATTGCAGCAATCTGATGCAGCTGTTACCATACTTACAAGGCTCTGCCAAGAAATATGGAAGACAACATCATGGCCAACTGACTGGAAAAGATCTGTGTTTGTACCAATACTAAAGAAAGGTGATCCAACTGACTGTGGAAATTATCGAACAATCGCTCTGATCCCACATGCCAGCAAGATTCTACTGAAGATTATTCAAAAGAGACTACAACCATACCTGGAACAAGAACTACCTGAAGTGCAAGCAGGGTTCAGGAAAGGGCGAGGAACGAGAGACATCATTGCGGATGTGAGATGGATCCTTGAAAAGACTAAAGAATACCAAAAGGATATCTATTTATGCTTTATCGACTATAGCAAGGCTTTTGACTGTGTAAACCATGAGAAACTCTGGGCCACATTAAGAAGCATGGGTATACCAGAACACCTGATCGTTCTCTTGTGCAATCTGTACATTGATCAAGAAGCAACAGTTCGAATGGAACAAGGAGAAACAGAATGGTTTAAAATAAGCAAAGGTGTAAGACAAGGCTGCATACTTTCCCCCTACCTGTTTAATTTATATGCAGAACAAATCATCAGAGAAGCAGGATTGTATGATGACAACAGAGGTGTGAAGATTGGTGGAAGACTCATCAACAACCTTCGCTATGCTGATGATATTACATTACTGGCTGAAAGTGAAGATGATCTGAAACATTTGCTTCTCACAATCAAAGAACATAGTCTCAAAATGGGCCTGCACCTTAATGTAAAGAAGACAAAGATCATGACAACTGGCATAATCAACAGGTTCATCGTTGAAGGAGAAGAAATTGAAATTGTGAACAACTTTAACCTACTTGGATCAACTATCAATAAAGAAGCAACAAGCAGACAAGAAATCAAACGATGCATTGCTCTTGGCAGAATGGCTATGAAAAACCTAGATAAGATTCTCAAGAGCAGAGATGTCTCTCTCCATACAAAGATTCGACTTGTTCAAGCCATGGTATTTTCAATAACATCATATAGATGTGAAAGCTGAACAGTGAAAAAGACAGACAGGAAGAAAATTGATGCCTTTGGTGCTGGCGGCGAATACTGTGTATACCATGGACTGCCCGAAGAACAAACCAGTCGATACTAGAGGAGATCAAACCTAAGCTTTCTTTAGAAGCTCAGATGACAAGACTTTGACTTTCATACTTTGGACACATCATGCGAAGAGAGAGATCATTAGAGAAAGGCATCATGCTTGGCAAGATAGAAGGTCAACGCAAAAGAGGAAGGCCAGCAATGAGATGGATCGATACAATAACAGCAGCTACGGGTACCAGTCTGTCAACAATGAGCCGCCTGACTGAAGACCGAACACAATTTAGGATAGCTATCCAGAGGGTCGCCATGAGTCGACTCCGACTCGACGGTACTTAACAACAATGCCTCTGTTTAAGTCTCTGGTGCGACCTCATTTGGAGTATTGTGTGCAATTCTGGAGACTGCACCTTTAAAAGGATATAAGCAGGATGGAGTCTGTGCAGAGGGTGGCTACTGAAATGGTTAGTGGTCTTCATTATAAAGCATATGAGGAAAGACTTAAAGATCTTAATATGTATACGTTAGAGGAAAGGTGGGATAGAGGATATACGATGGAGACATTTAAATACCTCCATAGCTTAAATGCACAAGAGGAGAGCCTCTTCCAATTGAAAACAAACTCTGCTATGAGGGGACATAGGAGGAGGGTGATGGGATAGACTCAGGAGTAATATGTGGAAATATTTCTTTATGGAAAGTGTAGTAGATGCATGGAACAGATAGTTTCTGAATTCAAGAAAGCAAGGGACAAACAAAGAAAATCTCTAAAGGATAAGGGGGACTATAGTAATCGTTATGGAAGGGCAGATTAGATGGGCCATATGGTCTTTTTCTGTAGTCATGTTTCTGACGCTCTCCCCCTTGCCCTGTGCACTGAACCATCCTACAAATCCTTCAAATCAGCACTAAAAACACTTATGTTTAGTGAGGAATTCCAGGATGAACCGTACATAGTGTGATGGTGGGCCAGCATCTGCAACCTGCAATCCTGTAGTTCACCTATAAATACTTCTCTTACTATTGCAGTCCTTCACCATTTCTATCTCTCTCCTTATGAATTGTAGTTTCTTTCTTGTATCTTCAAGCTTCAACTACCAACTGTCAGGGATCTCATTATATATGGGTTATATTTGAGAGACCTCAGTGACCAAAACAGAAGGAATTACAGCACTGATAAACTGGTCAATAACCTAATGACTAGATTACTTGCTCAGTGGTACAAAGCAAATCCAATAAACAGCCACATTAGGATTAAAGCACAGTTGAACTCCATGTGGGAACAAGCCAGCAATGTTTCTGTGGGCAGAGCAAAACTGGAGGAGAAAGACAGATTTATGGAGAAGCTTGACAGCCTGACTGACATACTTATCTGCAAGTGTGAGATAAAAAGTTGTACTGATGTGGGATGCAATTCTGCCTGTGTCGGTGGAATACACATACTTTGTGACTGCAGCAGAGAGAAGAAGATTCCTGTGATTGAGTTAGCCTTTATAAAAGGTCAAAGAGAGAAAGTTGAGAGTGTTGGACCTCATCAGAGTGGACAGATCAGAAGATAAGATCTACAAAAGGAAAGGCAGGAAAAAAGGAAAGAGAATGAAGAAAAGCGGAGAATGAAGAGTGAAAAAAGAAAAGCAGAAGACCAAGAGATAATGGAGAGATCTGTGCTTGAAGTAGAACAGTGAGATTTGGATGACGTGGTGGAAGAACCAATGGAGGAAGCTCCTGTTGCTCTAAAGCTAGGAAGAGGCCAAAATAATACTGAGGATATAACAAACATAGCTCTTACCAGTTTAAGACACCATACTAGCCTGAGGGAGACGCAGAGATTGCTACTGCTGCCTGACAGGACTCATCACTCACTTGGACACTGTTTTGGTGATGGACACTGCTTTGGTGATTGATCACAACAAAGTGAATAGGGCTCAGGTGAGAATCATGAACAAATTGGAGGTACAGGTGAGGAGGAACTGCAGCAGTATGGCATTGGTTGCATTTTCTTTGATGGCCGTTGTGATAATACCAGTTTTATGTTAAAGGCAGAAGAGAATGGCAAAATGTGTCCAATATGGTGAAAGAGGAACATTACACAGTTTTTATGGAGCCAGGAGGCAGATATCTGTGGCATTTGGTTCCTGCAAGAGCAACTAAAGAGAAGACTCATGCAGAAAAGATTGCTGATAAAACGGAGTTACTTACCTGTAACAGGAGTTCTCCGTGGACAGCAGGATAAGTCAGCCACACATGGTGACGTCATCCGACGGCGCCGTTACGGAAGCTCTCATAGCTCAGAACTGAGCATGTGCGAGAGGCCCCACCTCCCCGCCCGCCCCTAGCCCATTCAGTGAGTGATTAGCTCCGCCGCGAGGCGTCAGGCTAGGAGCAGGCCTGCCTCATACAGGGGAGGCGGGTGGGAGTGTGTGGCTGACTTATCCTGCTGTCCACGGAGAACTCCTGTTACAGGTAAGTAACTCCGTTTTCTCCTAGGACAAGCAGGATGTCAGCCACACATGGTGTCTCCCAAGCTGTAGAGTAGTTGTGGAGTATGAGGGAGGCATGCATAGGAGAAGGACACTCGCACATGATGTAGTGTGAGAACGTTTATTAAGAACATTAACAAATGCACAATCAGGGGTAGCATTTAAGTGCGCTATGAATTTTAGAGCACTAATAGTAAGCATTAACATATTGCACGAGAACAACCCCATCTGAGGTAATATTACGTACCCTATTAAGTACAGTATTAGGACATTTCACGAGAACAGAGCAGCAGGCAATGCGTGGTAACGCGTGGGTTGTGCAAACAACAACATACGGTGCAAAACATACGGTGCAAACGTGTGCAAAAACAACACATACTGTGCAATAACAAGTGGGCGTGCAAACAAGCATTAACAATCTGTAAGGTACGATTCTTAGATAAGGCTGGGCGGCCTGGTTGCCTGTTGGGCGGAGGTAGAGGCCGGTCCTGCCTTGGTAGCTGCTGTCAGGACAGTGCGGCCAAATGTGCTATCTGATTCCGCCAGGAGGTCCAGGCAATAGTGTTTCTGAAACGTTAGCCGTGATGACCATGTGGCGGCCCTGCAGATGTCTCGTAGTGGGACTTCGTGCAGCTCGGCAAGTGAGGTAGAGAGTGCACGGAGTTGGTGTGCTCCGGCCCTGGCGGCCGCCGGTGCACCTGCCTTCTGTAGGCAGTAGGCGACACAAGCCGAGATCCAGAGGGATAGCGTGCGCTTGCCGACCGGCCGTCCAGGCTTGTTGGGGTCAAAGGACACGAACAGTTGTGCCCCTTGCCTGATGACGGAGGTCCTGTCAATGTAGGTGCGCAGAGCTCTGACACAGTCCAGGGAGTGCAGGCGCTCCTCCTCCGGGGAGGAGTGTGGAGCGGGGAAGAAAGCTGGTAGTTCGACAGGCTGGTTGACATGGAATTCAGATGCGACCTTGGGCAAAAACTTTGGATGCGTCCGGAGAGAAGCACGGTTGTGGTGGAGCTGCGTATACGGTGGATGCGCCACGAGCGCTTGTAGCTCACTGATGCGTCTGGCCGAGGTAATGGCAATGAGAAAAAGCGTTTTCCATGACATGAACTTGTAATCCGCTGACTGGAGTGGTTCGAAGGGTTCTTGCGTGAGTTGTTGTAGCACCCGGTTGAGGTCCCAAGCAGGGACAGGTTTCTGAACCGGGGGCCGAAGGTTCACCAAACCCTTCATGAATTGTGACACAATGGGCAGTGCTGCTAGAGTTCTTGAATTAGCGCACCTCCCGTGATCGTGCAGGGATGCAATTGCTGCTAGGTGAACTCTGATAGATTGTGGCTTCAGTCCCACGTCGAAGAGGTGGGTGAGATACAGTAATATTTTGGGTATCGGGCAGGAAACAGGCTGGAGGCCTTGATTAGCGCACCAAAAACTGAAGCGTTTCCATTTGAGGTTATAAGACTTGCGGGTGGACGGTCTCTTGGCCGCCAAAACGATTCGCTGGACCTCCGGGGATAGATGAAGGGCCGAAAGATTCATCCTTTCAATCTCCACGCCGTCAGGGCTAGGACCTGAAGGTTGGGGTGTAGAGTTTTCCCGTCGTTCTGAGAGAGCAGGTCTGGTCTTGTCGGTAACCGCAGGGGTGGCTCCTGAGCCAACCGGAGCAGCAGTAGGGCAAACCACATCTGCCGTGGCCAGTAAGGTGTAATCAGTATGAGTTGGGCTGATTCTGAGATGATCCGCTGCAGAGTTTTGGGGATCAGTGGCGTTGGGGGGAAGGCGTAAGCCAGCGTCCAGCTGCCCCATGGCACTGCAAACGCGTCGGTCGCGAGGCTCCTGTTGGATGGGAGCTTGGAGCAGAATGTGTGGCATTTCGTGTTGACTTCGGACGCGAAAAGGTCTATCTGCGGAGTGCCCCAGCGAAGAAATAACTGGTGCACGACTGCTGGGTGGAGCGACCACTCGTGGGGCTGCAGTTGTCTGCTCAGTCTGTCTGCTACTGTGTTTAGTTCTCCGGGCAGATAAGTGGCTTGCAGGGAACAGTTGATGGAGAGCGCTAGGTACCACGTATCCAGAGCTTCCTTGCATAGGGCTCGAGACCCCGTGCCCCCTTGTTTGTTGATGTAGAACATCGTGACCTGGTTGTCCGTCTGGACGAGGACAGATTTCCCCGTCAGTCGGTCCCGAAAGGCTTGAATTGCGTGTTTGACGGCTCGTAGCTCCAGCAGGTTGATGTGGAGATATTTCTCCGCCCTGGACCACGCTCCTTGGGTGTTGATGTGCTGCAGATGGGCCCCCCAACCCGTGGCCGAGGCGTCTGTGGTGAGGACAATCTGATGGTTGGGTGCCTGGAGATCCCTGCCCGTGGACAGGTTGCCCGATTTGGTCCACCAGCGGAGATCTCTCCTGATCTGCAGAGTGATATTGATGCGGGCATGCAGAGGCTGGGACAGTTGCTTCCATTGAGCCCGGAGGTGCCATTGCAGGGGGCGCATGTGGAGTCTCGCCAGAGGTAGAACCGAGGTGGTGGCCGCCATGTGTCCAAGAAGGCGCAAGATGTAGCGCGCCGTGGACTGCCCGGACGCTGAGATCTTTCTGGCCAGGGATGTGATGGTCGCTACCCGCTGTTGCGGCAGATAGGCTTTGAAGGTACTGGTGTTGATGATCGCACCGATGAACTCCGTTGATTGTGTCGGTTGCAGGCGAGATTTCTCTTTGTTGAGGATAAATCCCATCGCGGCCAGTGTGTCTGTGGTTGTGCGCACTGCGTTGCGCAGGCAGGCCGGTGAGGGGGCAGAGAGGAGCCAGTCGTCCAGGTAAGGAAAGATGGCGACGCCTTTCTTGCGAAGGTATGCTGTTACCACAGCCACACATTTCGTGAAGATCCTGGGTGCCGGGGATAATCCGAAGGGCAGAACCCGGTATTGGTAGTGTTGGCCCATCACTACGAACCGTAGGAATCTCCTGTGATCTTTGTGAACAGGGATGTGTGAGTATGCGTCCTGTAGGTCCAGGGTGGCCAGCCAGTCCCCTGCTTTGATGAGCGGGAGGATTGAATTGAGGGAGTACATCCTGAATTTTTCCTTCGTCAGGGCAAGATTGAGCTTGCGGAGATCCAGAATCGGACGTAGGCCACCGGACTTCTTGAGAATTAGGAAGTACCGGGAGTAGAACCCAGTGTTGTATTGTTCCGTGGGTACAGGTTCTATCACCCGGGAGGCAAGCAGGCATTGTAGAAGTTCTGCCATGGCTGCCGCCAGGTGTGGAGGCGTCTCGCTGACCGGTCGCTTCGACTGACAGGGTGCGAAGGCAAAGTTCAGACGGTAGCCCGACTCGATGATCTTTAGCACCCATTTGTCGGTTGTGATGGACTGCCAGGCTTGTAGAAAATGAGTGAGACGGCCGCCCACAGGTAGCCCTTTCTGGTGCACATGTGGCGGAACCGCCTCTAGCTGGTTGTCAAAAGGAGGTCGTGGTCTTTGCGGCTTGTGAAGAAGCTGGTTTCCTTTGTTTGCGGTCCCTCGGTTGTTGCCTCTGAAAGGAGGGGTGGTAGGGTTGCTTGTATCTGGTGTTCTGCCACCTCTTGGTGGGGACGTATTTTTTTGAGGCATAGTAAGGCCTGCGGTAGGTACTCCCTCTCTGAGAGGTGGAGGACCGCTCGAGTCCATCCGCTGCCAGTGTCTGTAAGGTGGTGCAGTGTTCCTTGAGGTCATTTACCGTGTCAGCGACCTTGTCCCCAAACAAGGCATCACCTGTGCAAGGGGCATCCGCAATTTTGCTGTGCGTGTCCTCTCTCAAACCGGACGCCCGGAGCCAAGCCCAGCGTCGGGCCGCCACGGCCGTGCCTGCCGTCCGGACGGCAGTGTCGAAGGCGTCGAACGCAGTGCTCATCAAGTGCTTGCTGCATTCTGCCAGGTCTTGTAGCAAGGCTGAGGCCGCCTGATGGTTCTCCCTAGGGAGTGTAGACAAACTGTCTTTGAGATCGGCCAACAGGGTATCCTGGAATAGAATGTGCTGGAACTGGTGGGCCGCCACCTTGGCATTGACCATCGCTCCTTGGTACACCTTTCTGCCCACTTCGTCGAGGAGCTTAGGGTCCCGACCTGGCGGGTGATTGGACTGGTTGCGAGAGGACTTGGCTTTCTTCAAGGCTGATGAGACCACGATAGATTGGTGAGCCAGCTGCGCCTTCTGAAAGACTGTGCTTGGATGTAGGAGATATTTCGTCTCGAGTCTCTTGTGACAGGCACGTCTGGTAGCCGGGGATTGCCACGCAGCGGTGTGTGTGTCCTGCAATTTCTTGTGCAGCGGCAAGGCAAGCGCTGGCTTGGGTGCACTGAGGTACTTCATAACCTCAGGCTCCTTTTCCGCGGATGGGTCTTCGGTGGTCAAGTGCAGGCGGTCTGTCACTTTCCGTAGAAACTTAGGGTAGGTGAGATCCTCTGGTGGTTGGGTGCGCTGGGTTTCCTCTGGGTTGTCCGTGCGTGCGGACGAGGCCTTAGATGCGGAGGAACCCAGGCCCGCTTCCTGGGCATCGCTGTCCTCGGAGGATAAAACCCCATCCTCACCCGAAGAAGCGTCGCGCTCCGGGTGGGTGGGAGAGTCTCTAGGGGGGGGCAGTGCAGGGCTGCGGTGAGGCTCACTGGCAGCAGCCGAGGGTTCTCTGGTCTGTTCCTTGTCCCGTGGTATTTCTTGTACCGGCTCTGCGACATTGGCCGTCTGTTGCACGAGCCGGGAGAGGAGCTGCAGGATGGCTTCAGAAGTCCTGGCCTCCGCCGAACACTCGGATTGAGTTTTTCTGGGGGTAGTGGAGCGGGGGGAGGCTTCGGAGGAAGAAGAGGGCGAGCAGGAAGAATGTTGCCTCCTGCGGTGCCTCTTGTGTTTGTGGTGGGAGCAGGAGGAGTAGTCTCTGCTGGTCCTGTGCTCACTATGCGCTTTTGAGTTGCAGCGGCGTTTTTCCTTGCTCTTGCTGGAGCCATGTGCTTGCTCATAGTTCCTGCTTGACGCAGAGCGGCTCCGATGGCTCCGACGTCTTTTCTGTCTGCCGCGCCGATGACAGGATCGGGAGGGTGAATCCCTGCATCGGCGCGAGCAGGAAGGGTCGTCTGCGCGCGCGGGAGAGGAATCCCTGCGCTGACGGGAAGCGTCGGAAGTACCTCTCCTGAGGTGGGTGGAGCCAGAGGCGGAGCCGGGGACACCCTCTGATGGCGGAGGGGAAGGTCCGCGCTGTCGGGAGGAGCAGGGCTCGACGGGGCGGTCAGAGGAGTTCCGGTTGGTCGGGTGGGAGGAGGCAGAGGTGGAGCCATGTGGAGGAGAGCCAATGGAAGGCCGTGGGGAGGCGTGACCAGGAGCCACGATGCCGGCGCCATCTTGGCCAGCCATGTGCGTTGCTGCCTCTGCGAGAGTACTCACCGGAGGAGTCTCGGGGTTCTTCGGAGACACCGGATCGGCCTCTTGGCTTCGTGTGGCGCTGGGGAGCAGCTCAGAACGGCCGGGGATGGAGGCCCTGCAGGGCGCATCCCGTGCCGGAGCAGAGACCACGGCTGGCAGATTATTGCAATTTTTGCTCTTGAATTTCTTCTTCTTCGCAGCGATTCTGGAACCGGAGCTAGCAGCCAGGTAATCCTTGAGGTCGTGCTCCCTGTGTCTGACGGCCCTGGGGGACATTTCAGAACATGCAGCGCAATCCTCCGTGGCATGGGCAGCTCCGAGGCAACGAAGGCAGCTCCGGTGAGTGTCGGCAGCGTTCATCTTGCGGCTGCAGTCTGGGCATTTCTTGAAGCCCGGCATAGTAAGGTAGGTTAATTATTTGGAGAGCTGAATATCCGTCTTGCGGCAAGGCGGAAGAAAGAAAAAACTGAATGGGCTAGGGGCGGGCGGGGAGGTGGGGCCTCTCGCACATGCTCAGTTCTGAGCTATGAGAGCTTCCGTAACGGCGCCGTCGGATGACGTCACCATGTGTGGCTGACTTATCCTGCTTGTCCTAGGAGAAATTGATTGCATGGCTGAGAGAAAGAGGAGCAGACAAAACTCTTCAAGCTATTGGAGGTGATTCCTGTAATGTAAACACTAGTTGGGAGGGAGGAGTGATGCATTATATTGAGGAGAAGCTACAAAGGCAGCTGGTGTGGATTGTCTGTAACCTGCAGATAAGCGAGCTACCATTGAGGCATTTGGTGACTGCTTTAGATGGAAAAACATTAAGCAACAACAAATGGGCAGGTCCCATAGGAAAAATGCTGGATTCTGCTACTGAACTGGAAATAAATTCTGATTTTACTAAGATCTCTGTTGGCCCTGATCTTCTTCAGCTCAGCAATGAAGTGATCAAAGGCTTACGCACAGATCAAAGCTAAGGGGCATGTTTACTAAACACCGTTGCTGTGCGGGTTCCCGTTAGTGTGCTGGTGCCATATAAGGAGTGGGCAGGCCAGGCAGAAAAAAGCAAAAAACTGGACCGTACCGTGTGTGCGTCGCGCTAATGTGCGGGGCCCACATTAGCGCGTGGGAAGGCTAAGTGGGGCGCTGCTGCAAAACCAAACAACAGAGCCATAGTACAACGGTGAAGACACCGACCAATGGTGCAGGGGCCAGGGGTTCAAACCCCCATTGTGCTCAACAAAAAAGACCAGCTGAGGCACCAACATTTATGGGCAAAAGTGGTTAGGAGGCATATTAATTTTGGGCAGCAGAAGGCGGCGCACTGTTATTTTTATTACGGCATGAGGCGGCGCACTGTTTAGTGTGGGCGGCAGATGGCGGCGCATTGTTAAGTTTGGGCGGCAGAAGGCGGTGCGCTGATAAATGTGGGCAACAGAAGGCGGCGAGCCAGTGGGCAGAAGGCGGCGCGCTGATGTGTGAGGGGGCAGTCCAATAGTGGGAGGGATAAGTGGCGCGCTGATGTGCAAATAACAGGAACAGAGCCATAGCACAATGGTTAAGACACTGACCACTCGTGCAGGGATCATGGGTTCAATTCCCTGCAGTGCCCATTGAAGACAGCTGGCTGCGGCATTTCCATGTTGTGCGGCATAAGGCGGCACGCTGTTAATTTAGTGCACCACAAGATGGCACACTGATGGCTACAAGGCTGCACGCGGATGCACAAACACAGGAACAGAGCCACAGCACAATGGTTAAGACACTGACCAATGGTGCAGGGGCCAGGGGTTCAACCCCTCACAGTGCCCAGTGAACAAGGCTGGCTGGGGCAGTATGTATCATGGTGAGGAGTGCTGTAGGAGGCCTTCCATTTATATTTTATTTCCCACCACTAGTAAACCCGCTCTCACAGTGTGTTAACATACGGATACCCGTAAGGCACATGTTACAGTGCACTGTCCGCCAAGGCACCCTAGAATGTCCCCTATAGGGCACCATGTATGTTGCGACACAGGATAATGTATAGTGCACCCTATATGGATGGCAACCATAAGGTGGCCTATAGGGCGCCCTATAAAGCACCCTCAGAGGCACCTAATGGGTATAGTAAGCTGTGTGTGGTTTTGCCGGCATAGACATATGTACAGTAAATAAAAATAAAGCTGTGGACGGCCCTATCAAAGGGCCCCACTATGGGTTTGAAGCCATGACCTCTGGCTGTACAGGGAGTGATGTAACCATTGGGCTACAGCTCTATAGCTGATAGCAAGCCCCTGGCTGGCTGCAGAGAGCCTGCACGTCACCCCACAGACAGTCTGCTGTTGTAGACAGGATAGGGTTAGGCCACCCGTACCCATGATGCACTGCACATACAAATCAGCTGCCCACAGATGCACACAAGATGGGGAATGCACCCCAACAGCTACCCGGCCTGGTAGGGGGAATTGTCCATGTGCACCCACACAGCACCTCGGCCTGGTAGGGGGTCCTGAGCGGGTGGACTACCAGCAAAGAGTAGCTACACACCGTCACATTGTGCGGGTACTGTGCTCACCCTGAGGGTGTGATGTGGCGGCCAGGACCAGGTCCACAACACCAGCCATGGCTGGATGAGGCCATGACAGAGCTCCAAAACAGTACTAACCTGTGAGATAGGAAGGTGCTGCAGAAACATGTTGGATATCTCTGTCTGTCTCAGTTAGTGGAAACCCCCATGGACACCCCCCTCCCTCCCACCCATGGCAGCAGAGTGGACCATCAAACCCCAGTCCTGCTGGGGAACAGACACCCCACAGGGCAGTCCAAGCAGCTCCACAAACATCCATAACACAATATCAGACAGACTTTAGGCCTGGATATGCAAAGATGCACCCCAGCACCATCTGATATTCACCTGCAGCAAGCCATCAGCCGCTGCACACTGCAATGCACTCCATCAAGACACATACCAGCTGTGAACAGTCTGCTGGTTAGCCCTGATGGAAATGCATGCACCCAAAACTGGGGTGGCAGCACACACAAGCAGAGAGTTCTGTGAGGAGGCCCCAAACAGGAAACCCATATATATCACAAGAGAGAAACACAATACAGCACTATGGGGGTACCTAGCCATGCTGTCATCTCTGCACACTCAGGGTGAGAGTGCTCCCCCAGCAGCACATACAGAGGTCACCCTGTCTGTGTAGGTGGTGGCCTGGCACTACAATGTCACAGCCAGTGCCCTATGCCCTGTGCAGATGCATCCTGGCCAGCCCACCATGTCTGACCTATACCCATGGTACCTTGCTGCTCATTATGCACATTGGCAGGCCAATACTGGCAGTAGTGCTGGCAGTGTGGGTTGGGGAAGGTGTTTGCAGGCAACACACACTGTATAGACAGACACACACTCCCACATCTATGCCAGCATTGTGCTACTATTGAGGGGTGATTAGCCTTGGCCACCAAACCGGTCCTGGGCATGGCACAGGCATGGATATGGTACGCAGTACTGCTGGGGGTCACTCCCCAGGGTGGTGAACACCATCAGAGGCCAGGCCTGGAGCACGCACCGCAGACACCAAACAGATTGTTCGGATGGGGTCAACTAGCAGTATGTGCGTAACGTAGGGATATCTATCAGCCTGTACTCTTAGCAAACGTTTCAGAGCTGTGTACCTCAGGTGTAGGGTGACATTGCTAAGGTATGCAGGTGCTGGTATTGGGAGATGCACGCAGGGTCCAATGTTCTGCCTCTACAGGAGACATTGGCCAATGGGGCCTGTGGGTGTGGGTGTGGGTGTGTCTGCCCCTGTTGGCTGCTGCTTTACGGCAGCACTTCCGCACTCACGCCCAGTTTTGCATCACACTGTTCGGGTCTTCCTGCTGTCCCTCATGAATATGCATGAGCTACATCTACATGCCGTGCATAGATATACAGCACAGGCATTTGTATGAGTGGCAGCATGGAACCTGACTGGTGTGTGGCCCACCAGGACTGCATTTAGGGGATTCTGCTGTAGGTTCTGCCCCTGTTCATGGTGTCTGTGCTCAGTGGGGTAAAAGATAGACGTATTACCATTGCATATGTCCTCGTCACGAAAGGTGTGTCCTTACTGTCACTGTTTATTTGTGTGGAAAATATGTGGGCAGGATTGCTGGTAGCCCCAGCTGGTCTTTGAACCTGTGACCTTCTGTTCTTGCATGCACTGTCTGTGTGCACTGCACCACCGTGTAGCCACAGCTTGGTTGAATTCCCTGGATAGTCCATGACTGTGGATCCGGCAGGGCCTGTCTGTTGCTGTGGACTGTGCCAGCCTGCACATGGCTAGGCCTCTGTCTTCTGTCGCTAGCAGCCACTGCCCCCTGCACCACATGTACTCGTCCGCCAACAAGCTGGCATGAGCTTCTCCCATAAAAGGCAGGTGACCTGATTGGAATGTGGCAGTACGGGACTGCATTTGGGGTACTTGGCTGTGGGTAATGCCCATTGTTGTGGTGTGTGTGCGTTGTTGGGTAAAATATGGGTGTTTTCCCCATGCTTATGTCCCCTGCAATACAGGGGTGTCTGTGCTATCTGTGTTTAGTGGTGGGTAAGATATAGGGACTGGGCTGGCAAATGCCCCAGCTGGGCTTTGAACCTCTGACCCTCTGGTCCTAGAGGTACTGACTCTGTCTGCTGCACCACACTATGGCCACATAGACAGTGCAGCCCCTGTAGGTAGTAAGCCTGGCAGGATGGAGTCACAAACCCTGCTCTACGCAAATTTACTGTGGGCATATGCACCCTGTCTGGTGACAAACGTGAACATAAACCCCGGAAATGACCACGGGAAATGTGGGACAAAATATCACCACGCTGGGCAACAGTGATATTAATGGGCAACCATAGCAAACACTCCCAGGAAAGCTCCACAAAAGGAAATGTTTTTTGGAAGAGTCTCCGCTCCGTAAACCCTTCCAAAATTCATTTCTTTTTTCTGGAGCTTTGCTGGGTGTGTTTTCTGTATTTTCCCATCACTATAACTGTTCCCCAGCTGAATTACTATTTTTAATAGTTCTGTTGTGGTCATTTTCTATTTTTATTTGCACTTTTGTGCTGTGCACATGTATCACACTGCTCACGTTTTGCTGGTTTCCCCGGTTTTCCTGTACATTGCTGACGGAAATGGTTTCTCTTCCCTTTAAACACTCGCGGTAGAAAGCATTTAAAGGGAAGAGAAACCATTTCCGTCAGCAATGTACAGGAAAACCTGGGAAACCAGCAAAACGTGAGCAGTGTGATACATGTGCACAGCACAAAAGTGCACATAAAAATAGGAAATGACCACAACAGAACTATTAAAAATAGTAATTCAGCTGGGGAACAGTTATAGTGATGGGCAAATACAGAAAACATACCCAACAAAGCTCCAGAAAACAGAAATGAATTTTGGAAGGGTTTACGGAGCGGAGACTCTTCCAAACAACATTTCCTGTTGTGGAGCTGTCCTGGGAGTGTTTGCTATGGTTGCCCATTAATATCACTGTTGCCCAGCGTGGTGATATTGTTTCCCCCAGTTCCCGTGGTCATTTCCGTGGTTTATGTGCACGTTTGTCACCAGACAGGGTGCATATGCCCACAGCGTAGAGCAGGGTTTGTGACTCCATCCTGCCAGGCTCACTACCTCCAGGGGCTGCACTATCTCTGTGGCCATAGTGTGGTGCAGCGGACAGAGTCAGTACCTCTAGGACCAGAGAGTCAGAGGTTCAAAGCCCAGCTGGGGCACTTGCCAGCCCAGTCCCTACATTTTACCCACCACTAAACACAGATAGCGCAGACACCCCTGTATTGCAGGGGACATAAGCATGGGGAAAACAACCATATTTTACCCAACAACGCACACACACCACAACAATGGGCATTACCCACAGCCAAGAACCCCAAATGCAGTCCCGTACTGCCACATTCCAATCAGGTCACCTGCTTTTTATGGGAGGAGCTCATGCCAGCATGTTGGCGGACGAGTACATGTGGTGCAGGGGGCAGTGGCTGCTAGCAACAGAAGACAGAGGCCTAGCCATGTGCAGGCTGCCACCGTCCACTGCAACAGACTGCAACAGCCGGATCCACAGTCATGGACATGCCAGGGAATCCACTCAATCTGTGGCTACACAGTGGTGCAGTGCATGCAGACACTGCATGCAAGAGCAAAAGGTCACAGGTTCAAAGCCCAACTGGGGCAACTGCCAATCTTGCCCATATATGTTTCCCCCAAGTAAACAGTGATAGTAAGGGCACACCTTTCCTGGCAAGGACATATGCAATGGCAATATGTCTATCTTTTACCCCACTGAGCAAAGACACCATGAACAGGGCCAGTACCCAGAGCAGAATCACCCAAATGCAGTCCTGATGGGGCACACACCAGTCAGGTTCCATGATGCCACTCATACAAATGCCTGTGCTGTATATCTATGCACCACACCCATGGTATGTAGATGTAGCTCATACATATCCATGAGGAACAGCAGGAAAACCAGAACAGTGTGATGCAAACCTGGACTGGAGTTGGGAATCTGTGCCGTAAAGCAGCAGCCATCAAGGGCAGACACACCCACACCCACAGGCCTCATTGGCCAATGTCTCCAGGAGAGGCAGACCATTGGACCCTGCATGCATCTCCCAAAACTAGCACTTGCATAACTTACCAATGTCACCCTACACCTGAGGTATATGGTACACAGCTCTGAGACGTTTGCTAGGAGCACAGGCAGCTAGATATCCATACGTTACGCACATTCTGCTAGTTGACCCCATCCGAACAATCTGTTAGGTGTTTGCGGTGCGTGCTCCAGGCCTGGCCTCTGACGGTGTTTACCACCCTGGGGAGTGACCCCCAGCTGTACTGCGTACCATATCCATGCCTTGCTGTGCTCAGGACCGGTTTGGTGGGCAAGGCTAATTACTTCCTCAATAGTAGCACCATGATGGCATAGGTGTGGAAGTGTGTGGTCTGGCTATACAGTGGGTGTTGGCTGCAAGCCCCTTCCACAGCCCACACTGCCAGCACTGTTGCCTGTATTGGCCTGCCAATGTGCATAATGAGGTGCAAGGTACCATGGGTATAGCCAGGACAGGGTAGCCTGGCCAGGATGCATCTGCACCGGGCATAGGGCACTGGCAGGGACATTGTAGTGTCCAGCCACCACCTACACAGACAGGGTGGCCAAAGCATGTCCTTCTGGGAGATCACGCTCACCCAGTGACCACAGCATGGCTAGGCACCCGCATAGTGCTATATAGTATTTCTCTCATGTGATAGATATGGGTTTCTATTTGGGGCCCAGTTACTGAAGTATCTGCTTGCTGGCAGACCAGTTCTGGGTGCATGGGGGGACCATGTTTGCTGCTGCTGGGGGGGGGGGGAGCCCTGGGGGGTGCTGGGCCTGACTGGGATATCCATGGTGTTTGTGCAGAAACTAGCTATCTTACACATTAACACTGCTTTGAAACTCCCGCTTGGCCTCCATCAGCCATGGAAGGTGTTGTGGACCTGGCCCTGGGCGCCTCATTGCACACTCAGGGTGAGCACAGAACCCGCACGATGTAACGGTGTGTAGCTACTCTGTGCCAGTAAAACACCCGGTCAGTGCCCCCTACCAGGCCGAGGTGCTGTGTGGGTGCATCCGGGTCACTCCCCCCAACAGGGCCGAGGTGCTGTGGGGGTGCATTACCCATCTTGTGTCCATCTGTGGACAGCTAATTTGCATGTGCAGTGCATCATGGGTACGTGTGGCCTAACCCTATCCTGTTTACACCATCAGACTGTCTGTGAGGTGACGTGCAGGCTATCTGCAGCCAGCCAGGGGCTTGCTTACAGCTATGGAGTTGTAGCCCAATGGTTACATCACTCCCTGTACAGCCAGAGGTCATGGGTTCTAAACCCACAGTGGGGTTCTGTGATAGGGGTGTCTGCAGCATCTTTTTAATTTACTTTACATATGTTGCTGCCAGCAATAACACCCTGAGCGTACTGTACCCATAAGGTGCCTCTGAGGGCGCTTTATGGGGCGCCGTATATGGCACTTTATGGTTGCCATCCATATAGGGTGCACTATACATTATCCTGTGTCGCAACATACATGCTGCCCTATAGGGGACATTCTAGGGTGCCTTGGCGGACGGTGCACTGTCACATGTGCCTTATGGGCTGCCTTATGTTAACATTCTGTGAGCGTGCGTTTTCTAGTTGTTATCACAAAATAAAATTAGTGGGCCTCCTACAGCACTCCACAACATAAAACATACTGCCTCTGCTAGTCTTTTTCAATGGGCACTGTGGGGAATTGAACCCATGATGCCTGTACAAGTGGTCAGTGTCTTAACCATTGTGCTATGGCTCCATTCCTGCTATTTGTACATCAGCGCACCACTTATCCCTCCCACTATTGGGCTGCCCCCTCACACATCAGCGCGACGCCTTCTGCCCACAGGCTCGCCGCCTTCTGTTGCCCCATTTCAGCTGGTCTTTTTCATTGAGCGCAATGGGGGTTTGAACCCCTGGCCCCTGCACCATAGGTCAGTGTCTTCACCGTTGTACTACGGCTCTGTTGTTTGGTTATGCAGCAGCGCCCCACTTAGCCTTCCCACGCTCTAATGTGGGCCCCGCACATTAGCGCGACGCACACACGTACGGTCCGGTTTTTTTCTTTTTTCTGCCTGGCCCGCCCACTCCTTATATGGCACCAGCACACTAACGGGAACCCGCACAGCAACGGTGTTTAGTAAACATGCCCCAAAGTATTTCATATTTGTAATGATTACCTCAGGAAATACTAATTTCTTTCTTGTATACCATCCTGACATGAGGAGTGAGGTTTAATCCTTCGAAAACAAAGGTTTTAAGTAAGTCCAATAAAAAGGCATCACCTTCTTGTCTTTTTATTCATCAGCCAGGATATTGATGGCACAAACTATGTTCAATCTTAAATTTAATTTAAGCAAACTTACTGAGTCTTTGGCCATTGCAGTTCTCCTAAAACCAAATAAAAACAAAGAAGTTGTCAGTATATTATTCCACCAACACCATAAAAATTGGAATACAAACTACTTAACTGGAAACAGTGATTATTGGTTATACTGTAGTAGACTGTTGCAGGGATTGCATTGCATTTATTAATGGATTATTTTATTGATATTGAACTGTTCTGGACCATTCATTATGCCGTAATAATTCAAGTATTTGTAATATAAGGCAGCATATTTCACTCTCTAATACACTATTCATTCTGACTTCAGGAAGAAACTCAAAACCTTCCTATTCCAGGAATACGTCAATACTGCCACAACTCATGATCGGGAGTCAAGCATTACTTAGGGGTATGTTTACTAAACCTTCTTAACGTGCGCGCTGCGCAATTAGCGCACGCTAAGGTACCTTAGCGCGCGCTAATGACACTTTACGGGGCAAAAAATGCGCTCTAGTGCGCGCTCATGCGCGCAACGGCGCAAACGAGCGCTGAAGGCGGGGAAAGGCTCCTGGAGGGCGGAGGAAGGCTCCTCAGGGGCGGAGAGAAGGGATCAATGGGTGGAGAGTGGGAGGGGAGAGGCTCCCCGCACACTAATGATGTGAAATTCGAGGCCAAAACTAACGCAAGTGAAAACCTCGCGTTAGAGCTGATTTAAAGGGAAAAGAAACCATTTCTGTCAGCAATGTACAGCAAAACCAGGGAAACCTACAAAAAAGTGATAAGTGTGATACATGTGCACGGAACAAAAGTGGAAATAAACATTGAAAATGACCCCAACAAAATAAAAAAAAAATCATAATCAAGCTGGGCAATAGTGATAGTATTGGGAAACATCAAAAAACACTCCCAAGAAAGCCCCAAAAAATAAATATGAATTTTGGAAGGGTCTACGCTCCGTCCCCATACAAGGTGAATGATCCCACAGTGAAATAGCACTGATCAGGGTTTCCCTCTCCATTGGACAGGTTACCTATGGCATGCACATGTTCCACAACAGCAGGGCGGGCATGTCGGAATGGGCAACTGGACAGATGCTGGGAAAGGGGATACAGAGGGCTGCAGGTGGCACATGCTGTGGTGCAGCTGGGGCACAGTGCGGACTAGGCAGATGCCTAGGTGGCACTTAGGAATGCTGAAACTGAACAGCAGCCAGACAGCAACTGATGAGGGCCCAACATGGGCACGAGAATGTTTATCACAGTGTCACAGGGGATAGTACCCAGCAGGTACCCCCAAGGGCACAGAACATTGGCAGGCGGTGTTGGAGGGAAGCGTGGACGCCTATGCAGGCACCCCTACCCCAGAACACGCACCATAGGCAGCCGCCTACCTGCACACTGGATGGCTTGAGACTGCACACCACCAGCAACACTAGCAGAAGGGCATGTCAGCATGGTGGCAGAGGGGTACTGGTGGTGGAGGGGGACAGTGGCAGCTGCCCAGAGCAGACCATGTCCTAGCCCTGTGTAGGTGGGTGCCATGCACTGTAACAGACAGGCCCTGCCGGACAAACAGTCATGGTATCACCAGGGAATGCACTGCCTCTGTGGCAACACAGTGGTGCAGTGCACACAACCAGTGTGTTTGGAGGCAAAAGGTCACAGGTTCAAGTCCCAGCTATGGTGCCTGCCAACCCAGTCCCCATATTTTACCCACTACTACAACGTGCTAATACAGACAGAACGTTTTTTGCAGATGACGTAAACATGCCCAAAACACCTACATTTTACCCTACAGAGCAAAGACACTATAAACAGGCACATTACCTAGAGCAGAGTCTCCCAAATGCAGTCCTGGAGGGCCAAACACCATTCAGGTTCCATGCTGCCTCTAATAAAGATGCCTGTGCTGCATATCTATGCACCACCCCCATGGTATGCAGATGTATCTCATGCATATTCATGAGGGACAGCATGAAAACCCGAACAGTGTTTGGCACACCAGGACTGGAGTTGGGAACCTCTACCGTAAAGCAGCAGCCAAGAGGGGCAGACACACCCACACCCACAGGCTCCATTAGTCAATGCCTCCTGGAGAGGCAGGACATTGGGCCCTGCATGCATCTGCCAATACTAGCACTTGCATACCTTAGCAATGCCACCCTACACCTGGGAATACGGTACACAGCTATCAAAAGTTTGCTATGATTACTGGCAGATAGCAATTCCTACGTTAAGCACAGTTTGCTGATTGAGCTCCATCATAGCAACCTTTCTGATGTCTGTGGAGTGTGCTTCAGGTCTGGTCTCTGACAGTGTTTACCAACCTGGGGAGTGACCCCCAACAGTATTGCGTACCATATCCATGCCTGCACTGTGCCCAGGACTGGTGTGGTGGCCAGGGCTGCTAAACTCCTCTATAGTAGCACAATGCTGGCATAGGTGTGGGAGTGTGTGTCTGTCTATCCAGTGTGTGGTGGCTGCAAACACCCTCCACAGCCCACACTGCCAGCACTGTTGCCAGTATTGGCCTGCCAATGTGCATAATGAGGAGCAAGGTACCATGGGTATAGCCCGGACAGGGTGGCCTGGCCAGGATGCATCTGCGCAGGGCATAGGGCACTGGCTGGGACATTGTAGTGCCTGGCCACCTCCTGCACAGACAGGGTGGCCACAGCATGTCCTGCTGGGAGATCACTCTCACCCTGACTATGCAGTGACCACAGCATGGCTAGGCACCCCCATAGTGCTGTATAGTATTTCTCTCATTTGATATTTATGGGTTTTCTTTTAGGGCCAGTCGCTGACTTATCTGCTTGGTGTGTATGCTGACATCCCAGTTCTGGGTGCACGCATTTCCACCAGGAGCATGCACTATGGACTAGCTAGCAGACTGTCTGCAGCTGGTATGTGTCTTGATGGAGTGCCGTGCAGCGGCTGAAGGCTTGCTGCAGGAGAATATCAGATAGTGGTGGGGCGCAGCTTAGCATATCCAGGCCTTCTGTCTGCTATTGCGTTATGGATGTGTACAGAGCTGCATTGACTGCCCTGTAGGGTGTCTGTTCCCCAGCAGGACTGGGGTTAATGGTCCCCTCTACTGCCACCATTGCAGGGAGGTAGAATGTGGATCTGTTGGTGGGAGACCCTGTTTACCACCCTCAGCCCTGGAGGAGGAGGAGGGTGAGGGTGGTGGTACATAATCCTCCTAGGGGTCCATAGGGGCTACACCTGACTGAGACATACAGAGATATCCAAGGGGGTGTCTGCAGAAACTACTTATCTCACACATTAGCACTGCTGGGGACCTGCAGCATGGCTTATCTCTGCTGTGGACCTGGTGCTGGGCACCCCACCTCACCCTCAGGGTGAGTGCAGTACCTGCACAATGTGACGGTGTGTAGCTACTCTGTGCCAGTACCACACACGGTCAGTTCCCCCTACCAGGCCGAGGTGCTGTGGGGGTGCATACCCCATCTTGTTATCATCTGTAGACTGCTGATTTGCATGTGCAGTGCATCATGGGTATGGGTGGGTTAACCCTATCCTGGTGACCACAGCAGACTGTTTGTGTGATGACTTGCAGTCCTTCTGCAGCCAGCCAGGGGCTTACTAGGAGCTATAGAGCTGTAGCCCACTGGTTATTTCACTGCCAGTGAAGCCAGAGATCATGGGTTCAAACCCACAGTGGGGTTATTTGATAGGGCTGTCCAAAGCATTATCTATTTTTAATGTACATTAGTGCTGCCAGCAAAAACACCCTCAGCATACTGTACCCATAAGGTGCCTCAGAGGGTGCTTTTTAGGGCGCCCTATAGGGCACCTTATGGTTACCATCCATATAAGGTGCACTATACAGTATCCTATGGAGCGACTGATAGGGTGCCCTATAGGGGACATTATACTGTGCCGTGGCGGATAGTGCACTTTATAATGTGCCCTATGGAGTGCCTTATAGGGTGCCTTATGCGGCACCTTAGGTTACGGCACATGAGGGTGTGTTTGCTGGCAGCAATTAATAAAATACAAATAAAGTGTGGCAGGAAACACTACTTACATGTCAAAGCTGATGCCTCAGCCAGCCTTACGTATTAGGCACACAAACTCATGACCCCTGCATCATCAGTCAGTGCCTTAACCATTGTGCTACACTGCTGTTCCTCCTTGCATGTCAGCGCACCTACTTAAGATTTCCATGCGTTGAAATGCACAGTGCTGCCATCAAAAACAGTGCTATGACCTTGCCGTGCCTCATAGGGCACCCTATATGGCGCCCTATAGGCCACCCTTTAAGCAACATTGTAGGGTGCCTTGGCGGACAGTGCACTTTAAAATGTGCCCTCTGGGGTACTTTATGGGGTGCCTTATGCAGCACCTTATGTTACAGCACTTTGAGAGTGCGTTTGCTAGCAGCAGTAATTAAAATAAAATTAAAATGCCTCATAATACAATATTACACATAAATGGTAGTGCCTCAGCCAGCCTTATTCATTGGGCACAGTAGGGGATTGAACCCATGACTCTTGCACCATCTGTCAGTGTCTTCACCATTGTACTGCAGCCTTGTTCCTCTGTTTGCACATCAGCGCGCCTGCTTATGCTTCCCGAGCGTGTTTCTCGTGCACTAATGTGCGTGGCGCACAAGAGCGCGCGCGCTAATCCCATTTTGCTACTTTTGACCAGACCACCCACTCCTTTTATGGCATCCTGCAGACTAACGCGGCGCGCACGTTAAGAGGGTTTAGTAAACATACCCCTAAGTAACAAGCATTAACTAACCTACTGCAATTGTCAGAGACTCATATCCTATCCCTACAATGTGATTAGATTATGTTCCACGGATCCCATTAATTCCGAGGTATTCCTTCCCGTCTGTACATAGTTATTATTTTTACTGTTCATAGTCAATTGAATATTGTACTAGCTGTATGATCTAGAATGTTCTAGCTCTCTGTAAAACCGTCCTCATGCACTGTTACATCAGTTAAGTTCTATGTAAACCATCTTGGATAGTAGACAGGCTGTATATAACTACATTTAAATAAATAAATAAAGGGGAAAGATGGATGTAGTAGAGAATAGGGGTGTTCAGGCAAAAAAAATTATTGTTGCCTGTTTCATCTACAGGGTTTTTTATTTTATTTTATTTTGTTTCATTTGGATACATTTTCATTTTGTTTCATAAGAACATAAAAACATAAGATATGCCATACTGGGTCAGACCAAGGTCCATCAAGCCCAGTATCCTGTTTCCAACAGTGGCCAATCCAGGTCACAAGTACCTAGCAGTTTCCCCAAAAGACACAGGTTCCACAATGCTTGTACTGGGTCAAGCATTGATATCCTGGGTCCCTTCTTAATAATGGTTTATGGACCTTTCCTCCAGGAACTTGTCCAAACCTTTTTTAAACCCAGCTACACTAACAGCCTTTTATAAATGTTTATTTCAGGGTAATTTTGTTAATTAAAGAGGTAGCTGTGGCTTCTACCCAAACAAAAAACATAGCTGAAAGTTTGCTAAAGGTTTCAGGCAAAGAAAAAGTTTAGGTAGCTTTTTTTTTAACCTTATAGTCAGAGGCTTGTCTCAAACTAGTGATCTTTAGTTTACAAGACAGAAAACTTGCAGAAAAGCCATCTGGTCTCTATAGTAGTTTGGACTAGCCAGACTGCTATATTGCTAGTGATCTTCCTTCCTGTTTCCTGATTTTCCCAAAGTTTGTCTGCTCTGGAGCTGTATAGAAAATGCTAACTGGATTTTTTGCCTTCTGAATCTATTGACGCCTGTCAAAAGATTTTTCTTTTGCCAAGTTCTTGGTGCCAGATATTCTGTGAAATCATGTCTCAGTACACTGTCAGAGACATTTATCATACCTATTCCAGATCCTGCTTGTCTAATTAATAATGATCAATGAGGGTCTGGATTAGGCTTGGCAACCATCTCTGATGGCATTGAATTCAAGTGAAAATGTACCTGTTATACTATGCCATAACTGACTTTAAAGAAAAATCTTTTGACAGGAGTCACTAGATGCATAAGGTGAAAAGTCCAGCTAGCATTTTCTATACTGCTCCAGAGTAGACAAACTTTGAACCAATCAGGAAGCAGGCAGGAAGATCATCAGAAAAATTAAGAGCAGGCTGGTTAATCAGCCGCTTCCACCCCCATGCGAAAGGAAGATGGCATCAGCATCAGAGGGAGTGGAAGCCAGACAGGCTTGCAGCACCAGAGGTTTAGGTAAGCACTGTGGAATTGTTTGAAACTATTGCTGCTGCTGCAGGTTCCTGAGAGGTACAGCAATGGGGGGCCTGGAATGGGGGCAGGAGCGAGAGCAGCGAGTACAAGGGATGAGATTCATCTAGAGCACATCATATCCTTGCACTGGCCCTGTTGATAGTCCATCTTTCATATACAGGCTAGCAAGAAGATTTACAAAGTACAGTAGAAGGTAAGACAAGCATAACCCATCATATTTAATTTATTTATTTAGCTGTGCTTATATACCGCTAAATCTAAGAGTCAGAGCGGTTTGCCTAAAACAACAGGCCAATGTGGCTTTAGATAGAACATTGAATGTGAGGGATGGGGGTGGTTAACTATTGTACGGAACCAAGGGTCAGCTGGACTGTCCAGAAGGGGAACCACTCAGGGAAGACATATCACTTCCCAATAGGGTTACCAACTTTTTCACCGAGAAAAACCCGACACCTGTGGCTCGCCATGCTCCACCCATTCTCCGCCCCTAGTCCCACCCCTGCCACGCCCCCAGCCCCACCCACAAAAATTACCGAGGATACGTGTAGGCTAACTTCCTTGGTCAGATAATAATTAAACTGGGAACCCCAAAATCCAAACATGAAATGTACAACACTGGAGAAATAAAACTATAAAGTAATTTCCTCTTGCACTAAACAAAAACGCAAAGATGTTATCAATACACACTTCCCAGACCAAACATATTCCAGCTAATAAATTCAAAATAAAAAGTATTTTTCTACCTTCTGTTTGGGAGTTTTATTTTTCAGTTGCAATTGCTCCAGTCACTTTCTTCTGGTTTCTTTGTGTCTTCTGCGAGCTATCCATTTGTCCTTTCTTCTCTTTTAGATGTTTTCCATTCTCTCTCTATTTCTGCTTTAACATACTGATTGTTTCCCTTTTGCTCTTTCCCCCAATTCTTTCCTTATTCCTTTATCATCCATTTAAATTTCACCCTTCCATTCTCAAGCCCCTCACTCTCCCAATACCCAGCCCATCATAGACTTTTCTTCCACACAAAATATTTTTCCCCTCTCCATTCTCATTCCCCATCTATTCCAGTCCTCCCCCAAAATCAGTTCCCTTATAGTTCTAGACCCACCCAGCATCCACTCCCTTCTAATCCCATTCTCCCATGCCCCACATCAGCCCATTTCCAGTCCTATTCCAGCTCTTCATCAGCCCATTTCCAATGCTAGCCCTCACATCACAGACCATTTCCAGTCCTAGCCCCCCCCATCACAGCCTATTTCCAGTCCTAGGCCCCCCCCATCACATCCCATTTGCAGTCCGAGTCCCCCCGCACCATCACAGCCCATTTGCAGTCCTACCCCCCCCCCCCCACCATCACAGTCCATTTGCAGTCCTAGCCCCCCTAATCACAGCCTATTTCCAGTCCAAGTTCCCCCTCCCTCCACCATAGCCCATTTCCAGTCCAGGTCCCCCTCCCCATCACAACCCATTTCCAGTCCATGTCCCCCCCCCCATAGCCCTTTTCCAGTCCAGGTCCCGCTCCCCATCAAAACCCATTTCCAGTCCATGTCCCGTCCCCCCACATAGCCCTTTTACAGTCCAGGTCCCCCTCCCCATCACAGCCCATTTCTTTCCAGTCCAATGCCCCCCCATAGCCCTTTTCCAGTCCAGGTCCCCATAGCCCTTTTCCAGTCCAAGTTCCCCCCCCCATAGCCCTTTTCCAGTCCAGGTCCCCCTCCCCAACACAACCCATTTCCCGTCCCTTCCCCCCCCCCAGCCCTTTTCCAGTCCATGCCCCCCCCCCCAGCCCTTTTCCAGTCCAGGTCCCCCTCCCCATCAAAACCCATTTCCAGTCCATGTCCCCCCTCCCATAGCCCTTTTACAGTCCAGGTCCCCTCCCATCACCGCCCGTTGCTTTCCAGTCCAAGTCCCCCCCCCCCAATAGTCCTTTTCTGGTCCAGGTCCCCCCCCCCCATCACAACCCATATCCAGTCAAATTCCACCCTCCTAGCCCTTTTCCAGTCCAGGCCCCCTCCCCCCATCACAGCCCATGCAGTCCTTGGCCTCCCCCCCCAAACCCGCGGCTGTCTGAGGCTTTAGAGGGAGCCGGGGAAGCCCGCGCGAGGCCCCGGCTCCCTCTGAACAGCTGCCAGCGTGAAGAGCCTTTTCCTTCACGCTGGCGGCTGTTCCTGTGAAGCCGCGAATGCTGGGAAAGGTTAAAGGGCATTGCCGTTAACCTTTCCCACCAATCGCGGCGTCACAGGAACAGCTGTCAGCGTGAAGGTCAAGGCTCTTCACGCTGGCGGCGGTTCAGAGGGAGCCGGGGCCTCGCGCGGGCGTCCCCGGCTCCCTCTGATGCCCTCCGGGGGAGAAAAGCCGTTTTTTGCTCTGGCCGCTCCCGATCTTGCGGCCAGAGCAAAAAAAACGGCTTTTCAAGGGCCGGTTTTGCCTCTGTGCCGGCAGCCGGCCTGGCCATGGAAAAACCGGCCAGGCCGGCTGAAAACCGGCCAGTTGGCAACCCTACTTCCCAACAAAAGAAACATCACAGAGAGGACCTACAGTTCCCAACAAAATCTCACCTTATACAGAACAAATCTCTCCTTATACAGGACAACACGCTCGTACATGGTAATAACTATCTCACAGATTTTTCTTCCCAAAAGGATCTTTTTATTATTCCCTATCTTACAGAAACATAAAACTAAGAACAAAGGAAAACAGTCCAGTGGAATTACAGATCTTACCACCTCTCACTGCAAACAAACAGGGTCATTCTGTCTTATCTCTGATGCAGTTTTCTAAACAATTACAAGTCAGAATGTCTGCTCCTGCCTGCATGATTCCTTCAACAGCTAGTGAGAGAATGTATGATAGGCCTTCCTGGACACAAGAAAAACTGTGTAATAGACATATACACAAAACAGTACATGCTGCCATTCACACAAAACTCTCACTCAACAAAAAGAGATACTGGGGAGAACCCAGGGAATCCATACCCCACGCAGCCTCCACTGCACAGGAAACAAACTCCTCGTGCATCTGGTCCTGTCATATTATATACCCTAGCTCAGGACCATACTTACTATCGGGGCATTTTTCTCTAATTAGCTCATTCTTGTTCCAGCTGTCTGGGGCCCCACTTGTGTGATGTTATTCTACTCATGTCTGTACCCCTCTCCGTTGACCTTTTCTTGGGCCCATGTCTGCAATTATCAGTCTGGGTCTTGTCAGATTTATATAGTTATCTGACCTCTGCCCCCCTCTCAATTCTTTACCTGGTTTTCTTGCTTGGTTCTCTTGTTTGGTTCTCTCCCACCCCTTGGTTCCCAAGAAATATATCTCTTTAACTCCCCATGTTCTGACAACTTTACTGGGGGGCCATATGTTCTTCTTCATGCTAAGCTGGCATGTTTATATCTCATGATTGCCTTTTACCCTCTCTCTGTCCACGATTTACTGATAAGTGTGTTTTCACATACTTTTCCATATGATGTCACATACCTCTCAAAGCTGCACGTACACACCTCAGTACAATTGCAGCATTCAGACATTTCAATGATTTTCCTTGTATTATTGTGTTAACTCTTTCTCCTCTAGCTCTCACACTATATACAGGTTAATTAGGAGGGTATAATTAGGTTAAACAACATGTTTATGCTTAAGCAACAAGAACCTATCCCTCAATATCCCTCAAGAGAGCTATTCAGATAAAGGACATTTTATTTTATTTATTTATTTAGAAGGATTTAGTATACCGCCTTATCATTAAATCAAGGCGGTTTTGGCACTTCAAACAATCAAACAATCATAATAATGTGTGGTCTGTAGCATGCAGTGGGAGAACTGAGAGGAGTAGTGTGACATAATATAAGAGGAAAAACTAATACAGTATTGTGCTTTAAATTGTCTGATAAAGTGGTCTGCACAGTCTCCTGAGGATAGGTAGAATATCTGCAGATACTGTAGAAGTCCTTTGGTCCACTTCCAGCGATACTTCAATGGCACTTGCTTCGCAATAGAAAACCAATTGAAGTATCTCCAATAAGATTACCAAATGTCCCCGATTTTCAGGTCGTATGCCTGATTCCATGGACTACAAACACCTCGTCATCAATTTCAGACTTTTCTTGTCTTGCATGCCTCTCTGATGCAGCACATGAGTCTTTTCTTGATCCTCTCTCTCTCAGGTTTGTTTTCCCTCCCTCTGTCCAGCAACAGAGAAGTACCGACAGAGCCTGCGCGGCAGACTCTCCCCAGCTTTCAAAGAAAGCTTTTGGGAGATGCACCGTGCATGCATGGTCCCCTTCCTGCCCAAGGGTGCCATCTTCCCTCGGTCTCCTTTTTTCTGTGGAGCCCACTGGATTATGTCTGTTTTACCCAGAAAAAGTGTTAGTTTTCTTTTGATTTTTCCTTTCTCCAGTTGCATACTTTCCTCTCCCTGAGCTTGCTTGCCTCGGCATCGCATCTTGGGTTCATTCTTTTCTTTTTTTTCCTTCGAGACCTTCTCAACTGACCTTGTGCCCTTTTTTGTCCCTGGCTTGGCCAGAGGTTTTTGACTTCATATGGGCCATTTTCCCCACCATGGCTCGGCTAGTGGCTTTAAAAATTGTGATCGATGCCCCATAACCATGTTGCGCATCAACCCACAAGACTGCTGTCTCTGATGCCTAGGGCAGGACCAGGACTCTTTGGATTGTGGTCTCTGTAAAACAATGACCTCTAAGACCATCAAGAGCCGTCAGCAGCAGCGGGAGTCCTTCTTCCATAAGATGCACTCTGTACCGGAGTCTCCAGTGACACCAAACTCCAGGGTCCTCTCCAGAACCCCAGAACCTCTGAGAAACCAGGCTGCCTCCAGCCGAACCCCGAAGGAAGAGCCCAAGAAGAGGCGGAAACTCTCGAAGATTGTGTCGGAGGACATGCCTGGAAAAGTGGGCAAGTCTCACAAGTTCCAGACCCACAGTCCTTGTCGCGAGTCCAAAGGGAAGGAGAAGGAGCAGCCAACCAAAATGCCCTGCCAGTAATCATCTGCATTTGGCGACTGGCCTTAGAACCCCAAGGCCATCCTGGTTGAAGACTCCCCCTCGATGGAGCCGGCATCTGTTCTGAGCCCTTCAGTGCCCACACCGAAAGCTTTGGAGTCATCTGGCTTCAGACCAGGATAGTGGCCTTGGTGCACAGTCTATCTGCCTTCATGGCCCAGCAGCAGACTCTGATGCCCAGCTCCGCTAGGTTATCACTTCCAACTACTGGGCCTTTCACCTCCCCAGATGGCAAGCCAATCCTCAAGTGCCACCAGCCTTGAGAGATTCCTTGGCATCGGTCCCGTTCTTGGTCCTGATCCTCGGGGCCAAGGTCATCCCTGATGAGTGCCCGCAGACCTCTGGGGGCCAGGGCCAGGGTAAGGGCTGTTGGGCTTGGGGTGTGACCCTGGAGCCTGGACTGTCCTTGACATCTCCACCAACTGCATGTCAGACTGGGAGACTGAGGACAATTAGTCCTGCATACCTGTTAGCACTGGGACGTGCCCTCCAACTCGTCTCCCCATGAGACCCAGTGTCAGTCCCTGTCCAAGGATACAGTCTTCTTTGACTTCATGCAGGACATGGCCAAGGCACTGGCTTTTGAGACCAGCTCAGAGGAGAACCCTCAAGATACTCCAGTATGAAGCCACTTCAAAGGAGGCACTCACAGTGTCTGTTCCCCCGATCCAGGAATAGCTGCTCCTCCACATGTGCGAGACACCCACGATGGTACTATGTTGAGCAGATGACTGAACTCGAAGTAGTGGGAAAGGGAGGAGTGGCCTAGTGGTTAGGACAAGGTACTTCAGGCCGGAGGGCCGGGGGTTCAAGTCCCACCTGGGGACAGAAATCTCAGGCCGGAGGGACTGGGATTTCTAGTCCTATAGGCACTCCTTGTGGTCTTGGGCAAGCCACTTAACCCTCCATTGCCCATGTTCCCTGTAAGTATTAGCATATGTGTGTCATATCCCCTCGTGTTAAATGTATCTCCCAATTGACCGCTTTGACCCGGTGAAAAGCGGGATATAAATACAGATAAATAAATAAATAAAATAAACCCTGGCTTCCAGAAAGCACAGCTGCCACACAACTCCATGGTGATGGAGTCGACCATGTGTTGCCTTAAGAGCCAGAAGATGCACTCCTCAGTGCTCCCGAGTAAGGAGACCCAGGCCTTGGATGCTCTGGGCAAAAAGTGCTCCCAGTGCTTGATGCTCAGCTGGATCCAGGCATACCACTGTACATGGGCACATACCTGAGAGACCTGGCTGGTCACTCCAAGAAACCTCTCCAGCGGTTCCAGACCCTGGCCTTGGGTGACAGAGAGTGCTCCAAATTCATGACTCATGCAGCTTATGATGTTTTTGAGTCAGCAGCTAGAGTAGCTGTGGTGGGCATTGGTGCCCAATGCCAGGATTGGCCCATCCTCTGACAAACTGGTCGATGTCCCCTGCCAGGGAGAGAACCTCTTTGGCAAACCCATGATGGATAAGGCCACAGAGTTGGAGTCCGAGTTCACGGAGTCCTTGGATAAAAAGCCCTTCTCCCCGAAAAAGAAGAAGGCTTATGGGAACTACCCTCAATACCAGAACTTCCCAGCTCCCCAGCAGGGGCAGCAGGGGCAGCAGGCTCATGGGCAAGGGCATGGCCCTCATATGCCTAAGGCTCCCAAGCCCCAGGCACTGGATCTGGCCCAGCCTGGCAGCCATTTTTGACTCCTTGGGCATAGCTTCTCTTCCCCCAGGAGGCCCAACCCAGAAGCCCACAGGAGGGCATCTTGTTCTCTATGCCTACAGGTGGCTATTGTCACAAAGTAGGTTTAACAGAGCCCATGGAAATAGGCAAAGATGCAGGCAGTGAAACTGATTCTGACATTTCAGAGGAGCACATGTCAGGATGTTGCTATAGGCAACCCAAACAAATCAGGTCACGAGCTAGAGAAACACGCCCAAGCAGCAGAAAGGCTGAGGGATCAGTAACTGATGAAAGCCAGCTGGGAGTGGGTGGAGCTGACACACACGCAGATAAACTCAATGCACATGGAGTTAGAGGGAGAAGCAGAACATAACCCGGAAGGAACACGGGAACAGGCAGTCGTGAGTGTTCAGAGAGCCAAGGACGTGCTGGGAGAAGCTCAGGTTGGAATGAAGCCGGTGGAAGAGCTGTAAAAGCTAAAAAGTTTTATTCCAAGGGAGAGAGTGAGAACCCAGGTGCCTGTGGTGGAAGGCAGAGCACAGAAGCGTCAGAGCTCGGCAGAAGTTATCTGAAAGGTAACAGAGAGTTCAATTGGGAAGCTAGTTGGAGGAAGCCTGAGGAAACTATTTACCCTAGTAATTGGCACAGGAAAAGTAAAGCTTTTGTACCTGAAGATAATCTTGTATCTGGGAGAAGGACAAAAGGCAGGAGCCGTGGAAAGCTTCCACTTGATGTTACTCCAGTGTCTGCAGCAGCAGAGAGAAGCCCGAGTCAGAGACTGCCAAGAGGTAAACCAATTGTAGCTAATAGAGGGAAAGGTGAATGTTGTAATTTCCCCTATGGTCCTCAACATTTGGAAGGCTCCCAAATTAAGTACTCCAGTGAATGTGGTAGTAGCCTGTCACACATTCTCACAGAGAGAGAAAGAGAATCTCCGAATAACAAAGAGAGACTGTTTAATAATGTGCCGAACTGTGCAAGAGAAGAATTGCTAAAGGCAGAAGAAGAGAACATGCAGTGTGAGGTACAGGGGGACACAACGTGTAATGAATACGTGGACTGTACGCTTACAATTTCTGATAATATATCTTCTTTGCGGTGAACAAGTTGTAATACTTGCCAAGCCTTAAAGCTACACAGAAAAGGGTTTTTGTATGCTGGAAAAGGGCTGTTTAACTACTTTTGTTTGCATGTTAAAAGCTGAAGATAAGCATTTTTCTGTTCCCATTTTTGTTTCTTTGTTTGTGCCCAAAGTGGGGCTGTTTACCTTTTTGTTTTGACCACTGAAAGAATCCTCCTGGAAGGGGAATAAAACCTGTTTAAGCCTTACCTCGTTTCCACAACTTATTCTTTTGACTGGCCTAAGAAAAACTACATGTCCCAGAGTGCCAAGCAAGGTCTCTGGGCTGGTTAAACACGAGGCCTCGGCTTAATACCCCGCCTTAGCTTGAAGGGACAAGCAACGGTGTGACAGATGGCGTAGAATTGAGGATTTTTTTTTTTGGTGTGTGGTTTTCCTGAGAAGACAAATAAAGAGACGGATATCTCTGGAGAAAACTGCTGTTACAAGGAGCACTGTTGGAGCGGAACCTTCGCTGGCAGGTCGGCCAGGAAGGAGGAAAAGACCTTTTCTCACATGCTGGAATCTACCTGAAGCCTGAGGTAAAGGTAGCCTGGGCGGAAGGGTAGGATACTAAGTGAGAAAGGGGTGCTGTGCTAACAGACAGGGATTTTAAAAGAAAAGTACCGCACTTGGTGGGTCTTTCTTTTTCTTTTCTTCCACAGGTGCAGCGGACTCCAGAGGAGAGATGGAACCCCGAGATGTCATGATGTGGATGCAAACTGTGACAACGCACCACCTAGCCTGTGGCGTAAGCAGGCCAAGGGGATGTGAGCCACACAGTGGGGTGAGTTTAAAAGAGTCCTTGTTAGTGCTGAAGCCTTCCTACTGTAGTTGTGGAGTGAGTGACGACAGCCAAGGTTGGGTTTCCAAAGTAAGTAATGCTTTATTCATGCATAAGGTATTTGCACATAGTATAGCAAAGGACACCGTACAGGACTTACTCCCCCGCCACAGAAGTATAATGGTAACCTTCTGTACCAAATAAAAGTTCAAGTGTTTATATAGCTTCTCCTGATACTTCTCAGGGACACATAAAATATTTACAAGCTTTCATCATTCTTCCAGCTTCATTACTACAACAGGGCTTCAATCTTCTAGTACTGCTTTCTCAGTATCTACTGGTAATAAAGAATCTTTCTCCTGTTGTACTTCTTTCTAGTGTCAAACAGCTTCCCATAGAAATGGCAATCTCCACAACTCTGGCTTATTAATGACGGCCTTCTTGTGTAGGAGCAGTTTCTCTATATTGCCTTCTATTCACAGCTGTACCACATGAAGCTTTGATTCATTCCATTCACTAGAACGCTGCTGTCTCTCATGCAAGTTCTAGAACATTGGCTTAAGGCTTCTCAGCACTCAATCATCAATTAGGAATACTTATAGTTCTTCACTCTATCATACAAATTCTTATGTAGCTGCTTTGTAAGATCCCTCAGCTCTGCCTGGTCCTCAAAGGCTCCTCTTAGCTCTCTGCACGGTTGCTGCCAATTAGCTTCTTGCTGGCAAGCAGGTGTGCTCTTCTGAACTAGAGCTTAGCTCACGCTGTCTATCGTAGGGAAATGTTTGCAGCTTTCTAACAGGGATTTTTCTATAGCCCCTCTTCCCTCTATTAACTTCAGGTTTATATTCAGGGCCTGATTTATCCCTGCCTCCTTTAGCAAGCAGTCTATTGTCAGTTCCTATAGACTGACTTCTTTCAAAGCTATTTACTTTACAAGGCTTAGAAGAGTTTGCTCTGACCTGGTTTTTGCAGCGCCTGCCTCTGGGGAACTCCCCTGACTCCAAGTCAGTATTCCAGGCTTCTGAATCCAGTTCTGGGTCACCTCCAAGGTTTTCTCTCTCATGGAGCTGAGGTCTGCCTGTGTCTCTTCCTGGACCACTTGCAGGAACTCTCCCTTCCCTGGTTCTCTCCTTAGTTCCTCTGGGCTCAGCCTTTCTGCTTGCACTGCTCTGTAACCAGTTCCTCTTCTCCAGGCCTTGCTCCTCGAGGGCTTGCTGCTCCAGTGCTTGCTCCTCGAGCCCCTTCTTCCTACTAACTGCTGCTTCCTGGTTATGAGTGCAGAGTGGCCCAATCCGGTCTGACTCCTCCCACCTCCCTGATTGGCTATGTCTCTGGGTTAGCCTAGAGCTAGGGTGTGGTTCTTTCCCTGCTCTTCTCTGCAGAGAAAGTTTGTGCACAGGAAACTTAACCCCTTCCTGTCCTGCCTCTCCAAGCATCTGAGGTGACAGAAAGTGATTTAAACCCATTTTCTCCTGTTTCTGAGCCTCTGCCTTGTCACAAAACGCAATGGGACAAGCAGGTGGAGCTTGTTCAGCAACTCCAGACGCGACAGGCGGAAATACTGAGGGAGCAGCAACGGCCTCTGCTAGAGACTATGGAAGCCCTCTTAAGGAAGCCACAGGCAAAAGGAGCGGCAAGTTTTCCTATGTTTCCCCAAGCAGGGATGGACAGTTGCCATGCTTTTTCCCTGGGACAGTTAACGCAACAGGACAATCTCGATGATTACATTGATGCTTTCGAAAGAATAGCAGAGACCCTTAAATGGCCGATAGAGCAATGGGCGATTCGATTCGCAATGACCCTTACAGGAGAGGCTCTATCTGCATTTAAGGCCATGCCTGCTAGTCTTGCTGCCGATTACGCAGAAATAAAGAAGGCAGTAAAAGATAGGTTAGGTCTCACCCCTAGGCACTACAAGTGCATGTTTAGGGAGGCGAAAATTAACTGTAAAGAAACTCCTAGAGCTCTGTATCAGAGGCTTAAGAGTCTAGCGTACAAGTGGCTTACCCCAGAGAGAAGGTCACTTGATTCCATTCTGGATGAAATTATTCTAGAGCAGTTTTTACAGGCTGTATCTCCTGAGTTAAAAACATATCTCACCCTACAGGATTGCCACAGCACAGAAGAGGCAGCCAACATGGCAGATAGGTTTTATGAGGCTAAAATGGCTGATACCTCGGGAATTGGAATTTTAAAAGTGGCTGGAATGGCAAATCCTGATAGCATGAGAAAGTTTGAAAGAGTTAAAGCGTCTAAAGTGAATAAGTATGATAACACTAATAATGATGTTTCATCTCCTTATAGAGGGAAATGTTACGGTTGCGGAAGGACAGGTCACTTCCAACGAGACTGTAAGGCACATACAGTCCTCATATCTGGAGCAAGAAAGCCAGTCCCGAAGGGCCTCTTTCTTCAGGTCCAGGTAGAGGGAGTAGATGCGTTGGCACTACTCGACTCGGGGGCTGAGCAGAGCATGGTCTCTCAGGAGTTTTGGGAAACCATGGAAACGCCTCGCCCGTCAGCTCCGAGTTGAGTAGAGGACCAGGTACAAATAAAATGCGTACATGGCACACACTTCCACTATCCCCTACATAAAGTACATGTCAAGGGAATGGGTATAGAAAAGGAAATACAGGTGGCAGTGGTTCCAAAGCTGCCACAGGAGCTTATCCTGGGGCGAGACTGGCCTCCGTTTAGGGGAGGACTGAAGGAGGGTTTAGGTACTAGGATGAGTCTAGTTTCAACCCGGTCGCAAGCCGGAACCTCAAGGGCCAGGGAACAATCTGTGGAAAGAACGGAGGAGCCTGAGAGGGAGGAAGCTAAGGAATTTCCTGAGGAAGGTGTAGAGGAAAATGAGGCAAATATACTTCCTAGCCATGACGAGCTAATTCAGGTACCAGCTAAGGAAGGGAAAAAGACAAAGGCCAAGAAGCGCCATGAGAGATACAATAGAACCCGGGGGAGGGCGGAACTAGAAGCCGGAGAAGGGTTACCGTGGGTGCCTGCAGCCCTAGTTCAAAAGTTCCCTTCTTTTCCCATGGAACAGAGAGCTGACCAGTCGCTCAAAAGAGCATTTGAATGTGCCCAAGAGGGTCGACCTATGCTTCCCCGATTCTTGCTAGACAAAGATATCTTATATAGGGAAAGTATAGATCCCTATACTGATGCTGTACGGAAGCAATTGGTGGTGCCAGTGACTTTTAAAGCCATTGTTTTACGCCTGGCACATGACCACCCGATAGGTAGCCATAAGGGTGTTCAAGGAACACTGGACCAAATACTAGCGCGATTCTATTGGCCGGGGGTTTATAAGGAGACCAAGCAATATTGCGAGTCGTGTCCCACCTGCCAGAGGGTCTCAGTGGCGAGACCAAAGGCTGTACCCATGGTGCCCTTACCCACCATAGCGGTACCAATTCGGCGCATGGGAATGGACATTGTGGGCCCTTTAATAAAAACACCACGGGGCTTTCAATACATCTTAGTAATCGTAGACCACGCTACACGGTTCCCGTGGGCTATTCCCCTTAGGAACACCTCAGCAAAAATGATAGCACAGGAGCTAGTCAAACTATTTTGTGAAGTGGGGTTTCCCCAGGAAATACTGTCGGATCAGCTAGAGTTTGGGAGGCATTTGGTATACGCCACATTAAGACTGCGGCGTACCACCCCCAATCAAACGGTCTGGTGAAACGTATGAACCAATCCATAAAACACCTGTTAAGGAGGGGTTTAAGGAAATGAGAAATGACAGAATGGGACACCTTACTCCCATTCGTTCTTTACGCGTGCAGGGAGCGAATACAGACATCCTTGCGGGCATCCCCATTTGAACTCCTGTTTGGTAGGGCCCCGAGGGGTATTTTAGACATCTGACAGGAAGAATGGGTAGAGCCCGAAATACCAGAGGTGGGGATACCTAAATTTTTGAAAGACTTAAGGACGCGTCTAGAAAGAACGTCGAAAGCCTCATTAGAAAATCTGAAAATTAGTCAGCAGCGTCAGAAACGCTACTACGATAAGGGCACAAAACCCAGGCAATTGGCGGAAGGGGATAAGGTCATGGTCCAAGTGGCGGACCCACGTCCCAAATTCGAGTCCCACTGGAAAGGACCGAGTACGGTAGTGAAAAAGGTTGGGCCCGTTTCCTACCTCATAGAGAATGAGAGGGGACGTAGGCAGGTTTACCACCTCAACGTACTGAAGCCTTGGAAAGAAAGGTTGGCCACTGCCAATTTGATTTATAGAGAGCAGCACAGTAGTACCCGGAAGAAGATTACGTGCTGTCCGCCTGAAATTGCGGCAGCCCGTAATATTTTAAGGGGGGGAATCTGTCACAAAGTAGGTTTAACAGAGCCCATGGAAATAGGCAAAGATGCAGGCAGTGAAACTGATTCTGACATTTCAGAGGAGTACATGTCAGGATGTTGCTATAGGCAACCCAAACAAATCAGGTCACGAGCTAGAGAAACACACCCAAGCAGCAGAAAGGCTGAGGGATCAGTAACTGATGAAAGCCAGCTGGGAGTGGGTGGAGCTGACACACACGCAGATAAACTCAATGCACATGGAGTTAGAGGGAGAAGCAGAACAGAAACTGGAAGGAACACGGGAACAGGCAGTCGTGAGTGTTCAGAGAGCCAAGGACGTGCTGGGAGAAGCTCAGGTTGGAATGAAGCCGGTGGAAGAGCTGTAAAAGCTAAAAAGTTTTATTCCAAGGGAGAGAGTGAGAACCCAGGTGCCTGTGGTGGAAGACAGAGCACAGAAGCGTCAGAGCTCGGCAGAAGTTATCTGAAAGGTAACGGAGAGTTCAATTGGGAAGCTAGTTGGAGGAAGCCTGAGGAAACTATTTACCCTAGTAATTGGCACAGGAAAAGTAAAGCTTTTGTACCTGAAGATTATTTATTTATTTATTTATTTATTTATTTATTTACAGTCTCTTATATACCGCACTATTCAGCATCAGCGCGGTTTACATGGAACAAAATGCTCATGACAGTTAACATGTATGAGTTTACATATAACAGGGGACAGAAACTTGGATAACAGGGGTAAACTATTTACAAAACTTATTACATGGAGTCATAATCAAAGAGGTTGCCTAGAAAACACAATTCACTTCATAGGTTTGGGTATCCACATGGTGAGTTGATTGTGATACTGTAAATTTGACTGAGAATGGTATCGGGGGTGTCCTGAGGTTCTAGGGGATGCAGTCAGGCTCTATAAGGTACTTGTTGAAGAGGTGGGTTTTGAGGGCTTTCCTAAACTGTGGTAGGTTCTTAATAGCCCGGATGTCATGGGGTAATGCATTCCAGTATCTTGGGGCACTGAGACTGAAGGCCCTGTTGGCTGTTGATTTGGTGCAGACAGTAAGTGCCTTCGGGACTTTTAGGGAGTTTATAGCCGTGGATCTTCTTATTCTATTTGGGGATGTGGAATGGATGAGGGCGGTTACGGATGCAGGTGAGAGATTGTGAACAGCTTTAAAAGTGATTATCAAGGTCTTGAAGACAGTTCTTGCACGAATGGGTAGCCAATGTAGCTGTATCAGCAGAGGTGTCACGTGGTCGCTCCTGGAGGCTCCATGGAGGACTCTTGCTGCCGCATTCATGGCTAGCTGCAGCGGGTTTAACGTAGATTGGGGGAGACCTTGTAATATTGCATTGGCATAGTCAAAATGAGGTATGACCAATGCCTGGAAAATCGTCCGAAAGTCAGTTGGTTCGAGGATGGAACGTAGATGCCTAAGTGAGCGGATCTTGTGGTAGACTGATTTGACTATGTTTCCTATGTGGGCCTTCATATCCAGGCGTTGATCTAAGGTGACTCCCAGGTATCGTATTGAGGATTTAGATTGCAGCTCAGCTTCTTTTACTTTAAGATATTGCGGTGGGGTAAAGTTGGGGTTCCTCGTAATGAAGAGTACTTCCGTTTTCTTATGTTATATTCTGAGGTTTTGAGAGAGAAGCCAGTCAGATATTGCATTGAAACAACTCGTCAGTGGGGAGAGGTCCAGATGCTCGGTAGAGAAGGGTATGTAGAGCAGGACATCGTCTGCGTATAACATGCAGTCAACATTGAAGGACCGGATAATATTACAAATTGGCTGCATGTAAATATTGAACAAGAGCGCCGAGAGGGAGGATCCTTGTGGGACTCCTTGACTTTGGTGGAAAGGTTCAGAATTTATCCCTCCAGAACGAACATGTTGCCATCTTTCGGACAGGTAGGATCTGCACCATTCGAACGCTCGGCCATTAATGCCTTTGTCAATCAGCCGTCCTAAAAGAAGCTCATGATTTACTGAATCAAAGGCTGCAGCTATGTCCAGAAAGATGAGCAAATCCTTGCCGGATGTCGTCAATGCCAGTGAGTATCTTGCAAAATAGAGTGGTAAGGAGGGTTTCAACGCCATGGCCTTCCCTAAAACCATGTTGGCATGTGTCTAAAGATGCAGCGACAAAAGGCAGGAGCCGTGGAAAGCTTCCACTTGACGTTACTCCGGTGTCTGCAGCAGCAGAGAGAAGCCCGAGTCAGAGACTGCCATGAGGTAAACCAATTGTACCTAATAGAGGGAAAGGTGAATGTTGTAATTTCCCCTATGGTCCTCAGCATTTGGAAGGCTCCCAAATTAAGTACTCCAGTGAATGTGCTAGAAGCCTGTCACACATTCTCACAGAGAGAGAACAAGTTGTGATACTTGCCAAGCCTTAAAGCTACACAGAAAAGGGTTTTTGTATGCTGGAAAAGGGCTGTTTAACTACTTTTGTTTGCATGTTAAAAGCTGAAGATAAGCATTTTTCTGTTCCCATTTTTGTTTCTTTGTTTGTGCCCAAAGTGGGGCTGTTTACCTTTTTGTTTTGACCACTGAAAGAATCCTCCCGGAAGAGGAATAAAACCTGTTTAAGCCTTACCTCGTTTCCACAACTTATTCTTTTGACTGGCCTAAGAAAAACTACATGTCCCAGAGTGCCAAGCAAGGTCTCTGGGCTGGTTAAACATGAGGCCTCGGCTTAATACCCCGCCTTAGCTTGAAGGGACAAGCAACGGCGTGACACTATCCATCACCACTAACTCCTGGGCACTGCAGTTGGTGAAGAAGGGTTAACGCCTCCACCCAGCCCAGGCACCCCCTCAATTCTTTCTGGGAGAGCCCACCAGGACTCCCCTACACCAGACCTTACTGTATTTAGATTTCAGTAAAGCCTTTGACACTGTTCCTCACAGGCGACTTATAAACAAACTGAGCACCCTAGGGATGGACCCTAAAGTTACTGCTTGGGTTAGAAATTGGTTGGGTGGGAGGCGACAAAGAGTACAAGTAAATGGAGCTCACTCTGAGGAGAAGGATGTCACCAGTGGTGTGCCCCAGGGATCTGTCCTTGGTCCGATTCTTTTTAACATCTTTGTTAGTGATAAAGCGGAAGGGCTGTCGGTAAGGATTGCCTCTTTGCAGATGATACCAAAATCTGCAATAGAGTAGACACCCAGGAAGGTGTAGATAACATGAGGAGGGATCTAGCTAAGCTTGAAGAATGGTCTAGAATTTGGCAGCTGGGATTTAATGTTAAAAAATGTAAGGTCATGCATTTGGGCTGCAGCAATCCAAGGGAGCAATACAGTATAGGAGGTGAAGTACTTTTGTCCACTAAAGAAGAGCGGGACCTAGGCGTGGTTGTGTCTGATGATCTTAAAGTAGCTAAACAGGTAGAAAAGGCGACGGCAAAAGCTAGAAGGATGCTTGGGTGCATACGGAGAGGAATGGCTAGCAGAAAAAAGGAGGTGATAATGCCTCTGTATAAGTCTTTGGTGCGACCTCATTTGGAGTATGGTGTGCAATTCTGGAGACCGCACCTTCAAAAGGATGTGAACAGGATGGAGTCGGTGCAGAGGGTGTCTACTAAAATGATTAATGGGCTTCATTATAAAGCATATGAGGACAGACTTAAGGATCTTAATATGTACACCTTAGAGGAAAGGTGGGATAGAGGTGATATGATTGAAATGTTTAAATACCTCCGTGGCATAAATGTTCAGGGAGAGAGCCTCTTTCAATTGAAAGCAAGTTCTGCTACGAGGGGACATGGGATGAGGGTGAAGGGAGATAGATTCAGGAGTGATATGCGTAAATATTTCTTTACAGAAAGAGTAGTGGATCCATGGAATAGTCTCCCAGTGGAGGTGGTAGAGATGAGGACAGTAACTGAATTCAAAAAAGCATGGGACCAACACAGAGGATCTCTAAAGGTAAAAAGTGGACTGTTGTAGTTGTTGTTATGGAAGGACAGACTAGATAGGCCATGTGGTCTTTTTCTGTCATCATGTTTCTATGTTTCTATCTTACTGTTGCAAGAGCTCACATGTCTTCTCAAAGACAAGGCAGCGGAACTGGTGCCCACATACCTCGAGAGCAAGGGGTTCTACTCCCAGTATTTCCTAGTACCCAAGAGGACTGGAGGCTTCCAGCCCATTCTGGACCTGTGAAACCTAAACAGGTTCCTGGTGAGGGAGAAGTTCAAACTGCTCTCCCTTGGAACACTGCTGCCATACCTTCAGCCTGAAGACTGGCTGTGCTCCTTGGACTAATGGATGCATACACACACATCCTCATCCGTCCCAGCCCCAAGACGTACCTCAAGTTCGTGGTGGGATGCAGCCACTACTAGTAGATGGTGCTACTCTTAGTGCTGGCATCCACATATAGGGTATTCATCAAATGCCTAACAGTGGTCACGGCCCACCTTCGTCTCCAGGGAGTCTTCATCTTTCCCTACCTGGACAACTGGCTCATAAGAGGCCACATGGCCGCAGAGGTGCATCACACAACAGTGCACACTATTCTCATCCTACAATACTTGGGGTTCGTAATAAACCACCCAAAGTCCCATCTCCTCCCAGCCCAGTGCCCGGAGTTCATAGGGGCCAGACTGGACTCCACCTTAGGGCACTAGCAGCTGCTGTATAGCTCCGATGTTCATGTCCGTCCACCTTCTGCTCTGCCTGCTGGGTCATATGGCATCCCCAGTCCATGTCACCCCAGACGCCCACCTTCATATGAGGGTGGCTCAAGGGGGCCTCCGCTTCCAGTGGATCCAGGCAATGGGCCATCTAATGGACACGGTGGTGGTGACCTGCTAACTGGCTGACTCACTCACCTGGTGGCAAGCTTCCCTGCACTTTTGGGTGGGATGCCCTTTGGGGCCCATGTCTCCCATAGGATCCTAATCATGGACACCTCCCTCTTAAGTTGAGGAGCCTACTGCGATGGCCTCTGCACTCAGGACAGTTTGTTGCAGATGGACAGTCTGCAACAGATCAACCTTTTGGAGATTCGGGACATATTCCTGGCCCTCTGAGCCTTCTGTCACCACCTGCAGCACCATTCAGTGCTGGTCCAGACGGACAATCAAGTGATGATGTTCTATGTGAACAAGCAGGGAGGCACGGGATTGTACACCCTCTACCAAGAAGCAGAATCTCTCTGCTCATAGGCGAACCGCCATGGGATGCTCCTAAGGGAGGTATATCTTCCAGGCCAGGATAACACTCTGGTGGACAGACTGAGCAGGGTCCTCCAGCTGCATGAGTCACAGCTAGATCCCAGAGTGGTCTGTTGACTTTTTCAGTTCTGGATACTCCACGGATGGACCTCTTCACCAGTCCAGCCAACTCCCAGCTGCCCTGCTTCTGTTCCAGGCAGCCACACATCCCGGGTGGCAGTGGATGCTTTCCTCATCCCACCTCTACGCCTTCATGCCTATGCCACTAATTGCAAAGATCCTGTTCAAGTTTCAACACAACAGGGCATCTCTGATCCTGGTAGCCCCTTGATGGCCCAGGCAACCATAATTCCCACTGCTCCTTCGCTTATCCATGGCACTCCCAGTTCCCATGAGGAGTGCCCCAGTGCTGCTGTCACAGGAGGAGGGCTCCCTCCTACACCCAACTTGGGATCTCTAATGCTAACAGCCTGGTTGTTGAAAGGGTAAACTTGGCTCCATTCAACCTTTCAGAGCAGGTGGAAGAGGTCCTACTGGCCTCCCATAAGACCTCCACAAGATGGGCTATTGCCTTCAAATGGCGCAGATTCTCAGTGTGGTGCACAGAGCGATGGGTCAACCCATTCTTCTGCTCCATGCAGCTTGTCCTGCTATATTTGCTTCATCTGTCCCAGGCAGGACTGGTTCAACTCTGTCAAGACCCACCTGAGTGCACTCATAGCACACCACCACCTTATAGAAGGCAAGTCCCTCTTTGTCCTATCTCGTGTGACCTGTTTTATGTGGGGTCTCTTGCTGTCCAAGCTTCCTGTCTGCCTGCCAGCAGCGAAGTGGGACTTCACCATGGTGCTGTCGCAGCTCACTGGACCACCATTTGAGCCCCTGGCTACCTGACACCTATGGTACCTTTCCTGGAAGGTTGTGTTTCTGATGACACATCAGCTCTCAGGGTCAGAGAGCTCTAGGCGTTTGTGGCGGATCCATTTTACATGAGGTTCTATAAGAACAGGGTCATGCTCCACACATACCCCAAGTTTCTTCCCTAGGTGGTGTGTCCCCTTTCCACATCAATCAGGAGATGGTGCTCCTGACCTTCTTTCATATCTATGCACCACCCCCATGGTATGCAGATGTAGCTCATGCATATTTATGAGGGACAGCACGAAAACCCGAACAGTGTTTGGAACACCAGGACTGGAGTTGGAAAACTCTGCTGTAAAGCAGCAGCCAACAGGGCCAGACACACCCACACACACACCCACAGGCCCCATTGGCCAATGCCTCCTGGAGAGGCAGGACATTGGGCCCTGCCTGTATCTCCCAATACTAGCAGTTGCATACCTTAGCAATGCCACCCTACACCTGGGTATATGGTACACAGCTATCAAACGTGTCCTATGATAACTGGCAGATATCAATTCCTACGTTAAGCACATTTTGCTCATTGAGCTCCACCATAACAATCATTCTGATGTCTGCGGTGTGTGCTGCAGGTCTGGTCTCTGACAGTGTGTACCACCCTGGGGAGTGACCCCCAATAGTATTGCGTACCATATCCATGCCTGTACTGTGCCCAGGACTGGTTTGGTGGGTATGGCTGCTGAACTCCTCTATAGCAGCACAATGCTGGCATATACCTCCCACCACGGTCACTGCCCACCAACATAAATACCTAAACAAAACTTTAAAACTAAACAGCGAGTTGAGGGCTTTCCAGTCTTTTGCTCTGAGTGTCACATGTATGATTTTCTCTTAGTTGGTGAGGGGTTTTACGTGTGTACTAGGTGCAAGGAGCTCTTTGCTCTCAGAGAACAAGTCCAACCTCTGGACGGAGACTAGAGTAGCAGTCTTGGAGGATTATAAGGAAAACAGAGAGATATATAGACAAGACCTACAGGGATGAAGTACTGAAGTCTTACCTCCAGTATGGCAGTCTCCCTGTTGCCATGGAGGTCACAAGACAAGAGAGCATCACCATGGTGTGGCAGGAAGTGATCCTGGAGCTAGCACCTGTCCTCCAACAGATGTAAAACCTTCCCTCGCCGAAGAGATTTCCCCAGGGCCATGTGCCCATGAGGAAGGTTTAGGACAGTTATTATAGTAGGTGCTTCAATCATTAGGCATGTAGATAGATGGGTGACTGGTGAATGTGAGGATCATCTGGTAACATGCCTCAAGGCCACCTAGACAAGGTTTTAGATAACGCCGGGGAGGAGTCTGCTGTCTAGGTACACGTTGGTACCAGTGGCATAAGAAAATGTGGGAAGGAGGATCCGGAGGCCAAATTTAGGCTTTTAGGTAGGAAGTAGAAATCCAGAACTTCCAGGGAAGCATTCTCTGAAATGATTCCCGTTCCACACACAGGACCCAAAAGGCAGGCAGAGCTCCAGAGTCTCAATACGTGGATTTTTGAAGCCCAAATGCATGATACTACATTTTTTTATATTAAATATAAGCTGCCAAATTCTAAACCATTCTTCAAGCATAGCTCGATCCCTACTCATGTTATCTACTCCTTTCTGGTGGTCAATTTTATTGCAGATTTAGTATCGTTTGCAAAGAAGCAAACCTTATCCAACAGACCTTCCACAATATCACTAACAAAATATCAAAAAGAATCAGAACAAAGACAGATCCCTGTAGAACAACACTAGTAACATCCAGAATGAGCTCTATTTACCTGTACCTTTGTCACCTCTTCCAGTCTAAAATTACTTTCAGTGAAAGGCGTGCGTTGAGGGATTTGCAATCCAGAACGGACGTCGTTATCCGACGAGCAGATAAGGGAGGGGGCATCGTCATTCTTAATAAAGTTCAATATCAGACAGAGGCTCTCAGACAATTATCAGACCGTATAACATATACTGCCATGCAGAGGGACCCTTCAACGGACCTACAAAATCAAATTCGGGAACTCACCGCAGCGGCTTTGGAAGCCCATGTTATTTCTAAGAAAGAGTGGTGGTTCCTCAATCCCACAACATATACGTTGGCTAAATTTTATCTAGTTCCCAAAATCCATAAGAACTTGAATAACCCCCCCCGGTCGCCCCATTGTTTCCACCAGGGGATCGTTGTTAGAACCATTATCAATTTTTCTTGATTCTTTCTTAAGACCATTAATGTCATCTATCCCGTCATATTTAAAGGACACTACTCACTTTTTACAAATGTGACTTGAACATACGGATTTAGCATGAATGCAGGATATTACATTAGTGACTTTGGATATCACTTCGTTGTACATGGTTATTCCACAGGATAAAGCTTACGATGTGGTTATACAGACGCTCCGTGTCCGAGGCGACCTTTCAGAATCCCAATTGACCTTTCTGTCAGCATTAACCAGGTTGACGTTATTTCATAATCATTTTGTTTATGATGATGTTATTTACCATCAGGTATCTGGAGTAGCGATGGGGGCCACCTGTGCCCCCTCTATCACCAATTTATATATGTCACAATTTGAAAAGGATTGGATTGTAGCCTCCCCGTATGCCAAATCTCTGAAAATCTGGAGAAGATATATAGATGATGTTTTTGTCATCTGGCAAGGAGCAACTTCTGATTTATTACAGTTTTTTCACTGGTTGAATTTAAGGGATGATAACATTAAATTCACTCTCAATTTTCATTCTGAATATAGAACTTTTTTAGATGTTTTGATATACAAAACCCCACAGGGGCGGCATACTTCTACTTACCGCAAACAAACGGATCAAAATACTCTACTGCATTATGAAAGTGCCCACCCCATACAATTAAAAAATAGCTTGCCGATATCACAATTCATTCGATATCGCAGAAACTGTTCTGATATACAGGGATTTAAAGATCAATCAATCAACTTGCGAAATAACTTTTTACAACGGGGATATCCTCCTCGGGTTGTAAATCAAGCTTATAAGAGAGCGAAATTCCTCAACCGGGATCACTTAATTAATCCTCCAACTACGAAGATTGCTGCCCCTCAGACACACATCAATCTAATCACTTCATTTTCACCCTTTAGTTCTTTTTTACAACGGAGTATAAAACGACATACCAACGTTCTACAGAGCATTCCAGAGCTCGCAGACTTTACAGTTCGATGTGTTTGGCAGAGGCAAAAGAATTTTAAGGAATTGCTTAGTCCAGCAGTTTTACGTTCTCCTTCAGCCTCTACATCCCCTATACAAGGTGGCCACACACAATGTGGTGATTGCAATATTTGCTCGATCACTTTAGAACTAACTGATTTTTATTACCATAGCACACGTTATTGCCTGCGAAACAGAACCACATGCAAGTCTACACAAGTCATCTATGCAATTCGCTGCCCCTGCGATTTATTGTATGTGGGGAAAACAACTCGATCCCTCCAAGTGAGAATTAATGAACACAGAAGTAAACTCAAGTGTCAAAGACGAGAAGCTCCGATCGTTGATCATTGCCTGCAGCTACAGCACACTTTCTCTGAATTACGCTGTTTTGTCATTGAACAGATAACTTTTCCAATTCGTGAGAAAACATTGGATCAAACCTTGCTGTATCGAGAACAACGATGGATCTACACCTTGGCTTCCACAATGCCCCGGGGATTAAATTCTCGAATAGAATGGGAAGTGTGCCTATGAGAGACAAGATTGATGATAGTAGCAGATTTGCTTCTTAAATAAGGGTGTTAATATCTTCTTAAGCAGAATCAATTGTGTCTCACTATTTAACTACCCCGCATGCGCGGCGTTTTTGTAGGAATATACGTACTTGACAGAACCTAACAGAGCCGTGTCGGTGCTACCACAGGTAGGAGGTTCTAGTTATACGATTGAACATCCATCAAGAATAAACACAGTATGTGAAGTGTATATCTAAAGCACTCATTTCTCTTTGCAGTGCTGATATGAAAAATTCCCCTGATGAAACCTCTTTGGAGAAACGCATCTCATAGCGCATGAACAAGCGTCGGGAATTCATCGCACAGCTAAGCACTGGTTTACTGTCTAAAAATAAGTATTATATTCAAGAGGCTTGTTAAGGAAAACGTCAGAGCTTAGAACTACTAAAGATCTTTCACAAAAAATCTTTAAGAAAAAATCGTGGCTAATAGTTTAAGCAGGAGGTCATTGATGTACATTTAGGCACTAGTCCACTGTAAATTTTATAAAACAGTGGCAGCCTATGGTTTCTGAGACCTCGTTAGCCATGAGTCTAATATGATATATAGAACATTTCCTCAGTTGTAATACAGAGCAACACTATTATCTGCATTTGAGACTCTGTGATAAATGACCACATTACCACTTGTTAATTACACCATCAATTGGTCAATAGAAGAGAATGGAAATGTTTAGCTTCACTGAGGAATTCATCTCCTCTATGTGTAAAGAGCCAACTCCTTTTGCATTCTCGGAAGATCAAGAAAACACCGCCGGTCATCTCGATTGGGAAGACTTACTGAAGTTACAAAAACGGAGGGTAAGAATGGAACTACATAGGCTATCCCTTATTGAATATGTACAACGTCGACACATCCCATGGGGTTTACGTGTATATAAAAAGCCTAGAATGTTCACGTCAGATACATCCTTCGTGGATAAGTGGAATCAGATTCTTAACAAATATTCTATCGATCTAATGGTTCTGATTATTGAAACAACGAAAAAAGAAATGGATTCTTTAACAAATGAGATAGAGGGGTTGATTACACAATTGAAAACCACGACCACAGCAGATACAGTAACTATCAAGTTGGAAAATATCAATTCACAAGTTCACACTTTAAAAGAGGACGTCATGAAGGTCAAGTTTAAGAAATTGCGTCGTGATCACGATGATTATACCAAGGGATATGTTTATCCCTGGATGAACCTCAAACGAAGAGAAGGAGCCAAGAGAAAACAAGTCAGTTTTGAGACCACATCGGAAGAAACGGATTCAACAGATTCTGGGGGACACTCACGTAAGGGCGCTTTTTTAGACGGAGTGGAGGGGGAGGACAAAATGAAAAAGAACCCCCCCCCACGAGAAAAAATTCAACACAAAGAACCGCCGAAACGTCGGAACTAGTCCCATTAGTAATTAATATTTCGGGGATAACCTTGCCACAAGAACAATTGTCACTTTTAAACAAAGGATTGTCATTTGTCCCTGATTTATATTTCGATGCTTTTCAGTTCCGCATTGATTTAGAGCACCTCATCAGAAAGCTGCATTTGAAGATCTATTTTGGCTCTCAGCCGGAGGTCATCAATGATAGTTCTAATTCCAATTGGATCCGACTACCTTTGAAATCAACCTGGTCCCCACCGGGACCTCCTCCTCCAGCATTATCATTATATCGTGATCTGATAGATAGGGACGCTCAACATTTAACCGAGGCAGGCCGCATCCGGTGCCCTAAGCCCATCTTTTCAACCCCCCCCACCTCCTCCTTCTTACTCCCCCTTTCCCCCCTTTTTGCCCCACCCTTACAAATTTCACAGACACAATTTTCTTATTGGAAGTACCAACCGGTCGCAGCTTTATTATGGTTTAATAAAATTAACTTTAAATACAAAAAAAGTTATGTAAACAATCTCCCACCAGCGGAGCGATGCCCCACAACCATAATTAGCAAAGTGGGGTCGCATCCGCTCCGGCCGTGTCTGACCACCGGCCAATTTCCTACCGCCCTTTCCCGACCGACCTCGCCATGTGACTAGCAAAGGCCAGCAGGGCTTATCCGGTCAGGGGCACCCCGCCCCCGCCCAAGTATGACCTAAAGGCTCCGGGCCCCGGAAACCTCCGGGATCCCGTCTTGTACTCCACCCCCAACTGCGACACCCCGAACAAAAACATCACCACCCACTCGTATCCTACTGATGGGAGGGAGGGAGGGAAGCCTTCACTCCAGCGCTGCCGCCGCCGCGAAAAGGGGGCAGAAATCGCAGCCCCCTCAACATAAGAACAGCTCCCCAACGCCGGCAGCTCTGATTGGCTCCGCTCTCGCTCGCTCTCTGCGGAGCCAATCAATTTCACCTACGCTGCCGACGTCATCGCCTCCTTCCGCATGCTCTCGCTCTCCCCCCCCCCTCCCCCCCGAAGCCTGAAGGATGGGCCGGGACCGGGCCGACCGCCCGGTTACCGGCGTCCTTCGCGACTCCGCGCTCGCACTTCAATTAACCGAGGCAGGCCGCATCCGGTGCCCTAAGCCCATCTTTTCAACCCCCCCCACCTCCTCCTTTCTTACTCCCCCTTTCCCCCCTTTTTTGCCCCACCCTTACAAATTTCACAGACACAATTTTCTTATTGGAAGTACCAACCGGGTCGCAGCTTTATTATGTTTTTAAACAATTAACTTTACATACCAAAACAGTTCTGTAAACAATCTCCCACCAGCGGAGCGATGCCCCACCACCACCATAATTAGCAAAGTGGGGTCGCATCCGCGCTCCGGCCGTGTCTGACCACCGGCCAATTTCCTACCGCCCTTTCCCCGACCTCGCCATGTGACTAGCAAAGGCCAGCAGGGCTTATCCGGGTCAGGGGCACCCCCGCCCCCCCCAGGTATGACCTAAAGCTCCGGGCCCGGAAAAACCTCCGGGATCCCGCCACGGCACAGGCATGTTAATGCTCCAGTGCCGCCCCCCCCTACCCAGCTGCGACCAGTTAGTTTTCAAAGTGCAGAACACCTTCCAAGGCCTCTTGCCAATCAATTCAACAGTAAATCGACACCTACAGGGGACAAATGAACTCCATCCAGCCTGTACAATCCCGTACAAGTCACCTCGACCCACTGGTGTAGAACTTGAACCCCACCCTGCCCATTTACCCAACGCCCTATTTGTCTATTATTTTGTGAGACCCCCGCGACCAGCGCCGCTGAGCCGCACAAACAGGCCTTGGAATATGTCTGACCAAAATTAACTGAACCCCCGGGAACATGTGCAATATCAAAGTTAATCTTTTATAACAGCATCTGATGAGTTGCTTACAAGTCCAGGATACCATGTCGTTGCCACCTAAATGCAAAAGTAGCAACCCCGGCTTGCCCTCACCCCGCTCATGGTGCCGGAGCAAAGGCAGGGAGCTTGAGACCATCTCAGCCCTCTCTCCACCAGCCATAGCAGCGACACTTGAGCAGGATCCAGCCCCAGGTTAGGCCCAAATGGTCGCACAGCCGCTCGCCGCCGGCCCAGAAACATGTAAGAGTGGCCGATCATCCAAACAGCTCTGGACACTTTCGACTCCAGCTGCCAAAAGAAATAATAATCAATCCATGTTAGATTCCCCCCCCCCCGCTCTCCCCATCACAAGCGAACATAGCCCCGGAAAGCCTGTGAAACGCCACCTCCCAATACTCCTGAAGGTCCTGCTGCGACAGGCCCTCTGCAGCGGCACTGGTAGCCGCGCCGATGCGAAAGGAATGAGCCGCATAATGTTCCAGGGGACTCACTACTACCTGCAATGCCAACCTCAGAACTGCCACCACCTGAAAACGTGTAAGCAGCCGCCCGTCAGCATGCAAAAAACAAACCCCCCAACCTCCGCTGGGCGTACCCGTAAATAATCACGCATGGTGCCAACCGGGCACGTGGCAAACCTCGGAATCCCACTCAGACGAATCCACAAACCCTTGCCTTGTGGATCAGTCTGGATTTTGCCAACAAAACTCTCTACTGTCCCCTCTCAATGCATTCATGTTGCCGCTGTAGAATTCCCCATGATCCAGCCCTGTTCGATCTCGCAACTAGTTCCCCCATACGAAAGGCACCAAAAAATGCCAAACTAAAAACCGCCCGGAAAAGCACAGCCTCATACTGCGATGAGGCCACCTCCGCTAACGAGTTGCACAGCCTCTCTAATAAATCATGGGTGATGGGCCGCCGCGCATCATGATGTACCGGTGTAGCTCGGCCCCACCCTTGTAAGAGCCGACGGGCTAAGGCACCCCCTAACGGAAAGTCCCAGCCTACAGCTTTCACAAAAAATTCGAAACCCGCCAAGTGACTACGCACAGAGGAGCGAGTCACGCCATTCTCCTTAGCCCAGGCCACATATTGTCCTAGTAACTGCGCCGAAACCGGCCCAAACCGCCAGCCCGAGCGCTCTAGAAAAGCCACCACATTCTGACATCCTCTCCGATACGCTGCCCACGTCCCAGCAGCTACGGAACTCTGCAACAAGTCCTTCATCCCAGCTGGCCAAGACTCCATAACTTCCAAGGGACCGCAACTCCTTCCGCATCTGCTTGTGGTGCCAGTTGTCGAAAATGATCCAACTTGAAACGGGAAAGAGAATCAGCGATCACGTTAGCATACCCTGGGATATGACGAGCCCTAAGGTACACATTCAACCTTAAACAAGCTAAAATCACTTCCCTCATCAAGTTAGCCACTAAGCTACAGTGTGGCGAATAATGGTTCACTACATTCACTACTGCTTCATTATCACACCACCATAGAACCTTTTTGTTACTAAGTCTATCCGGCCACAACTCCAATGTCACTAAAATGGGAAACAACTCCAAAAAAGTTATATTACTGGTGAGATGCGAATCGTGCCAAGCCTGCGGCCAACGCTCCGCACACCAAGCCCCACCGAAGTAAATACCCAAGCCTATACCACCTGCCGCATCTGTATACAATTGCAAATCTGTACTGCTGAGCTCCGGCTCCATTAACACTGTGGTCCATTAAACTCCTCCAAAAAGACCTGCCAGATCCGCAAATCCTCCTTAATAGACTTCGAGACCTTCAAATGATGATGAGGCCTACTCACCCCAGCCGTGGCTGCAGCCAACCGCCGTAAGAATACCCTTCCCATTGGGATCACTCGACAAGCGAAATTTAACGAACCTATCAAGGCTTGCATCTCCCTCAATGTTAATGACGAGGATGCCAACACATTGGCCACTAAAACTCGCAATCTGCAAATTTTTTTTTTGAGGAAGTCGAGCCACCATTAACTCCGAATCCAGCTCCACTCCCAAAAAAGTGATCCGCGTGGCGGGACCCTCCGTCTTTTCATTTGCCAAAGGCACTCCCAATTCCCGTGACAATTCTAAAAAACCATCTAGCAAGACACGGCATTCCTCCGATTGCTCCGACCCGACGAATAAAAAATCATCCAAGTAGTGCACTACCTTCGCTATGCCCACCTTACGCTCAATCGCCCACTGTAGAAAAGTACTGAACTTCTCAAAATATGAACAAGAGACCGAACAGCCCATTGGCATGCATTTATCAAAATAAATGCCATCTTCAAAGCGAAAACCCAATAAATAAAAAGAAGAAGGGTGCACTGGAAGCAGCCTGAATGCCGATTCAACATCTACCTTTGCCATCTGCGCCCTATGCCCGGCTGATCGAACCAAGCTCACTGCCTTATCGAACGAAGCATATCTCACTGAACACAATTCACGCGGGATATAGTCATTAACCGACGCTCCCATAGGACTGGACAAATTATGTATTAGGCAGAATTTCCCTGGCTCCTTTTTGGGTATTATTCCCAAAGGAGAAATTACCATTCTTGCAAACGGCGGTATCATAAATGGGCCCGCTACCCTACCCAGGACCAATTCACCTACCAATTTTTCTTTTACTACAGACGCGAAGCGCCTAACCGACACTGAATTCCGCGCAGTCTTCCCCCCAACCTGTCCACACACTGGGATAACAAAACCATAATTAAAACCAAAATACAAAACTTGCCTATCTATACGTCGAGGGTACTGGCCCAGCCACTGGTTCAACACCTCTACCTTAATGGGCGTGGGGGCGAGGCCAAATAGCCCTTCATTACTTTGCGCCAGGGGTTGGGAGCTGAGAGACCCCTTTTTTAAGTCATTTGACGGCAGAGTGGGCTCCTCCGCAAATAGAACAGACATGCCTGAATTTACAGTCTGGAAAAGGGCACGAGGTCTTGTTATACCTCCAACAAACATCGCCTGCCCCATTTCCCCCCGTACGTTGTTGCCCAATACTCGCTCCTCCACGAAAGGACCGACTAGCCCCAGCCACGCTCCCGACTGTGCCCTTTGCTCCTCCCCCTCCTCCCACACTCACTCTGGCCGACATCTGGGTCAACCATAAATTAATGTCCTGCATACCCCATGACACGAATCTATTCTCTTCCATCTTGTCTCTAAATTTTTCGTCATAGTTTAACCATGACCACCCTTCGTGCGTCTGTGACGCTTCCAAGATAGAATCCGCGTATGATAAAAGCATCTCGTATTGCCCCGGGTAATGCTGCCCCCAAACACTCGTCAAACGCAGAAACGCCCGGGTCCAATTGACCACATTACGCGAAACTTTCTTAACTCGCCCAGCCTTTTCATCCTCTTTACGTTTTTTCTTACTTTCACCCGTGCGCTTGCGACCTTCTAGCAGCCGGAGAATATCTATATAACGCCGCTTCTTAATTTTATGCCGCAACTTCCTCGGCACTCCCTCCCATAATTCCGAAATAACCACCGCTGAAGGCAAACCTCCCCCCTGACCCCTTCCTAATGCCCTCTTATCAACCTTCCTCTGATGACCCGTGCTATCTTCCGATGACGTCAGGGAAGAAGACGAAACCGAGGACGACATTGACGAAGAGCTGGACCTGCGACGCCTCCTACCGGAATGCTTCCTCTTCGTTGTCCTTTTTTCCCTCCTTTTTCCACCCTCTCTACTCTTCTCCCCCAAATCCGTCTGTAACTCACCCATAACACCCGTCGTAGCTGCCACCACCTCCTCAGGGCTAACATCCACAGGACTGAGCTCCACAACTTGCCCTTGTCCACCTTCTTCTCGTATAGCACCACCACTGGACATCCCCAGCTGCCTGACAGAAGTCGTGTCCACACGCTCTACTTGCTGCGGACCACTGCTAGCTCCTCCCGGTAACGATGGAGAAACCTGTGAAGACAAAATAGGAAAAGAGGGGGCGGGGGAACAGGAGAAGGCCACCCCGGCTGCCAAGCCTCTAACCATTCAGCTCTAGAGGATCCCTGACCACCCCCCAACCAGTGTCTCCATTGAGAAGGGCCATTCCAAGCCCCGTAATTACCATGTCCCCATTGCACGCCCTCATAGGACGCCATTCCTCTAGGAGGCCTGTTAGGTGTACCCGTAGGCATAACCATAGGGCCCCACCCCAAGTTCCCAAAGCCCCACCCCCCCTGAGTTACACTCCTTTGCTCCTGCTCGGTCCCACCCCCCTCTAAATCACCCCCTTCCCTATTATCTCCGTGCTCAGCGTACACCACAGGCACCGGCCCAGAATTAACCCCCACACCGCGCACTTGAGGCTGCCCCCGCCTGATTTGCCCCCTTACTCGGGATCCCGAAGCCCCTTTTCCCCTTACAGATGGAAGCCCTTCCCCCCGTCCCCTCTGAGGCACCTGTTCTCGAGGCTGCCTCTGTCTGGAAGTTCCGCGCTGCCCCCGGCCCCCACCACTACTCCCCTTCTCTGAAGCCCTACCCCTATTGGTTGACTGAGCCCCCCCGTGTCTGAGAAGTCCTTGTCCGCTTATCAGGGCCTATTGCTCCAGCCCCCCCTCCACGAGCCATCCTTAGGATAAAAAGAGGCCCCTGCCAAGCAAAGAATTAAAGCTAAAATAATTAAACGTTTGCTGGATCCCCTCCCCCAGGATCCACCCCTGCAATTACCCACACAATGACCCCCCCGAGAGAGACCTCCCGCAGCTCACCGCCGCTGATAACGTTGAGCCGAAATCACACACCCAGCACTCCAACTCCGGTCCCCGCAAGCCTGCTGAGCAGCCCGATAAAACCCACGCTGTGGCTCCCCGACGACGTAAGCCTCCAACGCTGTCTGGAAAGAAGCCTTCACTCCAGCGCTGCCGCCGCCGAAAAGGGGGCAGAAATCGCAGCCCCCTCAACATAAGAACAGCTCCCCAACGCCGGCAGCTCTGATTGGCTCCGCTCTCGCTCTCTGCGGAGCCAATCAATTTAAAATACGCTGCCGACGTCATCGCCTCCTTCCGCATGCTCTCGCTCTCCCCCCCCCCTCCCCCCCGAAGCCTGAAGGATGGGCCGGGACCGGGCCGACCGCCCGGTTACCGGCGTCCTTCGCGACTCCGCGCTCGCACTTCAATTTATGGAGACGAAACGTTGTTTCCAGTCTAAAATTACTTTCAGTGAAAGGCGTGCGTTGAGGGATTTGCAATCCAGAACGGACGTCGTTATCCGACGAGCAGATAAGGGAGGGGGCATCGTCATTCTTAATAAAGTTCAATATCAGACAGAGGCTCTCAGACAATTATCAGACCGTATAACATATACTGCCATGCAGAGGGACCCTTCAACGGACCTACAAAATCAAATTTGGGAACTCACCGCAGCGGCTTTGGAAGCCCATGTTATTTCTAAGAAAGAGTGGCGGTTCCTCAATCCCACAACATATACATTGGCTAAATTTTATCTAGTTCCCAAAATCCATAAGACCTTGAATAACCCCCCCGATCGCCCCATTGTTTCCACCAGGGGATCGTTGTTAGAACCATTATCAATTTTTCTTGATTCTTTCTTAAGACCATTAATGTCATCTATCCCGTCATATTTAAAGGACACTACTCACTTTTTACAAATGTGACTTGAACATACGGATTTAGCACGAATGCAGGATATTACATTAGTGACTTTGGATGTCACTTCGTTGTACACGGTTATTCCACAGGATAAAGCTTACGATGTGGTTATACAGACGCTCCGTGACCGAGGCGACCTTTCAGAATCCCAATTGACCTTTCTGTCAGCATTAACCAGGTTGACGTTATTTCATAATCATTTTGTTTATGATGATGTTATTTACCATCAGGTATCTGGAGTAGCGATGGGGGCCACCTGTGCCCCCTCTATCGCCAATTTATATATGTCACAATTTGAAAAGGATTGGATTGTAGCCTCCCCGTATGCCAAATCTCTGAAAATCTGGAGAAGATATATAGATGTTGTTTTTGTCATCTGGCAAGGAGCAACTTCTGATTTATTACAGTTTTTTCACTGGTTGAATTTAAGGGATGATAACATTAAATTCACTCTCAATTTTCATTCTGAATATATAACTTTTTTAGATGTTTTGATATACAAAACCCCACAGGGGTGGCATACTTCTACTTACCGCAAACAAACAGATCGAAATACTCTACTGCATTATGAAAGTGCCCACCCCATACAATTAAAAAATAGCTTGCCGATATCACAATTCATTCGATATCGCAGAAACTGTTCTGATATACAGGGATTTAAAGATCAATCAATCAACTTGCGAAATAACTTTTTAAAATGGGGATATCCTCCTCGGGTTGTAAATCAAGCTTATAAGAGAGCGAAATTCCTCAACCGGGATCACTTAATTAATCCTCCAACTACGAAGATTGCTGCCCCTCAGACACACATCAATCTAATCACTTCATTTTCACCCTTTAGTTCTTTTTTACAACGGAGTATAAAATGACATACCAACGTTCTACAGAGCATTCCAGAGCTCGCAGACTTTACAATTCGATGTGTTTGGTAGAGGCAAAAGAATTTTAAGGAATTGCTTAGTCCAGCAGTTTTACGCTCTCCTTCAGCCTCTACATCCCCTATACAAGGTGGCCACACACGATGTGGTGATTGCAATATTTGCTCGATCACTTTAGAACTAACTGATTTTTATTACCATAGCACACGTTATTGCCTGCGAAACAGAACCACATGCAAGTCTACACAAGTCATCTATGCAATTCGCTGCCCCTGCGATTTATTGTATGTGGGGAAAACAACTCGATCCCTCCAAGTGAGAATTAATGAACACAGAAGTAAACTCAAGTGTCAAAGACGAGAAGCTCCGATCGTTGATCATTGCCTGCAGCTACAGCACACTTTCTCTGAATTACGCTGTTTTGTCATTGAACAGATAACTTTTCCAATTCGTGAGAAAACATTGGATCAAACCTTGCTGTATCGAGAACAACGATGGATCTACACCTTGGCTTCCACAATGCCCCGGGGATTAAATTCTCGAATAGAATGGGAAGTGTGCCTATGAGAGACAAGATTGATGATAGTAGCAGATTTGCTTCTTAAATAAGGGTGTTAATATCTTCTTAAGCAGAATCAATTGTGTCTCACTATTTAACTACCCCGCATGCGCAGCGTTTTTGTAGGAATATACGTACTTGACAGAACCTAACAGAGCCGTGTCGGTGCTACCACAGGTAGGAGGTTCTAGTTATACGATTGAACATCCATCAAGAATAAACACAGTATGTGAAGTGTATATCTAAAGAACTCATTTCTCTTTGCAGTGCTGATATGAAAAATTCCCCTGATGAAACCTCTTTGGAGAAACGCATCTCATAGCGCATGAACAAGCGTCGGGAATTCATCGCACAGCTAAGCACTGGTTTACTGTCTAAAAATAAGTATTATATTCAAGAGGCTTGTTAAGGAAAACGTCAGAGCTTAGAACTACTAAAGATCTTTCACAAAAAATCTTTAAGAAAAAATCGTGGCTAATAGTTTAAGCAGGAGGTCATTGATGTACATTTAGGCACTAGTCCACTGTAAATTTTATAAAACAGTGGCAGCCACTGTTCCCTCTAAGCTGTGCGCTTGTGCGCGCGCACACGCCTCGCCGAGCGAGTGCACATACTTTACAACAGAGCGCACAAAAATTACGGTTCTGATTCTGATAGAAAACAACACAGACGTCTTAAAATTTAAAAGTTATGATTGTAATTACTAGAAATTTCCCGCTTCATTTAGTAATCGTCTATTTTCATTTAATTTGATTAAAAACAATGTGGTGTACATACTGTATTCTGACATGTAGTCAAATTTTAACGTAGATAACTCAGAGTGTCGTTATGTGGCGCACAAAAATTTAACCTTCCTTCAAAAGCTGCACACAGCTGATATTTTATGCGCACACAGCCTACAGAAAATTAGAGGGAACATTGGTGGCAGCCTATGGTTTCTGAGACCTCGTTAGCCATGAGTCTAATATGATATATAGAACACTTCCTCAGTTGTAATACAGAGCAACACTATTATCTGCATTTGAGACTCTGTGATAAATGAACACATTACCACTTGTTAATTACACCTCTCCCACTCAAACTATTTCCAACCCATTCAGTCACTTTAAGGTACAATCCTAGGGTGCTCAAGTTATTTATAAGTCGCCTGTGTGGAAGGATGTCAAAGGCTTTGCTGAAATATAAGTATACCACATCTAGGGCTCTCCATTGGTCCAATTCTCTCGTTGTCCAATCAAAGAAATTAATGAGATTCTTCTGACAAGACCTGCCTCTAGTAAAAACATGCTGCCTCATATCCTGCAGATTTTAGCAGCGTTTCCATTCATTTACTCACCACAGAGGTTAAACTAACTGGCCTGTAGTTCTCAACCTCATCCTTACTTCCAATTTTGTGTAAAGGGACCACATGCACCTTCCAGTCCCCTGGGACCAGTCCTGACTCTAAAGAAGCATTGAAAAGGTCAGACAGTAGAGCTGCTAAAACTTCCCCAAGTTCCTTCAATATTCTCGGATACAGTATGTCCCATCTGGTCCCAACACTTTGGGGTATGTTTACTAAACCGCGCAATTGTGCGGGGCGCACTTGAGCGTGCGCTAAGGTACCTTAGCTCACGCTAATAGTGCGTTTTTGGTGCCCCACACACGTGCATGCTGCATGCACAAATGCGCGCCGCACGCTCAAGTGCACGGCGCGCTGATGTGCGATAGAGGCGTGGAAAGGCATTTCGAGGGCGGAGGAAGGCTCCCGAGGGGCGGGGGGACGGGGTCAATGGGTGGAGAGTGGGAGGGGAGAGGCTCCCCGCACAGGAGCGGGGCTGAATTTCGGTCAAAAAAATACCGCGAGTGAAAACTTCGCATTAGAGCCGATTTAAAGGGAAGAGAAACATTTTGTCAGCAATGTACAGCAAAACCGGGGAAACCTGCAAAACGTGAGCAGTGTGATACATGTGCACAGAACAAAATAGCAAATAAAAATTGAAAATGACCACAACAAAATTCACAAAAATTATAATCCAGCTGGGCAACAGTGATATCAATGGGCAACATTAAAAAACACTCCCAGGAAAGCTCCAAAAAAAAAGAAATGATTTTTGGAAGGGTCTACGCTCCGTAGACCCTTTCAAAAATCATTTCATATTATTGGAGCTTTCCTGGTAGTGTTTTCTAATGTTGCCCAGTGATATCACTGTTGCCCAGCTTGCCCCTTTTTTCGAGGTCTTTTTTGAGGTTTATTTGCACTTTTGTCTCCATACAAGGTAAATGAGCCCACAGTAAAAGTGTGCAGAGCAGGGTTTCTGACTCATCAGGCCAGGCTTCCTATCTCCAGGGACTGCATTGTCTCTGTGGCCACAGTGTGGTGCAACAGACACAGCCAGTGCCTGTAAGACCAGAGGATCACAGGTTCAAATCCCAGCTGGGGCTCCTGCCAACCAAGTCCCCATAGTTTTACCCACCACTAAACAGTGATAGTAAAGACACTCCTTTATTGCAGAGAACATAAGCATGGTTCAAACACCCATATTTTACCCTACACCGCACACAAACCATAACAATGGGCATTACCTACAGTTGAGTCCCCCAAATTCAGTCCAGGAGTGCCACAACTCAATCAGGTCATATGCTTTTTCCCAGATAAGGACATGTCTGCATGTTGGCGGAAGGGTACAGGTGGTGGAGGGGGCAGTGGCTGCAAGCCACAGCAGACAGTGGCCTAGGCCTGTGCAGGCTGGCACCATCCACCGCAACAGACAGGCTCTGTTGGATGTACAGTCATGGACTCCCCAGGGAATGCAGCATATCTGTGGCAACACGGTGGTGTAGTGCACACAGACAGTGTGTGCAAGAACAGAAGGGGGAAGTGACCATGTGCACCCACACAGCACCTCGGCCCGGTAGGGGGTACTGACCGTGTGTTTTACTGGCACAGAGTAGCTACACACTGTCACATTGTGCGGGTACTGTGCTCACCCTGAGGGTGCAGTGAGGTGCCCAGGACCAGGTCCACAACACCTTCCATGGCTGAAAGAGGCCATGCCGGAGGTCCAAAGCAGTGTTAATGTGTGAGATAGGTAGTTTCTGCACAAACACCTTGAATATCTCTGTCTGTTTCAGTCAGGTGTAGCCCCTATGAACCCCTAGGTGGCCTATGTACCACCGCCCCCCTCCTCCAGGGCTGAGGGTGGCAAACATGGTCTCCCATCAATAGATCCACATTCAAACTCCCTGCAAAGTGGCAGTAGAGGGGACCATCAACCCCGGTCCTGCTGAGGAACAGACACCCCACAGGGCAGTCAATGCAGCTCTATACACATCCATAACACAATAGCAGACAGACATTATGCCTGGATATGGTAAGCTGCACCCCACCACTATCTGATATTCTCCTGCAGCAAGCCATCAGCCGCTGCACCCTGCAAGCTGCTCCATCAAGACACATACCAGCTGCAAACAGTCTGCTAGTTAGTCTATAGTGCATGTTTCCAGTGGAGATGCATGCACCCAGAACTGGGATGTCAGCATACACAGCAAGCAGATAAATCAGTGACTGGGCCCCAAAAGGAAACCCATATCTATCACATGAGAGAAATACTATATAGCACTATGGGGGTGCCTAGCCATGCTGTGGTCACTGCACAGTCAGGGTGAGAGTGATCTCTCAGCAGGACATACTGAGGTCACCCTGTCTGTGTAGGTGGTGGCCGGGCACTAAAATGTCCCAGTCAGTGCCCTATACCCTGTGCAGATGCACCCTGGCCAGGCCACCCTGTCTGGCCTATACCCATGGAACCTTGCTCCTCAATATGCACATTGGCAGCCCAATACTGGCAACATTGCTGGCAGTGTGGGCTGTGGAAGGTGTTTGAAGCCACCACACACTGGTTAGACAGACAGCCACCCCCACACCTATGCCAGCATTGTGCTACTATAGAGGAGTTCAGCAGCCATACCCACCAAACCAGTCCTGGGCACAGTACAGGCATGGATATGGCACGCAATACTGTTGGGGGTCACTCCCCAGGGTGGTACACACTGTCAGAGACCAGACCTGCAGCACACACCCCAGACATCAGAATGATTGTTATGGTGGAGCTCAATTTATTTATTTATTTATTTAGAATACGTTTGTATACCGCAGCTTCCAGCGATCAGCAGCGGTTTGATTACAGATTGAAAATTGCCAAATCAAGACAGAAATTTCGTAGTAACATTACATTGATTTGAAAGGAAAGCACGGCACACAGTAATAAGGTCATAGGAGAGGAGACAGAGATTTACATATGTACATTTTTGAAAGGATTTGAAAGGAAAGCACGGCACACAGTAATAAGGTCATAGGAGAGGAGACAGAGATTTACATATGTACATTTTTCCTAACAGGATTCCTGTTGCAAATTGTGACATCTTGTATTCCCCTGGGATTTACATCAAATTGTAATAGCACTGGAATAGATGAGTTTTCAGCTTTTTCCTGAATGCATTAAGGTCTTTGGTTGCTCTGAGCTCAGGCGGCAGTTGATTCCAGAGGGTCGGGGCAGAGTAAGAGTATGCTCGGCGGCTAGTGCTAGATTTGACGGATCTGATGTCAGGTGGAACATGTAGGGTGTGTGAGTTGACGGTTCTTCTGTCTCTGTTGGGTGGTTGCGTGCTGATAAGGGTGGAGAGAAAGGATGGAGCTATGTTATGTATGAGTTTGTGTGTGGTTATCAATGTTTTATATTGTATCCGGGCCGTAATAGGGAGCCAATGCAGCTCGATCAATACAGGTGTGATGTGTTCAGCAATGCTTTTTCGCATGATGATCCTCGCCACCACATTCTGGGCCATTTGTAGGATGTTTAGCGTTTTCTTTGGAAGACCCTGGAGGATGGCGTTGCAGTAGTCTAAGTGTGGAATAATGAGTGCTTGCGCAACAGACCTAAAATCGTGAGGTTCGAGGATGTTCCGTAGAGGTTGTATAACTCTAAGTTTGTGGAAAATGGCCTTGTTGGTTTTGCGTAGGTGCTTTTCCATCTTTAGGTTGTTGTCAAATGTGACTCCCAGGTATTTGATCTCATTCTTTGTGTGGTATGTATTGTTACAGAGTGTAATTGTCGCGGGAGGTTCAAAGTTTGATTTGCTGGAAATAAACATCACCTCAGTTTTCTTATGATTGATTGTCATGTTGTTTTGCTGTAACCATTGCAACATTTCATTCAGGCATGTTTCAAGTAGTGTATAGTTAGGTTCGACTGTATCCAGTTGCGTGTATATCATAATATCATCCGCATAGATGTGGTATTTGATATTATGCTGTTGGAAAATATCACAGAGGGGCTGCATATAAATGTTGAAAAGTAGTGCCGAGAGAGCTGATCCCTGAGGTATGCCTTGCGTCTGAGAGAATGCTTCTGCCTTTTTGCCATTGAATTGAACCTGTGGCATTCTGTTTGATATGTAGGAGGAGAACCATTTTAGGGGGTATCCCAATATCCCTATCGATTCAAGCTTGTTTATGAGGATTCCATGATGGACTGTATCAAAGGCGGCAGAGATGTCAATGAAGATGAGTATAAACATTTTCTTCTAATCTTCAAGGCCTTTCAGGAGGTTGTTAAGTAGTGCTATTAACAGCGTTTCTACCCCGTGATGTTGTCTGAAACCGTATTGTTGCTTATCCAGGATTTCATGGTCATCTAAATGTTCTTGTAGTTGCATAAGGACTGCCTTCTCAATGATCTTTGCTAGGAAAGATATGCTGGAGATGGGGTGGTAGTATGCTGGGTCTTCTTTGTTGAGTGAGTTGTTTTTTAGAATTGGTCTTATTATAGATTTCTTGAGTTGCGCAGGCATGATTCCTTGTTTTAGTGATTGGTTCACTATATGCGCGACTTGGTGGACAATATCTGTTTTTGCCGCCTTGATCCATGCAGCTGGGCAGGGATCTAGCAGGGATGTGGTGGTATTGATGTTTGTTATTATGTTGATAGTTTGTCTATCATCAATGTTGTGGAATTCGCTCCATGCCTGGTCCTGTTGTATATTGGCTTTCCGACATGTTGTGTTTAGACAGAGAGGGGTCAGGGTTGCAGTAAGTTTGCTTGCGTAGTAGATGAGCAAAATGTGCTTAACGTAGGCATTGATATCTGCCAGTTATCATAGGACACTTTTGATAGCTGTGTACCATATACCCAGGTGTAGGGTGGCATTGCTAAGGTATGCAACTGCTAGTATTGGGAGATACAGGCAGGGCCCAATGTCCTGCCTCTCCAGGAGGCATTGGCCAATGGGGCCTGTGGGTGTGTGTGTGGGTGTGTCTGGCCCTGTTGGCTGCTGCTTTACGGCAGAGTTTCCCAACTCCAGTCCTGGTGTTCCAAACACTGTTCGGGTTTTCGTGCTGTCCCTCATAAATATGCATGAGCTACATCTGCATACCATGGGGGTGGTGCATAGATATGCAGCACAGGCATCTTTATTAGAGGCAGCATGGAACCTGAATGGTGTGGGGCCCTCCAGGACTGCATTTGGGAGACTCTGCTCTAGGTAATGCGCCTGTTTATGGTGTCTGTGTTTGGTGTGGTAAAATATAGGCGTATTAACCATGCGTATGTTCTCAGCAATAAAGGTTTGTCCTTACTATCACGGTTTAGTTGTGGGAAAAATATGTGGACAGGATTGGCAGTAGCTTCAGCTGGCCTTTGAACCTGTGACCTTCTGTTCTTGCACACACTGTCTGTGTGCACTGCACCACCGTGTTGCCACAGATATGCTGCATTCCCTGGGGAGTCCATGACTGTACATCCAACAGAGCCTGTCTGTTGCGGTGGATGGTGCCAGCCTGCACAGGCCTAGGCCACTGTCTGCTGTGGCTTGCAGCCACTGCCCCCTCCACCACCTGTACCCTTCCGCCAACATGCAGACATGTCCTTATCTGGGAAAAAGCATATGACCTGATTGAGTTGTGGCACTCCAGGACTGAATTTGGGGGACTCGGCTGTAGGTAATGCCCATTGTTATGGTTTGTGTGCGGTGTAGGGTAAAATATGGGTGTTTGAACCATGCTTATGTTCTCTGCAATAAAGGAGTGTCTTTACTATCACTGTTTAGTGGTGGGTAAAACTATAGTGAGGTGGCAAGGAGATGTTTTGACAGGCTGGGCACAATTCTGTTTTTTTCTGGCTGGTGAGGAAGATGTAGTGGGGAGAGTGCATGGTTGTCTTGCCCTCCAAACCATTCTGGCTTTTTGATGGTTTTAGGGATTTAGGTTAGGGATGGGTTCCAGCATTTGAAGACTCAGCTAGCTGACCGAGCTTTGTTTTAGCCAATCCTCCCAGAAATGGCCCAAGATTATGGCCAACAAGGCAGGATGGAATGAAAAGGGCAAGCTACAGTGGAAGATACATGGGATAAAAGTTGATTAGCCAGAGTAGAAGACATGGCCTGGTGTCACTACAGACTGTGTCTGTATGATGGGTGGTTATTCACTGGGTTCATAAAGAACGTTATTATGGCTAAATCGGTACTAAGTGACTGTGTGCGGTTATAGAAACTTATTGATGGAGTAATTTTGATAAACACAGTGGAGAAAGATGTATGGGTGATTACTGTGATGGGAGCAAATCATGGGATAAAAGGATTGTTCAGTTTTACTTGGATAAGCATGGAACGTTTGATTAAAGCTGCAGCCAAGTTTTGCCATCAGTGTTGTCTTTGGTAGTATTATTTCAGCTATGTAGAAGTGAAGAAGGTGTGCGAGTGCTTATGTTAAGGATTTCCTCACACTTACACCTTCCTCTTTTCCTGTGAACGGACAGAGAGGAATTAAAAGGAAATGTCTTCTCTTGAGGAGATAAGTTAAAAGAAATCTATATTTGGAAGTTTTTAGATATTCACATTTTAGAAGTTAACTGTTTTTGCATGCGTGCATATGCAAAAGGGAGGTGTGGTCTAGTGGTTAGGATAAGGTACTTCAGGCCGGAGGGTCGGGGGTTCAAGTCCCACCTGGGGACAGCAATCTCAGGCCGGAGGGACTGGGATTTCTAGTCCTATAGGCACTCCTTGTGGTCTTGGGCAAGCCACTTAACCCTCCATTGCCCATATTCCCTGTAAGGATTAGCATATGTGTCTCATATCCCCTCATGTTAAATGTATTCCCCAATTGACCGCTTTGACTTGGTGAAAAGCAGGATATAAATACAGCTAAATAAATTAATTAATTAAAAAAAATACCAAATGAAAGTTTTGCAGGAAGGGGGGGGGGGGGTTGGAAGTAAGATGGCAGCAGGAAGTGATGCTGCAGTGTATCTGGGCTTCCTTTGCGCTGTGACCAGGAGCAGTATTCGCGGCGTCAGAATGGGCCATAGAAAGAGAAAGCAAGATGACCTACCCTTGGGTCCTGTTGCTGTTATAGCGAGCTCCGAGGGACAGTGGACACTGGATGTTTGTGGCTTTTCCTCCGGTACAGGAGCAGCGTCCTCGAGGGAACCAGCAGAAGGTCTATTTGCTCTGTGCGCTCTGGGTGTGCAGCTCTTGCCTGAGCTTCAAACCCCCCCACCAAGACCCAGAAGTGACTGGTCAGCTGGAGAAGTGCCTCCCGGCGGCTTGCCAACTAGCACACCGCTGAGGGATGGTGAAGACAGCTCTCCAGTGACAGAAGCAATTTCTCTAGAGAGAGAGGTACAGTGTTTGAAGGTTGGGACGGCTAGAAAATAAGCCAGGGAGTTGGTGCCTGTACATGCTGGAGTGTTGCCACCTTCCGGGATTAAAGGTATGCTTAAACCAAATTTGATTACTATGGAGACCCTGTGGGATACAATTGCAACAGTGAACTCTTATCTAAGTTCTCTTATGGGAACTATAACGCTGACTTGTTGGAAGTTAAGAATATTTATTCCTCAGTCGCCACTGCTCAGGAGCAGCGAGCAGGGAGAATCCTTGTTCTGGAGCAGGAAATAAGTTGCCTCCAGGAGCTGGTTGGGGCTCAGATGAAGGACAAAATTATGCTTTCTCGGAAGACAGAATATCTGGAAAATCAAGTTTGACGCAATAATATCAGACTGTTGAACTTTCCTAGGTCTCCAATTCTGTCACCTATGGAGATGTTGAGGAAATACTTTCGTGAAGTGTTAAAGCTCTCTCCGGAGCATTTAGCACCTGTAACTCGAGTGCACTATTTGTCCCTGGGTTCTAGCGGCTGTGGGGGCGGCGGCTCCAGATCTTGTCTCATTGGGGTTGGGGGACCTAACGGGCTTTTTAGAAAATTCGTTGGAGGTAATTACAGATAGGTCCACCCTTGTTACCCTAGCATTGGAGTCTGATAAAGTTTTGATTTTCCACTCTTATTTTAGGAACTTTAATGAGCGCTTTGTGGGTTCTGTAGTTAAGATGTTTCCGGATTTATCTCGTAGTTCTCAGATGAGGAGGAGGGAGTTTCTATTAAAATTTCCTATTAAATGTTGTGTTTCCTATAAAGATAATATATATTCGTTTTTTTTTATCCCGAGCAGCTTGTGGAGTTCCTTACTGTTAGAGAAGAGGTTTTTGTACAAGTTGCTGTTCTTTTTCATATGGCTGATGTATAAGTCTCCGCCTGCCCATTAATGTTTGTGCTAGCTTGCGGCATTTTTTCTTTTCGTTGCTACTATGTTTGTTTCCTGGTACCCTCCCCCCCCCCCTTTTTTTTTTTGCTTTCTTAATTGTGGGCTAATTTAAATGGATGTTTTATTTCTTTGTTTTTTTTCCTTCTGTGTTTATTTTATATTCCATTGTCTTTTCATTCATGTGAATACTTGGATGTGTAAAGTAAAGCTTCAATGAAAGATAAATTTAAAAAAAAATACCAAATGCTTGACATGCTGCAGATATGTTTATTTTATAAAAGCAGTGTGATGACAAAAAGGGCAATATTCAGCCTGCGGCAGTCAGCGTTGTTATAAACTTCAGCTGCGCCAGGCAAAATAATCCAAATATTTAGTGGCACTATCTGGATAATGCTGCTGTATATCTGACTTAGCAGCACCTGATAACAGGATAAATGCCACTAACTGTATAAATGTTTTTAAATACTGTATTGGACCCATTGATTTTATTAAAACAACTGAAAGATTTTAAACTTGGTCTTAAAATAGACGTGTTAACCATAACTGATGAAGTGCATCAGAAGTACATTTTAAGATTTAAAAGAACATTTGACCAGCATCTAGAGAATTTCAGGCACTTAAAGCAATATTCTGATTCAATTTTGATACACCATTAACAATTACCTTTGGTTAATTGAAAATGTATTAAGGTTAATGTCACCCCATATGGTGATGAATCTGATGTCTGTGGAGGGTTGTATCCGAGCGTTGTAGGTCAGCAGGTAGTTACCATCCACAGTTACCTTGAAACAGTCGTTCACATACTCAATGACAAGCTGTAATAAGTTGAAATGAAAAGTCAGCAAAACATACTGTAAATGATTCACATCTACACTACAGCTATAAATAGGCAAACAACATTTAGGATAATCTAAGATCCAATATGGAAATACTTATGGCAGTAAGCAGGAGTCCCTTCCGCGGTACCAGTTCCAGGTTTGGTTTAGTTTCATTTATTCATTCTCTTAATATACCATCTTTTAAACAAGGATACAGCAAAATGTGTTACAATTTTTTTTAAAATTTTATATTTATACATTTTACAATGAAATCAAACATGCAAAAGAAAAAGAGAGCGATCTGAAAATTGCAGCTCCAATAAGAAACCATCAAACTCCTAAAGAAATTCAAAACAACAGACCACCCTCTGCTAGCCCACAATATATAAAGGGGAGTAACATAGAAACTTCAATAACAAAATTAGAAAGGTAAAGCATTTGTAAGCCTGTGTTACTATGTTACTATGTAAGGCTCAGACTAATACATTATTAACCTTCAGCAGCACTTCCTACCTCTATGATAGTGGATCTCTGGGTGCTCAGAAACGCCGACAACTGCGCCGGGTCAAAAAAATTTAGAAAGAAGCCTGCAACTTCACAATACACTTACAAGGGAACTTTAAGAAAAATTGACCCCCCAGCAGTTGAACTCCCGACCACAGAAGAAGGAACTCATGCCTCCTTTTCTGTGTCTCCCGACAGAAATCTGGGAAAACCCATACTTGAAGGCCTCTAAACTTAATCAAACATTTTCTAAAAAACATTTTCAAGAACCAATCCCTATCATGAGATAATGTAAAAGACACAATAAGAATAGCCGGACTATAGACTTCCTCCCCAGATGCCTCCAAAATACCCGAGACATCAAGCGAGTCCGCCTGTTGTACCCCTGGGATAACTCCAGACCCTGAAGATCTCCGACGAGTTGGCAAATAATATAATTTAGAAACAAGGGGATGGGATTCACTAGGAACACAGAGTACCTCAGTCATATATCTCTTAAACATTTCTTTAGCATTAACATATTTTGATCTGGGAAAATTAATAAGTCTCAAATTTTGATAATGAGAAAAGTTCTCCAAATATTCAAAATGATTCTTCATCCCCATAGCATCCTTGGAAAAAACAGCCTCAGAGTCCTCCAGCCAACCAACTCTTTCCAGCGTTGAGGACAAGGACCCTTTCATACCAGATAGTTCTCCAGCCTGCTGTTGCAGAGTAATCACAGTAGTTTGCACCTGGGTCGAAACCGTTTCTACCTAGTGAAAAAGAGACTCTCCAAGTTGTTGAATCACTGTCCAAATCGTTTCCCGCATGAATTCAACAGCACGCTACAAGCGAAAAACAGAGGGACCTACTCACATGCCGGAACTCAGCTCTGGGATCCCCTGAGACACCACTGCCAAGGCCATCCCTGTTGGGCCCTCCAAACCACTGACTAGCTCAATGTGCCTGTGTCTGTCGGAGAGCTGACCCGAAAGGATTTCAACTGCCCTCCTCAACTGTCCCTAGGACTGCCCTCTAGAATATGGCGGCTCACCACCTCTGAAAAAAAGCCGACATGTCCAGACTCTCAGGGTAGGAATGCTCCAAAAGCAGAACTTTTGCTGCACGTAGCTGCTCAGTGTTTGAAGTTCAAACCCTGAGCTGGTCGATGAGCATCCCATCTCCGTCAAGCAGACAAGTGGGGATATAGTCACCAGGGAACTGTCAGCCTGCTACAGCGTACAAACAAGAAATGGATCCAATGGACCCACCGAGGCAACAGAAGCTAAAGCAGTGGGGGCCCCAGAGGTCTTCTTGCCACCCCTAGCCTTCCCTTTTGCCCATAGGCAAAACATGCTGCACCTACAGACGCCAAACTACTGCCATCTTGAAGCCACTCCCCATGCTTTACAAATTATATAAAAGTAAAATGAAACACTAAAAGATAGTTTTTTCTTTATTTTTAACTGCTTTTCTTACACAGTGCCACAAAGAGCCAGACATATTGCAGACAGTGCTCACACCTCTGAAACTGCTTATACAAAATGAGGCGCCATCAGACACCACCACCGATCCCCTGCAGGAGCCCTAATCCGCATCAGGGAAGAGAGTTGGGGGTGGGGCTGAATTCCCTTCCTGCTCTCCAACACAAAGCCAATCAGGTCCCGACTTCAGCATCTAAAAGAAAAGCGCCTCCCGGCGCCATCGGACACCACTACCGAGCTCCTGCAAGAGCCCCGATCAGCATCGGGGAAGAGAGTGGGGGGGCTGAACTCCCTTCCCACTCTTCAACACAAAGCCAATCAGGTCCCAACTTCAGCATCTATATGAAAAGCACCTCCCAGCACCATCGGACACCACCACCGATCCCCTGCAAGAGCCCCGATCAGCATTGGGGAAGAGAGTGGGGGGCTGAACTCCCTTTCTGCTCTCCAAAACAAAGCCAATCAGGGCCCAACTTCAGCATCTAAAAGGAAAGAGCCTCCCAGCATGCCCTCGCCTAAAGGCCTTGCCAGAGGGTCCTTAGGTGTGGCCCTTGAGCATGGGACTTGAACTAGCCTTCCCACCGATCCCAAATTTGAAGCTACATGTAAAGTTAACTACTATGACCCATAGATGCACACCACACTTGGACTGCATAGACCTCAAAAACTGTAAGTTCTGCTACTTTGTTTCCTTATTTTGCATATCCATTTTGTATCCCGCAACTAGCTACTTGCTGCAAATCTCTTACTATACTCCCCTTAGGCCATTTATTTAGGCTGGGATCACATAATATAGCCCTAAGAAAACTACTCCTACGTCCTGGTACTTAGACATCAATTGTGTTCCTAATCACATCTTAGAATTACTATACCTCTGGCCTATACTACCTCCTCACCAGACACTGCCCTATTATGTGGTAACTGTGTTTTAAATTATTTTTCCAATATTAATTGATATCTACATATACAGTTAGTTAATTTGCTTCCTGCCAAGATGTTCTCCCAACTATTAACTCCCTTGATACTCAGTATACTTATATTTCCCTACCTTATACCTAAACTAAATGCACTCCCACCTATATTGAACCAATCCCGATAATTTACACATATTATGAACATCACAGAGTACCCCCTTCTCACAAACTTTACCACAGGAACTCAAGTTACACTCACACCTGCAGATTAATCTATATTAACACCGCCCCATTACTGGCACATGATCCACTGAAAGCCCCAAGCAATAACATAATGCTTAACTGTATGTACATAAACTCAAGATCCATAAAAAAGAAGATTCCAATCATAAAAGCTGATATATTATTCATAACAGAAACATGGCTCTGTGAACAAGACAAAGTACTGCTAAACCAACTAAATCTACCCAATTACAAATTATTCCATACATCTAGAGCTAGAAAATGTGGTGATGGAGTTTTAATCTTAATGAAAGATTGCCTAATGCCATAAATTCAAGTCCGAGCGCGGAGTCGCGAAGGACGCCGGTAACCGGGCGGTCGGCCCGGTCCCGGTCCGTCCTTCCGGCTTCGAAGAAGGAAGAGGGGGGGGGGAGGGATGAGGAAGGAGCGTGGAGGCTGCTGACGCCGGCAGCAATGTTTGAATGGATTGGCTCCGCAGATGGGGAGAGCGGAGCCAATCAGAGCTGCCGGCGTTAGACGGGGTTTTTTTAAAGAAGGAGCCACTGATGCTCCCCCCCTTTCGTCGGCAGCGATTCCGGAGACGGTAAGCCTTCGGGTGTCGACGTCTTAGAGAGAGTACCAGGCAAATAAAAATCGGGCAGCGTGGGAAGCGGGGTGCACGCTGGTTGGGACAGCCGGGTACATTTTGGGGCCTGTGCGGAGTTAGCTGGGGGTGTAGCTGCGGGCTTGGTGCGCTCTACGGCGTTTTGCTGCGGCGGTTTGGTCAGCTGAGGGCTCAATTTGGAAGGGGGCAAAAGGGGTCTTCGGGGGCAGAAACTTTAAAAAAAAAAAAAATAATAATAATAATAAAGATCAATAAGAATTTTTTGCTGGGGGGCTGGTCCTCATTGTTGAATGGCACATGGAGTGAGGGCTGGGGCAGTTGGCCCTGATAGGGCGGCGCAGGCAAAGGGTGCTCAAGCGGGTAATAGGGCTGGGGCTCCAGGGAGGGAGGGTAGCGGGGGGGGCCGGGGTCAGCGAGGCACGGCCAGTCGGAGGCTGCCTCGGGCAAAGGCACCTCCGCGTGGTCGGGGAGAAGGGTTGTCATCGGTGCGGGAAAAAGGGGCTGTGGGACCCAGAGCAAAGGGGCAAGCTAGGCGGGGACAGTCTCAAAGGGGAGGTGAGGGGGCTGATTCTGGGCCTTCGCCCGGGGTTGTAAATGAACTTGGATCTGCTAGGGATGGGGAGGAATTAGTGGGGGGGGGGGGCATGAGCAGGAGCAAGGGTGTTTAACTCGGGGGGGATGGGGTTATGGGTCTATGGGAGTTGGACCTATGGTCGGGCCAGCGGGTGCACAGCCCATAAATCCTAGCGACAGGGCGTACTGGGAGAGTGTGCAACGGGGCCATGGTGCCTATGGGGCATGGAGTGGTCCCTCTCCATGGGGACACTGGTTAGGGGGTGGGCAAGGTTCTTCCAGAGCTGAATGGTTGGATGCATGGCAGCCGGGTGGTCTTCGCCTGTTCCCCCTCCCCCTCTTTTTCCTATTATGTCTCCACAGGGTCCACCGCCATTATCAGGGAGGACCGACAGTGGACTGCGGCGAGTAGAACGAGTGAATTCGACTTTGATACGGCAGCGGGAGATGCCCAGTGAAGGTGCGGTTCGAGAAGCTGGCGGACAGGAGCAGGATGCGGGGCTCAGTACCGTGGATGTTGGTCCTGATGAGGTGGTGGCGTCGGCGACTGGTGTTGCAGGTGAGTTACAAGTGGATTCGGGTGAGAGGAGTAGAGGGAGTGGTAAAAAGAAAGCAAAAAGGACAGCAAAAAGGAAACATTCCTGTAGAAGGCGTCGCAGGGACAGTTCTTCGTCGGTTTCGTCCTCGGATTCGTCTTCTTCGGTGATGTCATCGGAAGATAGCATGTGTCGGCAGGGGAAGGGTGACGCAACGGTCTCAGGGAGGAGTCCAGAGGGTGGTTTGCCTTCGGCAGTGGTAATTTCAGAGTTATGGGAGGGAGTGCCACGGAAGTTGCGACATAAAATTAAAAAGCGGCGTTATATAGATATTTTCCGGTTGCTAGAAGGTCGCAAACGATCGGGCGAAAGTAGGAAAAAACGTAAGGAGGATGAAAAGGCGGGGCGTATTAAGAAAGTTTCAAGAAATGTGGTCAATTGGACACGGGCTTTTTTGCGTTTGACTAGTGTTTGGGGACAACATTACCCGGGACAATACGAGAGGCTTTTATCCTACGCGGATTCAATCTTGGAGGCGTCGCAGACGCATGAAGGATGGTCATGGTTAAACTATGACGAGAAATTTAGAGACAAGATGGAAGGGAATAGACTTGTGTCTTGGGGTATGCAGGACATTAATTTGTGGTTGACCCAGATGTTGGCCAGGGGTGGTGTCGGAGGAGGGGTAAAAGGGGCAGTCGTCAGCGGGGGGGGGGGGGGACGGGTCGGTCCTTTCGTGGGGGAGCGAGTTTCGTACAGCAGCGTACAGGGGGCAATGGGGCAGGTGACCTTTGCTGGAGGTTCAACAAGACCTCGTGCCCTTTCCCAGATTGCAAATTCCGGCACATCTGTTCCCTTTGCGGGGGAGCGCATCCGGCCGTTAAATGTGTCAAAAAAGGGAGCTCCCTGCCCCCTACTTCTGGCACAAAGTAATGCAAGGTTTGGCCTCGCCCCTACGCCTGTTAGAGTGTCAGTATTGAATGCATGGTTGGGCCAGTACCCTCGACAAACCGATAGAGAGGCTTTATATTTTGGTTTTAATTATGGTTTTGTAATCCCGGTATGTGGGCAAGTGGGGGGGTCGGTGGGGCGGAATTCAGTGTCTGTGAAGCGATTCGCCTCGGTGGTGAAAGAAAAGTTGGCGGCGGAATTGTCGCTTGGTAGGGTAGCGGGCCCATTTGTCAGTCAGCCATTCGAAGGAATGGTGATTTCTCCATTGGGTATCATACCAAAGAAGGAGCCGGGGAAATTCCGCCTGATACATAACTTGTCCAGCCCCATAGGAGCTTCGGTCAATGACTGTATTCCGCGGGAATTATGTTCCGTGCGATATGCGTCTTTTGACAAGGCAGTGGACCTAGTACGATCCGCCGGGCGTGGGGCACAGATGGCAAAGGTAGATATTGAGTCGGCGTTCCGGCTACTTCCAGTGCACCCGGCGTCGTTTTACTTGTTGGGTTTTTGCTTTGAAGATGGTATATATTTTGATAAATGCATGCCCATGGGCTGTGCCATCTCGTGTTCATACTTCGAGAAGTTTAGTACTTTTCTACAGTGGGCAATTGAACGTAAAGTTGGTATAGCGCAGGTGGTGCATTACTTGGATGATTTCTTATTTGTGGGATCGGAACACTCTGAGGAATGTCGTGTATTGCTGGATGGTTTTGTGGATTTGTCCAAGGAATTGGGAGTACCGTTGGCAAAAGAAAAGACGGAAGGTCCTACTACGCGGATTACTTTTTTGGGGGTGGAGCTTGATTCAGACTTCATGGTGGCACGGCTTCCCCAGGAAAAAATTCGCGGATTGCGGGTGTTGGTGGCCAATGTGCTGGCATCATCGTCCTTGACACTGAAGGAGGTGCAAGCTTTGTTAGGCTCGTTAAATTTTGCTTGTCGGGTGATACCGATGGGCCGGGTATTTTTGAGGCGTTTGGCGGCAGCTACCGCGGGGGTGCGTAGGCCTCATCATCATCTGAGAGTCTCGAAGTCAATTAAGGCGGATTTGCGGATTTGGCAGGTCTTTTTGGAAGAATTTAATGGGACCACAGTTTTACTGGAACGGAGCTCAGCAGTGCGGATTTGCAATTGTATACTGACGCGGCGGGGGGCATAGGTTTGGGCATTTACTTCGCTGGGGCTTGGTGTGCGGAGCGTTGGCCGCAATCCTGGTGCGAGTCGCAGCTTACCAGTAACATAACTTTTTTGGAACTGTTTCCCATCTTAGTTGCCTTGGAATTGTGGCCTGATAGATTTGCTAACAAAAAGGTTTTGTGGTGGTGTGATAATGAGTCAGTAGTCCAGGTAGTGAACCATTATTCACCGCACTGTCTTTTGGTGGCTAACTTGATGAGGGAAGTGATTTTAGCTTGTTTGCGGTTAAATGTGTACTTGAGAGCTCAACATATTCCGGGGTATGCTAATTCCATCGCTGATTCTCTTTCCCGTTTCAAGTTCGAGCAATTCCGTCGATTGGCACCACAAGCAGATGCAGAAGGAAGTGCGGTCCCTTGGAAGTTATGGAGTCTTGGCCATCCGGAATGAAAGACTTGTTGCGGTGTTCTGTAGCAGCTGGCACCTGGGCGGCGTATCGGCGAGGATGTCAGAAGGTGGTGGAATTTTTGGAGCGATCGGGTTGGTGGTCTGGGCCGGTTTCACCTCAGTTGCTGGGGCAATATGTGGTATGGGCAAAAGAGAATGGTGTGACTCGCTCGGCAGTGCGCAGTCATTTGGCAGGCTTTGAGTACTTTGCGAAGGCAGTGGGTTGGGATTTCCCGTCAGGGGGTGCCTTGGCCCGTCGGCTCTTGCAAGGATGGGGTCGGGCAGTGCCTGTACATTTAGATGCTCGGCGTCCCATCACGCATGATTTACTAGAAAAGATATGCAAGTCTTTGGCGGTGGTGGCCTCGTCGCAGTATGAGGTGACGCTTTTTCGAGCAGTTTTTACTTTAGCATTTTTTGGGGCTTTTCGCATGGGTGAGCTGGTTGCGCGATCGTCCAGGGCAGGAGATGTGGGGATTCTGCAGCGTCAGCATGTTTGCTTTGAAAAAGGGCGGTTGAGAATTTTGTTAGCAAAATCTAAGACTGATCCCCAAGGCAAAGGTTTGTGGGTATGGCTGAGTGGGATTCCAGGGTTTCACACTTGTCCGGTGAGCGCAATGAGTGCTTTCTTACGGGTCCGCCCATTGCGGGTTGGGGGGTTGTTTCTGCATGCGGACGGGCGGCTGCTTACACGTTTTCAGGTGGCAGCAGTTCTGCGGTTGGCATTGAAGGCTGTAGGGGAGCCCCCCGAACATTATGCAGCTCATTCTTTTCGTATTGGCGCGGCCTCCAGCGCTGCTGCGGCAGGCTTGTCGCAGCAGGACATTCAGAGTATTGGGAGGTGGCGTTCTCAGGCTTTCCGGGGTTATGTTCGTTTATAAAAAAAAAAAAATAATAATAATAACAAAACAAAATATGGATTAACTCTTGTTTTCTTTTGCAGTTGCAGGAGGGAGTGTCCAGAGCGGTTGGATGATCGGGCACTCTTTCATGTACTGGGCCGGCCGGCGAGCGGCTGAGCGGCCATTGGGGACTAATCTGGGGCTGGATCCTGCTCAAGTGTCGCTGCTATGGCTGGGTGAGAGAGGGTTGAGGTGGTCTCAGCTCCTGCCTTTGCTCCGGCACCATGAGCGAGTGAGGGGCAAGCCACGGCTGCTGCTGTTGCATTTAGGTGGCAACGACCTAGTTACCTGGACTTGTAAGCAATTCATACGACTTGTTATCAAAGACTTAACTATGTTACTGCATATGTTCCCGGGAATTCAGTTAATTTGGTCGGACATCATTCCAAGGCCTGTTTGTGCGGCCCAGCGGCGTTGGTCGCGGGGTCTTACAAAAAATAAATCGTCAAATAGGACGGTGGTTAATGGGACAAGGTGGGATTCAAGTTCTTCACCCGTGGGTGGAAGTGACTTGTACGGGGCTGTACAGGATTGATGGTGTTCATTTGTCACCTGTGGGTTTAGATCTACTGTTGAATGATTGGCAAGAGGCCTTGGAAGGTGTTTTACATGGGGATGCCAACTGGTCGCAGCAGGGCATAGGGGGGGCGGCACAAGGGCATTAAAATGCCAGTGCCGGTGGCGGGATCCCGGAGGTTTCCGGGGCCCGGAGCCGTTTGGTCATACTTGGGCGGGGGCGGGGTGCCCCCGACCCGGATAAGCCCTGCTGGCCTTTGCTAGTCATATGGCGAGGTCGGGGAAAGGGCGGTAGGAAATTGGCCGGTGGTCGGACACGGCCGGAGCGGATGCGACCCCACTTTGCTAATTATGGCTGGGGGGGTATCACTCCGCTGGTGGGAGATTGTTTATAGAACTGTTTGATATTGTAAAGTTAATTGTTTGAATTATAATAAAGCTGCGACCGGTTGGTACTTCCAATAAGAAAATTGTGTCTGTGGAATTTGTAAGTCTGGAAAAAAGGGTGGGGGAGGGGTTGAGAAGAATGAAGGAGGTGGGGGTGAGTAAGGACGGGCATAGGGCACCGGATGCAACCTGCCACGGTTAATTCAAGTCCGAGCGCGGAGTCGCGAAGGACGCCGGTAACCGGGCGGTCGGCCCGGTCCCGGTCCGTCCTTCCGGCTTCGAAGAAGGAAGAGGGGGGGGGGGAGGGATGAGGAAGGAGCGTGGAGGCTGCTGATGCCGGCAGCAATGTTTGAATGGATTGGCTCCGCAGATGGGGAGAGCGGAGCCAATCAGAGCTGCCGGCGTTAGACGGGGGTTTTTTAAAGAAGGAGCCACTGATGCTCCCCCCCTTTCGTCGGCAGCGATTCCGGAGACGGTAAGCCTTCCCGCCCTCCCTCCCTCCAATTTTGGTATGTAAGGGGTGGTGTTTTTTGGGGTGTCGCAGTGGGGTGGGGTTGACAAGGCGGGATCCCGGAGGTTTCCGGGGCCCGGAGCCGTTTGGTCATACTTGGGCGGGGGCGGGGTGCCCCCGACCCGGATAAGCCCTGCTGGCCTTTGCTAGTCATATGGCGAGGTCGGGGAAAGGGCGGTAGGAAATTGGCCGGTGGTCGGACACGGCCGGAGCGGATGCGACCCCACTTTGCTAATTATGGCTGGGGGGGTATCACTCCGCTGGTGGGAGATTGTTTATAGAACTGTTTGATATTGTAAAGTTAATTGTTTGAATTATAATAAAGCTGCGACCGGTTGGTACTTCCAATAAGAAAATTGTGTCTGTGGAATTTGTAAGTCTGGAAAAAAGGGTGGGGGAGGGGTTGAGAAGAATGAAGGAGGTGGGGGTGAGTAAGGACGGGCATAGGGCACCGGATGCAACCTGCCACGGTTACTTCATAGCTCCAACACAAAATTGGATATTGACATCCTCCTAATAGATAGCAGAAACATAGCTTTCTGCCTCATTTATAGACCACCAACTTCCAACCTGGAAGACCTAACAAACGTGGTTGAAGAAGTACTCAATATTGCTCCAAATAAAAAAGTAGCCCTCCTAGGCTATTTTAATCTCCCCACATTGCAAAGCTCGTGAGCCTCCTCCTTTATTGATGCTATGGAACAGCTAAATTACAAACAAATTATTACTGTCCCCACACACAAAAAAGGAAACATACTAGACCTCATATTCATACCATAAGAGTCCCAATTATATAATAATACTCTACCTCTAATATCCCCAGTCCCATGGTCAGACCATCACCTCATAGAATTTACTCTAGAGGTTCCTCAATTACACAACCCTACTGTAAAAAAGCTCCACAAACAATACTCTAAATATAAGCAATTTGAAAAGGAAGCCTTCACTGATGAGCTTCTACATTGACACAAGCACAAATGATCTTGACAATCTTATAAATAATTGGAATACCTCTATTAATAAATTGGTAGCTAAGCCATCCAACTCACAACATACTTCAAAAAACCCTTCTAAACAATGGTACTCATAAGAACTAAGGGGTATGTTTACTAAAGTGCGCACTTGTGCGGGGCGCACTTGAGCGTGCGAAAATGATGCACTTAAGTGCTCTTAAGTGCCCCGCATGAGTGCGCGTCACAATAACGGCCCCCGCACACGTGCGACGAACACGCGCACGTGTGCGGGGCGCTACTGTGCGATAGAGGCGGGGAAAGGCGAAAGTAGGGCAGAGGAAGGCCCCCGAGGGGCGGAGAGACGGGGTCAATGGGTGGAGAGTGGGCGGGGAGAGGCTCCCCGCACAGGAGCGGGGCTGAATTTCGGCAAGAAAAATACCGCGAGTGAAAACCTCGCGGTAGAGCCGATTTAAAGGGAAGAGAAACCATTTCCGTCAGCAATGTACAGCAAAACTGGGGAAACCTACAAACGTGAGCAGTGTGATACATGTGCACATAACAAAATTGCTAAGAAAACCTTAAAATGACCACAAGAAAAACTGTAAAAATTATAATTCAGATGGGCAACAGTGATAGCAATGGGAAACCATAAAAAACACTCCCAGGAAAGCTCCAAAAAAAAGAAATGATTTTTGGAAGGGTCTACGCTCCGTAGACCCTTTCAAATATCATTTCATTTTATTGGGGCTTTCCTGGGAGTGTTTTTTTATGGTTGCCCAGTGATATCACTGTTGCCCAGCTTGGTCATGGGTTTGTGCCCCTTTTCTCGAGGTAATTTTTGAGGTTTATTTGCCCTTTTGTCACCATACAAGGTGAATGAGTCCACAGTAAAATTGTGCAGAGGTTTTCTGAGCCGTTCGGTCAGGTTATCTATCTCCAGGGACTGCACTGTCTCTGTGGCCACAGTGTGGTGTAGCAGACACAGCCAGTGCCTATAGGACCAGAAGGTCACAGGTTTAAATCCCAGCTAGGGCTCCTGACAACCCAGTCCCCATAATTTTACCCACCACAAAACAGTGATAGTCAGGACACCCCTGTATTGCACAGCACATAAGCATGGTGCAAACACCCATATTTTACCCTACACCACACACAAACCATACCAATGGGCATTACCTACAGCCGATTCCCCCAAATTCAATCCTGGAGTGCCACAACTCAATCCGGTCACATGCTTTTACCAAGATAAGAACATGTCAGCATGTTGGCGGAAGGGTACAGGTGGTGGAGGGGCCAGTGGCTGCAAGCCACAGCACACAGTGGCCTAGGCCTGTGCAGGCTGGCACGGTCCACCGCAACAGATAAGCTCTGTCACATGTACAGCCATGGCCTCCCCAGGGAATACAGCACATCTGTGGCAATGCAGTGGTGCAGTGCACACAGACAGTGTGTGCAAGAACAGAAGGGCACAGGTTCAAAGCCCTGCTGGGGCTACTGCCAATCCTGTCCACATATTTTTCCCACAACTAAACCGTGATAGTAAGGACAAAACTGTATAGCTGAGAACATATGCATTGTTAATACGCCTATATTTTACCACACCAATCACAGACACCATAAACAGGCGCATTACCTAGAGCAGAGTCTCCCAAATGCAGTCCTGGAGGGCCCCACACCATTCAGGTCCCATGCTGCCTTTAATAATGATGCCTGTGCTGCATGTCTATGCACCACCCCCATGGTATGCAGATGTAGCTCATGCATATTTATGAGGGACAGCATGAAAACCCGAATAGTGTTTGGAACACCAGGACTGGAGTTGGGAAACTCTGTCGTAAAGGAGCAGCCAACAGGGCCAGACACACCCACACACACCCCCACAGGCCCCATTGGCCAATGCCTCCTGGAGAGGCAGGACATTGGGCCCTGCCTGTATCTCCCAATACTAGCAGTTGCATACCTTAGCAATGCCACCCTACACCTGGGTATACGGTACACAGCTATCAAACGCTTGCTATGATAACTGGCAGATATCAATTCCTACGTTAAGCACATTTTGGTCATTGAGCTCCACCATAACAATCATTCTGATGTTTGCGGTGTGTGCTGCAGGTCTGGTCCCTGACAGTGTCTACCACCCTGGGGAGTGACCCCCAACAGTATTGAGTACCATAACCATTCCTGTACTGTGCCCAGGACTGGTGTGGTGGGTATGGCTGCTGACCTCCTCTATAGTAGCACAATGCTGGCATAGGTGTGGGGGTGGCTGTCTGTCTATCCAGTGTGTGGTGGCTGCAAACACCTTCCACAGCCCACACTGCCAGCAATGTTGCCAGTATTGGGCTGCCAATGTGCATAATGAGGAGCAAGGTACCATGGGTATAGGCCTGACAGGGTGGCCTGGCCAGGGTGCATCTGCACAGGGCATAGGGCACTGACTGGGACATTGTAGTGACCGGACACCACCTACACAGACAGGGTGACCTCAGTATGTCCTGCTGAGAGATCACTCTCACCCTGACTGTGCAGTGACCACAGCATGGCTAGGCACCCCCATAGTGCTATATAGTATTTTTCTCATGTGATAGATATGGGTTTCCTTTTGGGGCCCAGTCACTGATTTATTTGCTTGCTGTGTATGCTGACATCCCAGTTCTGGGTGCATGCATCTCCACTGGGAACATGCACTATGGACTAACTAGCAGCCTGTTTTTAGCTGGTATGTGTCTTGCTGGAGTGGCTTGCAGGGTGGAGCGGCTGATGGCTTGCTGCAGGAGAATATCAGATTGTGGTGGGGTGCAGCTTATCATAACCTGGTCTAATGTCTGTCTGCTATTGTGTTATGGATGTAGTATAGAGCTGCATTGACTGCCCTGTGGGGTGTCTGTTGCTCAGCAGGACTGGGGTTGATGTTCCCCTCTACTGCCACCTTTGTAGGGAGGTAGAATGTGGATCTATTGATGGGAGACCCTGTTTGCCACCCTCTGCTGAGGGGGGGTAGCGGTGATGGTGGTGCATGGAGGCAACAACTGACAGGGATATCCATGGTGTGTGTGTGCAGAAACTACATATCTGAAACTTTAACACTGCTTTGGCCCTCCAGCAAGGCCTCCATCAGCCATGAAAGGTGTTGTGGACCTGGTCCTGGGTGCCTCATCGCACACTCAGGGTGAGCACAGTACCCGCACAATGTGATGGTGCGTAGCTACTCTGTGCCAGTAAAACACCCGGTCAGTACCCCCTACCAGGCCGAGGTGCTGTGTGGGTGCACCCGGTCACTTCCTCCTACCAGGCCGAGGTGCTGTGGGGGTGCATTCCCCATCTTGTGTTCATCTTTGGACAGCTGATTTGCATGTGCAGTGCATCATGGGTACGGGTGGGCTAACCCTATCCTGGTGACCACAGCAGACTGTCTGTGTGGTGACGTTCAGGCTCTCTCCAGCCAGTCAGGGGTTTGCTAGCAGATATAGAGCTGTAGCCCAATGGTTACTTCACTGCCTGTGAAGCCAGAGGTCATGGGTTTAAACCCACAGTGGGGTTATTTGATAGGGGTGTCCAAAGCATTGTTTTTCTTTAATGTACATATTTTGATGCCAGCAAAAACACCCTCAGCGTACTGTACCCATAGGGCGCCTCTGAGGGCGCTTTATAGGGCACCCTATAGGGCACTTTATGGTTCCCGTCCATATAAGGTGCACTATACATTATCCTGTGACGCAACTTATAGGGTGCCCTATAGGGGACATATTAGGGTGCCGTGGCGGACAGTGCACTTTATAATGTGCCCTATGGAGTGCCTTATAGGGTGCCTTATACGGCACCTTCCATTACGGCACGTGAGGGCGTGTTTGCTGGCAGCAATTAATAAAATAAACATATGGTGCTGAAGGAAAAAATATGTACATTGCAAAGCTGATGCAACAGCCAGCCTTACGTATTAGGCACCCTGGGGAGCAAACTCATGACCCCTGTATCAGCAGTCAGTGCCTTAACCATTGTGCTCCACTGCTGCTCCTCCTTGCATGTCAGCGCACCTACTTCTGCTTTTCATTCCTTAAACTGCACAGTGCTGCCATCAAATACAGTACTCTGACCTTGCGGTACCTCATACGGCACCCTCTAAAGTGCCCTATAAGCAACATTCTAGGGTGCCTTGGCGGACAGTGCACTTTAAAATGTGCCTTATAGGGCGCCTTATGTTAACATGCTTTGAGAGTGCGTTTGCTAGTAATGATAATTAAAATAAAAATAAAATGCCCCCTAAAGCACTCTTCCCCATAATATGCAATGCCTCAGCCAACCTTGTTCATTGGGCACTGTGGGGGATCAAACCCCTGATCCCTGCATCATTGGTCAGTGTCTTAACCATTGTGCTGTGGCTCTGTTCCTGGGTTTGCACATCTGCACGCCGCCTTATGCCTCCGAATACTAGAACAGCCTCCTAAATCAATAGCACCCCCGCCTAATGCCCATCTGCGCGCTGCCTTATGCCGCCCATTATTTGTATGCCTCCTAAAATATTGCCTCTGCCAGCCATCTTCATTGAGCACAGTGGGGGATTGAACCCCTGATTCCTGCACCATTGGTAAGTGCCATCACCATTTCGCTGTGGCTCTGCTCTTCTGTTTGTACATCAGCGCGCCACTTATACCTCCCAGTATTAGAATGCCGCAGGAACATCAGCATCGCTGCCTTATGCGGCCAAAAACATCAGTGTGCTGCCTTATGCTGCCCAGTATTTCTCTGCCTTGTATATTAGACACTTCAGCCAGCGTCATTGAGCACTGTGGGGGATTGAACCCCTGATCCCTGCACCATTGGTAACTGCCTTAACCATTGTGCTGTGGCTCTGCTCTTCTGTTTGCACATCAGCGCGCCACATATGCCTCCCGCGCAGCTATCCAATGCGCTAAGGTGCGGGGCGCACAAGGGTGCCGCGCACCTTAGCGCATCTGTCAATCACGGCTTTTCTTCTTCAGGACGGAACGCCCACTCCTTATATGGCACCCGCACTCTACCGCGGCCCGCACTTTACCAGGGTTTTAGTAAACATACCCCTAAGAGTAATGAAAAGAGAACTAAGAAAACTGGAACACTCCTGGTGTGCCAGGAACACCACAGATAACAGAGCTAAATACATGACTTTGCTCACAAAATACCACCAACATATTAACCAGTCTAAAAAAAATAGTATACAAACTTCTCATGAATTCAATCAACAAACCTAAAGACCTATTTGCTATTGTTAAATCCCTCACAGCCCATCCAAATTTCTCCACTGATCTACCTAATATCTCACCACAAACTCTAGTTGACTTCTGTATGGCCAAAATACCCCCCCCCTCCCCCGGGCACCTGTTTCACTGATTTGACACCACTTGCCAAATCCTAGGATGAGTTCCACCCTATAAATAAAAAGGACAATAGCTAATATGAATACCTCCACAGCTAAACAAGACCCTTGCCCTTTAAATGGATCAAACAATCATTCAACGAATTAGCGCCTATCTTATTATTCATAGTTGATGGTTCTAGGTCAGGGTTTGTGAACTCCAGTCCTGGAATGCCACAATCCAGCCTTGTTTACAGGATGTCCCTAATAAATATTCATGTGATATATTTGCATAAAATGGGAGGCATTGGATGCAAATATATCTCATGAATATTCATTAGAAACATCCTGAAAACCAGGCTGGATTGTAGCACTCCAAGACTGGAGTTCATCATCCCTGTTCTAGGTCATTTATAAAGCAATTCTTGCTGAAGTTGGAGGGCCAGTTAGATGTGTATTCTGAGACTATTTTATAAAGACACATAAAAGCAACTGATATCACAACTGAAATGCAAATGTGTATATTTGCAATAGATTGAGAGCCGATTTAAACATATGTGGCTGAAGTACATGTATAGATACGTTTTTTAAAACATATCTATGTACTTCAGGACACTATCCATGCTCCTCTCAGACTCCTCCCCTGAACACAGCTACCCTCAGGATGCATAAAACTGTGCACCTTCTTTGTCACTATGCATCCTATTATGCATAAACTAATTTTATAATGGGTCTTTTATGTGCTTATCACAGGACTTTAAGCGTGAAATACCTTTCATAATGGTTCCCCTTTAGAGGGCCCCTTGACCATTTTTTAAAGCTGACATCAATGATGGGATAAAGTCAAGCAGTCTGATCTGGCTACTTCTGGGAAATGTCAGGGACTTGCAACCTGGATTGGCCACTGTTGGAAAAAGGATATCGGGCTTGATGGGCCTTTAGTCTGACCCAGTGTGGCAGTAATTGTGGGCCTGATATTCAAAGGCATTTACACGATTTGCAGACCTGCAAACCATATAAATGTCGCTTAGTAGGATATTCAGCGGCACTAACATCAAATGTGCACAAGCAGTTGTACCTATGTAAGACATCCAAGGTAGGACTAGCGTATCTATTGGGACCTGGTGGTTAGTTTAGTGATTTGAGCTGAAGAAAAGCTCGCAAGTTTTTGTGGACACTATGGGGTATGTTTACTAAACTGCGTTAGTGCAATTCGCGTTAGGAGCCGCGGTAGTGACAGAAACCCCAAATAAGGACATGGACGGTACATCGTCACCACTAACGCGCGTTAAAAAAATTAACGAGCGTTACCGGGCGCCGTGGCGCATTACTGCGCGTTAATTGTAAGAAGACGTACAGACACAAAGCACTGAAACAGAGCTGTAGCACAATGGTTACGGTACTGACCGCTGTTATAGGCAGCATGGGTTCGAGTCCCCAGTGTGCCTAACGCAGAAGGCTGTCCCAGGCATCACCCTGTACATTACAGAGGGAATGAGGAGGCATGTTTTTCGTTAAGTTGAGTATTGGTGTCAGAAACACACCGTCGGAGTGTGCCTAGCCACGTACGTTGATGCGTGCGAGGCTGTGTGCGTTGGTACGGGCGTAGCCCCGTGCGTGGCTGCGCACATACAATCGTGCGTGGGTACGTGTGTTTGTACGTGCGTGGGTACGTGTGTTTTTACCAGTGTGGGCATCTTATATTACAGACTCTGTAGGGTGTCTTGCACCTATGCATTATGCTAGCAGATGTACGTGTGATGGCCTATGGTTTATCAGAGCCTGTGAGCAGGTGCTGGAGTTTCACAGGGTTGGATTGTGCCAGTCACACCCATGATGCACTGCACATGCAAATCAGCTGTCCACAGATACACACCATGGGGAATGCACCCCCACAGCACCTCGGCCTGGTAGGGGGAACTGACCATGTGCACCCCCACAGCACCTCGGCCTGATAGGGGGTACTGACCGTGTGTTGTACTGGCACAGAGTAGCTACACACCGTCACATTGTGCGGGTACTGTGCTCACCCTGAGGATGCAGTGAGGCGCCCAGCACTAGGTCCACAGCACCGTCCATGGCTGAAAGAGGCCATGGTGCAGGTCCAAAGCAGTGTTACTGTGTGAGATAGGTAGTTTCTGCAGGACCACCTTGGACATTTCTGTCTGTTTCAGTCAGGTGTAGCGTGCCGTGCCCCCCCCCCCCCATCAAAAGATCCACAGTCTACCTCCCTGCAAAGGTGGCAGTAGAGGGCAACATTAACCCTAGTCCTGCTGAGGAACAGACACCCCACAGGGCAGTCAATGCAGCTCTGTACACAGCCATAACACAATAGCAAACAGACATTAGGCCTGGATATGGTGTGCTGCACCCCACCACTATCTGATATTCCCCTGGTGCAAGCCATCAGCCACTGCACCCTACAAGCCACTCCATCACAACACCTACCAGCTGCAAACAGTCTGCCAGTGCCCAGTGGAGATGCCTGCACCCAGAACTGGGATGTCAGCATACACAGCAAACAGAAACATCAGTGACTGGGCCCCAAAAGGAAACCCATATTTATCACATGAGAGAAATACCAAATAGCACCATGGGAGTGCCTAGCCATGCTGTGGTCTCTGACCAGTCAGGGTGAGAGTGATCTCTCAGCAGGATATACTGAGGTCACCCTGTCTGTGTAGGTGGTGGCCGGGCACTGCAATGTGCCTGTCACTGCCCTATACCCTGTGCAGATGCACCCTGGCCAGGCCACCCTGTCCGGCCTATACCCATGGTACCTTGCTCCTCATTATGCACATTGGCAGCCCAATACTGGCAATATTGCTGGCAGTGTGGACTGTGGAAGGTGTTTGCAGCCACCACACACTGGATAGACAGACAGCCACCCCCACACCTATGCCAGCATTGTGCTACTATAGAGGTGGTCAGCAGCCATACCCACCACACCAGTCATGGGCATAGTACAGGCATGGATATGGTACACAAGGCTGTTGGGGGGTCACTCCCCAGGGTGGTGAACACTGTCAGAGACCAGACCTGCAGCAAACACCGCAGACATCAGAATGATTGCTATGGTGGAGCTCAATGAGCAAAATGTGCTTAACGTAGGAATTGATATCTGCCAGTTATCATAGGGAAAGCGTAGTTACTCACCTGTAACAGGTGTTCTCCAGGAGCAGCAGGAATCAGTCCTCACATATGGGTGACGTCGGCGCCGACGGAGCCCTCGCGGAGCAATTTTCCCCAGCTTTCAAAAAAAGCCTTTGGGAATTGCAGCGCGCATGCGCGGTCCCCTTCCCGCCCAAGGGTGCCATCTTAGCCAGTCAGATGACATAGCTAAAAGACAGCATAAAAATTTGCAAAAAAAACTAAAGCAGATAATTGCAACTCCAAGGGGAGGAGGGAGGGTTGTGAGGACTGATTCCTGCTGCTCCTGGAGAACACCTGTTACAGGTGAGTAACTACGCTTTCTCCAGGACCAAGCAGGAAGTCAGTCCTCACATATGGGACTCCCAAGCTTAAGGCTACCGGAGACCCTAAGCACAAAAATGAGCTCCCTCTAGCTCAGCAGCACAGAAGGAAGGAATCTTCACTGAATTATTACCCACCGGTAGCCCCCATCCGGGATGGAGGGTAGGAGTTGCTCAAACCTCGAAGAGATTTCGGAGGACTGCCTGTCCGAAAGCACTGTCCCTGCGGGACTCCCTCTCGAGGCAGTAATGGACCGCAAAAGTCTGGCTCGAAGACCAAGTAGCGGCCCGGCAGATGTCTGCCAATGGAACAGAGCGGAGGTAAGCCACTGACGTAGCCTTCGCCCGAACACAATGAGCCGTGAGCCGACTATCTAGCGAGAGTCCGGCTGCCCCATAAGCCCAAGCGATACAGTCAGCAACCCAGATGGACAGAGTACCCTTGGAGACAGGGAGCCCCAATTTATTGGGGTCAAAAGACACGAAAAGCTGAGCCGCTTTACGGTGCTCCCGTGTACGGTCAAGGTAGAAGTTCAACGCCCTTCTACAGTCCAGGGTATGCAGGACCATTTCAGCTCGGCTGGAGTGTGGCCTGGGAAAGAAGGTCGGAAGTACCACCTCCTGATTGATGTGAAAAGGGGAGACCACTTTTGGAAGAAATTTTGGGTGAGTCCGTAGGACTACCCTATTTTTGTAGAACCGAGTGTAAGGGGGATCAGACACGAGGGCCTGCAATTCACTTACGCGTCTAGCGGAAGTGAGGGCTATCAGGAATAAGGTTTTCCAAGAAAGAAAACGGAGAGAACAGGTAGCCATAGGTTCAAAAGGCGGACAGGTGATCCGCTGTAAAACCACATTCAGATCCCAGTCAGGTGCTGGCGGGCGCAGAGGTGGTTTAAGTAGAAGGAGACCTCGGAGAAACCTCGCCACGAGAGGGTCGCTGGAAAGAGGTCTGCCGTCCACCGGCACATGATGTGCTGAGAGAGCACTGAGGTGAACTTTGACGGAGTTGGACTTAAGTCCTAGATTAGAGAGGTAGAGCAAGTACTGCAAGATCACCGACACCGAGCAGGAGAAGGGATCCTGAGACTGCTGGGCACACCAAGCGGAAAAGCGACGCCATTTAAGGGCGTAGCATTTGCGGGTAGAAGGTCGCCGGGAAGCTAGGACGACCTCTTCCACCTCTGCCGGCAATAGAAGGGGAGCAAGGACTACCCTTTCAGCAGCCAGGCCATCAGATGTAGAGATCTGAGGTTGGGGTGTAGCAGGGACCCTGATCCTGTGTTAGGAGATCTGGTTGAAACCCCAGAGGGAACGGATCCTCCACCGCTAATTGCAGCAGGAGTGGAAACCACGGCTGTCTGGGCCAGCGAGGAGCTATCAGGATCATGGAAGCTTTGTCTCGGAGAACCTTGAAAAGAGTTCGGGAGACTAGCGGTATGGGAGGAAAGGCATACAGAAGGCTTGTCGACCATGAGAGCAGAAAAGCATCCGCCGCTACTCGAAGGGGATGCGGCTGCCGAGAGCAGAAGCGAGGAAGTTGCCGGTTGAGAGGACTGGCAAAGAGATCCATCGTGGGGAGGCCCCACTTCAGAAAAAGTTTCTGAACTACCAAGGGATCCAGGCGCCACTCGTGCGGCTGGAGGATTCTGCTGAGTTTGTCCGCCAGGCAATTTTCTTGGCCTGGGAGATAAACTGCCTTGAGAAGAATGCCGTGGCTGACGGCCCAAGAGCAGAGCCTCTGTGCTTCTCGACAGAGAAGGAAGGAGCCCGTGCCTCCCTGTTTGTTCACGTAGAACATGGCAACTTGATTGTCCGTCTGGACAAGGACAGACTGGTGAGAAGTCAGGTGGGAGAAAGCCTTGAGAGCCAGACAGATTGCTCTGAGCTCCAGGAAGTTGATCTGCTGCGCAGACTCCCACGTGGTCCAGAGACCTTGAGTACATGCCCCTTGGCAATGCGCTCCCCATCCTAGGAGAGAAGCATCGGTCGTCAGCACTTGAGCCGGCGGAGGAGACTGAAAAGGCATGCCGAGCACCAGGTTCGGCCTATGAAGCCACCACTGTAGAGAAGAGGCCAGCGGGCCGGAGATGCGCACTAAGTCGGCTAGGCCGCCTGTGGCCTGTTGCCACTGCTTGCGAAGGCACCACTGAGCAGGCCGCATATTCAGGCGGGCATTGGGGGTCACGTGGACGGTGGAAGCCATATGGCCGAGTAGTCTCAGGAAGCGCCTGGCTGAGACCAGGGACTGGCTGCGAAAACGGCCGGCTAGGTCCATGAGCCGTTGAGTCCTGTCGAGAGGCAGGAAAGCTCGTGCCTGAAGAGTGTGCAATCTTGCGCCGATGAACTCGAGATCTTGCGAGGGGAGCAAAGTGGACTTTGCGAAGTTTATGACAAAGCCCAAGTACTGCAGAAGAGTCACAGTGCGATGTGTGGCTTTTGTGACTTCTGGAGAGGACGATGCTCTGATGAGCCAGTCGTCTAGGTACGGAAAGACATAGAGGCCGTGAAGCCGGAGATAAGCCGCCACCACCGCGAGACATTTTGTGAAGACTCGTGGTGCGGAGGATAGGCCAAAGGGCAGTACTCTGTACTGGTAATGAGTTCCTGCCACCACAAACCTTAGGTATTGGCGGTGGCTTGGGTGGATGAGGATGTGCGTGTAGGCATCCTTTAGATCCAAGGAGCATAGCCAATCTCCCTGCTGGAGGTAGGGCAGAAGGATTCCAAGGGTAAGCATCTTGAACTTCTCTCTGACGAGGAACTTGTTGAGGTTGCGCAAGTCCAGGATGGGTCTGAGGCCTCCTGTTCTTTTTGGTATTAGGAAATACCTGGAATAGAAGCCTTGACCCCTCAGGTGGTGGGGCACCGGTTCCACAGCCTGTTCCTGAAGAAGACTTGCTAACTCCTGAAGGAGTAAGTCCCTGTGCAGAGGGAGTCGTGGAGGTTCTCCCGGGAAATAGGAGGGAGGGACCTGGTGGAAGTGGAGAAGATAGCCTTCTCTCACCACCTGAAGCACCCAGGCATCTGAGGTGATGTTGGACCACCTGTGGGCAAAGTGAACCAGCCGGCCTCCTGTGCTGGGAGGAACCAGCTGAGGGGGAGAGGCTATGCTGATGAAGTCAAAAACCCCCACCCTGCTGAGCAGGGGCCGGTGGTGCAGGCTTGGGGGCTTGCTGCCTACGGGACCCGTTACCCCGTCCCTTGGCCTGCTGACCCTGTTGGGGAGCTGCGGAGGCCTGATAATGAGGGTAGTGTTTATAGGCAGCTGCCTTTCTCGGGTAAAAGGACTTCTTTCCCGAGCCCTTCTTCTTTTGGGAAGGGGCGGAGGTCTTCCTAGAGAGCCTAGTTCTGGTGAGGGTCTCCGTCTCGATTTGTGCAGCCTTCTCAGCCATGGGCTTGCCAAAGAGGTTCTCACCTCGGCAGGGGACATCGACCAACTTGTCCTGTACCCAGGGTTCAAGGTCAGACGACTGAAGCCAAGTCTGTCGGCGGGCACCGATGCTGGCTGCGGCCACTCGAGCCGACGCTTCAAAGCCATCATAGGCTGCTCGAGAAATGAATTTGGAGCATTCCCGAATACCAGTTGTCAAGGCTAGGAACCTCCGCAAAGGTTCCTCGGACAGCCCAGCGGAGAATCCGGCTAGCTCTTTAGCCAGGTCTCTAAGGTACATGCCCATGTAGAGCTGGTAGGTCTGGACCCGACAAGCAAGCATAGAGCCCTGGAAACACTTCTTACCGAGGCCATCCAGGTTGCGGGCCTCCCTGCCAGGAGGCACCGAGGAGTGCATCTTCTGGCTCTTAAGCCTATGCATGGCCGATTCCACCACCATGGAATGGTGCGGCAGCTGTGCTTTTTGGAAGCCAGGGCTCTTGCGGACTCGATAGATGGAATCGACCCGCTTGCTTAATACCGGCGACGATGCCGGACTCTCCCACATGCGGAAGAGTAGTCGTTCCAGCATGGGAGGAACCGGTACAGTAAAGTGCTCCCTGGCGGGAGAGTCGTACTGAAGGGCGTCGAGTTCTTCGGCTCGAGGCTCCTCCTCGGGATCCGCAGGGAAGGCCAAAGCCTTGGCCATATCCCTGACGAAGTCCGAGAACCAGGCGTCCTCCAGAGGTTCGGACTCAGGCGAGTCCGAGGGGACACACCGAGTCCGAAAAGAATCAGGTGACTCTTCCTCTTCAGACTCCCAGGCCGACTCCGAGGAGGAATCGGTGGGGTCGGTCCGGGCGGGCGGAGGCATCGGCCGCCCCGACACCGAGGGAGTCGGCGTCGACGACCTCGGTCCCGAACGGGAGGCCGAGGGTGACCTCGACCGAGGATCGACTCGAGCCCGCATGGACTCGAAGATCGGCTCGGTCTCCAGGGTCGACTTAGACGTCGACGTCCCAGCGGTCGGGGCAGAGGCGCCAGCGAGGCTAGCGATCAGTGCCCGCTGCTGGTCCATGAAGGCAGATAGTCTGCTCTCCAAGGCCGTCATCCTGAGTCCGACCTCAGGTGACCCAGCAGCCCCCCGACTCGGGCCCCAACGGCGTCAGGCCCGACGTCGGACCCCTCGGAGGCGAGTCCAGGAGGACTACAGGACTTACCCGAGCAGGCAACTCCGATTCCAGACGAGGTCGCTTCGAGAGATGGTCCTTCTCCAAAGACCCGGGACGGCTATCGGGGCTATGCGACCTGGCCCTCGCGGAACCAGGAGCGTCCACCGACGCCGCCCTCGCGGGTTTCACCTTCCGATGATGGTCCCCGGAGGGAGAACCCCTGTCGGAGGAACTCCGGCGACGGTCAGAGCTGGAGCCTCTGGACGCCGAGGCCTCCGACGAGGTCCGGGTACGGGTGGGATCAGCGAAGATTCGTTCCCGCTGATGCCGCCGACTCCTTAACGCTTTGGAGGACATTTTGCTGCAGGCCCCACAGATCAGTTCCTCGTGATCCGGGCCAAGGCAGAGGAGGCAATTATCGTGTGTGTCAGTGAGTGACATATTTCTGTCACACTGAACACACCTCTTGAAACCACTGGCAGCCATCGGGGGAAAAAGGGCCCCTGCAAGGTCGAAGGACCGGGCTGCCAGCGAAAAACCGAAAACGAAACTGACAGAAAATCAGAAAAACCGAAAAATAAGAGAAGGACTCGCAACGGCGTCGCGAGTCCGGGCAGGAAAGAGACCGGCGTCGAACCGAAGAAAAAAGAAAAATAAATCACGAAAAATCAACTTTTTCAGCGGGGACAAGAAGACCACGTCTGTAGGGCTCCGCGGAAAAAAGAAGACTGGCTAAGATGGCACCCTTGGGCGGGAAGGGGACCGCGCATGCGCGCTGCAATTCCCAAAGGCTTTCTTTGAAAGCTGGGGAAAATTGCTCCGCGAGGGCTCCGTCGGCGCCGACGTCACCCATATGTGAGGACTGACTTCCTGCTTGGTCCTGGAGAACTTTTGATAGCTCTGCACCATATACCCAGGTGTAGGGTGGCATTGCTAAGGTATGCAACTGCTAGTATTGGGAGATACAGGCAGGGCCCAATGTCTTGCCTCTCCAGGAGGCATTGGCCAATGGGGCCTGTGGGTGGGTGTGTGGCCCTGTTGGCTGCTGCTTTACGGCAGAGTTCCCCAACTCCAGTCCTGGTGTTCCAAACACTGTTCGGGTTTTCATGCTGTCCCTCATAAATATGCATGAGCTACATCTGCATACCATGGGGGTGGTGCATAGCTATGCAGCACAGGCATCTTTATTAGAGGCAGCATGAAGCCGGAATGGTGTGGGGCCCTCCAGGACTGCATTTGCGGGACTCTGCTTTAGGTAATGTGCCTGTTTCTGGTGTCTGTGTTTGGTGTGGTAAAATATAGGCCATGCATATGTTCTCTGCAATAAAGGAGTGTCTTTACTATCACTGTTTAGTGGTGGGTAAAACTATGGGGACTGGGTTGGCAGGAGCCCCAGCTGGGATTTGAACTTGTGATCCTCTGGTCTTACAGGCACTGGCTGTGTCTGTTATACCACACTGTGGCCACAGAGACAGTGCAGTCCCTGGAGTTAGTTAAACTGGCCTGATGAGTCAGAAACCTCTGCTCTGCAACAGGTTTACTGTGGCCTCATTTACCTTGTATGCAGACAAAGGTGCACATAAACCTCAGAAAAGACCTCAGAAAAGGGGCACACACCCATAACCGAGCTGGGCAACAATGATATCATTGGGCAACATTACACAACACTCCCAGGACAGCTCCATTACAATGAAATGATCTTTGAAAGGGTCTGCGGAGTGTAGACCCTTCCACACATCATTTCTTTTTTATTTGGTGCTTTCCAGGGAGTGTTGTTCCTTGTTGCCCATTGCTATCACTGTTGCCCAGCTGAATTATGCTTTTTAAAATGTTTCTTGTGGTCATTTTTAACGTTTTATGTGAAATTTTGTTCTGTGCACATGTATCACACTGCTCACGTTTTGTGGGTTTTCCCCGGTTTTTCTGTACATTGCTGACGGAAATGGTTTCTCTTCCCTTTAAATGCCTTTAACGACAGGTTTTCATTCGCGTTGGTATTGAGCTCAGAAATTCAGCGCGTTAGTATGAGGGGAGCCTCTCCCCGCCCACTCTCCGCCCATTGACCCCTTCTCTCCGCCCACTCTCCACCTTCTGCGCTGTTTTAACGCGCCGCGGAGGTTTACGATCGTTAACTGCGGTTAACGCGCGTAAAGTACGTTTAACGATCGTTAGCACGTCAGAACACGCGTTCGGACGTGCTAACGATCGTTAAACATACTTTACGCGCGTTAATCACGATTACCGCACTTTAGTAAACATCCCCCTATGTTAGTCTTTGTACTACTCTGTTCTCTTATGCTTTCCTTACCTGCATTTTTTAATCTGCGCAAATCATTGTCAGTTTCTGTCTTTCTGCCTTCTTGTTCTTTGTGTATCTGTCTTTTTATATTCATGTATGTGGATGTGCAGCTGTGTGTAAATATGTGCGTGGCTGCAGTACTGTTGTTGGGCCTTGGAGTGTTCATCATCATTCTAAGTGGTCAGCTGGTGGGCCAAGGTGTGTTAGTGGTGGGTTTGGATGTGGTGCTGGTATGTAATGTAACCAGCATGAGTGCTCTGGATCAGCTGTTTATGGATTCTGTGGCTTCTTGGAAGAGGAAGTACCACCTGCAGAAGATAATACTGGCATAGGACCCAGCTTCTGGACTTTCAGAGAAGCAGTGCCTACACAGGTTTAGGTTTGATAAGGAGACTATTCTCCATCTGTGCCAAGAGTTACAAGGTGAGCTACAGCATGCCATAAGAAGAGGGCACGTCATCCCAGGCACCTGAAGGTCACTAAAGCTCTTGCTTTTTGGCCATTGGAAGCTTACAGAACCCAGTGATAGTTGGAATAAGCCAATTGGCTACCTCAGTCTGCCTTTCATAGTTTCTGAATGCTTTTCTTAAGAGAACCTACCAATATATTTTTCTTGATGATATACTGCAAACCAGAACAGAATTTTATGGCATTACTTACTTTTCATCAGATTGCCCACATATTGCACTCAGATCACTTGGATAGAGTGAGGCTACCTAAAACAATCAAAAGATCTTTCTCTTCTTCAACATACAGGTGGTCAACAATGCCAAAAGTCCCATCACTGTTATTTTCCCATTCTTTCCATACCATTGTCATGATAGCTATATTCTGTCCTAGTCTGGCATACATGAATGAGCACTTTGAGAGTGGTCAAATCTCTGGTGGATGGCTTCTAATTGAGGGAAGAACTCTGGTTGACTCTCTACTTTATCACTACTCCTTTTTCTCTAGATAAACCTCTCAGAACATTGGTCTTTTGAAAATCTGCTTCAGGTGCCTAGATCTTGGGAAACTCAAGTATATCATTCTTTTTTTTTAAGAATATTCAGCACTATCTACTAGGTGGATTACAAATAAACATACACAATCCCATTAAAACAAACACACACTTTCAGTGCAATATATCTGTCCACATAATAACCTGTCACTGCCACTGTTGGAGCACACTTAATTTCTAGCTGTCCATTTCATATAAAATCCACACTTCTAAACAACACACACTTACTTTCTGCCTGTTTCATTTAAAATAAGTCTAAACAATGCAAAAGTTAGAAAAGCCCTCTGAAAATAAGTACGTTTTTAGTTTATTTTGAAACACCACCAACTCAGTAGTTGCCCGTAACTGGTGGTAATGAGTTCCAAAGTTTAGGTACTGTCATTGAGAACATTTTATTACGCAATTCTTGAAAGTGTATCTGATGGAAAAATGAGACATTTAAAAGGGAAGCATCTTGAGACCTTAAAGCATGGGGTGGGCATTAGACTTTTAACACAGAAGCCAGACAAAGTGGGGTCATACAGTTCAATAATTTAAAATCAATCATCAACACAGAGGCATGTAAATTCTTTTTAGCATGCTGTTAACTCCATAATTTGGGCTTGACACACAGGCAGATTACCAGTTACAGCCATCAGAGGACAAATAGGAAGCTGCTGGAGAAATGGAAGGCCATAGACAGGAAGGATCAAATGCATACAAATTTATCTCAGGCATATTTGATGTAGATTTCCTGGAATCCAACTGCTCTGCCATAAGAATAGACCTATTAAAATCAGCATGTTTTATACAACAGACGCAGAACAAGAATCTACTGTATTTAGGAGTTTGAATATCTCAGAAGAGCTGCCTTTCATGAATCACCAATTTAAAAACAATGGGATCAATATTCAACAGCATCGGTCAGGACTTTTAAAGCGGATGGTCATCACAGTTTTAACTTAAACCTAGATATTGATGACAGGGCCATATCTGATCACCGGCATTGAATATTCATGTTGACCATTTAGCGATTTAGAAAACTGGTGATATTCGGACGATAAACAGTTATCCTCAACCAGGTAAAGTTAGGACTGCCTTACCCAGCCTAAATTACCCAGTTAAGGAAAACTGCATATCGACTGAGTATATACAGATAACCGACTATCTTTGAGTGCCACCCTTGCTCCACCTCCGGAAGTCTCCGATGTGAGCCAATTGATGTCGGGGTGTTTAGATGGGTCAGGAGAGGATATTCAGCAGCATTAACCAGATAAGTGCCACTTACTATACCGGTGAGCAGCATTTATGTGTCTTGCAGGTCTACAAAATGCAAAGATGCCTTTGGATGTGCCCCCCAATTTATTCTCCCATTTTCCTAGTTGATAGCTTGCTTATTTTTGTATTCGTTTAATTTTAAATAACTTACCTTAAATGACTTGCCAGGTGAAAATGGAATTTTGCCACTTATTTTTTCCTGAATGCCCCAAACATTATCCTTCAGAGTGTTACAAATTATCTCATTGTCTTTAAAGCGTGGATTGAAATGGAAGAAAATATTTGAGTCATCTTTCTGGAAATCTATTCCACACCTGTAATAGAAAAAGGAAGGCAATTATTGATTTTATATTGTTACTGATGATAGCATGACCTATACACTAGATTTCAACAGAGCTTTCTGATCAGCTGTAGTATATGACTCCCTAGTAATCAGGATGTAATTTCTGGGGGAAAGGCTTGTAACACAATTCCTCCACTTCTTTTCAGACTCTAGAGTAGCATGATGTTCTGCTCGAGTTTTCCCTTCTAGGCAGCTTTTAGGGAAGATGAGGGGAAGGAATGAGCCTTGAGCAGAACAAAGAACAGTCACTTTTCTTCCTAATGCAAATCTTCTGCTCCTCTTGCTTGTCACCTCTCCTGGCTCCACAGTTCCACTTCCTTTTTGTCTACAAATTAAGCCCTGCTAGCAGTAATTTCGAAGGAATTTAAGGGGTATGTTTACTAAACCGTCTTAACGTGCGCCCGGTGCTAGTGTGCAGGCTGCCATATAAGGAGTGGGCATTTCAGTCTTATCATAGCAAAACAGGATTATCGCGCAATAATCCCGTTTTGCTACGTTAACGCGCGGTAATCTTAAATAGGCGTGCAGACATGCAAACACAGAAACAGAACTGTAGCGCAATGGCTAATACACTGGCTGATGGTGCAGGGGTCATGAGTTTGATCCCCCAGTATGCATAAGGCTGGAAGAGGCTTTATGGTTAAGTATTGTTTTTGGAGGCATCTTATTTTTATTTTAATTAGTGCTGCCAGCAAACACACCCTCACAGTGGCGTAACCTAAGGTGCCGCATAAGGCACCCTATAAGGCACTCCATAGGGCATACTATAAGGTGCACTGTCTGCCAAGACACCCTATAATGTCCCCTATAGGACACCTTATAAGGCACCTTATAGGGCGCCCTATAAGGCACCTTATAGGGCGCCCTATAAGGCGCTTTATAGGGCGCCCTATAAGGCGCTTTATGGGGCGCCCTATGAGGCACCTTAAGGGTACAGTACTCTGAGGGTGGTTTTGCTGGCAGCACTAATGTACATTAAAAAATAGAAAATGCCTCAGACAGCCCTATCAAAAAACCCCACTGGGGTTTTGAACCCATGACCTCTGGCTCCATAACCAGTGGGCTACAGCTACTAACAAACCCCTGGCTGGCTACAGAAGGACTGCACGCCACCACACAACCAGTCTGCTGTGGTTACCAGGATAGGGACAACCCACCCATACCCATGATGCACAGCACATGCAAATCAGCAGTCTACAGATGATCACAAGATGGGGTATGTACCCCACAGCACCTCAGCCTGGTAGGGGGTGCCGACAGTGTGTGTTAGTGGCAACAGAGTAGCTACAGACCATCACATTGTGTGGGTATTGTGTTCACCCTGATGGTGAGGTGGGGCGGCCAGCACCAGGTCTGCAGCACCTTCCATGGCTGAAAGAGGCCATGTGGTTGTCAATCAGGTCTAGCCCGTATGGGTTATAATGCACCCAGAATAGTGCATATTCTGTGTTGGTGCTATTTTAACATGATGTAAGTGACAGGGGGTGTTGGACCCAGAGGCAGATTATGTACCACCACCCAACCCACCCTCTGTGGCTCAGGGTGGGAGACAGGATTCCCCCACTAACAGATCCACATTCTACCACGCTGCAATGGTGATAGTAGAGGGGGCCATCAAGGCCAGTCTCACAGGGCAGCCAATACAGAGCTGTACACATCCCTAAGGCAATGGCAGACAGACATTAGGCCTAGAAATGCTCAGCTACCCCTCACCACCATCTGACATTCCCCAGCAGCAAGCACAATGAGTCACCAGCCACTGCACCCTGCAAGGTGTTCCAGCCATACACATCTAACTGCAGTCTTCCAGTTAGTCCACAGTGCATGGTCCTGGAAGAGATGTGTGCACACCAACCAAGCAGATAAGTCAGTGATTAGGCCCCAGAGAGGGGAACCTACATATATATCACCTAAAAGAAATACAAAACAGTACTATGGGAGAGCCTAGCTATGGTACCTTGCTCCTCATTATGCACATTGGCAGGCCAATACTGGCAACAGTGCTAGCAGTGTGGTCTGAGGAGGGTGTTGGCAGCCACCACACACTAGATCAGGGTAGGGTTGCCAACTGGCTCCAGATGCGCCCGACAGACTTGATCCAGTCCTGGGTTTACCCCACTTCATGCAGGGATTTGTAGTTTTCCATTTCCTATGGAGTACAATGGAGAAGTCAGAACTAAATGTCCCTGTATGCAATGGGGTAAACCCAGGACTGGATCAAGCCTGTTGGGCGCATCTGGAGTCAGTTGGCAACCTTAGATCAGGGGTAGGGAACCCTGGTCCTGGAGAGCCGCAGACCAGTCAGGTTTTCGGGATATCCCTAATGAATATTCATGAGACATATATGCATTAGAGATATCCTGCCAACCTGACTGGTTTGTGGCCCTCCAGGGCTGGATTTGGAGACCCCTGCCTTACACCTCTGTCATTTAAGATTGTGAGTAGGCAAGGTGCAGATGTCCAAGACATCAAAAAGGTTAGATAGAATTTGTCACGTTCCTTCTCACTTCTCACCACCACCAAAATATTGTCTATTAGACAACTTTTTGGTGGTGGTGAGAATCGAGGAGGACTGTGACACATTCTATATACCCTTTTGATGTCTAGGACATCTGTACCTTGCCCACTCACATTCTTAAATAACAGAGGTGTAAGGCAGGGGTCTCCAAACCCAGCCCTGGAGGGCTACAAACCAGTCAGGTTGGCAGGATATCTCTAATGCATATATGTCTCATGAATATTCATTAGGGATATCCCGAAAACCTGACTGGTCTGCGGCTCTCCAGGACCAGGGTTCCCTACCCCTGCACTAGATAGACAGACACACACTCCCCACACCTATGCCAGCATTGTGCAACTATAGAGGTGTTTGGCAGCCCTGGCCACCACACCAGTGCAGGCATGGCTATGGTACGCAATACTGTTGGAGTCACTCCCCAGGGTGGTAAACACTGTCAGACACAAGACCTGTAGCACACTCCACAGACATCAGAAAGGTTGCTATGATGCAGCTCAATCAGAGAATTGTGCTTAACTTAGGAATTGCTATCTGCATTAATTGTAGCAACCTTTTGATAGATGTTTACCGTGTTCCCAGGTTTAGGGTGGCATTGCTAAGGTATGCAAGTGCTAGTATTGGGAGATGCACACAGGGCCCACTATCCTGCCTCTCCAGGTGACTTTGGATAATGGAGCCTGTGGGTGTGGGTGTGTCTGCCCCTGTTGGCCGCTGCTCTAGGGCAGAGATTCCCAACTCCGGTCCTGGTGGGCCAAACACTGTTCAGGTTTTCATGCTGTCCCTAATGAATATGCATGAGATACATCTGCATACCATGGGGGCGGTGCATAGAAATGCAGCACAGCCATATATTTTGGAGGTAGCATGTAACCTGAATGGTGTTTGGCTCTCCAGGACCTCTTTTGGGAGACTCTGTTCTAGGTAATGCGCATGTTTATGGTGTCTGTGCTCTGTAGGGTAAAATGTAGGTGTTTTTGGCATGTTTCCCTTATCTGCACTAACGGTTCTGTCTGTATTACCACGTTTTAGTATTGGGTAAAATATGGGGACTGGGTTGGCAGGTACCACAGCAGGGATTTGAACTTGTGACCTTCTGCGCCTGAACACACTGGCTGTGTGCACTGCACCACTGTGTTGTCACAGAAAAGGTGCATTCCCTGGGGATTCCATGACTGTTCGTCAGACAGGCCCTGTCTGTTGCAGTGCAAGGCACCCACCTACACAGGGCTAGGCCATGGTCTGCTGTGGGCAGCTGCCACTGCCCCCTCCACCACCAGTACCCCTCTGCCACCATGCTGATATGCCCTTCTGCTGGTGGTGCTGGTGGTGCAGCGTCTCAGGCCATACAGTGTGTGGGTAGATGGCAGCCTATGGTGCGGGTTCTGGGGTAGGGGTGCCTGCATAGCTGTCCACGTGTCCCCCCAGCACCGCCTGCCAATGTTCTGTGCCCTTGGGGGTATCTGCTGGGTACTATCCCCTGTGACACTGTGGGAGACACACTCGTGCCCATGTTGGGCCCTCATCAGTTGCTGTCTGGCTGCTTGAATAAGGAAATAGATTGGCCAAGCTTACTATGATGTCACCTATGACACCAAGGGATTCCCCGATGTTCAGTGGGGTCTCCCATTTGGTGATTGGTGCTCCTGACTGACTGACGAATATCTTAGCCAATGTCAGATGCGGTGATAGTAAATCAAATGACTCCTCCTAATTTCTCCTATTATGCATGCAACAGAGCGAATAGAAGGGGTGGTGGAGTATTAATTCTTGCTAGATCTTCTTTACAATACCAAGTCAGCCTAGCCAGGAGCACTCAGTACCTCGACACCTTAACAATAGCTAATAAGATGAGCATAATAAACCTTATCTACTCAGCTCCAAACGCACATCCGGAGGATCTCTCAGACATAATCAGCCTAGCGTGTAACCCAGATAATCCTAATAAGCCAAACTGGCTTTTAGGAGATTTTAACCTTGCCTCCTTAAAACCAGCGGTGGCAAATGCCTTACTAGAAGCAATGGAGAATCTAGATTTCAAGCAAATCGTCAACTCTCAGACCCACGAAAGAGGGAACATCCTTGATCTCATCTTTGTTCCTCCTGCAGTCGTAGGCCATAGTATGCTTCTTGACCTCACCATCACCCCTGTCCCTTGGTCGGACCATAGCCTGATAGCCTTTAAGATACCCTTAAATCCAAACTCACTAAGCTTACCAAAGGGAGAGCCCCCAGCACAAACTAGTCACTTTAGACCACTTGACACCGATTCGATCAAAGCACAAGTACTACCTAAATTATCAAAGCCATCTACCAACGTTGATGAAATGGTTGACAACTGGAACGAGACTCTCCACCAGTATTCTATACTACCTCCAATGCAAAATAGGACAGCTGCTAACAATGGTGCCAATAGAAAGAAAAATGCCCCCTGGTTCTCTCCTGAAATTCGTTCATCTCTACTCCAACTTAGGAGACTAGAAAGAAAGTGGAGGCGCACCCACGATATTGTCATTCAGGATCAATACATGGAACATCTCAAAAATCACCGTGATCTAATGTGGTCCAAAAGGAAGGAATTCCATGCTGGCTTACTCAGTCGAGCTCTGAATAAACCACGTGAGTTATTCAACTTAGTTAAAACACTATCCAAGGAGCCGTCACCTCAACAGCAAGAACATATCCACCCTCAACAGTATGCCAACTATATCCAATCCAAATTAGTCAGAACAAATTCATCTTCTTTACAAGTTTCCCCCCAGTCCACACAACTTCAAGAACCGCTCCTCAGTATCTCACCTCCTTCATCTAAAACTGGGGTCACCAACCTCCAGAGGGCCGCGGGCCGCACAGCCGACTACCGGGAGCCTCGCGGGCCGCACCCCCCTTCTCCCCGCCCCCGCGAAAAAAAACAACAAACGCAAAATTATGAAAACAATGGCTGATCACCTTTATTGAATTTAATGAGATGGCTGATGATTCATGCTAGCAGACAAACGCTTAAAGTCCGGCTTCACAGATGACACTGACAGGAGAAGGGACGCTTGCAGGTGGTCGTCGGTGAGCTGCGAGCGCGTGGATACAATGGCGGGAATCCTTGGCGGGCCGCACGTAATGTTAACCGGGGTAGAGCCTCGCGGGCCGCACAAAGGGACCTCGTGGGCCGCATGCGGCCCGCGGGCCGCAGGTTGGTGACCCCTGATCTAAAACAATTGAAGATCTTATTGCTACTTTGAATACCACAACTGCAGCTAATGACCCATGCCCAGCACACTGGATCAAATCAATGCGATCGGATCTCAGTCCATACATAGCCAAAATCGCAAACCTTTCCTTTTCATCAGGAACCTTCCCACTCGCACTCAAGCAAACTTCAATACGACCTCTATTAAAGAACAATCAAATGGACCCAAAGAAGGAAGAATCCTATCGTCCAATCTCCAGTATCCCGATACTTGCCAAAATACTGGAGAAGGAGACTCAACGCCAAATACAGCAGTATATTGACACATATTCCCCGTTAGATCAGAGCCAGCATGGATTCAGGGAAGCACATGGCGTCGAGACCCTCATGACCTCCTTAATCAATACACTAATCATCACGATCAATAATATAAAGTCAGGTGTAGCAATGATTTTCCTAGATATATCGGCTGCATTTGACTCAGTCGACCACAAGATACTACTATCACGACTCTTTGAAAAGGGTATTCAAGGTCTAACATTGAACTGGTGTAAATCATACCTGGAAAATCGACAGCAACAAGTTCGCATTGGCTCAAACACATCCGAACCATTCCTCCAAACCCAAGGAGTCCCACAGGGATCCTTCCTCTCTGCGCTGCTTTTCAATATATATATGCAGCCAATCTGCCAAATCACCAATCCTTCAATGTATCTTGCCTCATCTATGCAGACGATGTGCTTATCTTCACTCCGATTGACACCACGAGTCCAAATTACACTAACTTAACCAACTGTTTCAATGCAATAACAGATTGGCTCTTAGCCCAAAACATGCGAATTAATCTCAAAAAGACAGAAGTCTTGGTTGTCACCAGAAACAAGCTATTCTCCCCACCAGTTTCACTCAAAGTAAGAGACGCTGAGCTCCCAATTAAGAAGTCAATCCGCTACCTAGGTGTTATACTAGATCAACGGCTAGATTTTACTGAGCATATAAAAAGTACAGTAAAAACGATTTACTTTAAGATAAAAAGCCTACGCCACCTAAAACCCATGTTAGAAGCGAATGACTTCCGTTCAATATTCCAGGCAATAGTCACTCCTCACTTTGACTATGCAAATATTGTCTTACATGGCCTACCAATGAACACCATCAACCCGTTGCAACTAGTAATGAATGCTGCGGCACGTCTCTTAGTTGGTGCATCAAGAAGAGACCATATTACGCCAATCCTAATGGACCTACACTGGCTCCCAATAAGATGCAGAATTACTTATAAAGCACTCCTTATCACATTCAAGGCCTTCCATAACATTTTGCCATCAACGATCGCTGACCTCATCTGTAAAGCACCTAGCACAAGAGCAAGAAGACCTCTCACTAAAAACATGCTAGTCATACCCAGTGAAACCACAAATTGGTCCCAATCAACGATCAACAGGGCATTTAATTCTTTTGCTCCTAGATGCTGGAACAAACTCCCCCCAGATATTAGAGCAATACGAGATATTAAACAATTCAGAAAGGCTATCAAGCACTATTTATTCACGGAATACTTTCAGCCACCGTAACATAGATCACCTGCAACATATACCTCCAATGCTTAACAAAAACCCAAATGTATTAGAATTATGCAATGCAGTTGTATATACACTTAGAAATACTTATGTTGTTGATCTCATGTAAATTTAAATACATATGTTTTTGTTGATCTTATGTAAATAGTTTATGGAATGGTTCTACAAATAGAGTATCCCAGTTATCCAAGTTCTTAAACTGTTATCTGTAAACTCATACTTGTTAAATGTACTGAGATGTTTTTGTTCCATGTAAACCGCGCTGATGCCGAATAGTGCGGTATAAAAGAAACTTTAAATAAATAAATAAAATGTGTGTGATTCACCCTCTATATCCGGTGTTAGTTGTTTCTTTGAGATGTAAGCGGGATTTCTGCGCGTTTATGAACACTTGACACAGGGCTTGGTGGCCCGAAACGTGCGCGTGGTGGATAAGCTGCTTTTGACCGCTATTAAAACGAGAAACATATAAGGTCTTTACCAGGCGAATGATCTTGATGGATATTACAACACTTCACTGGGATATTACTTGGATAAGTACCATATTTATTTGGTTTGATTAAAAAGGAACTGGCTGTCTGGAGCGGCTGTGTTGTTCTTTCAGTCGCCTCCAGCCTGCTCCAACAAAAAAAGATATCTTAGATAGGGGTAAAATTTTGATTTGGGTTTGGTTCTATTTTTGTGATGCTCTACTGTTTCAGCATTCCTATGGGCCACCTAGGCATCACCCTAGTCCGCATTGTGGCCCAGCTGCAGCACAGCATGTGCCGTCTGCAGCCCTCTGTGTCCCCTTTCCCAGCATCTTCCCAGTTGCCCATTCCGACATGCCCGCCCTGCTGTTGTGGAACATGTGCATGCCATAGGAAACCTGTCCAATGGAGAGGGAATCCCTGATCAGCGCTATTTGACTGTGGGATCATTCACCTTGTATGGGGACGGAGCGTAGACCCTTCCAAAATTCATATCTTTATTTTTGGAGCTTTCTTGGGAGTGTTTTTTGATGTTTCCCATTAATATCACTGTTTCCCAGCTTGGTTATGTTTTTTTTATATTTTGTTGGGGTCATTTTCAAGGTTTATTTGCCCTTTTGTTCCGTGCACATGTATCACACATCACTTTTTGTGGGTTTCCCTGGTTTTGCTGTACATTGCTGACAGAAATGGTTTCTCTTCCCCTTTAAATCAGCTCTAACGCCAGGGTTTCACTGGCGTTAGTTTTCAGCCTCGGATTTCACAGCGTTAGTGTGTAGAGAGCCTCTCCCCTCCCACTCTCCGCCCATTGACCTCCTCTCTCCGCCCCTGGGGAGCCTTCCTCCGCCCTCTGGGAGCCTTTTCCCCACCCTGAGTGCTCATTTGCGCCGCTATGCGCGTTAACGCACGCTAAGGTACCTTATCGCCCGGTTTATCACGCGATAAGGTACCTTATCGCGCGATAAAGTCGCAGAGCGCACATTAAGACGGTTTAGTAAACATACCCCTAAGTACCTATCTTTGGCTCCCTTTAATTAAAGAGTGCTATGCAGTTAGTGTGGATTGCAGCACACATTAACTTTGTGCTGTGAGCCGTAGTCACTGTTATCATGGGCCAGCACAGTTGGGGTGGCCCATTTCCTTGTTAGCTGTACTTTGCACATTGGGGTGGTAATTAGGTGGGTTGAGGTGGAGAGTGGGCATGACAAAGGCCTTATAGGCAATATACTTGCGCTAAGTGCAAGGCTCGCAATTAGCACAAATGCAATTATCCCTTCCTCACTAGGTGGAAGTAAGTGCACCCATGATAATTTTGTCACGCATTAAGGCTCAGTGCAGCGGGTTAACTGATGGGATTATGCTGTCCAAGTACCTCTGACAGTTAACATGATTGTGTACTGTTGCCCCTAATGTGCCATGGTTTTGTGTGTTATTCGTGCGTTAGATGCAAACCCACAACGTACTTTAGTAAAAAGGCCCCTTTGTGTCAGACACCTAAAGCAGCCACTTTGAAAACAGGCTGGGGCTGAGTACTTCTGATCAGCCATCCATCCCTCCCCCCTCTCCCTCCTGTCTGTGGAATGCTGTATTGATTTCCCTATATAGTTTGCTATTAGCATTTGTTGCGTACACTGTCGTTACCTGATGAAGAAGGTTTTAATCTTCTAAAGCTAGTCTATAAATGTATTAAGCTAATCCAATAAAAAGGTATCACCTTATTTGTTTTTCTTTTTATATAACTACTATTATAGTGGACTAACATGGCTACCACACTTCTTTATCCACATTTTAAGCTGAAACTCCTAAAACTGAAACCGGATATTCAGCACTGGAACCCGAATAGTTAGAGGGGATATTCAGCAGCCCTGTCTGGTCAATGCCTCTGAATATCTCCCTCAGCGGGGTTTATCCACTTTGCAGGTCCTGCTAACTGGGTAAACCCTCCTGAATATTGGCCTGTTTGAAAAAGCACATGCTTTCTTTGCAATATATGGCTACCCATTCCTGGGGGTGAAGAATGGTTAGAACAGGAACAGGTTTAACACTTATGCATGTATTTTATAAAATGCAAAAACTACCAAAGAACTGCTGCTCTTATTAACAAATATTTATTTCAATCTGAATGCCAACTAGCTCATAAAAAAGGTGGCGACCGGGTAAATATTTAGGGGGTATATTCAGCATCAGTGGCTAGGCTAAATGAAGTGACTAACCACTGTTGCTTTATTTGAAATGGCATATTCAGTGGTGGGGAATATATCTGGTTTCCGTTGCTGAATATCGGGGCTGGCGAAGAACCAGCACCACTATGCTGGTTAGCTGCAATATTTATTTTATTTATTTATTTAACAAACTTTTATATACCGCCACCTTCCGATGATCAGGTGCGGTTTACATATAACAGTTAAGGAGACAGAAAGGCATTTCTGTTTTTACATTGAACATTTCATGAACTATGTACATTAACAATTAAACTTTTAACTATTAAATTTTTAAATTCTGTAGAACTATGTACAAATTAACTATGTACAGTTAGTAAAAGTGAGTTCAACAGTATAAACATCATAGACAGTGTCAAGGTCAAAATATCATGAGGCATTGTGGTATTGGTTTCAGTGTGTTATATAGATTATCCCTTTTCGTTTTGAAGTTGAGAATTTGCCATTGGACCGTAGTGGGAGATAAAAAGATGAGTTTTTAGGTTTTTGCGTAGGTCTTTAAGGTCGGTTAAGGCTCTGATTTCATCAGGTAGAGAGTTCCAGAGTATAGAGGCTGCATGGGAGAATGCTTTTTTATTGGTTGTTTTTTTGGTCTTTGTGAATTCTTGTGGAATCCTTATTTTATTGGCGTTGCCACTTCTATGTGCAGAGTGGGGTGTGTCTTTAGTGAGTAGTTTATTTAAGGTTGCTGGGGCAGTGTTATTTAATGCTTTAATGCTTTAATATTCAACACCTAAGCAGACAGCACTGTCTGGTTAAAGTTAGTGCAGGTGAATGGCTGTTGTAACTTTAACCACTTAAGCTATCTGGTTAGCAGCAGAATATTGGCACTAACTGAATAGTGACTGTCACTGCCTCCAGTTTGCCCATAGACCATCCTGGTTTTAATTGGGCGTTTTATCAGCAGTCTGTGGAGATGTTCAGCGGCAGTAAATGGTTAGTGCCGCTGAATATCACCGTGACCATGTTTTAGCTGGTTAGCAAGGCTGCTATTTTTTAATACAAGCATTTTAGAACATAAAATAGAAAAGTAACAATACCTGTCTGCATTATGCTTAACTTCTCCAAGAATGGTTACTATAGAAGGAGGGACAATTCCTTCACTGAGAGGTTGATGAAGGAGTACTTTCTGTAGAATAAACATTATTTATTTAGTGATATGTTTATGTAAGACAAAAACAAAGAACCTTTCAAAACCTTTCAAGTAAGTTTTGCCTTCATACTGTCTGGTTTTTGGTTTTAGGTCTCTTCCCCATAAGGAATCACATGCCCAGCATCTACTGTAGTCCAATAAATTACACCCACGGAAATCAACTCTCATAAACCCCAAAATAAATTCTTGATTCCACTACAGTATTTCTTGGAACTTCTTCATAAATACTTAATTGGAGAAAGTGCTCCCATACACCCCCAACCAATGTCACTCATGGTATTCCTGCCCGTGTAGTTGTTATTTTTTGTCGGATCGCTCACCTTGAAAAGGAATTATCCTGTTCTCGGAGTGAGCCCTCCATTTTAATTAATTAAGTACAGCCATCCTTAGGCTATTAAAACCTGACCACGCAACACAAGTCGCTGTCAGCGCACCGCTACTGAAATCTCTAATAGGAGTTTGGAAGCTCTTTCACAATCGAATGAAGATCACTAGTACTCAGTCCAATTCTCTATAATGAATGAAACAATCCAGAGAACAAGTACTTAGCTTCTGCGATGAACTAGAAGGAAACTCTCTTCGGCTGGAACTAAGCAACCACTCTGCTGTGCTCCCAAACAAATGGGTCCAACTCCATCGCCGAAACTGGCATTCCTTCACAATGCCCGTCCTCGTAGGGTCCCCGCGACACTAATAGTGTTTCAAGCTGCGCTTTCCGACAGCTCTTCCTCAGGCTTATGAACCCCACTACCCCTAGTTCCAATAAATACGCCTCAATAACGTGACGTCAGAGGAAAACCAATGCTCACCCCCTTCAACAACTTTATTAAAATCGCAAACCCCACCAGTCAATCTCAACATTCATGCCATGTGGTATCATAGAGCCCAAATGAAAAATCCAATACTGTTCCCTTAAATGAAGTCGGGCTTGACGATCCCCTCCTCAAAGAGGTAAGGGAACAACCTCCAATACCCGCCACCGCAAATCTACAAAATAATGTCCTTGCTGCTGACAATGAAGCACTCCTGGAGCCCCTTCCTGCCGCCAATTAATCCGAGACCGACGGGCATTGTGAAGGAATGCCAGTTTCGGCGATGGAGTTGGACCCATTTGTTTGGGAGCACAGCAGAGTGGTTGCTTAGTTCCAGCCGAAGAGAGTTTCCTTCTAGTTCATCGCAGAAGCTAAGTACTTGTTCTCTGGATTGTTTCATTCATTATAGAGAATTGGACTGAGTACTAGTGATCTTCATTCGATTGTGAAAGAGCTTCCAAACTCCTATTAGAGATTTCATTAGCGGTGCGCTGACAGCGACTTGTGTTGCGTGGTCAGGTTTTAATAGCCTAAGGATGGCTGTACTTGATTAATTAAAATGGAGGGCTCACTCCGAGAACAGGATAATTCCTTTTCAAGGTGAGCAATCCGACAAAAAATAACAACTACACGGGCAGGAATACCATGAGTGACATTGGTTGGGGGTGTATGGGAGCACTTTCTCCAATTAAGTATTTATGAAGAAGTTCCAAGAAATACTGTAGTGGAATCAAGAATTTATTTTGGGGCAGCATCTACTGTAGGCAAGTTACTGAGATTTATCCCATAGGCTTTCCAGCATTCCATTCAAAACATGTTGCATACGCCTGACCTGCAGCCTTTGTATATCTGTCAGATTCCAAGCTATGGGCAATTCGGAGAGGAAATGGAGGCTAGAGGTAGGTCGTTGCGATACCACTTGTTTCCATAAAGGAGCATTACTTTCCAGTGGGGCAGGTTGAAAAAGTGGGGAGGGGAGGGGAGAGGAGGGAGAAAATCCTTTATTTTTTGCCATAAATCAAAGGTAGGGAGGGGAGTGTTCAAGGGATTCCAGCCCACTAAGAATTTGAAACCCTCAGAAGTCCCTTTAAAGATGCCACTGCCATGCAAAATGAGCCCTAGGATAACAAAGAAAATGGGTCTGCAAAGTCTGTTTTGCATGTCCATCATGACAATTTACCCATTAATGCTGGGCCACATGATAACATGCTAATGTGTATGTTAAGGCACAATGGAGCATGTTGACTAAAGAGTAGTAGCTGAAATTGTGGGTTTTAACACACGACTAATGCGCGGTTTTGGCCCAAAGTAGCTGGGATCGGGCAACCAAAAGGTGCCTGCACTAAAATCCCTGTGCTATCAGAGCAGCAATTGGCTAGGTGAGGTTAGGGTGGAAAGTGGGTGGCAACTGTGGAGCACCGCTAGCGCGACCGTGCTACTGACACTCTAGAGGCACAGAGATGCCGTTATGTCCGGTGCCACTATCGCCTGCGTCTGACCAGGTAGTAATTGCACCTACCTTGCTAGCACTAAGCTGAATTATTGGGGAGAGCAGATAAATGTTTGGACGGAATTTAGAGAAGTGGATTTTAATGATTCGTTCTAATAGTCTTGGCGGATTGAATGACTTTAGGTTGAAGAGTGGCATCAGTATGGTAGGGAGGAAGATTAAATTGGGGCTGTTAATGAAAGATATATTAATAAAAAAGGCCAAATGATCTATGATTTGATCAAGAAACAAAATTTTGGTGTCCTTTTTAGTTACAGAATTATTGTTGAGTGAGACACTCTTCCCAGCCATGTGGCCATTAGCAACGAAACAGCATAGTGGTGGGAGTGAAGGAATATGCTACCTCTACTGAAGATATGCTAGAGCTGACTGGAGGCTGAGGACTGGAAGAAGGGGTGTAGAGATGGATGCTGGGTCTATGACCTGAAAGAAGGAAGTTAGAGTCTGATGAATAGTCTGGAGTCTGGGAGAAGGGGGTTGAAGGCTTATGCTTGTACTAGGGACTGTAACAATGGGATTGCATGCTGATGCTGAGGTTATGGACTGGTAGAAAGGACTAGATGCTGTGGCAGGTAAGTAGAAGGGGGTTAGTGATTGATGCTGGTGCAAGCAGCTTGAGCTGATGCTGGGACTGGAGGCTGATGTAAGTGCTAGGGACTAGAAGATCATGACTGGAGACTGATGCTTGAGTTGGGGATTGGGAGAAGGGGCTAGAGGCTGATTTTGTGGTTGGAGACTGATGCTGGAGTTGGCAGCTTGTAAGGAGTCTGGAGACCAATGCTGGATTTAGAGTCTGGGAGAAAGGAGCTAGAGGCTGATGCTGGGGCTCAGATGTGGGGGGCTGGAGGCTAATGCTAGGCCTGGGGTCTGGGAGATGGGCTTGAAGTAGGTGCTGGGGCTATGGAATGTAGAAATGGGCTGGAGGCTGATGCTCAGGGATGGGAAGTAGGAGAAGGGTGATAGAGGATAATGCTGGGGCAAGAATGCTACACACGGATGCTGGAACAGAGGGTTGTGGGTTGATGTTGATACTGGGGACTTGTAGAAAGAGTGCTGGGGGCTGATGTGGGGCTGGAAGCTGGGAGAAGATGGCGTGAATCTGATGCTAGGGCTTGGGGACTGGAAGAAGGGATCTGGAGGATGATGTTGGGTCTGGGGGCTAGAGGCTGATTCTGGGGATCTAGGACTGTGAGTTGTGGTAGGTAAGACCTAGAGCTGTGGCCGGGGATTTGAGGACTGAGGCTGGGGCAGCAGAATGGGAAAGGGGGCTAAAGCCTGGTACTGGGGGTGAGGGCTTTGAGAAAGGGCTGGAAACTAGTTCTGGAGCTGAGATTTGGAAACTGATACTGTGACTGTGGGCTGGGAGAAATGGACTGGCATCTGATGCTGGTCCTGGAACTGGTAGAAGGGGGGCTGGTGGCTAATGTTGGGGCTGGGGACTAGAAGTCATGGGTTATGGACTTTTGCTGGGGCTGGTGGCTAAGACTACTACTACTACTACTACTACTTTTACTCAACATTTGTATATTACTACAAGACATACACAGTGCTGCACAGATACATGTAAAAGATGGTCCCTATTCAGCAGAGCTTACCATCAAGTCAAGACAGCAACACAGTAACTGTAGACATGGGATGCATTTAGGGGGAATGGTAAGAAACAAAGGAGATCAGATGAGTCAAGATCCAAAAACAGCAGCGAACAGGTGAGTTTTCAGCCTGGCTATAAAAAGACATCTCAGAGAACAGGATTGGAGCTGGGAACTGGAAGAAGTGAGCTGTGGGCTGATGCTGGGAGACTGGAAGAAAGGTACTTTGGGCTTATTTATAAACTGGGAGCTAGGAGAAGGAGTTGGAAACATGCTAGGTCTGAAAACTGGAATAATGGGATTGTGGGCTAATGCTGGTGCTGTGTACTCAGAAAAGGTGACTGGAGCTGGAGACCTGGAGAAAGTGGCTGGAGACTAATGCTGTGACTGGGAACACAGAGAAAGGGACTGGGTGGTGAGACTGGGCTGGGGCTGAGACTGGGCTGGGGGTCTGGAGAAGTGGGTTGTGGGCAGATGCTTGGGCAGTGGACTAGAAGAACGGGACTAGGGATTAGGATAAGGGGCTAAAGACTGATGCTGGGATATGGAGACCCATAGAAGGTGGCTAGAGTCTGGAGGCTGCTGTCGCAGCTGGAGAACCAGAGACAGGGGGTTGGAAGCTGATGCTGGGGCTGGAGACCCGGAGGAAGGATCTGTTGGCGGATGCTTGGGAAAGGAGCTGGGGATGAGGATAAAGGGCTAGAGATTGATGTTGGGGCAAGGGGGCTAGAGGCTGATGCTGAGGCTGGGGACTGAATGAAGAGGGCTGAAGGTGTTATGTTGGGATTGTGGCTGGGTCGGGGGCTAGGGGCTGATGCTCGGAGAAGGGAGAGAAGGATAGACATTGCAAGGGGGAGAAGCAAGGATATATGCAAGGAGAAGATGCTAGGTAGGAGAAAATAGGTATTGGAGGAAGACAGGAGCAATATATGCTTAGGAAAGGGAAGAAAGAGGCAAGAGCACATATACTAAGATAATGGGGATACCAGAGAACAGGGAATCAGGCTTAGGCAGACTCTAGGTCTTAGTGCGAGACCATAAGAAGAGACGCCCTAAGATTGGCTGGGTAATGAGAGAGTAAGTGGGGACTCGGGACTTGGGTGGGACTGTTATTGAGGACTCAGGGATTTGATAGCATGAAAGAGTTACATAGAAACATAGAAATATGATGACAGAAAAAGACCACATGGCCTATCTAGTCTGTCCTTCCATAACAACAACTACAACAGTACCCTTTTTACCTTTAGAGATCCTCTGTGTTTGTCCCATGCTTTTTTGAATTCAGTTACTGTCCTCATCTCTACCACCTCCACTGGGAGACTATTCCACGGATCCACTACTCTTTCCGTAAAGAAATATTTCCACATATCACTCCTGAATCTATCTCCCTTCACCCTCATCCTATGTCCCCTCGTAGCACTTGGAGATTAGGTGTAGTATAGTGGGAACTAAGAAAATGAGCAGGCATTAGGGAACAGGCAAGGGGGGCTGGGGGGGGGGTTAAACAGCACTAATGGGGGGGTGAAGCAGCACTAAGGGGAGGGGTGTGAAGCAGCACTAAAGGGGGAGGAGGTGAAGCAGCACTAAGGGGGGGATATGAAACAGCACTAAGGGGGGGTGTGAAGCAGCACTAAGGGGGGTGTGAAGTAGCACTAAGGAGGGGGGTGAAAGCACAAAGGGGGGGAAGCAGCACTAAGGAGGGGGTGAAGCAGCACTAAGGGGGGGTGAAGCAGCACTAAGAGGGGTGTGAAACAGCACTAACGGTGGGTGAAGCAGTACTAAGGGGGGGGGTAAAGCAGCAGCGGCTGCAAGGGGAAAGACGTGGCAGAAGGAACTAACAGGTGGAAGGTGAGGGCTGGAAGAGAGCTGAAAGAGGGGGGAAGGAGATGGCAGGAAGGAACTGACAGGGTGAAAGTGGTGGCTGGAAGAGAGCTGAAAGGGGGGAAGGAGGTGGCTGGAAGAGAGCTGAAAGGGGGGAATGAGGTGTCTGGAAAGGAGCTGACAGAGGAGGTCAGGAGGGGGTTCAAAGGGAGCTGACACCTGGGAATGGTACTGGTAAGTGACTGGGTAATGGGGAGGGGGCACTGGGACTGGAAATAGGCTGATGGAAGAAAGTGAAGAAAAGAAAAGAAGAGACAAGAAATGGCAGATAGACTATAGACCATAGAAAACGAGCTAAGAGAAGATGGGAAAACGGAAGCCTCAGATTGGAACCAGCATGATCAGAGAATAAAATGGTCAGATAACAAAGGTAGAAAAAATAATTTTATTTTCAATTTAATGATTGGGCTTTGTACTACCTTTATATTTTACACAGTATGGGGAACTGCATCTCTTATTTATCTGATATTGCACTGCATGCAGTCTGTCTTCTTGGGGTTTCAGTTTAATTTTTTTCTATATATTTCTCTTTTTGTTTTGTGTTCATTTATTGATGACAAACTGTCTGTATTGTGTGTGTGTGTGTATGTGTATGTGTACAACCAATGCTGCGTATTCTGTCAGTATAGAATTTCTGCTTAAGAATTTGTAGAAGTCTTGCTTGTTCAGTTTGCACATTGGGGACAGGAGGTGGAGTAGGGGCGGGGCAGGGAAAGGGTGGGGTAGGGATGGGCATGGGCGGAGCGTGACTAGCCACAGTTAGCGGGTTTTTCGCTTTCAAAAAGTTGGCAACCCTACATACCTGCCCTCAATGCAGCTATAGTAAAGTGAAGTGAGAGACCATATTCAGACAACAATGTATAAGAACCCTCACATTGGTAAAGGGCCTACTGTGGAAATGAAAGCATTCCTCCTTACGTTAGGAGGCTTCTTTGGTAAAATGTTTAATTAAACCTTGGAAAATGAAAATTCTTTCTGCCTGAATTTTTGCAACATGGTATTAGGGTGTGTCAATTGTGGAGATGTCATAATTTTAAAAAGCACTAGTGAAAAAATGGTACAATTTCATATAGCAAATCAATAACTAGCTTTAAATTGTGTGTAATATGTTATTTAGCTACCTGTAATTTCTAGGAAATCATGCAAAAATACACAAATTACTGAAATATGTTTAAGTGCTCTAATAATAGTTTTTAGGTGTTTGCATTGCATATTAATGCCTTTTGTGTCTCAGTTATCAATTTATCTTACTCTTTTACCAATATTGACACTAACACATTAGTTTCATTTTCTCATTCACAGGTTTTCAACATAGCATCGTCATAGTGATAATCTTATAGTGAAAATGTCCAATAGAAAAACAAGACTGTAAGTCTGGACTCATTTACATCATTTGGTGGGATCATGCAGAGAACTATCTGTTGCTGAACTACCATCTGTCAGGGATCTCATTGGATATGGGATGGTATTTGAGAGACCTCAGTGACCAAGACAGACAAATTACAGCACTGATAAACTAGTCAATGACCTAAAGACTAGATTAATTGCTCAGTGGTACAAAGCAAATCCAATAAACAGCCACATTAGGATTAAAGCAAAGTTGAAATCCATGAGGGAACAAGCCAGCAATGTTTCTGTGGGCAGAGCAAAACTGGAGGAGAAAGACAGATTTATGGAGAAGCTTGACAGACTGACGAACATACTTATCTGCAAGTGTGAGATAAAATGTTCTACTGATGTGGGATGCAATTCTGCCTGTGTCAGTGGAATACAGATACTTTGTGATTGTTGCAGAGAGAAGAAGATTCCTGCGATTGAGTTAGCCTTTATAAAAGGTCAAAGAGAGAAATTTGAGAGTGTTGGACCTCATCAGATTGGACAAGTCGACCTCTCTGAGACCAGAAGACAAGATCTACAAAAGTAAAGGCAGGCAAAAATGAAGGAGAATGAAGACTGAAAAAAGAAAATCAGAAGACCAAGAGATGATGGAGAGATCTGTGCGTGAAGTAGAACAGTGAGATTTGGATGACGTGGCGGAAGAACCAATGGAGGAAGTTCCTGTTGCTCTAGAGGAAGCAAGGAAGATGCCAAAATATAATACTGAGGATATAACCAACATAGCTCTTACCCGTTTAAGACACCATACTAGACTGAGGGAGATGTAGAGATTTCTACTGCTGCCTAGCAGGACTCATCACTCACTTGGACACTGCTTTGGTGATGGACACTACTTTGGTGATTGATCACAACAAAGTGAATAGGGCTCAGGCGAGAATCATGAAAAAATTGGAGGTACAGGTGAGGAGGAACTGCTGCAGAATGGCATCAGTTGCATTTTCTTTGATGATTGTTGTGATGATACCAGGCTCATGTTAAAGGCAGAAATAATGGCAAAATGTTTCCAAGTAAGGTGAAAAAGGAACATTACACAGTTTGTATGGAGCCAGGAGGCAGATATCTGTGGCATTTTATTCCTGCAAGAGCAACTAAAGAGAAGACTCATGCAGAAAAAAATGCTGATAAATTGATTGCATGGCTGACAGAAAGAGGAGCAGACAAAACTCTTCAAGCTATTGGAGGTGATTCCTGTAATGTAGACACTATTTGGGAGGGAGGAGTGATGCATTACAGTATTTTGAGGAGAAACTACAAAGGAAGCTGGTGTGGATTGTCTGTAACCTGCACATAAGCAAACTACTATTGAGGCACTTAGTGACATCTTTAGATGGCAAAACATTAAGCAACAACAAATGGGCAGGTCCCATAGGATAAATGCTGGATTCTGCTATTGAACTGGAAAGAAATCCTGATTTTACTAAGATCTCTGTTGGCCCTGATATTCTTCAGCTCAGTGATAAGAACATAAGAACATAAGATATGCCATACTGGGTCAGACCAAGGTCCATCAAGCCCAGTATTCTGTTTCCAACAGTGGCCAATCTAGATCATATGTACCTAGCAGTTTCCCCAAGAGACACAAGTTCCACAATGCTTGTACGGGGTCAAGCATTGATATCTTCGGTCACTTCTTAATAATGGTTTATGGACCTTTCCTCCAGGAACTTGTCCAAACCTTTTTTAAACCCAGCTACACTAACAGCCTTTACTACATCCTCCGGTAACAAATTCCAGAGTTTGATTACACGTTGAGTGAAAAAATATTTTCTTTTATGATGAAGTGGTCAAAGACTTAAGCACAGATCAAAGCTATGGCTATAGGATTGTAATTGCTATTAGAACAGGTGTCTTGCCAAAGGATCTGGCTCTGATGGAAATAGAACCTGTTGAAAATAAGACCTGTGTCACATAGCAGATGACTTACAACAGATCTAAGGTTCTTGAGCATAAGGATTTCCAAGCATAATCTGAAAGGAAAGTCTGAAAAACTTAAGAACGATTGTAGGGCTTTGTGTTGGGGTTTACATGGTGAACTGGTTCAATATAAAAATAAATAGCAATTGGACACAAGGTCCCAGGCATCTTCTTTTCCAGCTCTAACTATTGAAAGAATAGTGTGAAGAGGTAAGGAAGATAGTCATGCCTACAGTGAGAAGGTCAGCTTGGTGTGGTTACAAGTCTCTTCTGCAAGCTATGCTGTGCAGTGAAGAGGAACAGGAGATGCAGTGGAGAAGATATTGAAGATCAAAGGTGAAAGCAATGAGAAGACAGCTTGGAGACAAGTGTGAGACCCAGAAAAAAACACCACCCAATTACTTGACTGTAGCTCCGCAGTCTGTGAGCCTCCTCTTACGTATTCCATGACAACAGCAGAGATCAAGGCATTTCTCCTAGGACAAGCAGGATGAAGTCAGCCACACCAGGTGATGTCATCCGACGGCGCCGTGGACGGAGTACTCTCTCTAGCCCAGAAGGATTTGCCTCCTGGGCTGAGCCCCCTCCCCTCCTCCTGGCCCAGCCCCCAGACCGCCCCTAGCCAGCCACTTTCACTTCTTCCGCCTTGCCAGCAAGACGGACCTACACTCTCTCCTTTTTTTTTTACTTTCTTTGATTTTTATTTTATCCAACATGCCCAAGCCGGGCTTCAAGAAGTGCCCGGCATGCTCCCGCAAGATGAACGCGTCGGATTCGCACCCCTGCTGCATCCGTTGCCTTGGCATCGCACACAAAGTAGAGGACTGCTCCCACTGTGCTAGGATGTCCCCCAGGGCACGGAAAGCAAGGGAAAACCTGCTCAGGGAGTTGTTTCCTGCACAAGGCACCTCACCTCGTCAAGGCTCCTCTGCCTCTGCCTCCGGCGTCCAGATAAGTGCTGCCCCGGCCTCGGGCGTGCCCCTGTTGGCCTCCGCTCCCTGCCGCGACCTCTTGGCTCTCCTAGGTCAGGCTGAAGCACTCTTCGCTGTGGCCCCGAGCGTGCCCCCGCCGGCCTCCGCTCCATGCCGTGATGCTGCGGGTCCAGCTTCTCTTCCCCCAGGCTCTGTCTGCAGGCTTCCCCTTGCTCAGGACATCCCGGGAGCCCCCGAACATGTGGAGGCTATGGGGGTGGCCATCTTGGATTCTGCCGCTTCCGCCCCAAGCTCCGCCCATCATGACGTGGACGATGACGCCGACGATCGGCACAGGCACCAGCGCAGACACAGGAACAAGAGAAGAAGGAGCCCCTCTTCGCGCCGACAGCGCTCCACATCTGGGCACAGCCGGCACAGATGTCAGTCATCCTCCGCGCCGAGGCACCGACGGTCTTCCGCACGGAGACACCGGGCATGCCCGCACCATCATCAAAGGCACAGTAAGAGGGATCGCAGGAGCAGCTCGTGCGGACGCGATCCCCGACGCCATTCCAGGGTCAGGCGGCATCACAGTGAGTCCAGCTCTTCTTCCACCTCTAGTGAATCCTATGAGAGCCGTGCTGCCCTATCTCCACAGCAACTGCTTGACTTTGGGTCCCCCTCCCCCGAGGCTGCATCGGAGGAACATGATCAACCGGAGCCCCCTAGACCTGAAACCTTCCCAACTCCGGTAGAGGGATGTGCCGAGAACACCAAATTCCTCTCATTCCTATCCTCCCTTATCCAGCAATGGGCGCAGACACAACCAGCGAATGCCCTGTCACCGCTTATCCCAAAGCCCATCACCCTGCCCGCCACGGCCACCTCCGATGACATTGTAGCTAATCCTGCTGCGACCCCTGAGACTGCCGCAGTAGCAGGAACAGCATCTCCACCTGAGGATTCCTCTCCAGGGGCTTCGGAAGCAGCCTCCGGACCGTCTGTTGAGCCATTCCCCTCCAGCCCAGAGGACCTCTCGTATCACAAGTTCCTGCAGAAGCTGGCTTATACTCTCAGTCTTCCGAGCACCTCTGAAGCCTCTGACCAACGCCCGGAGACGCAGGCGGCACGCAAGTTCCTTGAAGCACCGAAACCCCTGGCAACCGTCCCGGTTTACCCTTTGCTGCTCGAGAATCTCATCACCCTTTGGAGGAACCCCTCCTCGGGGCCAGCTGTGTCCCGGAAGCTCGACAACAAGTACCAAGTCCAACCCGCATCCGGATTCGACAAGACTCAGCTTCCGCACCAATCCATTGTGGTGGAATCAGCTCTGAAAAAGACCAAGTCCACGCGTGTTAACGCTAACGGTCCCCCTGGAAAGGACCTAAAGTCGCTCGACGATACCGGGAAAAGGGTCTTTCAAGGTGCCATGCTCAGCGCCAGGATTTCGGCCCACCAACTGCAACAGGCCCTTTACCTGGATTCCCTCCTAGAGAAACTTAAAGCGACCATCCCTGCCCCAACTCAGGGAACTCAGCATGATTGTGCCGACGTCATCCTTGATCTCCAAGAATGCACTAAGCACCAGGTACGGGCGGCCTTTGACGCTTTTGACACAGCAGCCCGCACGGCCGCTTCCTCCATTGCCGCCCGCCGCCTGGCGTGGCTCAGGGCTTCCGGCCTACGAGAGGACACCCATGAGCGCATTGCGGATGCTCCCTGCACTGGGGAGTCCCTCTTTGGAGACACTGTTACTGACACCGTTAACGCCTTAAAGGATCGCTGTACCACATTAAAAACATTGTCGGACGAGGGCTTTGATCGCACCAGCCGCAAGAACTCTTACCACCAGAAGCATCACTACTTCAATTCCTCTAAGCGTCACTACGGCTCTTACCAAAAATGGCAACCCCGATACAAGCAACAGCCATCACAGCAATCTTACCGGCAAAAACCTCGGCAGAGAGATAGAAAGCCACAGAAAAACCAGCTACCCAGGACGGGGAAAACTAATCAAGCCTTTTGACAATCAGCCCTTGGACAAAACCCCCACGGGGGGACGCCTCACCCTATTTTTCTCGGCTTGGCAGTCCATCACCTCGGACAAATGGGTGCTGGCTATCATCAAGGATGGGTATCGCTTGAAGTTCCTTTCACCCCAAGTGCAACATGGAGTCCCACCCTGCAAGGCACCGGGTCCTTCCTCCATTGCCCTGGAGAAGGAAATTCTTTTCCTTCTCTCCTCCAATGCCATCGAGCCAGTGCCAATCTCGGAGCATTTTTCTGGTTTCTACTCAAGGTACTTTCTAGTCCCAAAGAAATCAGGAGGCATGCGTCCAATTCTCGACCTCCGAGCACTCAACCTCTTCATCACCAAAGAAAAATTCAGAATGCACTCCCTCGGATCCATTCTACCACTCATTCAGCCCGGGGAGTGGCTGACATCATTGGATCTGCTGGACGCATACACACACATCCCGATCCATCCAGAGCACCGCCAATACCTGCGGTTCCGAGTGATGGGGAGACACTTCCAGTACAAAGTCCTTCCGTTCGGATTGTCCCCAGCTCCGAGAGTATTCACAAAGTGCGTAGCCGCAGTAGCAGCGCATCTCCGCAAGCAAGGAATCTGCCTGTTTCCCTACCTGGACGATTGGCTGATCTCAGCACCCTCCCCCGAAGAGACAGTGAGGGCGACTCGCTCCACCATTGCCCTACTATCCGCACTGGGCTTCTTGGTGAACTACCCGAAATCCCACCTGCACCCCTCGCAGCAACTGGAGTTCATCGGGGCGCTGATAGATACCAACGAAGCAAAAGCCTTCCTCCCGCCACTGCGAAGGAGATCCATACGGGAGTTGGCAATGCACATCAAATCCAACGAAAATCCTACCGCCCGGAAACTACTCCAACTCCTTGGCCACATGGCAGCGGCCACGCAAACAGTCCCTCTAGCGAGGCTCCACATGCGCCATCTGCAGTGGCATCTGCGAGCATACTGGTCGCAGCACTCCCAGCCTCTGAACACGCATGTACCGATGAACCAAGCTGTCCGCAACGCCATTCTGTGGTGGGCTCGGAGAAAAAACCTCTCACATGGGAGACCCCTCGCGCAGGCACCTCACCAACTAACCATCACCACCGATGCCTCTTCAGTGGGATGGGGGGCACATTGCCTACAGCTCCGGACTCAGGGTGCGTGGACAGAGCGGGAGATGCAGTATCACATCAACCTTCTGGAGCTCAGAGCCATTCGTTACGCCTTGAGCGCTTTTCAGAACCTAATCAGCGGCAAAGTCATCCTCATCCAGACAGACAACCAAGTGGCAATGTTCTACATGAACAAACAGGGTGGAACGGGCTCCCGAGCCCTATGCCGGGAAGCCCTCAAGATCTGGACCTTCGCAATCTCCAAAAGCTGCCTTCTCCGAGCCTCATACCTGCCTGGAACGGAGAACCAGCTGGCGGACAAGCTCAGCCGACAGCTAAATCCCCACGAATGGTCCCTCAAGACGGAAATCGCCTTATCCCTCTTCAGGGCATGGGGCCATCCAGAGATAGACCTCTTCGCCACCGAGCAGAACGCGAAGTGCAAACGCTTCTGCTCCAAGCGGCCATCCCGCCACAGCCACTCAGCGGATGCATTCTTCGAGTCATGGGGGGAATGGTCACTAGTGTATGCCTTTCCTCCCATCCCCCTGATCTCCATGACCATACAACGCATCATCTCCGACAGAGCCCAAGCCATTCTGGTGGCCCCCCACTGGCCCCGCCAGGCATGGTTCCCACTCCTCAGGCGCCTGTCACTCCAACCGCCACAGCGGCTGCCGCTCATCCCGGACCTCCTCACCCAGGAAGATGGACTCACCCTCCATCCCAATCTTCAGACCCTGGCCTTGACAGCATGGCGGCTGAGCGGGTAATCCTGCTCCCCCTGGGCCTCTCACAGGAGGTGGAGGAGGTAATCCTCGCGGCCCGCCGTCCCGCCACCAGGAAGTCATACGGCCTCAAATGGCACCGTTTTTCTATATGGTGCTCCACTCAAGGCCTAGACCCCTTCTCGGCTCCTGTGCCCGAGATTCTGCGATACATGACCTCCCTGTCTCAGCTGGGGTTACAGCCCCAGTCCATCCAGGTGCACCTAGCGGCGATTTCTGCACTCCACCACCGCTCAGGGAACACCCCCATCACACAGCTACCCATTGTAGCCCGCTTCATGAAAGGCCTAGCCAATCTACATCCTCCAGTCAGGAAGCCTGTTCCACACTGGGACCTCAACGCGGTTCTCAACCAGCTCACACTCCCCCCCTTCGAGCCCCTGCTGTCAGCAGAGCTGAAGTTCGCCTCCTGGAAGACCTTGTTCCTCATAGCCATCACCTCCGCCAGGCGCATCAGTGAGCTCCAGGCCCTCGTGGCACATCCACCTTACACGCAGCTTTCCAGCGACAGAGCCTCCCTCCGGACACACCCGAGGTTCATTCCGAAGGTGTCCTCTGCCTTCCACATTAACCAGACCATCGAGCTTCCCTCCTTCTTCCCGGAGCCACATTCCTCTCCAGAGGAGAAGAGACTCCACACACTGGATTGTGTCAGAGCGCTACGTCTGTACCTCCTAAGAACGAGCAATCAGCGCTGTACCACCCAGCTCTTTGTCTCCTATGACCCGAACAAACCGGGGCGCCCTGTCTCCAAGCGTACCCTATCCCTCTGGATCTCTGCCTGCATTGCCTTCTGCCTTGACAAGGCTGGTACTGATCACGCTCCGTCAGTCCACGCCCATCAATTGAGGGCGCTTGCTGCCACCATGGCGAATCTCCGCTCAGTTCCGGCAACGGACATCTGTAGGGCGGCCACCTGGTCATCCCTTCAGACCTTCCAGAAACACTACTGCCTTGACCTGCATCGTAACCAGGCCTTCGGCCAAGCGGTCTTAACGACGGCCCATGCACCGCCGACGGAACCTTAAGGCCAAGCAGCCACCAAGTGTTACCATATCTGTTGCAGGTTGATGCACACGCCCTGCCAGTGATGATACTTGTTTTATGCCTCCACTGTTTGCACATGCTGTTTACGCATACTGTTTGCACAGGATGTTTACACTGGCTATTTGCGCACATTGATGTTGTTACTTGATGTATGCTTTTCTGTTTGCACTATTTGCACAGACTGTTTGCTCATACTGTTTGCACATGCTGTTTGCACATGCTATTTGCACGTGATGTTTGCTAAGGTTGCACGTGGTTATGTTCAAGTTGTGTTGCACTCACTCAATAGAATGCAATTCATATAACTTGATAAAATTCTTGCCTATACATCTCGTGTCCTCCTTATTATTTTGTGGGCCCCTGCTACCTCAGCCCTTCCTAGCTAGGGAGGCACCAGGTGTGGCTGACTTCATCCTGCTTGTCCTAGGAGAAATCAAGGTTACTTACCTGTAACGGGGTTTCTCCGTGGACAGCAGGATAAGTCAGCCACACTCTCCCATCCGTCCTCCCCTTCAGGGGCCCTTGACATGCCCTCGCTCCTAGCACATGCTGGACCGACTTGGAAAATAGTGGCTGGCTAGGGGCGGTCTGTGGGCTGGGCCAGGCGGAGGGGAGGGGGCTCAGCCCAGGAGGCAAATCCTTCTGGGCTAGAGTACTCCGTCCACGGCGCCGTCGGATGACGTCACCAGGTGTGGCTGACTTATCCTGCTGTCCACGGAGAACTCCCGTTACAGGTAAGTAACCTTGATTTCTGAGCAAGCCCATGGGTGGATCCACACTGGCTATCACACACCCAGTCCATAGAAAGGTGTGTAAAAATGGCAACTGACGCTGCTGGTTATGTGTACCATCAGGAGGGGAGGGAACATTATATTAGAGGTCAGATGGTCTGCAGGGAGCTCATGAACCGAAATAGAAGCAAACAAGATATGGCTTCTTTGCTGGATTTTGTTAAATAACATTAAATTAACTGCATAAACATTTTAAAAACAATTATGTGGCTACATGTGGTGTTCAGACTATTTTTACATTCAAATAAATATTATTTAATTCCCACATATTTCAACTGTGATTTGATGTAGGTAAGGCTCACTTTCAGCAGTTTTAGATTCAGCATGCAAAACTGCATCATTTGGTCACTAGTAATTTGTAATGTTTGGAAAAATAAATATCTACCCCTAAAATTGACACGCCCTAGCATGGTATCATCTTCTGAAATTCACATGATCGAAATGGATGCAGTCTCAAGAGATGATTGGTCTCCTTTGTAATAATTTTTATGCTTGATACCCCAGAATAAAAACAAGAGGGTCAACTGCTGAGGGAGAGTGATAAAGTATTTCATATTTGTACTGATACCCTCAGGAAATACTAATTTCTTTTGTTTATACCGTCCTGACCTGAGAAATGAGGTTTAATCCTTCGAAAGCAAAGGTTTTAAGTTAATACAATAAAAAGGCATCGCCTTCTTGTCTTTTTATTTATCAGCCAGGATACTGATGGCACAAACTATATTCAATCTTAAATTAAAATTAAGCAAACTTACTGAGTCTGTGGCCATTGCAGTTGTCCTAAAACCAAATAAAAACAAAGTTGTCGTCAGTATATTTTTCCACCAACACCATAAATATTGGAATACAAACTACTTAACTGGAAACAGTGATTATGGGTTATAGTGTAGTAAACTGTTGTAGGGATTGCATTGCATTTATTAATAGATTATTTTATTGATATTGAACTGTTCTGGACCATCCATTATGCAGTGATAATTCAAGTATTTGTAATATAAGGCAGCATATTTCACTCTAGTATACTAATCATTCTGACTTCAGGAAGAAACTCAAAACCTTCCTATTCCAGGAATACTTCATGATTGGCAGTCAAGCGTGACCTAGTAACAAGCATTAACTAGCCTCCTGCAATTATCAGAGACTCATATCCTATCCCTACAATGCGATTAGATTATGTTCTACAGATCGCTTTAATTCCCAGGTATTCCTTCCTGTCTGTACATAGTTATTGTTTTTATTGTTTATAGTAAATTGAATATTGTACTAGTTGTATGATCTGAAATGTTCTTGTTCTCTGTAAAAACGTCGCTTATGCACTGTTATATCAGTTAAGTTCTATGTAAACCGCCTTAGATAGTAGAAAGGCGGTATACAACTACATTTATATAAATAAATAAAGGGAAAAGATGAATGTAGTAGAGAATAGGGGTGTGCAGGCAAAAAAATTATTTTGTTGTTTCCTGTTTCATTTACAGGGGGGGGGTTCATTTTATTTTGTTTCATTTTGATACTTTTTCATTTTGTTTCATTTCTATAAATGTTTATTTCAGGGCAATTTTGTTAATTAAAGAAGTAGCTGTGGCTTCTGCCCAAACAAAAAACATAGTTGAAAGTTTGCTAAAAGTTTCAGGCAAAGAAAAAGCTTAGGTAGCTTTTTTTTTTTTACTTTATAGTCAGAGGCTTGCCTCAAACTAATGACCCTTAGGGGTATGTTTACTAAACTGTCTTAATGTTACCGGTGCTAGTTGCAGTGATAATGTGACGAATGCCATATAAGGAGTGGGCGTTCCGGTCTTAAGGTAGCAAGATTCTGTATCGTGCGATAGTGGGCGCCGTGGCACGTTAACGCGCGTTAACCCTAAGTTCATGTCAGCACAGTGTTAGAAGCTATAAAGATGTAGCCCACTGGTTACTACAATGACTGCAGAGGCAGAGGTCATAGGTTAGATCCTGCAGTGGTGTTATTTAGTAAGGCTGTCTGAGGCATTTTATTTTATTTTAAAGCAGTGCTGCCAGCAAAACACCCTCACAGTGCCGTAACCTAAGGTGCCGCCCTGTGTCCCACAGGGCACATTATAAAGTGCCCTGTCCGCCAAGGCACCCTATAATGTGCCCTATAGGGCGCTTTATAGGGCGCCTATAAGGCACCTTAGGCTATGGCACTGTGAGGGTGTTCCTGCTTGCAGCACTGATTTAAAATAAAATAAAATGCCTCAGACAGCCTTATTAAATAACACCACTGCGGGATCAAACCCATGACCTCTGCCTCTGCATTCATTGCAGTAACCAGTGGGCTACATCTTTATAGCTTCTAACCCACCGCTGGCTGGCTACAGAAGGACTGCAGGTCACCACACAAACTGTCTGCTGTGGTTACCAGGATAGGGTAAACCCACCAGTACCCATGATGCACTGCACATGCAGAACAGCAGTCTATATCTGATCACAGGATGAAGTATGCGTCTCCACAGCACCTCAGCCAGGTAGTGGGAACTGACCGTGTGGGTTACTGGCACAGAGTAGCTACAGACCGTGACACTGTGTGGTTCCTGTGCTCACCCTGAGGGTGAGGTGGGGGGCCCAGCACCAGGTCGGCAGCACCTGGCATGGCTGAGATAGATTGCACTGCAGGTCCCCCTCAGTGCCAGTGTGTGATGGGTAGTCCCTGCAGACACACCTAGGATACACCTGTATGCATCACATAGGGCAGTAAGCCTGGAACAGCTCAGCTGCCCCCCACCCCTATCTGACATTCACCAGCAGAGGGCACAGTCAGTCTACATCTGCTGCACCATGCAAGGTGCTCCAGCCATACACATGCTAACTGCAGACAGTCTGCTAGCTAGCACATAGTGCATGTTTCTGGAGGAACTGTGTGCACCCAAAACTGGGATATGAGCACACACACCAAGCAGGTATGTCAGTGATTGGGCTCCAGAAAAGGGAACCCAGAAATATCACTTGAGAGAAATACTATATAGCACTATGGGGGAACCTAGCCATGATGTGGTCACTGCTCAGTCAGGGTGAGAGTGACCCCCCCTGCCCCCAGCATGACATGCTGTGGCCACCCTGTCCGTGCAGGTGATGGCCGGTCACTAGAATATCCCAGCCATTGCTCTGTGTCCTGTGCAGATGCTTCCTGCCCAGGCCGCCCTGTCCGGCCTATACCCACAGTATCCTGCTCCTCATTATGCACATTGGCAGGCTAACACTGGAAACAGTGCAAGCATTGTCGGCGCAGGAAGGTGTAGGCAGCCACATAACACTGGATAGACATACACACTCTCCCACACCTATTTCAGCATTGGGAAAATATAGAGGTCGTTGGCAGCCCTGGCGCCACACCAGTCCTGGGCACAGTGCAGTCATTGCTATGGTACTCAATACTGTTAGGGTCACTCCCCGGGGTGTTGAACACTGTCAGTACCAAAACCTGAAACACACTCCACAGATAGCAGAAAGGTTGCTATGATGGATCTCTGTCAACAAATTGTGTTTAACCTAGGATTTGTTATCCGACATTAATCATAGCAACCTTTTGATATATGTGGAATGTGTTCCCAAGTTTAGGATGGAATTGCTAAGGTATGCAGGTGCTACTACTGGGAGATGCTACTCCGCGCAGGGCCCAACAGCCTGACTCTCCATGAGGTGTTGGATAGTGGAGCCTGTGGGTGTGGGTGTTTGTGCCGCTGCTCTAGGGCAGAGGTTCCCAACTCCGGTCCGGGTGGGCCAAACAGGGTTCAGGTTTTCATGCTGTCCCTAATGAATATGCATGGATACATTTGCATACAATGGGGGCGGTACATGTAAATACATCTCATGCATATTTATTAGGGACATCCTGACAACCTTAATGGTATTTGGCCCTCCAGGACTGGAGTTGGGAAACTCTGCTCTAAGGATTGCACATGTGTATGATGTATGTGCTCTGTAGGGTAAAATATAGGCGTTTATGGCATGTTCCTTTTATCTGCAATAAAGGTTCCGTCTTTATTACCACAGTTTAGTACTGGGTAAAATGTGGGGACTTGGTCTGCTGGAACCACAGCTGGGACTTGAACCTGTGACCTTCTGCCCCTGAATATACTGGCTGTGTGTACTGCACCAAACTGTTGCTGCAGAGGCAGATCATTCCCTGGAGATACCATGACTATTTGTCAGACAGACCATGTCTGTTGCAGTGCACGGCACTCACCGGCACAGGGCTTGGCCTTGGTGTGTTGTGGGCAGATGCCACTGCCCCCTCCACCACCAGCACCTCTCCGCCACCATGCTGATATGCCCTTATGCTGGTGGTACGCAGTCCTAGGCCATCCAGTGTGCTAGTAGGCGGCTGCCAATGGTGCGTGATATGGGGTAGGGGCGCCTGCATAGACATCCATGCTTCCCCCCGGCACCACCTGCCAATGTTATGTGCCCTTTGGAGTACTTGCTGGGTAATGTCCATTGTGGCACTGTGGGACACGCACTCGTGGACATGTTTGCCCTTGGTCAGTTGCTGTCTTGCTGGTTTTCCGTTTCTACATTCCTATGTGTCACCTAGGCATCTGCCTAGTCCACCCTGTGCCCCAGCTGCCCCACTGCATGTCCCACCTGAAACCCCCTGTACCCCCTGTACCCCATTTACACCATCACCATAGTGCCCTTTCCTACGTGGCCACTCTGCTGTTGCTGCACATGTGAACGCCACTTAGGCAAGCTGCCCACTATACACCACAGCAAACCCTCACCAACACTATCAATGTTGGAACATTCACTTTGTAGGGGGAATCAGAATTGACCCTTCCAAAGGTGACATTTTCCTTTTTATTCTTTATGGGTAGTGTTGATTACCATTTATCAATGTTCTTTCTATTGGCCAGCTCGGTGTTCTGTATTTCCAGTTTGGTTCTGGTCATTATCTCTCTGGTTTTTGCATGTTTTGTTACTGCACATGTATCACTATTATCACTGTTCTTGGTCTCCCTGCCTTTGCTGCACATTGCTGACTGAAATGGTTTCTCTCTCCTTTACTTTTGCCTCTAACCCCAGGTTTTCACTCGCACTATTTTTCAGACCTTCATTTCACGGCGATAGTGTGCCTGGAGCCTCTCCCCACCCACTCTCTGCCCATTGACCCCTTCTCTCCACCCCTGGGGAGCCTTACTCCACCCTCTGGGGAGCCTTACTCCACCCTTGGCGCATCTTACCGCCACAGCAGATGTTATCGCACGGTAGTGCGCCATTATCGCACGATAACGTCACATATCATGCGATAACATCGCAGCTGTGATGTTAGCGCCGTTTACTAAACATACCCCTTAGTTTACAAGGCAGAAAACTTGCAGAAAAGCCATCTGGTCTCCTTAGTAGTTTGGACTAGACAGACTACTATATTGCTAGTGAACTTCCTTCCTGTTTCCTGATTTTCCCAAAGTTTGTCTGCTCTGGAGTTGTATAGAAAATGCTAACTGGATTTTTTGCCTCGTGAATCTATTGACTCCTGTCAAAAGATTTTTCTTTTGCCAAATACTTGGTGCAGATATTCTATGAAATGTCTCAGTACACTGTCAAAGACATTTATCAAGCCTAATCCTGATCCTGCTTGTGCAATTAAGGATGATGAATGAGGATCTGAATTAGGCTTGGCGACCATCTCTGATGACATTGAATTCAACTGAAAATTTACCTTATACTATGCCATAACTGACTTTAAAGAAAAATCTTTTGACGGAGTCACTAGATGCATAAGGTGAAAAATCCAGCTAGCATTTTCAATAAAGCTCCAGAGTAGACAAACTTTGGGCCAATCAGGAAACAGGCAGGAAGATCATCAGAAAAGTTAAACGCAGGCTGGTTAATCCGCCGCTTCCACCCCCATGCAAAAGGAAGATGGCCTCAGGCATCGGAGGGAGTGGAAGCCAAACAGCCTTGCAGCACCAGAGGTTTAGGTCAGCACTGTGGAGTTGTTTGAAGCCATTGCTGCTGCTGCTGCAGGTTCCTGAGAGGTACGGCAATGGGGGGCCTGGAAGGGGGGGCAGCAGCGAGAGCAGCGAGTACAAGAGATGAGGTTCATCTAGAGCACATCATATCCTTGCACTGGCCCTGTTGATAGTTCATCTTTCCTATACAGGCAGCAAGAAGATTTACAAAGTACAATAGAAGGTAAGACAAGCAAAGGCCATCATATTTTATTTATTTATTTAGCTGTGCTTATCTGCCGCTAAATCTAAGAGTCAGAGTAGTTTACACAAAACAGGCAAATGTGGCTTTATATTGAACACTGAATGTGAGGAGCAGGGGGTGATTAACTATATACAGGTTAATTAGGTGGGTATAATTAGGCTGAACATGTTTATGATTAAAGCAACAATAACCTATCCCTCAATATCCCTCAAGACAGCTATACAGACAAAGGACATGACATAAGAGGGAAACCTATTACAGTTTTGTGCTTTAAATTGTCTGATAAAGTGGTCTGCACAGTCTCCTGAGGATAGGTAGAATGTCCGCAGATACTGTATAAGTCCTTTGGTCCACTTCCAGCGATACTTCAATGGCACTTGCTTGTAATAGAAAACCAATTGGAGTATCTCCAACAAGATTACCAAATGTCCCTGATTTTCGGGTTGTATCCCTGATTCCATGGACTACACCGTATTCAATGGAGACAAAGGCACGGGATTTTTCTTATCTTGCATGCCTCTCTGATGCAGAAAATGCAACTTTTCTTGATCCTCTCTCTCTCAGGCTTGTTTTCCCTCCCTCTGTCCAGCAACAGGGAAGCACTGTGGGTTAAACTAGAAAGAGGGAATGGGGACTCTATTTGCATTGGTGTGATATATACAGTAGATCTCCATTTAATTGAAGACATTCACAGTATTGCCATAAAAGTTGAAGTGCTACTTCTCTGAGAACAAGCTGAAGTCAGTCCTCACATGGGTGACGGTGCTGACGGAGCCTGCACGCCAGCTTCTCCCCAGTTTTCAAAGAAAGCCCTGGGAGATGCACCATGCATGTGTGGTCCCTTTCCCATCCAAGGTGCCATCTTGCCTCAGTCTCCTTTTTCTGTGGAACCCACCGGATTATGTCTGTTTTCTCAAGAAAAAGTGTTGGCATCACGTCTCAGGTTCTTTTCTTTTCTTTTTTTCCTTCAAGAGCTTCTCAACCAACTTCGGGCCTTTTTTTGTCCCTGGCTGAGCCAGAGGTTTTTGACTTCATAGGGGCCATTTTCCCCACCATGGCTTCAGCCAGTGGCTTTAAAAATTGTGACCATTATGCCATAACCATGTTGCGCACAAACCCACACAACTGCTCTCTCCGATGCCTGGGGCAGGACCATGAATCCTTGGACTGTGGTCACTGTAAAATGATGACCTCTAAGGCCATCAAGAGCCATCAGCAGCAGCGGGAGTCCTTCTTCCATAAGATGGACTCTGCACCGGAGTCTCCAGTGACACCACACTCCAGGGCCCCTTCCAGAACCCCGGAACCTCGGGGAAACCAGGCTGCCTTGGAATCCTGAGGCCAGACCCCGAGGAAGAGTCCAAGAAGAGGCAGAAACCCTTGAAGACTGTGTCGGAGGACATGCCTGGAAAAGTGGGCAAGTCTCACGGGTCCCAGACCCACAGTCTTCACAGCGAGTCCAAAGGGAAGAAGAAGGAGTAGCTGACCAAAATACCCTGTCAGTAATCGTCGGCATCTGGTGACTGGGCTTGGATTCCCGAGACCATCCTAGTCGAAGATGCCCCCTCTTTGGAGCTGGCATCTGTCCCGAGCCCCTTGGTGCCCACGCCGAAGATTGTGGAGCCATCTGTCCTCAGATCAGAATGGTGGCCTTGGTATGCAGTTTATATGCCTTCATGGCTCAGCAGCAGGCTCTGATGCCTGGCTCCGCTGGGTTATCACTCCCAAATACCAGGCCTTTGACTTCCCTGGATGTGAAATGATCTTCAAACGACACCAGCCTTGAGAGATCCCTTGGCATTGGTCCCGATTTTGGTCCTGATCCTTGGGGCCAAGATCCTAGCCGATGAGTGCCCGCAGCTCAGACCGCAGGGCCTCCAGGGACCAAGGACCATCGGGCTTTGGGTGTGATTCTGGATCCTGGATTGTCACCTCCACTGACTACATGTCAGATTAGGAGACCGAAGACAATGAGTCCCTGGATACCTGTCAGCACCGGGACGTGCCCTCTGACCTGTCCCCCCCCCCCCGAGTCCCTGTGTCAGTCCCTGCCCAAGGACACAGCCTTCCTTGACTTCACGCGGGACATGGCCAAGGCACTGGCTTTCAAGACCAACACAGAGGAGTACCCTCGGACCGAGGAACTCAAGATCCTCCAGTATGAAGCTCCTCCAAAGAAGGCACTCACAGTGTCTGTTCCCCTGATCCAGAAATAGCTGTTCCTCCGCATGTGCGAGAGCCCCACGACGGTACCTATAGTGAGCAGATGGCTGGACTTTGATGTACCAGGTCTGCCAGAACCCCGGCTTCCAGAAAGCACAGCAGTGACACAACTTTATAGTGGTGGAGTTGGCTATGCGTTGCCTTAAGAGCCAGAAGACGCACTCCTCGGTGCTCCCGGGTGGGGAGGCCCACGTCTTGGATGCTCTGGGCAGAAAGTGCTACCAGAGCTTGATGCTCATTAGCTGGATCCAGGCATACCAGTTGTACGTGGGCATGTACCTGAGAGACCTGGCTGGTCTCTCCGAGGAACCTCTCCGGCAGTTCTGGACCCTGGCCTCGGATGTCAGAGAATGCTCCAGATTCATGACTCAGGCAGACTATGATGGCTTTGAGTCAGCAGCTAGAGTAGCCGTGGCAGGCATTGATGCCCAATGCCAGGGTTGCCTAGAGTCCTCTCACCTGGAGCAATGGGTTCAGGACAGACTGGTCGATGTCCCCTGCCAGGGAGAGAACCTCTTTGACAAACCCATGATGGATAAGGCCACAGAGCTGGAGTCCAGGTTCACAACGAGGATCAGGATCTCCAAGAAGACTGCTCACTCTTCCCAACAGAAGTCCTTGGGTATAAAGCCCTTCTACCTGAAGAAGAGGAAAGCTTATGGAAATTATTCTCAATACCAGGACTTCTCAGCTCGCTAGCAGGTGCAGCAGGCCAAGAGACAAGGGCATGGCCTTCATAAGCTGTGATAAGGAAGCTTATCATAGCTCAGGAAGGAGCTATAGAAAAGGTGAAGTGACTCTGAACAAGCAACCTGTCAGTTCTGGTAGAAATAAGAAAACAGAATATTTCCATAAAAGACTACCAGTCCCAGAATGCACCAGGTTTCCAACAGCCATTAGAGGAGCTGAAGTGGGGAAACGTGTGTTCAATCAGGAGGGCTATGAGGTAATCCCCAAGCACTCATCTCAAAGGGCAGGGCCTGAGTCAGCACAGCTGCGCTGTGTTAGGGTGGAGCACTCATCTAAGCAGAATAAAGGTAGAGTTTATTCTACAGAGAATCTTCTTTATGATCAACTTGGATATCCTCAGTTTCTTCATCATCTGGAGGATCATCAGAAGCAGAAGCCAGAGCGGACGGACAGAGAGGGCAAGAAACCCTTTGGAAGAAAGAAGAGAAAAGCCTTTGGGAGGTCTAAAGGAGTCCGGAGCAGTACGTATACTGGGAGGCATTCCAAGGGCCAGCATACACCATTGGACTGGGGAAAGCCAGAGGAATGGTGCTGCAGAGCTAGGAATCTCCAGACGGTACCTGTGTGGGAGACGGCTGCACTTGGAAGGGACCCTAAGACCCGTGCCAGAAGGTATGTGAAGAGAGACCCAGTGTCCAGGGATCTGGATTGGAAGGCTGGACATAAGAACTGGACTACGTACTGGCCAGGCTATTTAGAGAGGAACTCTAACAGCAATGGAAGCTTAGGTATGAACACTGATCTATACCCTAGCTATACCCTTGAAAGACAGCAGGGAAACAAGTATTCTCCTGAAAATGCTCCATTGAGAAATTCCTCTGTGCCAATCCATGATACTGAACCAATGATTGTTGAAGAAGGAGGAGAGGTTATAGATGCAGGCTGTGAATACATGGATTGCTCTCTGTCTAAACTCCTTTGGTGATTTTCTGTTACAAAATACAACAACCATCACAAAGAAATACAAACTTGTTCTTTAAATCTACTCAGAAAAGCTCCTGAGTAGGATTTGAGCCAGGCAGTAGAAAGTAAGCCAGCTAAGGGGTTTCAGTTGGATAACTGCTAGCAATTGAGCCTTACCTAATTGCTTGTGAGCTCTAAGGGAATCACTTCTGAGTCTATGTGTGAAGATATAAGAAGTTAACCTGAAAAGAACAGTTTTTCCCTACTTTGTGGGTTTTGTTTGTTGATTACAGCACTGCTAAGAAAATATTAGCTAGAGCCTACAGAAAAGACCAGTTTATTACCAACCAGGTCTTTATTCTTTTGATTTGATTGCCTGACAAGTTCAGCTGTTGTTTTCCTGATTTTGTTTTTCTAAGTTTAACACTGAAAGCAAGTATACTGTTTTATGTGCTACCAAGCATATCTGTGTTGGGAGAAATAACCCCATAAATAAATATCTTATTGGCTTTACACTCAAGCAAGCACAACTAATTATTGCAAACGGCTGTGTCTGGTGTGAATGGACTACATTACCCACAATCCCTTGCAAAACATATTAATATATGCCTTTGCCAAGACTGTGAACATTCTCATCCAGGCACCCGTCTGACAAAGCCTAAGGCTCCCAAACCCCAGGAACTGGCTCTGGCTGAGCCTGGCAGGTGTTTTTGACTCCTTGGGCATAACCTCTCTTCCCCCAGGAGGCCCATCCCAGAAGCTCACAGGAGGGCATCTTGCTCTACATACCCACCAGTGGCTATCCATCACCACTGACTCCTGGGTACTGTGGGTGGTGAAGAAGGATTACCTCCTCCACCTGGCACAGGCACCAACTCAGTTCTTTCTGGGAGAACCCACCAGGACTCCCCTCCACAAGACCTTACTGTTGCAAGAGCTCACATTTCTTCTCAAAACCAAGGCAATGGAACTGTTGCCCATACACCACAAGAGCAAGGGGTTCTACTCCCAGTACTTCCTAGTACCCAAGAGAACCGGAGACTTCCAGCCCATTCTGGAACTGCGGAACCTAAACAGGTTCCTTGTGAGGGAGAAGTTCAAACTGCTCTCCCTTGGAACACTATTGCCATACCTCCAGCCGGGAGACTGGCTATGTTCCTTGGAATAAAGGATGCGAACACACATTGGACTTGCCTGCCTCCTGATCCCGGAAGAGACGCGGACGCGTGAAACGTGTCCACGTCAACGTCCAGGTCCTTCTACTTCTGCCTGCTTGTCCCTCCATTGGACTTGCCTGCCTCCTGATCCCGGAAGTGATGCGGACGCGTGAAACGCGTCTGCGTCGACGTCCAGGTACCTCCTCTGATATAAAGATTACCGCGGCGGCATTTCGCACTGCGGGCACGCGCCGAAGGAGTGCACCCAAGGAGCAGGTCATGCTCCTTGGGCGAGCTCCTTGGGGTGACGACGGGGGTGCTCAGTGCCGTCACTTTCCTGGTCTGCCCTGCCTGGTTGCTCTCCTTGTTGTCTTAGCGGTAGTCTTGTTCTCCCCGTTTGGCTCCTTCCTCTCCTCCCCCTGTCCCACCGTCCTGCTTGCTGATATTCCTCTCGCTACTAGCATGTCTGCCATCCCCGTTCTTTGGGGCCACCGTCCTCTCACCTCTGGTTTTGCCCATCCAGGGCCTATCGCCCGGAACTCGCTCAACCTTCTCCCGTGCCGTTCTTGCCAACCGTCCCCAAGCTCCTCCCCTCCACCTCCCTCACCCACGCTTTGGCTGACACTATCACTTGCCCTCCTCAATTGCCGCTCTTTACGAGCGAAAACTCACCTAATTCACGATCTTGTCACCCATCACTCTCTTGATGCTCTCTTTATCACTGAGTCCTGGCTCCACGAGGGTGATGACGCCTTGCTCCACCGCTGTCTCCCCCCTAGTTACTCAGCTCTACACACACTGCGCCTTTGTCGGTCGGGCGGTGGCGTTGCCTTCATTTATAAGTCCTCTCTTCCTTTCTCCTTGGCTACTCCCCCCCTCACTATCCAGAATCTCTTTTCCTTCATTTCGGATCCTCTACACCCTTGCACTTTCTTCTTATCTATGCACCTCCTTCACTCCGTGCTGATCTTTGGGACTCCCTGCTCTTGTCCCTATCGGATGCTGCCCTTCTGTCCCCCCATCTGGTTCTACTGGGCGACTTCAATGCTCACCTCAGCTCTCCATCCAGGCCCCAAGACAAAGCCTTAGCCTCCCTCTTCCATGACCTCTTCCTCACTCAACACGTGACCTGTCCAACTCACATATCCGGTCACATCTTGGACCTTGTCCTTACCAGTACTTCTTCTCCCTTCCTGCCCTCTGATATCCACGCTCTTTCTCTTCCCTGGCCCGACCACTACTGTCTGCTGTTCTCTCTTTCTTTTCCTTCACCAGTTTTCCCTTCTCCCCCTTCCAAATGTGCTCCCTCACAGACCCTTAGGCATCACCTCACCCCTCACACCCTTGCCTGTTTTCCCCCAGCTGATTCCCTTCTTCCCCCTGACTTCACCTCCCTTACAGTAGACCAGCAGGTAGATTCCTGGACCTCCACTTTCTCTGCGGCGTTCAACACTCTTGCTCCGCTCCGTCCTGTCATGCTCAGTTCTTCCTCCCGCCACCCTTGGTACCATCCTGGCCTCTATCTCCTCTCTACACACCTTTGCCATGCCGAGCGTCTTTGGTGGAAGATGCCCTCTCCTTCCTTTCTTTCAGCGTTTCGACAGGCTCAGCTCCATTACCGCTCTGCGATCACTTCCGCTAAGAAAGACTACTATTCACACCTCATCTCCTCGTCCTCCAACTCCTCCCGGCGGCTATTTCAAGTCCTTAAGTCCCTTTCCTCTTCCTCCACCGCCCCTTCTCCCCCTCCCACTCCTTAGCCCCAGCCCAACCTCGCTTGCCTCCTTTTTCTCCGACAAGGTCTCTTCCCTCTGTTCGTCCTTTTCAGCCTGTCCTTCACACCTTTCTCCCCCTCCATCCCCTTCCGCTCCCTCTTTCCTTGATCCCCCACCCGCATCCCACACCTTTCCTCATACCTGGGGCACCTTTAGTCCCGTTACCTCTCCTGAGCTTATCAAGGCTATCTCCTCCTTCCACCAAACCACTTGTCCTCTTGACCCATTCCCTTCTTTCTGGCTTCTTAACCCCTCGCTTCACTTTATTCCTTTTATCCTCACCATCCTCAATGCTAGTCTCACTACTGGACACTTCCCCTCTAGATGGAAACACACCATCGTTCGGCCCCTCCTTAAGAAAGCTTCCCTGGACCCAGCTGTTCCCAGTAACTGGCGTCCAGTTGCTAATCTCTCCTTTCTTTCTAAGGTCCTTGAGAAATTGGTCTTTTTCCAGCTTTCCACCCATCTTGACGCCACTTTCTCCTTCCACCCCCACCAATCAGGATTTCGCACAGGTCATAGCACCGAGACTATTCTGGCACTTCTCTCTGAGTTACACCATTCTCACGATCGTGGTGACCTCTCCCTTGTTATTTCCCTGGACCTCTCTGCTGCTTTTGATGTTGTGGACAACCGTACGCTTTTATCACGTCTGTCTGATCTGGGTATCTATGGGGTAGTCCTACAATGGTTTCGGTCTTTCCTCTCCTCTCGTACCTTTACCATTCACATGGGCTCCAACGTTTCCCCGTCCCTCCCACTACACTGTGGGTTTCCCCAGGGCTCTATCCTTGCCCCTCTCCTCTTCAACGTCTTCCTTGCTCCTCTCGCCCTTCTCATCCAGCAATCCGGTATTTCCTCCTATATCTATGCTGACAACATCCTGCTGGTTTATCATGTCTCCCCCTTAGCGCCTGACCTTGCCCCACTTAATAATTGCCTTAATCTCATCGCCTCTTGGTTTAGTCAAAACTTCTTGCATGTCAACCCATCTAAGTCCTCTGCCATCTGGTTCTCCTTTCGAAACCCTTCCCCTGATCTGTCCCCTACTATGTCCTCCCTTCCCATCCCTCTGGTTTCTTCCCTCCACTACCTGGGTGTTACTTTGGATTCCTCTCTCTCCTTTGATCAGCACATCTCCTCTGTGGTGCGCTCCTGTTTCTTTCATCTCCGCCGCATCAGATCGGTCCGTCCTTTCCTCTCACCCTCTGCTGTTACCACCCTCATCATGTCCCTTGTAATCACTTGGTTGGACTACTGCAATTCCGTCTTTGTGGGTCTCCCCTGTCACCAGTTGTGTCATCTCCAGCTCATTCAGAATACCGCGGCCCGCCTCATCACCTATTTCCCTGTTTCTGCTCACATCACCCCTTCTCTTTTTTCTCTTCACTGGCTGCCCATCAAGGTCTGGTTCATTTATAAAATCCTAGTTGTCACTCATAAGGTCCTTTTCACCAGCACCCCACAATACCTAGCTGACACTATTCATCTCCAATCCGCCCCTCACCTTCTCCGCTCTGCACGCGGTAATCGTGTATTCCTTCCCTCTCCCTCCCAGGCCCATCTTGAAAGTACCTGTCGCTCTGCCTTCTTCTTCCTTGGCCCTGCCCTTTGGAACTCGCTCCCTCACTCCCTCCAAACTGAACTATCCTTCCCATGCTTTAAGGCTCTCCTTAAAATGCACCTTTTCTGCCAGGCTTTTGACCTCCCTCCCCCCAATGACGGCCCTGGTCGCCCCTGCTCCGACCTCCCCCCATTTGTCACTTAGCGCCCCCCATCTTTGGAACACTTTTCTCCCTTAATTACTTATTGCTCCCCTCTTTCTCTCTTCTTTCCTGTCCTTCATTGGCGTTCTTTTCTTTTCTGTGTCCTTGTAGCCGATTAATTTTTAGTATTATTGTACACTGCCCTGACGGCTTGCCATGGGCGGTATATCAAAATCTGCAAATAAAGATAATACTATAAATAAAGATCCTCGTCCATCCCATCCCCAAGAAATACCTCAGGATCATGGTGGGAAGCGGCTACTACTAATACAGGGTGCTGCCACCCTTCAGGCTGACATCCGCACATAGGGTATTCATCAAATGCCTAACAGTGGTCACGGCCCACCTTCGTCTCCAGGGAGTCTTCATCTTTCCCTACCTGGATGACAGGCTCATAAGAGGCCACATGGCCGCAGAGGTGCATCACACAACAGCGCACACCATTCTCATCCTACAACACTTGGGGTTCATAATAAACCACCCAAAGTCCCATCTCCTCCCAACACAGTACCTGGAGTTCATAGGGGCAAGACGGGCTAACACCTTAGGGCACTAGCCAGTGCCATACAGCACCGACATTCGGTGTCCACCCACCTTCTGCTCTGCCTGCTGGGTCATATGGCATCCACAGCCCATGTCACCCCAGACAGCCATCTTTATATGAGGGTGGCTCAAGGGGGCCTCCACTCACAGTGGACCCAGGCGATGGACCATCTATGGGACAGGGTGGTGGTGACCTGCCAACTGACCGGCTCACTCACCTGGTGACAAACTCCCCAGCACCTTTTGGGTGGGATACCATGGATGCCTCTTTTTTAGGCTGAGGAGCCCACTGCGACGGCCTCTGCACTCAGGACAATTGGTCGCAGACAGACAGTCTGCAGCAAATCAACCTCTTGGATATTCAGGCCATATTCCTTGTCCTCTGAGCCTTCCGTCACCACCTGCAACACCATTCAATGCTGGTCCAGACAGGCAATCAAGTGGCAATGTTCTACATGAACAAGCAAGGAGGCATGGGATTTTACACCCTCTGCCAAGAGGCAGTATCTCTCTGCTCATAGGCGAACTGCCATGGGATGCTCCTAAGGGAGGTGTATCTGTCAGGCCAGGACAACACCTGGGCAGACAGGCTGAGCAGGGTCCTCCAGCTGCATGAGTGGCAGCTAGATCCCAGAGTGGCCTGTCGGCTCTTCCAGTTTTGGGGGACTGCACAGATGAACCTCTTCGCCAGTCCAGCCAACACCCTGCTGCCCCGCTTCTGCTCCAGGCAGTCACACACATCCTGGGTGCCAGTGGATGCCTTCCTCATCCCATGGATAGAGGGCCTTCTCTACGCCTTTCTGCCCATGCCACTGGTTGCCAAGACCCTGTTCAAGGTTCAACTCGACAGGGCATCTCTGATCCTGGTAGTCCCTCGGTGGCCCAGACAACATTGGTTTCCACTGCTTCTTCACTTATCCATGGCACCCTCAGTTCCTCTGGGAAGGGCCCCGGGGTTGCTGTCAAAGGAGGAGGGCTCAGTCCTACATCCCAACTTGAAATCTCTGATGCTAACAGCCTGGCTGCTGAAAGGATAGACTTGGCTCCCTTCAACATTTCAGAGGAGGTCCTCCTAGCCTCCTGTAAGACCTTCACAAGACAAGCTTATACCTTCAAATGGCAGATTCTCAATGTGGTGCACAGAGCAAAGGGTCAAACTGTTCTCCTGCTTCATGTAGCTTTTCTTGCACTATTTGCTTCACCTGTCTCAGGTAGGACTGGTCCAACTTTGTCACGGTCCCCCTGAGTGCCCTCGTAGTGCACAACCAACTTATTGAAGGCAAGTCCCTCTTTGTCCAGTCTCTCGTGACCTGTTTTCTGTGGGGTCTCTTGCTATCCAAGCCTCCTGTCTGCCTGCCAGCGGCAGAGTGGGACCTCACCGTTATGCCATCGCAGCTCACTGGACCACCATTTGAGCCCCTGGTTACCTGCCTCCTACGGTACCTTTTCTGGAAGTTTGTGTTCCTGGTGACACATCAGCTCTCTGGGTCAGTGAGCTCTAGGCTTTGGTGGAAGATCCATTTTACATGAAGTTCGATAAGAACAGGACCATGCTCCACACGCACCCCAAGTTTCTTCCCAAGGTGGTGTGCCCTTTCCACCTCAATCAGAAGTTGGTTCTGTCGACCTTCTTTCCATGGCCTCACACCAACAGGGTGGAGATCGTCCTTCATACTCTGGACTATAAGAGAGCCTTGTCCTTCTATCTCCAACGTACCCAGGGCCACCGCAAAGCCTCACAGCTTTTTGTCTCCAATGACTCCAGTCAGCTAGGGACAGCAGTGACCAAGCAAACTCTGTCCACCTGGGTGGTAGACTGCATTGCCCTCACCTACAAGCAGGCTGGGCTCTCATTGAAGCAGCAAGTCACAGCGCAAGGTAGCAGGGCCATAGCGGCATCCGTAGCAAACATGTGTTCTGTTCCTTTATCGGAAATCTGCCAGGCCGCCATCTGATCCTCAGTCCATACCTTCACATCTCATTACTGCCTGGAGAGGGAGTCTCATAGGGACAGTGCCTTTGGCCAAGCAGTACTCCGTCATCTATTCAGGATGTAGGCACCTCCTGCCCTTGGGTGTTCAAGCTACCGCAGTGCCGATTTCTCACTGGACACTTGGGCTGCTCAGGAGTCTGTCTTCTCAAGAACTCATTGCTACTGTTGATTTCTCACTTTTTTCCTGGTCACCGATGGCTTTTTACAGGTTTTTGGTAGCTAGGGAGTCCCATATGTGAGGACTGACTTCCTGCTTGTTCCTGGAGAAAGTATAGTTACTCACTTGTAACAGGTGTTCTCCTGGGACAGCAAGAATCAGTCCTCACAACACTCCCTCCTCCCCTTGGAGTTGCTTTTTGTGCCACTTTTGCCTGTTAGCAAGATGGTACCCTTGGGCGGGAAGGGGACCACACAAGCATGGTACATCTCCCAAAGGCATTTTTGAAAGCTGGGGAGAAGCTACCATACAGGCTCTTTTGTTGCCATCGCCACCATATGTAAGGACTGATTCCTGCTGTTTCCGGAGAACACCTGTTACAGGTGAATAACTATGCTTTATAAGTGATTTCCATATGCCAGATGTTGATTAGCACATCCCTGCTGCAGTGTCATCTAGAAGAAAGGAGATCCAGAATTCTCTGCAGGGAGAATTATTCCAGCAACTGGTGACAGAACTCACACGTGAAGGGGCCATTTTGAACCTGGTGCCTACCAAGGGGGAAAGTGTTACTGATGTCATAGTGGAAGATCATTTTGCATCCAGTGATCACCACAGTATTAGGAATAGGGCTGATAAAGTCCATTCAAAAGCAAGGGTCCTAGTCTTTAGGAAAACTAACTTTGCCAATATGGGACAATACCTCTAGCAATTGTTGGTGGGATGGAAACAGCAGGGGGAAATTGTTTGAGTGGGAGAGATGACAAAGGGTGCAGGTAAATAAAGCTCATTCTGAAGAGAAGGATGTTACTAGTGGAGTACCACAGGGATCTGTCTTTGTTCTGATTCTTTTTTAACATTTTGTTAGTGATATTGTGGAAGATCTGTCGGATAAGGTTTGCTTTTTTGCAAACGATACTAAAATTTGCAATAGAATTGACCACCAGGAAGGAGTAGATAAAATGAGGAGGGATCTAGCTATGCTTGAAGAATGGTTTAGAATTTGGCAGCTTAGATTTAATGCTAAAAAATGCAGGATCATACATTTGGGCTGCAAAAATCCAAGGGAGCAGTACACTATAGGGGTGAAGTACTTCTGTCCACTAAAGCAGAGCGTGACCTGGGTGTGATTGTTTCTGATGATCTTAAGGTGACTAAACAGGTAGAAAGGTGATAGCAAAAGCCAGAAGAATGCTTGGGTGCATAGGGAGGAATGGCCAGCAGGAATGAGGAGGTAATAGTGCCTCTGTATAAGTCTTTGATGAGACCTCATTTGGAGTATTGTGTGCAATTCTGGAGATCACACATTCAAAAGGATATAAACAGGATGGAGACGGTACAGAAGCTGGCCACCAGAATTGTCAATGGGCTTCATTATAAGGCATATGGAGACAGAGTTAAAAATTTCAATAGCTATACTTTGGAGGAAAGGTGGAAGAGAGGAGATATAAATAAAGATATCTAAATACCTCTGTGGCATAAATGCACAGGAGGGGAGCCTCTTTCAGTTGAAAGAAAGCTCTGAAATGAGGGGGCAGAACATGAAGGAAAAAGAGGATAGACTCAGGAGTAATATGAGGAATTTTTTTTCAAAGAGTGGTAGATACATGGAATGGTTTCCCAGTGGAGGTAGTAGAGACCAGGATAGTATCTGAATTCAAGAAAGCATGGGACAAACATAGAAGATCTCTACAGGAGAAAAAGGGACTATAGTAGTTGGTATGGAAGGGCAAACTTGGTAGGCCATAGGTCTTTTTCTGCCATCGTATTTCTGTGTATCTATCCTTAATAGCGCCTCTACTTCCTGTGCCATGTGGAACCAGTCTCATGAGACTGGCTCTGCACAGCAGAGGAATCTGATATGCTATAAAATGCCATTCCTGTTGCCAGCATGGAGCGAGACAGATTCTTTTGCATCTGGATCTGGGTTGAAATGGAGTGCCTGCTTGTACTCTGACCTTTCCTCAAGTGGTGGTCCTTCAGAAGAGGTGAGATGTAATGCTTTTTTCCTCCTCCCAACAACCTGGGAGGCAGGACAGAAGATCCAATCATGTACCCATTTTTCTCACCATGAGCTCAACCTGCACAGAAGAGAGAGAATCAGGTGGTAGGAGTTGTGGGTTAGAAGCACCCAACCCTATCCTTCTCTCTTCTGCCAGACTCAGGAGGGAGATGCCGCATCCTTGAAGCTGTAGTGAGAGGAGGACAGAAGAGAGAAGATGAATAGTGACATGGGACTCAGAACTCCAGGTGGAGGGCAGTAAGGTTGGGACATGGGGGAGATAAGGGACTCAAAAGGTAGACAAGACAGCTGTGGGGGTTCATGAGATGGGAGGAAGAAAATAAGGATAAAGGTGGGAAAAGGACATTCAGGGATTAGTTTGGAGGACAGCAAAGATAGGGGGATTGAGTGAGGACTTGAGGATGGAAGGCACACTGGGAACTCGAGCACAGGGATTTAGGGTTTGGGAAGGGGTATAAGTGAGGAGTGAGAGATGGGATTTCAAATGTAACATGGAAGTAAAAGATAATGGGAGGGAATTGGACAGTGCAGAAGAACTGGTGAACAAGTGAGAGAAATGGGAAATAGGAGGGCTAAGAAGGGAGTGAAAGGGGGAGTTGGAAATCTGGTCTCAATACTTCATGTTGCTGTTTCCTGCCTCAGGTTGACAATGTTTCCTGCTAAAGTCTGCTGTTCAAACCATGGGAATCCATAACCCTTCTTCCTCACTTGCTAGGGTGATAGTCACTTAAGTATACAAGTCCTCTTTTTTGCAAAACAAACTCCAGAAAGATGAAGTTGTATAAACAGTGCTCCTCAGTGTTTACACTACTTAAACATAGGCAAACACTTGCTTTCTTCTCCTCTCCCCTTATCAGCTTGAAGCTAGTAGAGCAACTGTTGGGAGGGGGTACTCTTCCTTCCAGCGGCTCTATCCTGTTCAATAGCTGCCTACCTCCCTTAATGCCATCCTCGCTAGGGTTGGTTTATTACTGGCGACAGGAAAAAAGATAAAGAAAGCTCACAGTTTTAATGGGCAGCTTCTTGATACATCCAAATAAAAGGCAGACACACTTACAGTGAGCAAGGAAGCAAACAGGAACAAGGTGATGGAACCAAAGGAACGTGGGGAACATATAAATCACGTGGGTCCCCAAACTCTCCCTTTCCCATAATGTTCATTAAAAAATTGTTCCTCTACAGTTTCTCCAGAGTCTCTACGGTGGACTCTCAACACATATGGGTATATTTAATAACGGTGTTAAGGGAACCAGTGTGCTATTAGCACCTGTTATTGGCTCCCTGGTGCCCTTAACGCAGCAAAAAAAGCCACTTTAACGGGCAGTAAAGGCTCCAGCAGTGTTAAGGATGCAGTAGGTGGAGAGTGGGCGTTAACAGGGCAGAGAATGAGCGTGTGCTCCCTTAACGCCTGTTGTGCAACATGCCTAAAAGTCCTTTAACTCTGGGAACCCTAATGCCAAGTAAAACCTCATGGAAAGGCTGTATTTAGAGCCCATTTCAATGTCTGCAATGTGATACATGGACAGAGAGCCCCAGGACAGGGATAGTAGTGCTCCATTAGCAGCATCAGCATGGTACCCAAGTATGAAAGGGCACTATGCTGATGGTGCAAATGGGGCAAAGGAGGTCGCATGTAGGTCATGCAGTGGGGTCTGCTGGTGTACAGTGGGAAACAGGCAGCTGCCCAGGTGGCACATAAGAACCTACAAACAGAAGATCATGATGAGTCAGAGCAAGGTCCATCATGCCCGGTAGCCTGTGCCCAACAGTGGCCAATCTAGGTTACAAGTACCTAGCAGTTGCCCTAAAAGACACACAGGTTCCACAATGCCTGTACTGTGGCAAGCAGTGGATTTCCCAGGTCCCCTTGAATAATGGACTATGGACATTTCCTCCAGGAACCTGTCCAAACCTTTTTGAAACCCAGCTACACGAACAGCTTTTATTACATCCTCCGGGAATGAATTCCAGAGTTCAATTACACATTGACTGACTAAATATTTGCTCTAATTAGTCTTAAATG